>OZ010586.1:52029168-52596668 GCA_963932145.1 Acanthosepion lycidas
AACACAGAATATGTAGAAACTGTCCAACTGTTCTGTAATTCTGAGTGCTTTCAGTCATACTTTTAGCCATTATCAAGGATGATTTTATTTCTACTTTTTAACTCGATGTATGGGTTGTGTGTAAGTATCTAGAGTTGTATAGATGTTTTATTTTACAAACATAGTCAGCACATTGTGGCTATGTTCATAGTTAATATTATTGAATGCTGGCTATTTCTTTCTTATTATTAAGGCTTCCATTATTTTTAATCTTTTTTACATGTGAATGAGGTTATTATGCTTGTATTTTTAACAAGCTTCAGATGTAGTCTGGTAAGTTTGTGTGTTTAAATGGGTTCTTATGGAGCTATAGTTGGATAGGTTTAATGTAACTCACCTGGATAGGCATGTAGTAGCATGACCAATGTAATTATTTATGCATTCAGTTTGATCAGAAACACAGTTCCTTAAGGGGTATGTGAACTCGTAAATAATGCTTGTTCTTTGTAGTTTTGATTTTGCAGGTGTGTTGTTATTTTTGACGATAAGGTTAGCTGTTTTAAATTTTTTGTAGTAGATAATTTAATTTTTTTGTTCAGGTCAATTGGGGTAGTGTATTTCTTTATGATATTTCTAAGTAAAGATTCATTGTAATTGATGTGCATTTGGCTTTTGTAGAAAATAGATATGTTATTTTTGTCTGGGTGTTCAGTATCATTATTATTTATTTTGGAACGAAATAGTCTAATCTGGTGGTCGATGAGGTGCTTAGGAAAACCATTGTTAACTAGTGTCTCTTTCGCAATGTTGAGTTCTTTAAGGAAAAGTAGATGAGAGTATGAATTCTCATATGCTCTCCTTAGGAAGTATTTTTATCACTGCTATTTTGTATCTGAGTGGGCATTCACTCTTAAAATTATGATGGCAAGAGTTTCTGCCGGTGGGTGCTTTAACAATGAGGTGGTAAAAGTGTTGTTACTCTATTCTATGAGAACTTCGAAGAATGGGGGTTTATTTTTTTTACCAAGTTCGTAGGTAACGTTAAGAGTTTTTTTGCAAATGCGGTTTTGAGAGTATTTATTTTTTTTTGTGTTTGTCACTAAAATAAAAATATCGTATACATAGCAGACATATTTTAGGTTTACAGATCTGTTTAAATATCATATTTTCTCCATGGTACATGTAATAATTGGAAAAGCTCAGGCCAAGTGAATTTCCCATATGAACACCATTAGTTTGGATGCAGATGTTGCCATTATGGTCATAGAAGGGAACTTTAGTTGTGCATGCATGTAATAATTATTTGAGAATATTTAGTTTGATAGATAGAGGTAGGATAGAATTATTTGTGTACATGGAGTAAAGGAAAATGTCAATAGTTTGATTGACGGGGCCGTTTGTGAATAAATTTTCAACATTGAGTTACACTACGATACCTTGGATTGCTTTTGTACTTTTTAGAATTTGGAGGAATTAATAGGTGGATGTGATGCTGTAATTGGTGGGTAGGTATGGGGTAAAGATGTCATTAAGGAATTTTGATAGCTTGTAGATAGGGGTTGGGATCTGGGAAATGATTGGTTGTAGTGGGTATCCAGATTTGTGCATTTTTATAGTTCTATATAAGTATCTAGGTTGGTTGTCACCAATGATTTTTTTGAATTTCATGGATTATTCAATATTACAAGCTTGTTGACGGATCTTTTTAGGATCTCCGTGTGATTTCTCTTTAGTTTGGTGAATTTAGTTCAGTCATTGGTGATGTTTTGTAATTTTTTATGGTAATCACATTTACCCAAAATACATATGTATTAGCTTTGTCGGCTCATCTGATGACAATGTTAGGATTGTTTTTTAGTTCTTTTGCAGAAATTTTTAGTTTCATTGTTAGGATATTTTTCTAGTTGTTGTGAGAGGAGCAGTTTCTCAGACCTTCAACCATGAGGAAGTCTCTCAGATCTGCATGAACTGCTATGTCTCAACATGCCTCAACTTCAAACACAAGAAAAATTAAATAAAGAGCTTAATTGCTGTACCTTATCTGTCATCTTTAATGAAACATGTATAAATGAGGAATTGTTGCCTAAATACAATATATATATATATATACATATATATATATATATATATATATATATATATATATGGGGTGTGCTGGAAATTGGATGAAAAAATGAAAATAAGCTATTTTATTTCATAATGTATATATGATTAAATAAAATAGCTTATTTTAATTTTTTCATATATATATATATATATATATACATATAACACTATGTATTGTTGAAAGTAGGGACTTCAAAAGAAATTTTGATGTTATTTGATCGCATTTTTATAAATGCTTTAAACTGAGAAATTTTCAGCACCTCCTTTGTGTGTGTGTGTTTGTGTACATTTTACATACACATATATGAAAAGAATATTGCTTTTGTCTTTTTACAAAAACATTTAAAATAAATAGTCAGTTTTAGATGTCTTTATATTTTAAATTTTGTATCTCTTTCAATTGTTTTAGTATTGCTTGGTAAAGATTCATGACTGAAGTTAAATGTACAGAAATACAAAAACATACAGAAGGAAGCTTCAGTTTAAAATAGATTTTAGAACAAATAGTTATTTGCAAAATGTAAGCCAAAACCACATAAAAGTAAAAATAATCTTTATAATTCTTTAATGTGATACCTTTGAGAAATTCAATTATTTTACTTAAAAAGCTCTTGAAGAAAAGTATAGAAAGAGCTGAAGGAAAGGAAGATAAAAACAGTAATTCTCATGGTAACAGAAAATGTGCTGAAAATCAGTCATGTTTTTCTTACCTAGGATGTTTTTTTATGGATATCCTTTTCAGAACAATGATAATAAATTCAAACTATAACTGCTTTCCTGATCTTGTAAAAAGTTGTGGGGACAGTACAAAAATGGTAAGATTTCTGCATTCTATTTTCTTTGTTTCTATTTCAGTCAAGAGAACAAACATTTTCAATCAAGGAAACTAATTATTTTAATGATTACAACTAACAAATTTAAGCAAACTATTATTAAGCAGATATATTGTTATTCTATCAGTAGTTGATTGACTTATAGTGACTACAACTGAATCATATCTCTCTCTCTCTCTTGCTCTCTCTCTCTTTTAAAATCAGCCAGGTAATAACATAAGAATATATTTTTGTTGCCATCATTTTTTATAGCTTTCTTTGAAAAAGCTGAGATTTCTCAAGACAATAACCAACTTGGATTTGATTTATCCTATGCATTTTTTGTCTTCCTTTTGTTGATTTTCTACCTGATAGCAGCCATGATTTTTATAGCTGGTGTTTGTCTCTCAGCTTTAAAATGCACAACTCACAAACTCTGTCACACTTTAAAATTTTAAATATATGGTAATTATTTTTTTTTAAATTTTAGTTTCAATTTTGACATCAAATTGTTTTTTTCTTTTTAATGTGATAGTGAACAAAATATATTCTTGTTGCCATCTTGTAAAGACTTCATGTTTGAGTTTTATAAAATAAACTGCAGACCAGCTATAAATTACAACTTGACTGCACAATCATAGAATTAACATTCGCTCTATCTTTCTCTCTCTCTCTCTTGCTCTCTCTCTCACCTTTATGCATCTGAATCATGATAAAATAACTTTTACTTACCAACAAAAATATTTTGCTTCTATGAGATATAAACCAAGAAAAAATTTTTTTTCCAAATTTATCTCTGATAACACTTATGTTTAATGTACATAAGCTATTTATGCAAGACGATTAATAGCAAAATAAAATTTTAGATTTTAATATTAAAGCAACAGTATAGTTAACAAAATGATATAAAATGCAATGTGTGTCAGTACACACCCACACTGTCCACTTAATTAAATATGCATGAACAAGTGCTCTTTTATACAACTAATCAGCCAATATTTGGTAGATGTAGGCATTTATACATGGCTATGGCAATCTGTAGAATTTCATTTCATACATGAGTATGGGAAAGAATTGATGACTTAAGTGGCTTTGAATGTGGTATAGCTGTTGGTGCCAGACAGACAGGTTTGAGTATTTCAAAAACTACTCATTTATTAGGGTTTTCCTTCACAACCAACTATAGAGTTTACAGGGAATGTTTAGAAAAAGAAAAAAAAATTCAGTGAGTAGCAATTCTGTAGGCATTTTTGATGAGAGTTTGGAGGAAACTGGCCAGACTGGTTCAAGCTAATAGAAAGGCAACATTAGCTCAAATAACCATTCTTTACAATGGAGGTATACAGAAAAGCATCTCTGAATGCACAATATCAAATTTTGAAGCAGATGGGCTAAACAGCAAAAGATCATACTATACATCAAAAAAAAAAAAAAAAATAGTAGTAGCATATTATTAAAGCAGCCTCCAAAGATCTCAATTTCATAGTGCATATTTGTGACATGGTGGAAAGTCAAATTTGAATTGATGTAGAGCCAACCAATTTTGAAGAATTATGCTATTCTATAATAACAATATGGACGCAAATTTTGAAAGAATATCATCAGAATATCATCAAATCCATATAAAGAAAAATTGATGCGTTTTTAAAGGCTAAAGGGGGTCCAAACTGGTAACTAGAAGAGTATATATAGGTTTTAAAATCAGTCGCTCCTAATGCTATTAAGCATTACTCTTCAAGTATGACTTAAATTCTCCAAGTTGTTAATGTATTTCGTATAGAAAAAGCGTTAAAATTCCCCTCCTTTTTGCTGTGCAATGATGGCCTTAGAAGCAAGATATCTAACTGATATCAAATCAGTCAGGTTTCAATCCTGGCTTGAAGCAATTGGACATCTAGCCACAATGAGGAGCTGTGATACAGCAAAACAGTCTGTCTGTGGATGACTATATATATATGTGTGTGTCATTTTTTTATACCTTAAAAAAATGACATTTAATTTGTTCAAATCTATGTTTTATTTCTGTGGGTAAAGTTCCTTGTTTATATATATATATATATATATATATATATATATATATATATATATGACTGGGGATAAAACTGGTCCTTGTCCAATCACTGATGTTAAGCAATGCTGAGCCTTGTCAGTGCTTAGATGGGTGACTAGGGAATACCAGGTGCTGTAAGCTTAGATGTACAGATGGCGTGATGGATAATGTCTTGAAATGAAAAATCAGACAGTGCAGTTTGAATTCCAGTTGTGTTTGTTACATTCACTTATGCACAAATACCCTTGGGAAAAGTATGAATCCACCTCTTCTTCCCCCAACCTATGGGTTAATTTGCCAAACGGACTTAGTCTACCACAGAAAGTAATGGCAGATTACTGTGGGAATTCTTCTGCCAAGTCAATCATGAATTGAAAAAAAGACATGATTGCCCAAGTGTACATCATGCATGGCACCTGAGGAATTTAACATAAGACAATACAGAGCAATATAAACATTCTGACACAAAATTGCATAAAAATTGCAGTCAATTTTAATAGCTTGGTTAAACTAAATTATATTTCATTGGATGACATTTAACTTATCATTGTACTCTGTCAATCATCATGATTTGCTTTCATAGTAAAAATGAAAGTTTCTTTAAAATATTATTAAGATACTAATACTTGAAGCAACAGAAATATGGTTCTACAGAAGGAATATCATAGACCAAACATGTAAGCAGCAACAACGTTTTAGAGAAAACAGAAACAATAAGAACACTTATACTTAGAATCAGAAAGAGATCATTGAAATTTCTAGGACATGAGGAAAGAGGTCTTGGAAAATTTTATACTCCCAGGGCAGACTGAAGGCAAGAGAGAAAGAGGAAAAGAACACATAACTTACCTGGCAAGTTTAAGTAAATGGATGACAGAACAGGGGTTTTTATAGAGATAAAGAAGACAACATTTATTAAGAGCTACAAAGGACAGGAAATTGTGGAGATCCATGATTGCCAATGTCCTATAGGGACAAGGCACATAGAAGAAAATTCTTGATTTCTCAACAGAAAGTGTTAATATTGTGATGTAAAGAGTGCCATGATTCGAGTATTTATGTAGAAAGTGTTTACAATTCTTTTAAATCTCTATATAAAATATAAAATTTTCTATTTAGAAATGCTTTAATTAAAATAATTTAAAATTAAAGTCATGTATATGTTGCAAAACTGTGATTTTTCAATTTAATTGAAAATAATATTAACTACCACATTATGAAGAGCTTTAAAATTGTTTATTAACATTTTCTTTACAAATTAAAGTCATCTAATTTATCCTTATATAAAAAAGAATGCTGAAAAGTTCTTAGCCTGACTAAAAAGCGCTTCCTACAAATGAGTATGGTTCAGGGTGAGAACTTTTCAGCACTCTTACAAAGTCAAAATACTGAATTTTGCAATCGATAAAAAAAATATAGAAAAGATAATTAATAAAAAAAATCAATTAAAAACTGAAATATCCAGTTCAGTTGCTTGAAGATCTACCATGAATTTAATTTTTGGTTGTTTTAGATAATGGATTTTGAAGGAAAAAATATTTTCATGATTATATGTACTCCGTAGAATTGCATATTTGTTATCATTAATCGAAACTGAACTGTACATAAAAATAGAAAGAGGTGTAAGACAAGGATATGTCTTCTCACCAGATTTATTCAACCTTTACAGCAAAGCTATCCTTAGGGAGTTGGAGATCATACCAGGATTTATTATCAGCAAGCACAATCTTAACATAAGATACACAGATGAAACTGTATTGATTGAGGAAACAGAAAGAAAACTGTAGGAAATCCAAGAAAAAATAGTAAAAGAAAGCAAGGAAAAAGAACTAATCATCAATTGTAAGAAGCCAAAATGTTTGGTTGCTAGTAAGAGAAAAAGCCCAAAATATGAAATATTAATTGCAGATGTCAAAATCAAACAAATACAGAAGTTTAAATATATGGGAAGTGTTTTAACAGGAGATGGAAAGTATGACACAGAAATCTAAATGCATATGAGAACAACAAAAAAATCCTTCCAAAATCTAAACAAAGTATTAAAACCAGTAAGATTTTGCTAGAAACAAAGAGAAGAGTGGTCAACTGCTAGGTAAAATCAATCCCCTTATATGGCAGTGAATGCTGAACAATCTTTTCACAGATGAAGAGAAGACTTGAGGCAACAGAGATGTGGTTAGACAGGAGGAAGTTGAGAGTAACATAGAGGTAAATGCTATGTAAAATCAATCCTCCTATATGGTTGTGATTGCTCAGCAGTTTACTCACAGATGAAGAGGAGACTTGAGGCAGCAGAGATGTGGTTATACAGAACGATGCTGAGAATATCATGGACAGATCATGTAAGCAGTGAGGAAGTTAATATTTAAGTAAATGCTCTGTTTATAATAAACAGTATTAATTACATTTACTGTCCTGAATGTCAAAGAAATTTCATAGAAAATATGTGTCCCCTGACAGGAATTGAACCTGTATCCTATATGGAACCGTCATTTGACCTGACATGTTATACCATTTAGCTACAGAGGAAGCGTTTATAAGCAAGATTAAATTAATGTTTTTAAATAACAAATTTCCCAAATGATCATATCTCCTCAAAGCATATCTTAAGGTAAAGAAATGATAACATATATTATGAAATGGATTAAGTCCAACCATTATTTTAATATTTTCTGTTTATACATTATTGTTATGCAAACACACACACACACACTTTATGACTGATTTTGAAATTTAAAAAGACAAATTGTCTGGAAAAATCTAAACGTTGTCACAATTCTAGTTTCTACATTCTAATATTTGTTTTCTTTTTAATGAGAAAGGAATATTAATTTCTGTCCTATTTTTTAGGATGAGGAGTTATTGTATTAGGTTGGTGCAAAAATAATGTCGTTTTCTCACATATGTTACATTATTTATATCCAGACTAGTGTCTTCATCTTTGTTGTTATTATCAGAACATTTTGGCCATTGTACCTTCCTCCCTTCATTAGGTGTCTGCTGATTTGGTTAAACTTTAAAGAATTTTGAACTGAAACTTTTATTTAATCTCCAAGAATAGTTTTTCTCATTTTACTATGTCTAGGGACAATTTGTCTTGTTCTTATTTAGTACTCCCACTGAGTCTAAGTGGATTGAACTCAGAATTAATATGTCACCAAATTCACAAACCAATGCTTTAATCCCTTAGGCTATTGGGACAATCCTTAACCTTTATCATTCTGTTTATGACTGCATTTGCTGTACATAAAGTTTATCCTGACACTAAAGGTAACTCTGATCTGTGAACAATAGTGTGTTTGAATTTCATAGTTGTGTTGTCATATTCTGCTATGACAATAGAAAACAACTTTGAACGAAATTAACAATAAGGATACTGCACTTGAGAGGCCTTGAAAAAGAATCCAGTAGAAAGGGAAGTAATATTAATAATGCAGAGTGCTAAAGGTTAATATGGTCCTAATAATAACAAAAATGAGGATAATAGTCTGTATGTAAATGGAAATATAAGTTTTGTCAAAAACTTACACATTTCTATCTAGCTTTGTAGAAAGTTATTTCAGTCTGGAATAAGGCCATATTTGTGGAGTTACCAGTGATTTGAGAAACTCATTGAACCATAACTGTTGCTATCTACTAATGTTGATGAATATTACATAATGTCAAAATAGAATTATGTGGCATGAATTCTATTTGTATGGACTAAAAGTCTTTTGTTCTGAGAAGTAAGAAGATTACTCTAAGTGTTTCAAGTCATTAGGCTTACAATATTATTGACAAGATAATTAAGTTGGGAGAGTGGTACAGAACTAAACAACACTGCTATGTTCAAATAAATCTTTAAAGGAAGTCTTCACGTAATTGAGTTATTACTGTCCCTTCCTTCACAATGATATAAGTTGAAATCTCTTAATTTATTCTGGCACATGTAAACTGAAATGTAAAATTTTATCATCAATAATCTTTTCTAAATTACTCAAGACACAAAGTATATTAAAATAGAAATTTAAGTAAAAAAATATTATTCAAATTTGAAATCTTCAAATCTATTCAATTAATTATACCTAACAGAACTTATCCAATTTATAAATGAGATTTTCTTTCCTGTTATCTTTGATAATATATCTTTCCATCACACGTTGGTCTTGTGGAAAGAAATTACATGCTGCATTTAATTTTGAGGTTAACAAACAGAAAATTCAGGTACCATATTATACTTGTGTATAGGTTGCACCAATAGATAGGTCACACACTGGGGTTGTCAAAGTGGGTATTTTTGGTGGATTCACAGATAAGTCACACTATAATCTGGGGACTTTTTTTTTTTTAATGTTAATATAACTAGTATTTGTTAAATAATATTTCTGAAACTCCAAACTCTGTTTCTGAAGATTTGCTTGCATATTCTTCTGCATAATCCACCACTTTCAACTTAAAACCTACTTTATAACTCCTCTTACTCATGATTAGGGCTTGCAATTATTAAAATTTGAAAACTACCGACACCATTAAAATCAGGGTGAATCAAGTTTTTGTATACCAGTAAATGACTACCCTGCACTGAATAACTGAAAGTGAAATTGTGATTGGTTGTAATTATATGGTATTTACTTATTAAATGTGAGCTGCTCTGTTTAGACAAAAATTTGGATACCAGTAATCACTTCAGTCTTATAATCACTTGAAAATGATAGTCATCCATTGTGAATCAGATGATAAATAATAAATATGAGCAGTGCAGATCGAGTGCTTTTATTTGATATGTGATGTGGTACTGTTGGAAGAGGCAACTGTGTGAAATTGAAATGTTGGGAAAAATTCATTTTCTCCCTTGCTCTCACTTCTGCTCAAGCCCAGGCACTCACTTGAACTATTAGTACACCACAGTCTACTTCAGATTCTCTATGGTGTCAAGTGGATAGGTCACACCCCTGGTTTTTATTGAAATTTTGGTAAAAAAAAGTGCAACCTACTGTCAAGTATATGCAGTATGTATATATCTGTATAAAACTCTTTTTGACTTCATTTCTGAGATGAGGAGTTATCATTTACAGTTGGACTAATGTATTCACCTCTGTTGTTATTATTACAACCATTGCATCTTCTAGCCTTCTTTAGATATCTGCTGATGCAGGTAACCTTCAGAGAATTTTAAACTGGATCCATTATTCAATCAAGCGAATAAATTGCCTTCATTCCACTGTCCGTGTCTAGGAATATCTCATTTTGTCCTTTTTAATACTGCACATTTTAAACATTTTAAGTTAATTCAGGTTTCCTTACAATTACTCAAACCATTATTCAGGTGCTAATTGAATTAATAAGAAAATAAATTAAGAAGATTTTTCATGACATGGAACTGACTTTAAGGATTTTAAAAATCATTCAGTATGAACTGGATCTGATGTACTAAGCTTTGGTTTAACTATCAGATAAATTAGTTGAATGAATCCAAATGTAATAGAATTGATTTTAAGATGGCAGCCCCAAAATCCAATCTCTCACACACAAACTTTGGAGATTTGCATAGCATGATCGTATTAAATATATTGTCTACATCTAAGTATACCAATAAATCAGAACAACTTTTATTTTACAACTGAGTAGAAATGCCAAAGCCAAAGCCAATGGTGAGATTAGATGATTCCATGTTTCAGGAAATATTTAACATTCATTGATCAAGCAATGTTACTATTGATTGAAATTTATAAAAATCTTCCTTTTAAAACAGTTTCAAAAATAAAAAAAAAAAGACAAAATTTACAAAGGACAGGAAATTGAAGAGAGTTATGATTGCCAACATTCCAAAACGGATACAACACATAGAAGAAAACAATTTTTTCAGGGTTATTAGAATTCTAATATTCAGTTATTGCTCTTTCTACTACTGATGGTAGTTTCCTTTTAAACCTTTCCGCTGTGCCTGTACTAACCAGCCCAAGGATTGAACTCACAATTACTAGACATTAGCCTAGATGATTTAAGTGTTGGTTTGTAAATTTGGTGATATATTTATTGTCAGTTCAATCCTTGGCATATGTAGTACAGAGTTAGACTCAGTTGAAATAGAGAAAGCAATATGTACTGTGAAGTACTATATGAGAAAAAGATGAGATATCTCTAGACATGGATGGTGAAATAAAAATCAGGTTAGACATCCTTAGACTGTGAAATAAGAATAATCCTTATAAAGATTAAATAAAAAGCTCAGTTTTAATTTTCCTGAATGTTACTCAGATTGTCAGAAGGCACAATGGCCAAAGTTGTGTGCTAATAATAACAAAGATGAGGACATTAGTCTGACTGTAAGTAATATAAATATGCTTTTGGCTGATTGATTCTTCAGCTCCCAATAAATGTAATCCAAGAGAATAAGGAAAAATACTTTCTCCAGATACAACTAAAATAGAAATAGAAATTGTTAATTAATGTACATATTGCACTCTTCTATTCCACCTGTAAGAGGTACACCAAGTATCTAGGTGATTCTATAATATATCAAATCATGAGAGAGCATCTCTGATATGCAAAGAAAACCACATAATGTTGAAATTCATGATAGTTCAACTTACACACCTGATTGACTGGCTGATATTTGGAGAAGGAGGTTTCCTTTATTTTCATGGATGACAATGAATGAAGGCTGAAGAATGGATCTGCTGAAACGTTGAGTAAATAACAGGAACTATACAAAGAAGAGATTTCTATTATTTCCATAGAAATTAGAATATTATTTTCTGATTACAATGCACAACATACAGATTGAGTGCTGAAACTTGTTTATACAAGTTTTAATTGTGATGGTTAACCTCAATTATTTCCCCTTCAATCAGAAAATAGTTAGTTTTTTTAGTACTGAAAATAACTAAAGACAAGCTGAGATAAGTAATAATAAAGTTTGTAATAAGAAAAAAAATGAAGCCAAGTTCAAATGTAGTCATTAAAAAAAAAAGATGATGTCTCCGCCTGCAGCTCATGTGACTTAAGACTTTCAGTCATCATGCATTTTATCATGCTGACAGAAACCCAGCAGTGGCCAGGCTACCAGGAGATTGGTGTTTTATCAAGTCACCATTTACAGATAGATTGCCAATCAAGCTTCTATCTATCCATTAGTAGAACTAGTAACTGCTTGTAAACAGTTTTGTCCACCCAATTTCAGTCATAAGACTTGGGTTAACCCATGACATGGTTTTCATTCACTCCCCAACAGTTTCACATGAAGGGATCATCTCACAAGGATGATCTTATCAAGAAATGAACTTCACTAATCAGCCATGATGAGATTTAATCCATTAGCATTCAACATTTTCAAAGCAACCCTGTAAATATCGACTCTTAAAGTCTCACTATTTGTGGTTAATGTCTCGCTGTTTGCAATGATTTCCTGCATTATTTGCCATGATGATGTAATATATTATGTCAGAGTATACAGGGAGATGGTTGAACATTGAGAGACAATATCTACGGAGTGGGTTTGGGCTTATTAAATGCTAAAGGGCTGAACCTGGATCTCATAGCACAGAGTACTAATGCTTAAAACATTTGTACCATATGTCCACTGCCAGTATTAAAATACAGTTGCAGATATTTGTCATTTTTTTTCTTTAAACACAAAAACTTGTTGTATCACTGTATATGCAATCATCAGAATTACTGAAAGATTTGATATATGCTTCATAAATTCTACCCATGATATTAAAGTTTATTTTAATTGCTGTTTTTTTTTTTTTAGTGGGGATGAATATGAAAATTAATTAAAATAAGTGAATAGATTGTTTAAATTTCTAACCAGACTGATTTTAATGTATTAAAAATTTAGGAAACTTGTCATAATAAAAATACTAAAAAAAATACAAAGTATGCCTTTAGATTATCAGATATATCTGAAATTTCATCTCTTTAGATTAAACATTGCAAACTTTATAATATACAGTGACAAATATTTTATACTTTAAGGACTGTTTGGAAGATTAAAATGATTGACAAATTGCTTTGAAAAGAATTTATATTTAGTGAAAAATTAGACATCCTGCTTAATTTCTGGTAACAATGCTTACTAGGCTGGCTGAACAAAAACTCAAACTTCTCAATCTTCAAGTTTTTCTTCAGTTTTAACTAAAATCTATGGAGACAGAGGAGGGAAAATGCAGAAGGGAATGAAAACATAACAAGCAAACAAACCCCACTGAATGATTTAATGAATGAGTAATTTTATTTTCAACTCATTGAACACAATTCTTCTTTTGTTGTTTTCATCAAAAGAATTTTGTAATCCTCTTGCAATTGACAGATCCAGTTTAAAAACAAACCAAACAAGTACTCTTCAAGTGAAAAAAAGAAAAACAAAAAAAACTCATTAACAAATAACATTTAAATTGGGTTCCAGGGAGGCAAATCATTTAAGTCAATTTCGGTTTCCTTACAATTACTCAAACTTTGATTCAAGTGCTAATTGAATTAATAAGAAAATAAATTAAGATTTTTCATGACATGGAACTGATTTAAGGATTTTTAAAATCATTCAGTATGAACTGGATCTTGTAGTGGAACACACGAGCCTGGGTTGGTTTAATCAGATGGTGCCCACTAACATTTTAAAATAAACACAATGATCTGACAGGTTAAAAACAAAGACAACAAAAATTGAGGAATTCAAATAAATATGCCAAAATTTATTCTTGGCAAATACAAAATACAATTCCAAGAAAGAAAATGTAAAAGGTATATTTTTAAAAGATTTTCAGAGAAATCAGATGAAAAGCTGTGGTTTTCAACTGGAAATCTAGTGATGAGAAATGTCCATTTGTCATGTGCTAAAATAGAGTGGAAAAGAAAGTTTATGTAGTTCCACTGACAAGGGAACTAAAGATTCATATATTTACACAAAATCAGTATTGTATACACAGGAGATAAACAGATAGGATGATATGTGTAGAATACTGGCCGGAAGAGTTGATACACACACAGTATATACCCAGAACTGTTGATGGACAAATGACTATGCTGAATCAGTTGACATGCGCAGAAGGTAACTGGAACAATTAATGTTTAAAGAAAGGTAAGCTGAGTCAGTTGACGTGCAGAAGTTAACTGCAACAGTCACTGTTCGAAAAAGGTAAGCCAAGTGCACAGGAAAGAATAGTGTATACCAATGGCCATAGCTGGCCATAAAAAATGCCACTGTGCTCTGGAGAATAATGGTGTACATCAAGGATGATTATTTGCATATAAGATGCTGATGAACTGAGGAGAAGATTAGTATGTGACAGGAATGAGTACTATGTCTAGAAAATGCTAAAAAACAGCAGGTGAAGGGGCTGCTGTTGAACTCAGAAGATACTGGAACTACTAGTTGTGCACTAAGGATGCTGGAACTATTAACAAGTGCTGAAATGAGTGGTTGTGCACTGGCCCATGTAGTTGGAGGGAAGAACTTAAATTTTCCCTTAAAAGGACATGGTAATTGCACACCATGTAATCAGGGAAAAAAATGAAAAGGATTCTTATTGTTTGGGTATAGAACATCCACTATGACAATAGATTTCACCCATAACCAGACAGACCATGAGATACATATAAGTTCAACTGAAATGGCAGGACCTCATGGAGTTGACCACCACACAGGATCACACAGAAACATGGATAGAGACGACCAACTGTTAAAGGCAGTGAACCACATGGTAACCGAGCAAAAAAAAAAAAAAAAAAAAAAAAAAAAAAATAGGAACCATAAAAGATTCTTATTGAGGATATGGGAAGAGGCATCATACTATTTCAAAGAAGAGGGGTCACTATACAACCGAAAGTTCTCTCGCTAGCTAAAAGTACTCAACTGCACAAGCAGGGTCACTGTATAGCATAGAGAGAAAAACCATTGACTGAAAAGACAATTTTTGGCTGTTGATTTTTTGTTTTAACGGGTTTTACAACATATGCTGTATTTCATCTTATCATAATAAAAAAATATCAAATTACTTGAGGTTACAAATTATACTATGACAAGGACAGAAGTAATACTTATATTATGTAACCATAGTCAAGTATCTTAAAAAATAATGTAGTGAATTATTAAATTTAAATAACTATTTAAGTTCACATAAAAAAAAAGGTTTTACAGAGTAGCAGGATGCTATGACAAAAGGGCAAAGGTCATGAGAAATAGATCATCAGCTGTGATGACATAAACAGAGTAGGGAGACGCTTTGGTTTAACTATCAGATAAATTAGTTGAATGAGTCCAAGTATAATACAATTGGTTAAGATGGCAGCCCCTAAACCCAATCTTTTGTACACAAAGTTGGGAGATTTGCATAACATAATCATCCTAAATATATTTGTATTTATATCAATAAATCAGAACAACTTTTATTTTACAACTGAGTAGAAATGCCAAAGCCAATGGTGAGATTAGATGATTCCATGTTTCAGGAAATATTTAACATTCATTGATCAAGCAATGTTACTATTGATTGAAATTTATAAAAATCTTCCTTTTAAAACAGTTTCAAAAATAAAAAAAAAAGACAAAATTTACAAAGGACAGGAAATTGAAGAGAGTTATGATTGCCAACATTCCAAAACGGATACAACACATAGAAGAAAACAATTTTTTCAGGGTTATTAGAATTCTAATATTCAGTTATTGCTCTTTCTACTACTGATGGTAGTTTCCTTTTAAACCTTTCCGCTGTGCCTGTACTAACCAGCCCAAGGATTGAACTCACAATTACTAGACATTAGCCTAGATGATTTAAGTGTTGGTTTGTAAATTTGGTGATATATTTATTGTCAGTTCAATCCTTGGCATATGTAGTACAGAGTTAGACTCAGTTGAAATAGAGAAAGCAATATGTACTGTGAAGTACTATATGAGAAAAAGATGAGATATCTCTAGACATGGATGGTGAAATAACAACGAGATGAGATATCTCTAGACATGGATGGTGAAATAATTACAAGATGAGATATCACAAGACATGGATGGTGAAATAATTACAAGATGAGATATCCCTAGACATGGATGGTGAAATAACAACAAGATGTTTATGTTCAGTTATTGCTCTTCCTTCTATTTAGATTTTTCTTCTAAATCTTTGTCTAAATTAGTGTAGAAAGTTATCTTTACTTCCATTTACATGCTCAACATGTGTTTGTTCTTGTTGATGAAAGTGTTCAAGTGATGGATTTTGTTATTTGGTGAAGTTCTTTGTTATTTTGTAGTACCAGTATACAGGGTCTGATGACGGATAATCTTCTTTAAGACATGAGGTATTTTTAATCATTTATCTAAGCAAACCGTTGTATATAGATGATAGACATTTCTGAACAAATTGAAAATCATGCATTGACATTCATATGAGAGTCTAGATCTGACAAACCTATTTATGAACATGGCTTGAATTCTCATGCTAATACTTTAGCTTTACAGCATTATGCAGTGTTGGACAAAAGTATTAGGTTAGTACAAAAATAATGACATAATAATGTCGTTTTTTGACGTTAAAAAATACGTCAAAAAACGGCATTATTACGTCATTATTTTTGCACCAACCTAATATTTCATGTGTTCAATTTTCTTATCTCTTATACTAAATCTGTTATAACTGATTGATACACTGAGGTATTTGAAGTGTTAAGAATTTATTAATTCAACTTCCTGAATGTTTATTATGGATTCACAATATGTGTGATTACTACTTTCATTCCACTCCAAGATCATAGAGAATGATTCTTCCTTACAATGACCAGTATAGTATTGGTTAAATTAAATTGCAGTTTCAATAGTTTTTTTTTGAGGATTTAGGACAGTAGATACAGTAGAGAGAACTAATGAAAGAAAAATGTGTTTTTTTTTTGTATTCTTGATTAATTACCTATAGGAATCATTTGATATATAAATGAAAAGATGGAAGCCAAATTTAATGTGAAAAGCAAATTTCTTTTTGAAATAGTTTGGCATATTGTTAACAGGAAAAAAACAAACATGACAATGTATCTAAAATCCAATGTTTTTTGTATCAGAGAAGAAAAAGATACTGTAATGCACCATATAAATGTAGTAGGTCAAATATGAGAGAAGGCTGAAAATTCTTGCCTGAACTCAGTACCCAAAATCTAAACAAACATAAATTTTATTTTGGAAAGGCTTTCACCACCCCCTTCATATTCTGTTACTATAAAATCTAGCCTACAAAATGCAATGAAAGTTATCTTAGTACGATAAGTACTAATATAACTTTCATATTCCTACATAAGAAGTATGTAGTACAATCATTATAAAAATTAAATTTTTTAAATATCATATTGCTTCAATACATAAGTGGTTCTGACCACTTATGTATTGAAGCGATTCCTCTTTATTATCTATGAATTTCAATGAATTCTTGGGAAAGATAGTTAAATGTTTCATTTCCATCCCAATAGTTTAAATTTCAGAGTTATTCCTTCTCTTAGAATGGATACCAACGTAGGCTAGGGAACACAGTCTTCCCTGCTATTTAGCCCATAGCTTGGGAGAAAAGAGATTGATTCATGCATTTTCCAAATGCATTAGTGCAAGAGAAAACACAAAAGACTAATCTGGCATTTCCAATCAACTTACGGATTACAATTTCTTTGCCAATATCCATTGCACTATTCACATATCCATGAGAATATTATACTGAAAGCATGAGTAGCAATATTTTAATCTTCTGGAGAGTGGGGGGAAAATTTAGTTATCAAAATAAAAAACCTTCACAAAACTAAACTTTGACAAGCAGAACTGCCAGCCAGACAATTATTTTTTCCAAAAAAACAGTTTATTTGATTATAAATTCTAATTAAATATTCATCAGAGGAAATTATTTGAATAAGATTCAAGATGCTTATTTTATTTGCATTTTTTTCATCGGCCTTATTCAAACTTTATTTAAATTCTTGTAAATATTTAAATGAAAATGAAGGTCTAGGTTTTCAATTAGCCTCTAATTAAATCATCTTTAAGTTTTTGATGAAAATAAAAATGTCTGAAAGTGCCAGAAGGTTTTTTTCTTAGTATGTTTTATCATATAAAATAAGTGATAAAACCATGTTATTTTTCCTTTTACACTTCACACTTTACTGATATGTACTTCGTATCACTTACATTAAGTGTAATCCATTTTGTTTTTAATAAACATTTAAAACATTTATTGAACATAGGATTTTAGTCCTTAAAAACTGAATCCTTAAGCTCAATACTCACTGAAATACTCTACTACAAGCTAAGCATACCACTTGAAATGTTACTTTTTATCCTCTAAATCAGTGTATCTCAAGATTTTTTTACCTTGTGCCAGTCTCAGGGAATCCATGCATAAGAAATTTCTATATGCCATTACTAATTTTATATTTTTATCATAGTCCATGTGTTAAACATAATATATGGATACTTGTCTCGTAATTGAGTGTGTCACTCAATTATATCTGAATGCACCATATACACATCCTGCACACTAACTAGTGAAAGTAGTTTCACACTGACACCATACAGACATTGCTAAATACGTTCCCTATGATTAATATAATTTTAAATAATATAACAGGTCAAAGCCTTTATTAAGGATTAGCTATTTATCACTGTTTCTTGCAGAACATGAAGGAACATCAGTTGAAAAAAAGCATGCATTCCTAGAAAAAAGCGGGGATTGAGCCTTTCTTTGCTGTAAGGCCTATCATGACTGAGCAGTCAAAAGTACACTGAGCCTATATTTAATTTTCCCAAATTAAAGAGAATACTGGTTCAATCCCTGTCTAGAGGCACATTTTCTTTGGTAAGATTTTTTATTCCCCAGATAAGTGTCAATTATACAGTTTAACATTAAATAAAAAGAGAAACACTTTTTTTAAATCAAGTTCACCTAAAGCAAGACAGCAAAGCCACTAAGACACAAGGGGTTACACAAGGGTGTGAAAGAGTTAGTAAGAGAAACATTGTTAATGTCGTGAGGACGAAAGAAGAGTAATCAGCAGAACAGTAGATAGTGACTGACATTACATTTAAACTTTTGAACATTAAAGTTGGCTGGAAAGCAAGAGAGTTCCACAAGTGAGAAGTGTGATAGAAAAAACTGTTAGCATAGAACTTATGGTTACTTCTAGCCAACTCAAGAGTAAATTTGTGAGACCCCATAGCCAGTCTAGTACTGTGCTTAAATTCAAAATATCTAGGCACCATAGCAAAGAGCGATATTTATTCTGTTATCTACAGAAATGTGGCACAAGGCCGAAAAAGGGATTGGGAAAAGGACGGTCTTCTTCTGTCTTAACTATAACTTAGCTAGCCGCAAGCACTGACCCAATCGTACAAAACAATATTCCTCATACCAAAACAACACATTCATACGTACCTTTCTTACTACAAACACCATAATACCTCTTTGTCTCTATGAAAATACTAACTAGTCCCCGTATTTACAATTCGTTGTCTGTGGGGGTGGGGAATAAAATAACAATTCTAAAACTTAACCCCAATGAGTATTTACAATATGAATACAAAAAGCTATTTACAAGAAACTAAAGATATAAGATTAGTAATAAAACCCCCCACAATGACTAAATGTGGCAGAAACATCACTTCACTGGCCGAAATAAATGCGGGACTATAATAGTCTAAAACATTCATTCATCCCAAGCACTCACACTGACATGCACTCATTCAGACACGACAACAAATACAAAACAAAAAATCACTCATGCGAAACGAAAGGCGCCCCACATCCACCAGCGAACTGACATCACTGACCACCTAACAATGGAGGGGATGGACAAATAAAACTTAAAGAAAATTAGGGACAGAAATAAAAGGGACCAATGAGCATACATACCCTTGCTAAGTTAACTGAAAAAGGAAACTAAAGCATCAAAAATGGAAACCTAAGCTAGCCTAATTTCGGGATGGGTTGCACAAGTTCAACCCAGGTAGAGTAATATCCTGATGCCTAACTGGCATCAATGTGCCACTCAAGGTCAGCCCCTTTCACATGACACAAGCGTGCAAGATTCACCCACCTTTTGCTGAATTCTAATGAAGTGAGCCGCCGCCTTTCCGTCCTAATCTTGACTTTAAGCTGATGCTTAAAGTACAAGATCAGTTGGGAAGAGGTGAACTTCTCCCCTCCATAGAATCCCTTCTGACGTGTCGTCCAAATCACGACTCTCATAATGCCTAGCAAGCAGTGGAACACATACTGTTCAGCCTTTGTCAGCAGTGGTGCCACATTGCTACAAACGGAAATGGCCTGAAGGACAAAGGACTTTCCCTGCAGCATGCGGACAATGAGGACTTCAACAAACTTGACCAACGGCACTACTTGGCTGCAATGAAAGAAGGCGTGACCCAAGATCTCGACCTCCCCACTACAATGTCGGCAGTTTGGAGAATTCTCTAAGCCAGCTGAGCAGAGTCTCTTGGAGACCCAGAGGGCCCTATGAATCACCAGCCAGGTGAGTGATGCCTCATCGTTATTGAGGCATTTCAACCCGGGCGCCCAAGGCCATATTGAGCGAGCCTTCTGCTTCGTCAGACCGAGATCGTCAATCAGATCATCATGCACGGCCCCCCCTGACTAAAACTTGATATAATGCCCTACGAGACAACGCCTGGACGTTGGAGAGGCCATCCGGTTAGCCAAGATCTTAGCCAAAATCTAAACTCTGTGTTTAACATAGTTAAAGGGCGAAAGTTACCTAACCCATCAAATAGCAAAGAGATCATCCAAACAATTACCATGAAATTATTTATAGAAAAGGCACAGGGAGGCAACCTTATAGCAGTGGGAAGTGACTGAAACCAAGCCACCAGATGAGGATCAATAATATTGCTGATTCTTTTTTGGATCTTATCAAGGAACTCTAGATAAATAGCAGGAGCACCAGACCATATGTGGCAGCAATATTCTAAGCATGGGTGAATGGTAGACTTATAGATATGTTTGATAGATTCTGGAGATAAAAATTGTCTAACATGACACACTGACCAACTTTCTCAGCAAGCTGACCTTACAATGGATTCAATATTGTCTTTCCATTTCATGTCAGTGGAGAATATTATCCAGAGAAGGTGCAACAAATCAGCCACTAAATGTTATATTTGTTATAATAAAACTTAAAATTTTTTTTTTATGAATATTTAGAATTGTTACTGTAAGAGAAAAAATAAAGGCAGTTGAATAATAGTGCCCATTGAGCCATGATAAGGTGTATTCATCTGTGAAATAAGTAACATTTTAAAATCATCTGCTTTCTGTTGTTGTTGATGTCAGTGACTGAAAGCAGGTAAGAGAGACTTAGAAGCTAACAGCTATTGATAGGCAGGGAAAAGAAAAGAAAAATGACTGCCTTTTTTGCATTTGAAAGAGGAAGAAGGCAGCAGGCAAGAAAACTGTAAAACAAAGACGTTGACAGTCATATGCCATCATTATCAGAAATTACAATAAACTTGAGATCATTTTTCTCTTTTGCATATAGTATTGTAATTATTAACTGTATTTGTTTGAATTCCCAAATTGATATTTAAAAGGTTAAATACAAAGTAACAAATTAGAATCATCAGAGAGACAAAAGATACATACCAAACATAATAATTCATATCAAAGTAATAGAAATTTATGGTTATAATAGATTGTAAATTAAATGAAATACTTAATAGAAGATACTGTTTAGCTTTTAGTTTTAATGCAATGCAGGAACCTTTGCAAAGTATCAATAATATATGCAAAAATCAACTAGATAAGTTGATTTTATCATCTGTTGCTTATAAACAACAAAGCTAACTTAATTTTTAATAAATCCAATTATGTTGCTGGACTTAGTGACAATCACAAATTGATGTCAATAATAATGGTGCATCTGATTAAATAATATTAAGATGTCAAAATGAAGCAGATATTTTGTAAAGAAAAGTAGAGAACACAAAAATTCACAAGATGTTCTTGTCTGGGAGAGTTGATTAAAGGGAAATAACTGAAGCTGAGCTATTCAGAAAAGGTGTGGTATGTAGAACTAGAACAATCTACCTCCGGGGGATAAAAAAGAGGGTTCAGTTTGAAATTCCAATGTATATCACTTGAAGAAAGCTGGAGCATACAATGGCTGATACATTGTGAATATGACAATAAAAATGAGGACAACATTCTGAACAATTTAAATATTAGGTTGGTGCAAAAATAATATCGTTTTTTGATGTATTTTTTTAACGTCAAAAACGATATTATTTTTGCACCAACCTAATAGAATACCTCATCTCAGAAATATAGACAGACATCAATGTCTTGTTTATTCTTTCAAAAATCTCTGCCTAAATTATTTGCTATTTATTTAATTAGGGAAGATGAACACAAATTATTTGATTTAGTAAATGTATTAGTCAATTTTTCTTTAGCTGAGTTTTAAGCAAATAGGAGATTAGTTTTGCACTAAATTTTTCCTGATAAATTTATAAAAAAGTATTAACACCAAGATTTTATTTTTTTCCCATTTTTATTACCATTTTTTTTCACTTCTCTATAAAGACTAGAGAAGCCTTAATTGAAGTGACCAATCTGAGCTTAGAAATCAAATTGAAAATCATATCGCTTCAAAGTTAATAAATTTCAAGTAAGCCATCTACAAAGCTACTTGGTTCATTCTTTTTTAAAATACCTAAGAACTATTGCTTCTTTTGAAGTCTCCAATATATGAATTACCAAACAAAAAAAATTTATCACAAAATCTATTATAAAATGAATGAGACAGCCAAAGGGAATAGTCTTTAATGAAAGTGAAGACTATTATCAATATCAATGAAAAACTACATTACTTTTTTGGCAGTGGTGTGGTAGGAGAACTTATTTTTTAAATGTTTTTATTCATATTTTCTCCTTTTTTATGTATATATTATTTGAGACATTTTTTGAAAATATTCTCTGGAAAAATATTTAGAATAATTCAGACTAAACTGAGAGAAATCTCATTATGGTTTTTACCTTCCATTTATTTTAATGGTTAGAAATTGTAGATAATCTATGTATGAATGAACCCTGTTAAAAAAAAGTGGATGAAGCATTTGTGATTTCAGTATTAAAATTTGTTGACTGCTGTGAAAGTGATCAGTTGATAAATCCATAAATTTATTTTTCCAATTAGGAATAAATGGCATCTTTCATAGTAAGCAAAATGAATAGAAAACAAACAGTCTTGTCTGCTTTTCCATATGATAGTTTATTTTATCCTATACTATAACAAAGCTTAATGAATTATATAGTGTTGATAGTCACCTGCTGGTTGGTGAAAATTAATGTATTTGTTAGGAGCCTAATATTATGAGATAAAGTGCATTTTTCATTAAATTGAATTCAAAAGTTACTTATTAAAATAAAAGTATAATGAGATTGCTGTTGATAATTTAGACTTTTTATTGAGGCAATTTTCCATATTTCATTATAAGAAACTTTTTGAATAAATAAATAATTTTCTAGTTAATTGTTGCTTCAAAATTCAATATCTTTGAAAGATAAAATAAAATGAAATTAAAAATGACTTTTGAAATATTTTGTATAATAGCAAATTAACTGATGACATGAGAAATACTTTCTAATTTGATCCAATATTTAAACAAATTTTTGTTTTTTTTTTGGTGATTAAAAATAATAATGCAATTATTAATAAAAAAAATAGTATAATCATTAATGAGTAAATAGAAAAGTTGCTCGGTTTTTTATTTTTGTGTAAAAAAAAGCCACAAGCAAAGCAATAAAGTCACTAAGATATAAGGAGTTACTGAGTGTCAAATAATATGAGCAAAAAATACTATTAAGGAGAGAGAACAATAAAAGAACAGGAATTAAAAAAGACAGAAAATAATGATTGGTATTACATTTAAATTTTTGAAGATCAAAGTTGACTGGGAAGCTGGAATAGAGATCCACAAATAAGAAGTGTGAGAGAAGAAACTATCAACATAGGACTTATGGCTACATCTAGTCATTTCAACTGTAAAATGATGAGACCTTGCCATCAGTCTAGTATTATGCTTAAATTCATAAAGTCTAGGTAAATATCATAGAGGAAAGTTTCTCATAGTGAGAAGTGTAGGAGAAGAAACTATTAGCTTACAGTTACATCCAGCAATTTCAACAATGAACTCATGAGAACTAGAAAGTGCGAAAGTGAGTGAAGCCAAGATGTCAGGTCAGAACCAGTAACACTGATGATTTTTCTTTGGATTTTTATCAAGAATCTCTAAATATATGGCAAGAGCACTAGAGACAATATGTAACAACAATATTCATGGCAAGGATAAATGGTATACATTTAAATATGTAAGTTAGATTCTGGCAAGAAAAACTGTTTAACATGACAAAGTGAACCAACTTTCCAAACAACTGATTCAATATAACCTTCTACTTCATGTCAGTGGAAAATGTTAGCCTGAGAAAGTGCAATGAGTCACTTTCCTGGAGGTTAGCCTCAGCCATGAAAAAGAAAACTTGAAAAAGAAACTCAGAAGCATCAAGTTTCATTTAGTTTCATGAAAAGCTTCAAAATAAGGACATTTACAGGAAATAGATAAGGGTCTTTTTATCATGAATTAGATTAAAGAAAAGTAATACCATAATTTATTGATGTGTATGTACATGCTATCATTCGTTGCATGAATTCTAGCATTAAGATATAATATATAACTTTTGGATTTTTTGCAGTAAAACATTCGTTGCATTGAATGTGAAAATTCTGAGTTTTCAATAAATGTGGAAAAATAATAAAAATAAAAAAAAAAAATAAAAGTCTTTAAATAAATTGTTTAAAATTAATATTACAAATGAATAATTTTAAACTAAAGCTTTTACATGGAAATAAGTTGAGTAATTTGCATAAATATATTGAATAACTAAATTTTAAGAGGTCAAGAGATTAAGATTAATATTTCTCATAGAAAACAGAGCAAAGGAACAAAGCTGAGAACATAATTGCATAAAAATATATTTGTAAAAATATTAAAGAGCAAAAGGATTTGAAGAAAAATCTGATTATATCTTTGCTGTTTTGTTTATTAATGATATATTTTGATATTGTCTTTTCAATGGGTTCCTGCATAAATGTCAGACACTGGCATGCAAGTTGAGGAATTTCAATTTCACTCACTATGTGGTAAGTGAATTGCTGACATCAGTAACTTTGTTCTCCATTCTAAATAAGAGAGTTCTTTAAGTTAATCATTGTCTACATAAATGTCAGACACAAGCTAGTAATCTAAAGCTTGCCAATTATAGATTGTCCAACATTTACTTCCACTACCAGCCTCCTCACAGTTGAAGAAGGTTTCTTGAAGCAACAGAAAAGTGGTTCTACAGAAGGATGTTGAGAATACTATGGACTGAACTTGTAAGCAGCACCAAGGTTTTAGTGAAAATGGGAAAAAGGACAGTTATACTTAACATTAGAATTAGATAGTTGAAGTTTCTATATAACGAGGAAAGAGAGCTTGGAAAATTTGATCCTCACAGGATAGCTTGAAGGAGAGAGAGACATAAAAAAACAATACATATTACCTAGCGAGCTTGAGTAAATGAATGGTGGAACAAGGTTTAGAAGAAATGACAAAAAGAAAAAATTTATTAAAGGACAAGGAATTGTGGAGAGCCATGATCGCTAATGTCCTGAAGGGATACTGCACATAGAAGCAGTTATTCATTCTTTATGACAGACAGATGTTAGTGTTCATCAGCCAATGTCTCTATAAATGTTAGACTAGTTAGTAATTAAGGGGTATTCCTGATAGATAACCTTTTTGAGTCAGTCTTTGTAATTATAGTGCTCAATATCAGGAGATAAATCATTAATAGTGATAAATAAAATTTAAACTGCCATAAAGTTGTCTCCTTTATATTTACAGATCCTTGATATAATCCAAAGAAAAATCAGCAATATTATTAGTCCTGATCTGGCATCTTGACTTCAGTCCCTTTCCCAACGCTGTAAAGTTGGCACTCTGTGCCTTTTCTATAAATACTTTTATGGTAATTGTCTGGATGAGCTCTTCACTACAGTAAATAGAGTATCTTGACCATGCCCTCTTTATGAGAAATACCTGTGAGTTTTAATTAAGCACTGGCTATATAGATATCAGAGACTGGCTTGTAAGTTGCAACGTATCAATTATAGATTGGTAAGTTACTGACATGAGTAACTTATATGACAGACAGATTATAGCTTTAATCATTGTCTATATATATGTCAAAGACTGGCTTGTAAGTCTGAACATGTCAATTATTACTTGGTGAATAAGTTACTACAATGAATAACTTTACCCTTTACTTTTTTACTGACTTGAGTACCTTTGCTGTCAACTGTTTGTGAGAGAAACCTTTTTGTGTTAATTATTATCTATACAAATAGAAACTATTTGGTAAGTTTGAGTGTCAATTATTGCTTAGTTTTTAAGTTACTGAAAGGATTAACTTTATCCTCTACTTATTATGTGAAATAGCTTTTAGTTTTAATAAATCATTGTCTATATAAATGTCAGAGACTGGATTGTCAGTTGGAGCATGTTTATTACAGATTAGTAAACAAATTAAAGATACCAAAATCAAACTAGTATAAAAATTTTAATTCCTGGGAAGTGTTTTAACAGATGGTAGAAAGTATGACACTGAAATCTGAAGGCGTATTGGGATAGTTAAGCAGAGTATTAAGAAATAGAAATTAAAATGTTTCATGATATCAATTCTCCTATATGGCATTGAATGCTGAACAACTTCCTCAAAGATGAATAAGAGACTTGTAACAAAAGAATTGTGGTTCCACAAAAAGATGCTGAGGATACCATAGATCGAGCATGTGTGCAATGACAAAATTTTAGAGAAAATGAAAACAAAAAGGAAACTTATACTTAACATCAGGAAGAGATAGTTGAAATTTCTAGGGCACATAAGGAGGAAAGATGGCTTGGAAAATCTGATACTCACATGACAGAATGAAGACAAGAAGAAAAGAAGAAAAAATTGCATAACATACTTAGTGAGCTTGAGTAAACAGATGATGGAATAAGATTTAGGAGAAGTAACAAAAAGAAAAAAAATCATTAAGAGCTATAATGGACAGGAAATCGTGGAGAGCAATGATCAACTACAAACCTGAAAGATCACAGCACATAGAAGTAAGTTACTGATATAAGTAATTTAACCACCCACTTCTTATAAGTGTTATCACTTAGTGTTGAAAAATCAGTCTCTCTCTCTCTCATTTATATAGATAGTTTTGTAAATTAGTGTTCATAAGTTATAGACATCAGCAAGACAGAGCTTAGATTCAATTAATTACTAACTACATAAATATCAGAAGCTACTACATGGTTAATAATTTACTGGCATGAGTAACTTTGTTCTTCTCTCAAGATATCTTTTAGTTTTAATCAGTCTTTGTCAGCATATATTTGAGAACTGGTTTGTAAGTTGAAGCAGCTACCTTAATAACTGGTTAGTTAGTTAGTGAGATGTGCAACATTGCTGTCTATCCACTCTTTCTGAAAAACTGCTCTTAGTTTTAATCGATCATTGTCTACATAAATATCAGAGACAGGGTTGTTAATTTGGAGTCTGTCAATTATTGCCTGGTTAGTAACTGACTGAAATGAGTAACTTTGCTATTATCAGTTTATGAGAGACAGTTCTTAATTTTAATTAGTCATTTTCTGTATAAATTTTAGAGTCTGGTTTGCAGATTGGAGTTTGTCAATGTCTATTTTTATTCAAATCAAAAATCTAATTTTCTTTTATGAGGGACTATGCAAGCTATCTGGCTGCATAAGGCAAGAGACAATCAGGAAAAATGAAACATCTGGAATGGTGGACACTACTTAAATAAAAAGAGATTCCACATCTTTCAATATGGAATTATAGCACAATGGAAGGCAATAGAATCACTTCACTGAAACATTGTGATAATGCCAAAGAAATACAAAGAATGAGTTCAATAGTTTTGAACAACTCTTCTTAAAATTATAGACAGTAGATATGGAACAATTTATAGAAATACTGTGGTAACATGAAAAGTAATACAAAGAATGTGTTCAATAGTCTGGACAACTCTTGGAAGGATAATGACTCTTCTCAAAATTATAAAAGGTAGGCATAGAATGGATTGACTAAAACATTGTGATAATGTTTTCATTTTTCAAATATAAATTTTATAAAACATGCATACAACAAACTATTATTTAACAGTTAAAATATTTTATCCTTGAAAATGGCTAAATGTATAGCTGAAAGCGCTCAGATAAAAAGAACATTCAGACAGTTTTTATATGATTTATAATTTATCATCCGAAAAGAAAAAATTATTAGATCGCATGAGAAATTGTATAAAAACTAAATAAAAGCACCTTGTCTGTCATATTCAATGATATGTGCATATATATATATATATATATATATATATATAATTTATATTCACATGAATTTATATATAAATTTCCTGAAGACTAGATGTGATTCTGGAACACAGAGTGGTGACAAAATAAATGAATATTTACCTGTATTTATTATAATATATGAATACCTATTTAATAAAGCAATGTTGACATGACCTATATGATTAATTAATATATGCTTGGGGCATCAGGGATCAATCTTTGAACCTACTTTGTTTCTTATTTTTATTAACAACCATCTTGATGTCATCAGTTTCCAACCAGCTATTTATGCTGATGACAATTATTTACTCCTGTCTCAATAATAAGCCTGATAGGTCTGACAAAGTAAAACTCACAGTTGTTATTGAAAATGATCTCCAATCAGTGGTTAACTGTGACAAGAAATAGCATGTAAATTTTAACACCTTGAAAATGAAACTACTATTTAATCATCATAGGGAACCTTTTTTGCCTTCTGTCAGCATGGCTGATGCTAACCTCCAGGAGAGCAACTCATTGTACCTTCTTAGTTTGACATTTTCTACTGACATGAAGTGGAGTGAATATATCAAATCAGTTGCCAGGTCTGCTGTTTGGAAAGTTGGGACAATATTTTTTGTCAGAATCCGCTTTGCATGTTTATAAATCTACCATTCACTTGTACATTGAATATTGCTGCTATATCTGGTCTAGTTATCCTGCTATATAACTTATGATTCTTGACAAAATCCAAAGAAGGATCTGTAATCTTACTGGCCCTGACTTAGCATCTCAACTTCAGTTACTTTCCCATTTGCCATAATGTGTTTTCTCCGTGACTTTTCTATAAACATTTTCATGACACTTTTTTTTAATGAACTCTCCTTCTTGATATATTGATCACATGAATTTAAGTATATTACTTGATTGGCAACTAGGTTTCATTGTTTTACTGTTGAAATTGCTAGATGTAACTGTAAGTTCCATTCTAATAGTTTCTTTTCTCCAACTTCTCATGTATGGAACTCTCTTCCAGTTTCTTGCTTCCCTGCCACCTACAATCATCAAATATTTAAAGGCAATATCCATTACCATGTTATGTCTTCCTGAACCTGTTCTTTTATAGTTCTCTCACTAAAGTCTTCTTATTCTCTTTCACTCCCTGTAAACCCCTTGTATCTTAGTAGTAATATCACCTTGCTTGGGGTGAAATGATTTTAAAATATCCTGACACAAAAATTTCACATCAAAATGCTCATCAGGGCTAGATGTTTGAAGCTTGAGA
Organism: Acanthosepion lycidas; assembly: GCA_963932145.1. NCBI lineage: Eukaryota > Metazoa > Mollusca > Cephalopoda > Sepiida > Sepiidae > Acanthosepion > Acanthosepion lycidas. The sequence goes on from OZ010586.1 coordinate 52,058,796, forward strand.
CTGCTAACCAAAAAAGTCACTTGAACTTATTTTTCATTTATTTAATCTTATTTTTCTAGTTACCTATTGAGTTCTTTTTGGTAGAAGTTCTACTAACCTAAAAAAACACCTAAATTCTTGTAATTTTTATGTATTTTCTCAGTTGTATTATTATCATTATATGAATATATACATTTGTTAATTGGTTTGGTTGATTTTCTTTAGTAGCATATCAACATCTATAGGCTGAAATCTAAATATTTTGTATGTAATTTTATGCTTTCAACTGCTGATATTTTGTACATAATTTTATACATTCAGAGTTAAGGTATGTTTTTTTTTAGATATATAATTTGTAGATCATAAACTGTATTGTTACTAATTTTACTATAAAAATGTATTTTTATATTTTTTTTAGTTTTGCATTGATTGTCATTTTGGTATGAAAATGTATTGTTGCTCATTTTATTATAAAAAAAATTACTGTTGACTTTCGTTTGGGAGTATACTATTTGCCCATAGCTGGAACTCTAACAAGTGCTACCACCCTGAGAACAACAGCAGTTAAGAGGTGGTTCCACACTCTGCAAAACCTCCAATCTTTCACCCAGAGGCCTTACTGCTGGACATAGTTTATCATCATACCCAGGACAATATACATTTGTATATCTGTAACTATTATATAGACAATGCTGAGAAGTTTTCAGTTGGATGCACTTCCCAAAATCTGTTCAGATTTTTTTTTTTTGAATGACTTTTCAGCACCCTCTCATATATACAAAAGACCACTTTGACATGGTGTAATAGTTAGCAAGCTTGTCTCACTAGATAAATTATCACTGTAGAGTGAGTTTGATCCTCACTGGGTGCCCCATGCTTTTGGTCTCATGTCATATCTAAGCTAAGCATAACCATATATACAAAATACTAACACCTCTGTAAGTGATTTTGTATGAATATATATATATATATATATATATATATATATATACACACATACCTATATACAAGGATAAATATATATTTTTACAGATATATTACTTTTTTTAAAAATATACACATGTAATGCATAAGTAGGCGTGTGTGTGTGTGTGAGAGAGTGTGTGTGTGTGTGTGCATGCATATGAGATAATGATATTATCTTACATAAGCAAAGTGATTAATGATTTATTTTCATTTATTTTGATGCTTGTTCTCACTTGACCTCTTGATAGAATAGTGATTGTTTGTTTCTTTTCAACAAACCATTGCACTCCCTGTCTCCTACATCACATGCCATGGAGTCCTTTACCAATCATTTTATTCTGTGCTTAATCTGACTAATAAAATTAAATCCCTTCGGATTTCTATTTCATTAGTGCTGCTTCTGCAAGTGATTATCAACAAAAGGGTTCTTATAGTTTGGACTCTTTTAGCCAGAAATTCACAATCATCTCAATGGCAGGAAATTTAATTTACCCAGTGAGAGTGGAACAAGTTGATCACATCTACACATTAGGAATGGCTCAACAAATGATAGATAATTATAACAGGACATGCTAAATTTTATTAGATTGGTAGCAGTATAGACATTCATCTATAAATAATAATCATTCGTGGTTGAAGCTTGTATTTCTCTCTGTATTTACCCAAACTCATACTCTATTTTGAATGAAGAAAATTTTACTCATAAGTTTTTAATTTTTTTATTTTTAATGAATTAATTTCAGAAGTTCAGTAAAAATGGTTTCAAAGGTTTTAACTCAAATCAAATTGCTTCTTTTTTTCTATGCAAAAATTACTATTTGAAACCTACTAAATAAACTTCATTAATTTTCTTTAAATAGTGTAGCCTCACTGCCAGTCAGGGATGGATTTAAGCCTTAAGAGGTTCCTGGGAAAATAAAATTTGGGGACCCTTCATATGTCAATTTCTATAAAAAAAAAAAACGTATATTTTTAAATGATGCTTTTTGGTGTAAAACATGAAATAAGTCAACTAAAATTTGTTATGATTTCAGAACTTATCTAATTTACTTCATTAGCAAATTTATGATAATTTTTATGCAAACTTTACACCCTACAGAAATGTATCCAGAATAAATTCACTAGCAAAGGATTCAAAAAAATATTAAGATGATGGATGAGGAAAATTCTGACTTGCTACAGCATTATTATCATAGGTCACCATAGCTGAAAAAACTTTAATTATATCGATTGTTAAAATGGTCAACTTCAAATAGCCAAGCTAGTAATTATAAATCCTGGAGATTAGATAGAAAATAACAGATTCTTGGATTGTATCACATTGTAATGAAGGATAATGACTTTTATCACAGTGAGAAATCAAATACATAGTAAAAAAAATTAATTTTAGACTAAATTAAATTTTGCCTTGTTAGTTACAAAATCAATTTTACTACAAATCTTCTACTTTTTAAACAAAATTCATAAACATGACAAAATTTTTAATATTTTACTTAATATTTTTACAGAATTGCACAATTTTACTTTTTTAATTTTTATCTACTTTTGCAGTATTTTGGGTAATTTGTACAATATTGAGCAATTTACAGAAACATTATTACATGTTTCTGTTCACTTTAAAACTAAAAAAGCTACATCAAAAATTTATATATATATAAAAATGACACATCAAAATCTAAATGGGGTTCCTTCAAGAGACATCAAATTTAAAAAATCCCCTCCAACTAGAGATGGTCAAATATTCTAAATTGTTTCAAATTAGTTCAGAGCAGCCCCATTAAATCAGAAAATAAGCAAATCTCCTGTTTTTATATCCTTAATTTTTTTTAGTTTTATCAAGGGACAAAGGCTAAAGAACTCTAGGGCTCTAGGGCCCCCATCAATGTTGGAGACCCTGGGCTGCAAAACATACAAGTCATGTATGGTTAGAACATTTGCTTTCTGACTATGAGACCTGGGTTCAAATTTCACCATGGTCGATTTGCCAGGAAGGTGACTTCTTGATGTTATTGAAGGTGATACCAACATGCAGCAGCTTTGGAAAATACCTGAAAACCCTACCACAAGTTGACCCAAGCCTTGTGAGTGAAGCTTGGTAGATGGAACCATTGGAAGCCATCGGTTGTTGGGTTAGCATGAAGCCACAAGTCATCATGACCAAGGGTTTTATCTATTAAAGACATTGTTCAGACTGTTGATCACACTAGATAACATGCTCTCTCCCAGAAATCATGTATCAGATTGCGAGGCTACCAGTGCTTTTGGCAAACTTCGCCATCGCTTGTTGGATGAGTGAGGATACAAAAATTCAGGTTTACAGAGCTGTTGTACTTGTCATCCTTTTGTATGGCTCAGAGTCATGGAATCCATACAGGTAGTATATACGCCAACTGGATGTTTTCCATAAGAGCTGTCTGTGCCATCTGTGGAGTTAAACTTTAAGACAAGACATTCAATGTAGACCTTTTTAACAGGTGTAATATTGGAGCAATCAAAACTTTCCTCATACAGTCTCAGTTGCAGTGAACTGGTCATGTCTTGAGAATGTCTGATGACAGGATACCCATGCTAATGTACAGCCAGATAGATCAGGGCTACAGGAATGTAGGATGCCCATGGCTTAGATACAAAGACAAACTGAAGAGCAACTTGTCAGCTGTCAATATACCTCATAACACCTTTGAGTGCTTAGCCTTGGAGTGGGAAGAGTAAAGATCAACATGCTTTAGTGGACTCTGCAGTTTTCAATCTGCTAGTCTGAATTCTAGAATTGAGAGCAAGATCTAAAACATCAGCCAGTGACTTCATCCCACAATCCTCACTCTTGCTCCATATGTGACCTCCTTTGCAAATCACTTGCAGGTTTTAAATGCCACTTAAGATTATTGTACAAAATTCATAACTGAACCAATAGGTTAAGTTGTTGAAACTGATGGGAGAGTCCATTATATATTAATACAAGAAAAATTTTAATAGATAAAACCAAAATATTTTAATGGAAACATTGCAAAGAAAGACTCAAAATTTGAGCAGGTATAATAGTACAAATGAAACAACATTAAATAAAATATCTTTTTCCACAGGATAAACTATATTGAAGTGTATTTAAAAAAGAAAACTTTACTTTGAGTGGCTCTTGGGCCTTTGGTGCATATTTAGTAAAAAAAAAAAGAACAACATTCAAATTGATTCTATTGCAGAAACTTAATTTCTCTGTTGATAGACAATTCCTCCGTAATTGATTATTTAGAAGTTCTACTTACTACATTTTATAGTCAAGTAACTATCACTTTCCATGGTAAATGTTCAAATGAGCTTCATTCCTTAGATTACACCTAGGACCTGTCATGCTATGTACACATGACTAAATCATCCTTGTTTTCTTTGTATTCCATTAATGAGAAGGAAGTTATATCAGATAGCTTCTAGGACTGATGCTAGGAATGTTAGTTCACTTTGTTGACCCTTAAGATGAGGCAGATTGAAGACCAGCCTTCTCCTATCCCCCATTTTGGCCTTGTGCCACATTTTTGTATTATAACAAAATAAATATTGCTTTCCTCTACGATACCTTGACTGCATGAATTTATGTGTAGTACTAGATTGACAAGTAGGTTTTATCGTCTCACTGTTGAAATAGCTTAGAGGTAATCATAAGTTCTCTTCTAATAGCTTCTTTTCTCAAACCTGTGGAAAACTCTTCTGGTTCCTTGCTTCCCTGCTACCTATGATCTTCAAAAATTTAAATGAAAATTCAATTGCCCCTTTCTGTCTTCCTGAATCTTGGTTTTCTCTTGTCCTGTCTCCTCACTAAAATCTCATTTTTTTCACTCTCATTAATTCCCTTGCATTTTACTATTATCGCCTTCTTTGGGTGAAATGATTCTAAAAAATAAACTGATTTGTAGAACAAACTCCCAAGAAGATGTTTACTTGATCACGTCTTCAGTCCTCATTTAGTAGCTCTCTACCTTGAGGGGCCATTGGGCCTTATATCGGGTGAACATTTTTATGAAATACTATTTTATATTGTGGTGGAATGATGGTTATTTGTGCAAAAGGCTGAGTTCAAATTCTAGCAGAGTCTGTTGTATTCACATGAATACTCTTGGGAAAGCCATAAAGCCATCTTTTCTCTCACCAGATAAAATAATAGAGTCAACTATGTTCTCTAGCCTTGGTAAGGTAATGAGTTTAAGACATTTAAAACCATGGAAAAGGCAAATGGAAACCAATCCATTACTAAGAAAGATGGCAATTCACAGATATTAAAGATAGGGAAGCTGTTGAGTGTCATGTCTCTCTTCTGAAGGGGTATGACATTAATTTTCTTTTTTAAATACTATTCTACAACATAACTCTGTTTAAAATAGCAACTTTTATTTCTTTGGAGCTCATTCAGTGATTTTTACATTGTTTACTGATAAAATGACTGATTCATAATAGCAAATGAATAAAATGAAAAAGTCATGTAATATTTATTGACATAGTCTATATAAATACTTATTGTTTTATAACACTCAAAACTTTGGTCATATGTTTCTAACTTAGAGATTACTTTGAGTGCTATTAAACTAACAATAAGTGCTTTTAGTGCATCTCAATGGAGTCAAATAAGAATTGTCCCTGTGTATAAAATATTTTCTGTTAATTACACTCTGAAGTAAAAACTGCACAGAAAAGAAGTATCCCTAGTTATTAATAACAACTATTTTCTGTACAATCATTCGATGAATACCCATAACTTGTTCTACACAGGCCCCAACTTGTCTGACAAGGGATTTTTCCTAACACCCACTAGGTGGCATTGTATAAAGAAGTATATAAAGAAAAGGCATAAACTCTCTCTTTTGTTCTTCAGCTGCAGGATGCCAAGACATGTCTCATTTTCAGGATGAAAAGACATGTCTCATTTCCCCACTGGTGCACTTCTCAGTCCTCAATGAATCCTGTACTACGTACAGCGCAATAAACAAAAGGTAGTCCTGAAAACCTACACACATACAGAGGTATGTAAATTAGATCCTTTCTTTCTGAATTTCTGAGATGAGAAGTTATCATTATTTACACAATTTACATGTGGACTGTTCTCCCCATCTTTGTTGTTGTTATCACAACATTTCAGCCATTGTGCCTTCTGGCCTTCATCAGGTCTATGTCAATCCATGTAACCTATAGAGAATTTCAAACTGAATCCATTATTTCATCAATGGATGTTGTATGAACCACAGATCTGAATCTTTTCTCTTAATCTTTTGGCATAAGGCAGAGAGACTGTGCAATTTTGTGGTCTTCCTCCTTGATCCTTCTGTTTCCACTTGCAGATACTGAGGCTATGCTTGCAGAGTATATGTTATTCTGAAGTGTATGCTTGGTGCAGATCATTTCCTGTTGGTATGTGTCTGGGTCAACACTTAAGATTTTTGCCTGGTGTTAGATGGTGGGAATTAAAGCTGGGGTATTGTCCAGTGAAGGTTGGCATTTGATATATAGATATCTTGAACACATTTCCTGTATGAGTTATTAGTACATAAAGGAAGTCTAGATGATTATTATTTTCTTCCTCTATTATGAAATGGATCAGAGGTCTTATTGAGTTTATATGGTCTAGCTGTATGTTTACAGCTTCCTGGAGAGGCCTGAGTATGAAGATGTCACCTATGTATCTCAGCTATACTAGTGGCTTTTGTTCCTAAAGCCATTTCATTGAATTATTTCATGTATATGTTTGCTATTACTAGTGACAATCATGAATGATAGCCAAACCTTCATCCTGTTCATATATGTGACTCTAGTTTAAAGAATTGCACACAGAATGTCAACATTTCCATCCATTTTTTCTATTGGAACATCTGGTTCCAGTTAGTTTCAAACCATTGTTAGGGCCACATTTGTAGGAACCCTGGTGATTAGGCTCACCATAAGAATACTTACCATCTGATTGCTATGGATGGGAGCCTCTGAAATAAATTCCACAAAGTGTTCTGAGCTTCTAACATAGGACAAGAACTTCCCTACTAGTGTCTTGACTATATCCACTAGGAATTTGTTGAGCTCCTGCAGCTAATTAAATTCAATGGAACACCAGCTTTGTGAATTTTGGTGAGACCATACATATGTGGGGGATTGGTCTAATATTGAGTCAACTGTCTATAATTATTTAGTGCAAAGTAATCCTTGTTCTTATTTAGTATTTGTGACAGCTCCCTCTTAGTTTTTAGGGTCAGATACTTTTTCACATTACTTTATATAGCTGCTATCCTGAACTTATCTTCTTCATGTGTCCCCTCAGGGTATAGGTGATACTGGCTCTTCACAATTATCTCTCCTTTGTAGCTCTTAATAAATTTTGTCCCTTTGTCATCTCTCTTAAACCTTGTTCTATCATTCATTCACTCAAACTCACTAGGTAGGTTATGTAATCACTTTCCTCTTTCCTTCTTGATTTCAATCTGTCCTATGAGTATCAAATTTTCCAAGCAATCTTTCCTCATTATGCGTTCTAGAAATTTAACTATCACTTCCTGATGTTAAGTATAAGTTTCCTTTTCGTTTCCCTTTTCTTTCTTGTTACTCACATGTTCGATCCATGGCATTTTTAGCATCCCTCTGAAGAACCACATTTCTGTTGCTTCAAGACTTTTAATTGAAAACTGGTTTTCCACTATTATTTCTCCCAAATCCTATTATACCATCTATTTATTCAAGCTCACAAAGTAATTTATGTATTGTATCCCCTCTGTTCCTCATGCCTTCAATCTGTTCTGTGAGTATTATATTTTTCAAGCCTTCTTTCCTCATTATGTGCCCTAGAAATTTCAACTATCTCTTCCTGATGTTAAGGATGTTTTCTTTTTGTTTCTATTTTCTCTAGAACTTTGTTGTTGCTCATATATTTGGTCCATGGTATCCTCAGCATCCTTCTGCAGAACCACTTTTCTATTGTTTGAAGTCTCTTCTTCATCTTTCAAGAAACTGTCAAGCATTCACTGCCATATAGGAGGACAGATATCATATAATAGTTTATTACACTTTTCTGTTTCTAAAGAAGTTTTCCTGTTTCTTAGTACACTGTTGAGCTTTTAGAATGCATTTTTGGCTATCCCAGTGCACCTTCAGATTTCAGTATCACACTTTCTATCCTCTGTTAAAATAATCCCCGGTCAAACAATGCTTGCTTATTTTTCAGATTATTCCAACTTGCCTCTCACAAATGGAGTGTTGCTTTTGTTAGCTGTCAGTATGAAGATACTAGTGTTACTCTTTAAGGTTTTGATTACCAACCTTTCTTCCTTTGTGATGTTTGATTAAGGTGACTTGGCCTTTTCTAGTGGTTATCATCTTAGTTCATCTGCTTGAGGCTTTAGGATCTTCAAGGCAATCTCCTCCACTGGCACTGTCATGTCTAAGTATGAAACCTGCCTGATGGTGCCTGACTTTTTTAGCACCAATTCCTCAGAGGTACTCAATTGCTGATACTGATGACTTTTCTTACCAAACTGTGGTGGTTTTCATTTTTCATTTCTGTGAGTTTCCATGTTTGGCAAGCCTTGATACTTTGAAATTCTTGATTGTTTGACTAATTCAGGATGTTTTAGATTCTGTATTTGTTTGAGTCAAGCATTATTTTGCTAAGTAATGTCCTGGTTTGTTTGGATATTTCATATTCCGGCTGATGTTTCTGCCAGTGGTTGTGAAGGATCTTTTTCCTCATGGAGACATGTTCTGCTTTTCCACTGCTTATTGTGCTCTACTGGAACTGACCAATGTTTTGATTGATGAGCCTGATAGAACTAGCTTCAGGTTTCTATATTTGCATATGAATTTCAGATGGTTTGACATTAGGGATAATTTTTTATGAAGTTTTTCCAACCATTTCCATTGCTGGATCACATTAAGTCCATACCAATTTGATAATTATTGACTAAGAATTGCTTTTACTCCATTCCTTGCAATTGTGGTAAAGAATATAAAGGTGAAACGAGCCATTCCCTAAATGTAAGGTGATCCTGACTCCCCTCCTGAGACCTTCTTACTGATAATGGGACGGGGACTGCTGATGACACAAGTATTCATAGCTGTGATAAGAATGATCTTTAACAAAAAAAAAAAATCAATTATCCTCTATCAAATATTCCAAGACACAAAAACTCAATAAACCTTTTCCAAAAAAAAAAAAAAAAAAATATGATGTGGAATTGGAATGAAAGCAGTACTGGCATCTACCCTGAATCCACCATAAAAGTCCAGGATGTGGAATTGGATAATACCAAACACTTTAGTATATAGATCAGTTATAACAAATTTAGTATAGGAGAGAAGTAAATTAAACATAGAATAGACTATTCTAGAGGTAGTTTTGCCTAAAACCACAAATTGTTACAAAAATAAAACAGTAACATAAAAATTCTAGTCATGTCAGATCAAGATTTACATATGTATATCATGCATGGCACCAAAACTATTTTGAAATATCTAAACTGTCTGCTGTATATAATTGCTTTCTTGGATTAATCATTAATAATGGCTTTGAGTGGTTGAATCCTGTGGGTCTTGGCAAAGACCATATTTCTTCAAACATTATAGACTGCTACTACAGAATCACAAACAAAGAACTATATCAAATAAGTGAAATTATATTAGTTGAAGACTATTGGCAACAACTAAAATGGATAGCACATGGAAACTTGAAGAGAAGATAATATGACATAATCAAGTTGTTGATATTCCACACTACTTCAAATAAAAGGTTAGGAAGGAAACCTGCCATCAATACTGGAAAGTGCAATAACAGTTACTGGACTTCAAAAACCTTTTTTTCCTGAAAAATGATTTCAAGAGAAACATTTTATAAATTTCAACTAACATTAGTACAAGCTGCTCGGTCAATATATGCCAAATGTTTCTTTATTAGAAAATGGTTAATGTTACTATTATCATATGAAAACATTAATATTTCCACTATAACCTACTACACAGATATATATCTCCCTCCAACATAAGAAATACAATTCAATAGCACTACTAAAACTGTTGTCCATCCGTGTTAACAAAGTATTTAGAGATGGAAATATTCAACAAGGTTTTCTTTTTATATACAATAAATTCATTTGCAGATAAATTACCTTCTTTCTGTTTTACTTCTGAACAAATTTATTTGTATATTACTCTTGAATTGGATGTCAAGACAATGCTTTTCCCACAAAAGTTTGAATTTATCATAACATTCAACATAAAATTATCTTTCACAGATGTTCTTGTATTGAATCAGAATCTTTTTTCTATTGACTTTGCTTGAAGAATAAATCTAATTTCATCTTTGTCCTTCCTGATTTAACTTTTGGTTGACCCAGTCACTTTTGTCTTCATGATGTCAGCTACCCTTTTTCTTTTTCTTTTTCTCTTCTTTCTTTTTCTCTGTTTTTATTTAAACAATATTGCTTATTTTTCGTTCCAGTTTTTCTCTTTCTATGTTACTTTTTTTCTAAAACTATTATCTCTCTTATTCAGTATCCTTCCATGCCTTTTATTCTTCCTTTGTAATCCTACAACAACTAAGACAGCCAAAGATTTTTCAAAATCTAATTTACAGAGATTTCATATGCTAATTGACTATTCAAAGCCAAAGTTTCTCACCTGCCAGAGTAACAGTCATTAGTGGGCAGCAAAATTGACTGGGTGACTGACAGTTCAGTTATTAAATTGTGAAATAAACTGATTATGACAATTTCCCCTCCCCTCCCAGACATATTGAAACACTTTTAAGCTGAGACAGATATTATGTGATGTTTTAGTCTAATTCTCAGTGGAAATATACCTAAGCACACCTTACTTCAACTCATTCATGCAACAATCTATTCTTGTTCTCAGAGAATAAGCCTCTCTTTCCAATATTTTAAGGAAAGAAGACAATGTATTTCTCTTTATATTCAGAATATCAATTTATGTTACTTGAAGTTTTTGATAAGCTAGAAACATGAAGTGAGAGTTGCCACAATTGTATATTATTGTAACCATGTTGGTAATGATGAAAAAAAAGAATCAAAATATAGTATTTAAATTACTTACTGACAATAAATTTGAATGTTGTTGACAGAATTGAATAAATTGTGTCAAATGTTGTACAAAAAATATATGAAATAATAAATAATTAATAATTATTGAACAGTAACTTTGCTAAATTGTACATTTTTTTGTCAATTGCGTGATGAAAATTTATTGTTTTTTTCTCTCGTTATTTCATGCTGCTTAATATGTTGGAGATAAGAGGAATATTTTATTGTGCAGAATTAATCATGCAACTTGGAAAAGGAAATTTCTGATATTAAGACCAGTGCTACTCTTTTAATTCAACAATTTTAAAGTTGGAGAGTTTTTAATTATTTTTATAATGTGAGAATAAAACTAAGATTGAATATATAAACTTCTGTAGTATTAATCCATAGAATAGCAACACTCTTCTTCTTTTATATGCAGTGTCCCTTCATGACATGGGTGATAATGGCTATCCACATACATAACTTCTTATCCTTTGTAGCTCTTAGTAATGTCACCCTTTTTACTATCCTTTATACTCCCTGTTATGCTTACACACACACATTCATTATGTAAGATACTTTTCTTGCCTACAATATGCTCTGTGAGTGTCAAATTATTCAAACCCCCTTTCCTCATTATATACCCTGCAATTTCAACTGTTTCTTTTTGATTCTAACTACAAGTTTCATTTTTGTTTTTATTTTATTTAAATCTTCCTGGTTGCTCACATGGTATCTCCCTGGTATTCTCAGCATCCTTCTGTAAAACCACATCTCTGTTGTATCAAATTGCCTATTCATCTCTGAGCAAAATTATCCAAAATTCATTGCCATATAGGGAGATTGTAATAACATATAAGGTGAGCACTCTTTTCTTTGTTTCTGATGAAACTTGTTTTTTAATACTTTTTAGTTTTAGAATACATATGCCCCTACTGTTTTCTGTATCACATTTTCCATTAAAACATTTCTCAAATAGTTAAATTTCTGTACTCACTTGATTATGGTAACATTAAAGTGTTGAAATATACTTATAAGATATTAATGGTCTTCTTTTATTTAGAATATTATGGTTTTAAGCTATGGCATAAATAAATAAAGTAATATTTTTATGAATAAAAAATGGCTGATTAAAAATTCAAGTTTATTGAAACTCACATTTTAAACTATGAGGATAACTCATGCTTTCTACTTTATAATGTTGGCTCAAAATACCTGAGGCATATTGTTCCAACCAATAACCCAAAGTAAATTGGCAGCAAACCAAGAAAATGGTGGTAGACATGAAAATTCATACAAAGGTGTCTTCATACTGGCAAACATGCATAGCTCATGATAGTGACTATTTAGTAGAAGATTGTTTTATAGCTGAAAACCTCTATCTTATGATATTATTGTGCTCCCTATAACTATTGTAATTCCTGTGGAAATAAATAGCTAAGATTGTTTTCAGAGCTTCTTCATATAATGACTTACACAGCCTGTCAAATGTCATTTTATATTAAAGAACTAAAGATGTTCACTTGAAGTATTTTTCATTTTTAATTTCAACATTTTAATCTTCATGTGAGAAGAGGGAGAAAATCTGACTTTAAAATGCCAAAACCAATCTTATCAAAGCATCTAAAATCAATTGTTAAGTAATAAATCTCATAAAAGTCAGTTATTAGACAATTACAAATGATTTGGGATGCACTATATGACAAAAGAAATATTAAATATTTAATAAAATCTGTCATGCAAGTTCTTAAATGTGCATAATGGGATATTAGCCAATTTTTCTGGAAGAAATGTTCTTCTTTGTCAGTTTAGAAAGCTTACTTAAATTAGAATCATATATACAAGAGGTAATTTAAATGGCATTAGGAGCATTTAGCTTACTTCTTTTATGTGTCATGAACCTTCAAAATGTGGATGATCATGGTTATTCACAATTTATTATACTTTGTAGCTGTTAGCAATGCTTGCCCCCTTAATAACTAGTCCAGACTCTGTTCTACTATATATTTACAAAAACTTGTTAGTCTGATTACTGTTTCTCTATGCCCATCTTGCTTTTAATATACCTTGTGAGTATCAAATTCTTCAAGCCTTCCTTCCTCATTATGTGTTTCAGAAATTTCAACTCATATTGATTTACACCATTAGTGACCATTTTGTTTTCATTTTTCTTAAAATTCTCTTGTTTCTCAGATGTTCATAGAATTCTCAGCATCTTTCTATAGAACTACATTTCTATTGACTCAAGTCTATTTTTCATTCTATTGACTCAAGTCTATTCTTCATTCTATTGACTCAAGTCTATTCTTCATTCTATTGACTAAAGTCTATTCTTCATTCTATTGACTCAAGTCTATTCTTCATCTGTGAGGAGATGGTAAAGCATTCACTTTTATAGAAGTAGATTGTTGTTACATCACCATCATCATCACTGTGAAACTGGTTCCCAGCCAAGTGCTTTTCATATTTGAGAACATATGATAGTCAGATGGGGCCAAATCAGGAGAATAGGCAGAGTAATCAACCAATTCAAAGCCATTTTGTCATTTTTCCCTAAGTGTTTGGTTTTGATCAACTTTTGTAACTACCTCAGCAAGTTAGCATAGTACTCTCTTGTGTCGCTCTTTTGAAGATAGTCAATAAACACAATGCTTTTTGCATCCCAAAATACTGATGCCATCACCTTCCCTGCAGATCAAATGACATGGTCTTCTTTGTAGCAGGTGAGAAGTGTTGTCTTGTTGTCTCTGGCTCAAAGTGATGAACCCAACACTCGTCCTAGGTTAGGAGACATTCAAGGAAATCAGCTGGATCTGGCTCAAACAATGTCAGATTTTCCCATGATGTGATCAGCCTGGTATGCTTTTGATCAGGTATCAGAGACATGGCACCCACAAAACAGAAACTTTTACCATACCAAGTTCATAGTGCAGATTATTTTCAACTCATTTACAGGCTAATAACATTGGCTATTTGATTTATAGTCAACTACATGACATTTATTAATATCTCATGAACATGATCAATGTTTTCCTTAGTGGTGGCAGTTGAAGGATGTCTAGACTTTGGGACATCTTCAAGAATCTCCCTTCTCCTGCTAAATTCAGTTGCCCACTTTTACACTGTTGATAAAACTGGTGCATCCTCCCTTAATGTAGCAATCATGTCAGCATGAATATCCTTGGGGACTAAACCCTTTTTCTGCAGGTACTTGATAACATTACAATGCTAAATTGTATCCATTTTCAAGAGAAGTCACTACTAGTTACTTTTGAAGTCTTCTTTGAACAGTCAGATATAAGTTTACCAGCAGTTATTAATAATAAGAGTTGAAATTAATGCATGCAAGATCACATCATTCTTTCATAGTTAGCCTATGAACTTTTCAGTGCACCCTCATAACTGTTGTCAGTTTTCAATGCTTTTATAATTAAATTGGTATTAACTGACTAATGTTGGTAGAATTTTCAGGCTATAGATATATTTATGTGAGGAAAATATGAGTTTCAATTTATAATAATATCTATCCTTATTTAAAAAAAAAGTATTGTTAATAGCTTGTTTTTATGGTGTCAGGTTTTATGAAGGAAACAAACTAAGTGCAACATAAATTTTTATTTACAAATACATATGAGAGAAACCTGTATAACAGTATATCCTATATGCCTGAAAAAAATATTTTTATGTTAATATAGGCTTCCTTGACATCCTATAACCTTCATCAGTCTTTCAACCATTGATTTTTATAAACTTTTCTGCTGTTTCAAATTTAACTTTACTTGCAACAGTTTTTATTTGCTTGAATGTTATTTTTCTTTCTCATATACATTTCGTTTTAATCATGGATTACAAATTAATTTTATATTGGATGCATATCTGAAAAGGCTGGAGAATTTTTAATAATTTAAAACCTTTTTTTTGACAAAGGGAGTAATAGTTAACTTTGCTAAATGTGAAGGGACATTATCTTGCATGAATATACTCTTTAGCTTTGTTTCTTGGTTTTACCAAAGTCTTGTTCAACAAATTTTAATAATTCTCTGCATTTAGCTTGATACCATCATTGATTTTGAAGGGGCCTGTGTTTTCCCTACCTAAAATAATATCCCAAAACATTGCTACACCTCCATATTTGTTGTTTTCTAAATCATATCAGTTGACGATTTTCATGCATGACCCAAATTCTAGCCCAGCCATCAGGTTCATCCTCCTGAGTAAAGGTAGTGGTTTTCTTGTTACTTTTGGTTTAGAATTCATAATTTTCCTTTTCTTAGACTGGTTGCCACCCATAACTAGAGAGTCCATTATACCAGTATATAGCTGATAACTGTTTGGAGAAGAAATGGATTACTTCCTTTCCCAATGGCATTTATATGAAAGAGAACAAAACAAACAAGAACATGAATTACTTTTTCCATACTGACAAGTCAGGCTATTTTGCTTCAAAATCAGCAAAATTAGTTTTAAAAGTCTTGATATAATTCAGAATGCTATAGAACAAAACTTACACAATTTCTAACATTTGTTATTGTTTTAACTTCTTTTATATAATTCTAATAAAATATATACATAAACCAGACCAATGCCCTATATACAGCACTCTCTTTCCAGTGTACAATTTTATAGAAATTTATTCTATATTTTGTTCATATTTTGTGGCCGGAATCATCACTTTTGATATGAGTGTGTGGATGTTTTATAGTAAATATTTATGGGTTCCTGGAACATTTATCTCGCAAACAATATTGGCAGACTCATGTGATTCCAGGTAAAAATAAAAAACACAAAACATAGAATTTGAAACAAGCAACAATTAATGCATGTTATTAACCAAAGGAATTACATGTGTACACAATGAAAATCAATAGAAAAGACATTAAAACTAGCTATAAGAATGGGCTTGCATGCATGCCTTTGAGAGAATTCAGTCAAAAAAGGAGCAAGGAAGTGAATGTATCCTAGTGACAATTTACATTCAATTACAACTACGGTTACATTAAACTACACTTGGAAGCAACAGGAAAAAGAGAAAGAGAAGAAAATGTTTGCTTTTTAAAGACTTTAAAAGCACCACATAATGGGTATTTTGGCAAAGCTAAGTGGGATAACCCACAAATTAATGATTTAAGATATATATTTTTTATATTTTACTAAAGGAATTCAAGTACAAAATAAATAGCAATTGTGATTTAAAAAGAACCCTCCTGAAGATGAAGATATAAATTAAACACTTTGAGAAATCAATTCCCCTATCAAGGGTCTGTCTATTTTTACTCAAATTGTGGCTATATTTTCATTTTATTGACTCTCTCATCTAATATATAGGAAAGTTATAATTTTCCCATATAAACTAAATTTGCACTTTTGGGGATTGATGCTCACATATTCTGAGCTTTAAATTTTTTATCATCTTGACAGCCCGTGGGTTTCCTTTAGTCATTTTTGGAAATTTATGTATCCAAAAGATATATAGATTTCATCTAATAACACTGATTTCACTCAACTGTTGAATTTTTGTGCCTTTGGAAAACTGCCATTGGTAAAAAAAACTCTTAAAAATGTAACGATTTCCTTTTTGGCATCTGTCTATTTTAAAAAATGCTTACAGACATATAAACAATTTTCTGACTCTTTCGTCTGTTGGGAACATTTATATATTTGTAAAATCTAAGATACCCAACTGATACAAACCAAAAAACAAAAACTAAAGTATTAAAAGTAACTTAAAATAGTCTTGAACAAAGAATGACAAAACAGACAGACACACACACATATGAGTATTGGAGAATATGATATATAAACTAATGTTAGACTAATAGTCGGTAAGTGAATGACAAAATGGAATAAATCTTATGCATTCCCTCTTTTGAAACAACATCTTAAGACTAAAAAATGTTTTTTTATTTGTGGAATCTCTATCTATAAAAGACAGGATGTGTGTGTGTGTAACGAATGCACAGCCGCAATTTTTGACGGATTTGCACCAAAATTTACATGCACATGCTCCAAGTTAGCAGAAAGGCCAAGACTGACTTTGCATTTCCCAACTCCCATCGATAGTGGAAATAATTGATTTTTTCATGCTTCTATGGCAGTTTTCATGTAGTTTGCGGCCATTTCGTACTGGCCAGAGTGAGAGCCTATAGCTGGCTGCCATGAATAGGCTGGAAGATTCTATTGGCCAGTGTGAGAGCCAACAGCTGACTGACACAAATGTTAACTAGCATGCTAGCATGCAAAAAAATTGATAGCTGCATTTGTCACAAGTGGGAAAAATTTAAATCTGCATGGGACTTTACTCCAATTAGCTCATTCGCTTGCTTAAGCTCAATGTTGATTCTGATTCCACAGAACTGTGTTGGGTGTGAAAAAGTATTTGTTGTTAACATTCTTTTTTCATTTGGTTTTTCCAGTTATGAGTCCTTTTTTAAAGCTGATCGTTTTGCGTTCATTTTGTTTAGTTCTTTTTTCGTAACAGATTTAATGTTTAGTATAGAGCTTAGAAAAAATTCACAGTGTGAGATAGGCAAGAAGTAAGGCATGTAGCAACATCAGACAGCAAAGGGCACTCCTTTAAAGGCAAGGAAGGGCAAAAATATTTTAAGTCAAGTGATAGCAATTACTGTATGAGTTGTACGATTTTTGAATTGAGCACGGGCAACGCCGGGTCATGCTGCTAGTCATATATATGATGGAGGGGACAAAATACAGCAAATGTCATTCATGATTATCAATAGAAATGCTAAAAATGTCGAGATACTTAACTTTAATCTTCTGGCATTGAATGTGTCTAGATGCACAACTGAATTGATCTCATTCAGTTTCTTACCACTTTTTGTGTTTAAATATCCCACATTGTAATATCTTTGTTTTTGTTATGAAAGGTGATATGCTGTATGATCCTGAACATAAGTTTACCATGGAACTTCCAATACATTTTCATCTTTTAATGGGAGAGACTTGGAAGAAAAATTTTATTCTCCCATTTACATTTACCTCCTGTTATGCCCATTATTATATTCATGATATAATAAAACCATTTTTCACAGACAGGACAGAATGGCTGAAAGGAAAAAGAATAACAAATATGCTTTTTTTTCTCAGAGAGACTCTTATACCACTAAGACATACACGAAACTATATATACATATATACACATGTTCCACACAGAGAACAATATAACTTATATCCACACAGCAAGTAGAGTGTAGAGAGAATGATGGATAAGGTCTTACATATAATATGAAGATTCTTCTCTTAGCCATGTTTAGAAGGCCAAATTCATCTGCTATGTCTCAGACAAAGACCTATTCTGCAAAAGGGAAAGAGCAAGACTTGGGTGACTGTAAACTAGAGTTTCTTTCTATATCTGGGAAAGATATATTCCCAAAGAGAAATGGCACCACAGACTTGTAAGCTGCTGGGAAGGCAGAATTAGTCCCTGCCTGAGCCAAAGAAAGTAATCTCTCAGTTTCGCTACTGAAAACTAACTGAATGACTGGCCAATCTCATCACTATATAAAGTGATGTCACTAAGCAGCAGTCACATGACCCATTTGACTATCTCAACCAAAAGGAGGTAATCATCGTTTGTATCCCAGCATCCTTAATAAATGAATACCATTTTAGTTAAAACTGCATTCTTTAAATTAAACTTATAGTATGACTTTTGGAAGGAACAATTAGTGCATTGAGAGTGTCTTTCATAAAAGATCTCTTTTGCATTCATATTTTTTATTTAAGAGATTTCATCCATATATTTCTTGTGATAATTTTTTACAGTAAATTCTAGCTGCAAGATTAATGTTATTAATTTTTTACATTGATTAAATCTCTGTCTTAGAAGTAATTGTACCAAACTTTATATTAAGATAAGATAAATTCTTTTCAATTGTAGTCATGGTTAAATTGGTAGGTTGTATTATGTGTCTATTTGAGATACATTTTCTAATGTTTGATTCCATGTAGGCATTAATTTTAATGATTCTCTTGTTTATATATTAAAGTATTTTCAGCAAAAAATAATGTTTAAGAATTGTAAATAGAATCCTCTTTGCTAATGAATGTCTATTTTTATGATATTTTTGAAAAATTTCACAGATTTTTTCCGAATTCCATTTTTTGTCATTTCACACAAAGCAAGGCAATAAAGCTACTAAGATGCATGGGGCCACTAAGTGTGGAAGGATATGAGGAACAAAAACATTATTAAGATGTAAGAACAATAAAAGAACAAGAATTGAGAAGATAATGATTGGCATTGCCTTTACATTTTTGAAGAGCAAAGTTGACTGAAAAGGAAGAAGTCAGAATAGAGTTCTATGAGCAAGATAGAAGAAATTTAGCCATTTCAAATATAAAATGATGAGACTTTACAGCCAATCTAGTATTGCACTTAAATTCATAAAGCTTAGGTACCACAGATGAAAGTAATATTTATTTTGTGTAATGTCGACAAGACCAAAATGGGGTAATAGGGAAGGCTGGTCTGCAATCTGTTTTATCTTAAACTTAGCTAGCCACAAACACTGACCTAAACAGACTACAATATTCTTTGCACCAAAGCAACACATTCTTACTTACTATTCTTACTACAGCCAGCACAGTACTTCAGAGTTTCTATGAAATCCTAACACCCCCCCCCATATGTGTATAGAGAAAAGTTTGTCATAACAATTACCATGAAAATATTTATAGAAAAGGCACAGATGTATTATGGTGGTGGGAAAGTGACTGAAGGCAGGTCAGGACCAAGAACATTGCAGATTCTTCTTTGGATTTATCAACAATCTCTAAATATATAGCAGGAGCACCAGACCAGATGTGGCAGCAGTATTCAATGTATGGAAAAATGATAGACTTATAAATGCATAAGATAAGATTCTAGCACAACACAGTGAGCTAACTTTCCTAGCAGAAGGCTCATCAGTTGCTTCAATATGATCTTGCCACTTTATATTAGTGGAAAATCTTTGTCTGAAAAGGTGTAATGAATCACTCTCCTGAAGGTTAGAATCAGCCATGATGATCGAAAGCAAAAAAGTTTTGCTTTGGAAGCATTCAAATTAAAAAAAGCCATTCCTTGCCCCAGTTAACAGACTGTCAGTCATTTTTGAGATCAGTGCCAATTTGACCATATCTTATTACAAAGTTCATATAATTTGATATGTTTATAGATTTCATGCATGTTAGTTACTCTTGATGATGATTTGTTTGAAAAATAAAGAATTTTATAATTCACGAAGCATTTAAGAAAATATTTGGTTGACTATTTGATTGAGGAGAGTTGATAGTTACTATCTCTTCTTAATAACATGATATGGCTTATGATTACTGAAGTTAAGCAATATTGTGCTTTATTATTTCATAGATTGGTGACCACTTCAGAATATCAGGTGCTGTAAGCTTAGATTTCTTGGTGGTGCAATGGATAATGATTTGGAATTGTTAATCAGAGAGCTGAGTTCCAATTCTTGTTGGTTTCATTTTATTCACTTACATGCAAATACCCTTTGGAAAGGTATGAATCCACCTCTTTTCCTCCAAGCTATGGGTTAATTAGTAAGACTTGTATCACTAAATCATTATTATCTTAAAAAAATTTCTTACAATCTAAAAAATATTTTCTGGCTTTAAATAACCTGCAAAGGGTTAATAAACCATAGAAAATGAATAAATCAATGAAATCAATAACATGACATAGATAGTATTGAATTACATATTTTGAGTAGCAGTGAAGAATATCTGTCTGAACTGCCCAGAATGATATAAGCATCGACAACTTGAATTTAAAAATTATAACCAACTTTGAAAAAATTAAACTCATTAGCCCAACTAGGCCTCCTGAAATATATGGAGTTATCACTTTTGAAAACTAAGAAACTAAGAAATTCTTTTATGTGCAAAAGTCCCCAGCAGTGATTTTTGAAAACAAAAGACTGAATTCTTCTTCTTTGTGCTGTGTTGCTTTATGATGTAGGTGATCATTGCTCTCCACAGTTATCTCTCCTTTGTAGCCCTTAATAAATTTTGTCTTCTCGCTATCTCTCCTAAACCTTATTCCATGATTCATTTACTCAAAAACACTAGGTAAGTTATGTTATCATTTTCCTCTTTCCCTCTTGACTTTTATCTGTTCTATGAGTATCAAATTTTCCAAGCTCTCTTTCCTCATTATGCACTCTAGACATTTCAACTATCCCTTTCTGTGATTGAGAATAAATTTCCTTTTTGTTTCCATTTTCTTTGTCATTGCTCATGGTATTTTTATCATACTTCTGAAGAACTACATTTCTGTGGCTTCAAGTCTTTTAATTGAAAACTGGTTTTCCACAGAAAAGTTTTGCAGCCATCTAATAATTTGCATTACTTGCTTCTTGTCAAGAGCTAAATTTTTATTCCAGAACTAAAATGAATTTTTGGATAGTGCCTGTAATATGCATGTATACATGCCAATAAAAATTTCAACATTATAATTTGCCTGAGAATGGCTGTGTTTATGTAAATAACACAAATGCATTTGTTTGCATTCTGTTTAGCACAAAGATTTTCATTTCATAAATTATATCTAACTCTTCATATTACTTTAACACAGAAATTACAATCAGTCAGATAGAAAATATCCTCTAAAATACCAAATTTGCTATTATTTATCTTTTTTAAAGATTATAGACTTTTATTTTTCATTATAATATTATAACAGTTTTCTATGTCCAAAGCATAATACATTGTAAATATTAAAATGCTGTTAAATATTAAAACTAAGAAAAAATATTTTCTTCTCTAGATCATGAAACAAAAAAAAATTTCCAGGATTAAGATTGAATAACAAGTCTTAGAGTAAAAAGAGAGAAAAATTCCTAAGAAGATCTTGTGCATATTTAGAAAGAAAGCCCAAATGGAAGATAAATGCAATTTCTCAAACAATTACTAATAGTTTGTATTTTTCTGAACAGTTTTCCTAAGTTCATTTGCTTTTGGGTATAGATGAATTCTTCATCAAAACTTTATTTTCTATGGGAATAAATGATTTATCCATGAATTCTGCACTAATTGGAATGGATCTCTTGGCTCGGGATGAGATCCATCAAAAAAAAAAAATGAAAAAAGAAAAAACAGATGCTAAGGAATATGTACTATTATTTCAGATCAAGATAGACGTTTTTTTTTTGTAGTTGAGCAGTTCACTGAGAACAGTTGCTTTGTTATTTGAAGAAATATTTGGAGATAATATTATGAAGAAAAGTTCATATGAAACTAACTTTTCTGGTCATCATTATCTTCTAACCACTGTTTTTGTTTTATTCAGGCTAATTTCCTTGTTTCTGTGGCTTGTATTTTCTCAATGTTTTGTCTGTGTACCCTCCAGCATTTCTTAGATATCTTTTAGACAAAGGAATGTTGTTAAATTTTATTCCAGTGATACATGCACATGCCCTCCTATATGTCACATCTGGTGTTTGTGTCTCTGTCTTCTTAAAACTAACCTCCATCATGATCTCCTGACAAATTTTACACACACCGCCATCTGTGCCTGTTCTTTATCTGCTTCCTCCTGATTTATGGCTTCCAGAAGCTACTTCTGAATTGTGTGAGCATAGTATGTGAGCAGATCCTTTCAATCTTTTTATTTGCATCCTGACTCCCCTTTCTATAAAGTTTGGTACACTTTCTACTTCCCTCTATGGATAGCTATTTGTAACACATTTGAAAGTGTCTCTAATTTTAGTGTTCCTTAATTATTATTTTTAGAGGGCACCTGGTCTTTTCCTTTTAGTCTTTGCCACAACTGCAGGAAATGTTGTACACACAGTTCTTGGTTATATTTTCTTCCAGTAGATATTTTGGTGAGACATCTGCATTGTATGGAAACACTTCTGTATGCTGTCCTGTTGTTATACAGATGATATATTCCTTAAATCTTTTCTGAAATGCCTTCAGTGTATAGCTGAGTAGCTGTGACAAGTTCTTGACTCTTTTCTGAGACTGGGCATCTTCTGGTGATTGCTACTGATATTATGTTTGCAGAGCAATTGTTTCTTTGAAGCATGTTCTGTAACTCTTCTTTGTCTGTTTCTAGGTCACAAAATATGTTTTGGTTGGTGTTATAAGCAGTGAATGATATATTTTTTGTATTCTTAAAATAATTAAAAAGTGTTAACAAAATTCAGATGACCTATCATTAAAATTACTAAATTAATAACATGTTAGTAAAATCACAGATAGAAACACCTTTTTTTAAATATTCTTTTTTGCTTGGTTCTGTTCATTTGTATTGCATTAAATTCTGTGTTTGTTACTTTTTTGTTTTAATTTAGAAAATAACTGATCAGATCTAAAAAAAAAATCATCTGAATTCGATTTACTAAAACAGCCATTAAAAATCTTTGAATATGTTTTTTGCACTAAAAATTATGAATCTAAAAACTGGACATTTTTGAGAAAACTGTTACCAGAAATATCGATGGGAGTTATGGCTGATCCATAAACAAAACAAAAAATCATCAGTGCCATTGATCTGTTTATTCTCTTACTTTTCTTAAATTTCACCCAATACAATGCTTGAGTGCTATTCAAAGTAGAAGGTTAGAGTCAAAATGTCAGTCATAAATGATATGTGTGGTAGGAAATATAGATTGTGAAAATAAGGAGAATAGATAACAATGGTTGACATTTAAAGCCATATTTGAAGTTTTCAGGGAAGCAGAAATGCAGGAACTTGTTCCTCAGTGTTAGTTCTTGGGAACTTCTTTCTTACATTTGGAATATAGAGGAAATGAGGGTGATTCAACTCTAATAAAGTAGCATGGTGTGTCCTCACTGTAAACATCAGTAAAGTGATGGAACTAACGGATGGAACTCATCTGAATATTTGCTATAGAAATAGTGACAGAGTAGCTTGCAATATTGTCTCTGTGGGAAAAACAATACATGGGAGAGCATAAGTGACATAGACAGACTCCATTATTGATTAATTTGGATTTTCTCTTAATCTTCAAAGATGTAAGAAATTAGAAAATAGTTGAAATAATTGTATTATGGTGACTTATTGATCCTGAATATTATTTAAAAAGTTGATATTATTGATTTTTATTTTAGCAGTGCAATCTTAAGAGTGCTAGAAGTCCTACCAGTATTTATTAGTAGTAATCACAATATTAACAGCACAAGATACACGGATGAGACCAGATTGATAGCCAATGCAGAAGGAAAACTGCAGGGACTTCAAGACCTAGTAGAACTAAGAGAGTTTGAGAAAGCAGCAAATGAAAGCAAGAAGAAAAGACTAACCATCAGTTGCAAGAAGACTGAGTCATTAACAATAGGGACAATGAAAGATATGAGTTACAAATTGGAGACATCAAAACAAACATGTACAGAAATTTAATTATATGGAAAGACTTATAACAGACAGTGAAAAATGTGATACAAAAATCTAAAAGCACAACTGAATAGCAAAATATGCTTTCCAAAAAGAAATATTAAAAAACAGGAAAAATTCATTGAAAACAAATATGTTGTTGCCACAAATTTCCTCTTCATCTGTAAAGAATTGTCCAGCGTTTGCTGCCATGTAGGAGGATTGATATTACATTAAGTTCAGTACACTTTTTTTGTTTCTAACTTTTTTTTCTATTTCTTAATACTTTGCTTAGCTTTTGGAAGGCATTTTTGGCTATTCCAATGCACTTTTAGATTTTGGTGTCACACTTTCCATCGTCTGTTAAAACACTTCCCAGACATTTAAATGGTTGCATTTGTTTGAGTTTTGCATCTCCAATTTGTAATTTGCATGTTGGGCTGTTCCTTTTGCTAACAAACATACATTCTGTCTTCTTGCATTTAATTAGTTTTATATAAATAATCTAAATTTAAATAAGGAAATGTAAGTAGGAATTAAAAAATATATCCTTGATTCTAATCTATATTTACTGAATATATTGAGGATCTTGCAGACTTCTAATGCAACATTATTTGAAATATCAATCACATGAAAGTGGCTTTTGCTTTTGCCTATACATATATCATTTAGTTTATTTATTTGCTAGTGGTTCTAATCTCAAGATATTCATATTGAATATCACTCACATAAAAGTGGCCTTTGTTTATACATGCTTTAGTTTTTATAGATGTTAATTATTTTCATGTAGATAATGTCTTACTGATGTGTTCTCTGCATATATTGGGCACCCCTTTTTTCCCCATAAATGCATTTGCATTTGATTGATATTATAACAAAAATGCTTATGGTTACAAGTGCAGTAACACCTGTTTTTGACTGTGGGTCACATAAATGACACATTGAATTGATTTACCAAATCAAGAACTACTAATGACTCTTGACTAATAATCATTTATACACTTTGACTCTCAACTGAACACAAGAGGAAGAGATGTCATAGTATTTGAAAGTAGTTTGCATTCCACTATCCACTAACCTAGTTACAAAAATGTCTTTTTCCTCAGTGTCAAAGTTAAAAAAAACATTAACAAATGGATAACAGCAAACACACACAAAAAAAATATGTTCATAAAAATTTAAACTAAATTTAATTCAATAGATTATAGCACTAGACACAGACGTGACAAGCATAAAAATTGCTTTTATCTCATAAACTGAAACAGTGAATCAAAAATTTCCATCCCATATAACGTTTTTCTTTTGGGTAAAACTTTTCAACTTCAAATATAAAAACAATATATATATATATATATATCTATATATAAAGAGAATAACTGCTGAATTCTAGTATTTACTTTTTTTTCTTAGCATTTTTTACATTTTTTTTAAAACCGGGCATAAATTCTAATGAACTGGAAGACTTATTTTATAGCTTCACCTTTGGAATACAAAATGTAAGCTGAAAAATTGATTAGCAGGAGAAAAAAAAATTAAAAAAAAGCCACCCTACCTGATAGGCCGAGTTTCGTCCGATATTCTGCGTGCTTTTTCACTGGGGCTCATATAATCCCACTTAAATATGAGATTCCAGTCAAAACCTGAAAATTTAAATAAAGATTTTAGTCTGAATTTTACAAAATAGAATGGAATATTAAATATTTCTCTAATTTAAAACTTATTTTGAATCAATGTGGAAAGACAAAAGAAAACAAAGTAAGAGAAATTGAATATTTGGTATTTATATATTTGCTCTGTTTTTGAAAAGTGTAATTAAAATCAGCGAAGTCTCACATATATGGCCTCTTCATGGTTGCTTTCCTGCTGCGTATTTATAATGAGATAAAATTAATCACTAACGTTGAAATCTAATTGAAGTGCTATATAAATTTTGTTTTGCATTGAGTTTCATCTTTCATTCAATACTTTAGTAATAATCTGATCAGAGCTGTGTTCATGAGCAAATTGATTCAAAGTGAAGAGATCTTACAAAACATTACACAAAGCAGACTCTTCTCCTATTTGTTCAGTCTGTAAGTGGCATGATATCTCAGCAAAGAACCAGATAAGGATAGAGAATCAAACAATGCATTCAATGAAAAGAAAACTTTATAAAGCAAACAACACATACATTGTAACTAAACTTTCAGTACCTTCAAGCAAAAAGACATGTACAGAATTTAGAGAAGCTTTCAAAATATATACTAACATATGCAACATTATTAACAAACCATCACATTTCTTATATAACATAATTTATTCATTAACATCTCCAAAATTGAAAAAAATGGACCTGACGATTTAATTTTAGCTTGAGGCAAAATTGACGGAGAATGTAATACTAAAATCTGAAGATACATTGAAATAATGAGAGAAGCCTTCCAAGAGCGAAACAAAGTGTAACGAAATAAGAAAATTTCATTAGAAACAAAGGACTTTTGAAGTACAATGCAATATTAATCTTCCTATATTACAGTAAATACTGGACAATTTCCTAACAAATGTAGAGAAGACTAATAGACATGTGGTTCTGCTGAAGAATGCTGAGAACATCATGGATGAAACATGCAAGCGATAAGAAATACAAAAACAAACACTTGTACTTAGGATCAGAAAGAGAGAGTTCAAATTTCTTAAACCTACAAGGAAAGAGGCTTGGAAAATCTGAAACACACAAAACATACTGAGAACAAGAGTAGCCTACCTAACAAGCTTGTGTAAGTGAATGGCAAGGACATGCATTGAAGGGGATAGTAAGAGCTTACACATTACTAAGAGCCACAAAGAATAGGAAGTTGTGGAAAGACATGATCACTCATGTTCTGAAGGGAGAAAGCAGATCGCAGAAGAAAGATCATAGAATATTTAAACTATATTCTAGATTATGTTCATTTTGTTTAACTAAAATTAAGAATACAATTAGAATTCTAAAACTGATAACTTCCATAAAATACAGCATTATTTAAATAATCTTTATTAATGCTAAAAGGAAAATATAACTTTCAAATATTATTGTTCTCTTAGAGAATATTTATTTTATATGAATTATTACTTATTGGGAACTTTTCAAATTGAAAGGTTTTTCTTTTTTTGAAAAGGTGAAATGAAGTTTACTATATGTCAAAGTTTAGGAATATTTATTAAAGTTTCAGGAAAAATGAGATGACTTCAAGAAAGTTGTTTCCTCAAAGCTTCAACTTCCTGGACAACTAACCTTTAATGATCTTAATTTTTATTTAAAACACAATTTTGCAAATAAATTTTATTTAGAAGTTATCAACTATAAATGTCAATAATTAATTTCTAAATGTACATCCAGCTCAATGCTACATTGTTTTCTCATAAACATAAGGTTTATTGCAGAATGTTTCCTTTTTTAAAGTCTCAGTGATTTAGAAAAACAAGCAAAACAGTTGACAGGTGATGCAAATTTATTTAAACAATACCAAGTTCTTTACTTTCAATATATATATATATATATATATATATATATATATATATATATATATATATATATATATATATATATATATATATGTATGTAATAAAACAGTTTTTTTCCTGTCAAATCAAGACTTGTCCAGAAGACAGTTATATAAAAGAGAACTAAATACACAATGTAAAAAAAGAAAAAAAATGAATGTACAGAGCTATTAAATATTAAAGTCATGGAATACTAACCACTTACAGTGGTGAAAATAAGTATTTCATTGCCTGATGATTTTCTGAGTTTGCCACCTTACAAACAATAGGAACGTTCTATAATTTTCAGGGTAGGTCCATCTTGAAAGTCAGAGATAGAATATAAAAAAAAATTCTAGAAAATCACATTATATTAATTTTCAAACATTTATTTCTTTTTTATTGAAAAAATAAATATTTCATCCCCTACCAACCAGCAATGATTCAGGCCCCACAGACCAGGAGGCATATAGACTAGTCCTATTACTCAATTATTACTCCTAATCAAGTACTCATTACCTATATAAAAGACACTAGTTCACAGAATCCTTCAATGAATCAGAATCTAACCTCTCCACAATGAGCAAGATGAAAGAATTGTCTAAGGACATCCAGGACAAAATTGTATACCTGCACAAGACTGGAATAGTCTACAAACTGATTGGCAAGTAGCTAGGTGAGAAGAATTCAACTGTTGGTGCAATAATAAGAAAATGGAAGAAACACCAATTGATTATCAATCTCCCTTGGTCTGGAGCTCCATTGCAAGATTTCCCAATATGGAGTGAACCTGATGATGAGAAAGGTGAGAAAAACAACCCAGGAATATGCGGCAAGAACTTGTTGATGATCTCAAGGCAGCTGAGACCAGAGTCACCAAGATCACCAAGATGATTATTAGTAACACACTATGTCATAGTGAACAAAAATCATGTAGTGCTCACAATGTCCCCCTAATCAAGAAAACACATGTACATGCCCGTCAGAAGTTTGCAAATGAGCACCTGGATGATTCAGAGAAGGGTTGGGAGAAAGTGCTGTGGTCAGACAAGACTAAAATTGAACTTTTTGGCATCAACTTGACTCGCCAAGGTTACTTGGACCCCAAGAACACCAAATACTGAGTTATGTTTTGCTATGGGGTGAAATACTTATTTTTTTCAATAAACAAGAAATAAATGTTGAAAAATTAATATAATGTGATTTTCTAGAATTTCTTTTATTCTATCTGAAGATGAACCTACCCTGGAAATTATAGACTGTTCCTATTTTTGTAAGGTGGAAAACTCAGAAAATTAGCAGGGGATGAAATACTTATTTTTCCCACTCTATTTTACCATGGTTTCCATTGGAAAGGTTTCTTCAGACAGTAGAAGTTAGTTTTATTTACCAAATGCCTTGTTTAGTTATTTGAACATTCTCAACAGGAATTACATTTGAAGGGAAGGAGCAAAGCAAGAGTAATTGGAATGTAAGGAAGGGAAAATTAATACTACTAATAAAGAGAGAGGCAATGGTAGAGGGAACATAAGAAAGATAGTGAGAGGGAAAGAAAATATATTAATAATGGGGTGGGCAAATCAATATTGGAGGAAATGTAAGTGAGGGGGAGGAAAAAGGGGAGAGTTTAAGCAATGGTAGAGGGAATGTAAGGAAGTGGGGACATTTTTTAATAATAAGGGGAGAGGCAAAGTAAGAGTATAAGAAATTTAAGGGAGGGTGAGGAAGAAAAATCTTAATAAGGGGAGGGGTAACTCAAGAGTAGAGGAAAAGTATGTGGAGAGAATTTAAGGTAGGGGGAGAATTTTAAAATAGTTAAACAAAGTGTTTGGGAAATACAACTAACCTCTACTGCCTGAAGAAACCGTACCAATGGAAACCATGGTAGCATAAATGGTTAGTATTCCTTGACTTTAATATTTAATAGCCCTACATAATTTAGTTTTGCTTTTTTACATTGTGTATTGAGCACTCTTTTATAAAACCGTTTTCTGGACAAGTCTAGATTTGACCAAAAAAATTGTTTAATTGTAATGTTTGCTCCCAATTTAAGTTTGAAGACTTCATGACAGAGTATTTTTAATAAGCTTCTAAGTGCTAGAACAACCAGTATGTTTAACATCACATATGTATCAATTTGCATAAATCACTCCACTGCTGTATGTTTGTTATTAGGTTGGTGCAAAAATAATGACGTAATAATGTCGTTTTTTGACATTAAAAAATACGTCAAAAAACAACATTATTACATTATTATTTTTTTACCAACCTAATATATTCAAATGGTTACGGTTGAGTAAATAGTGGAAGAAGTAGCAATACAAGTGTGTAAATTACCGTACTCATTGGAAAACATCACTCTACCTGGAAGGAATGAATACATGCTGATTTTATTACAGAAAATTGAGCACTTTCTTGCGAGAATGAAATGGAAAGCATTATTTTTCTTACATAAATATGTAAGAAGCAAGGAAGAAATTGAAAAATTTAATTTTAAAACCCGGAAATACACTTCTGTTATTGACGAGTTGGCTGATTTTGAAAAAGATATGCTTAAATGTAATAGACAAAATCAGGTTTAGAAAAGTAAAGAGTAATTTTTTTAAAAAATCTGGCTACAGAGGTGAAAAGGATAAAGAAAATTCTTATTAAAGGCAATAAATCCGTAAACATCTACATGATAAACCTGAAGGATTATAGAAAAAAATAAGTGAGGTGGTCAGAAAATTCTATAAAAAAGTACCCACTTCATATACTGAAAAGATTAATGAAGAGGCCAAAAATATCACAGCCAAACTGGATATAAGTGACAGGGTCTAAAAAACTATACAAAAATCAAGCCTTCTTAACTGTAAAGGACAACAAATGTAATTTTCCTAATAGCCCTACATTCCAACTGATCAACTCAACCAAAACTGAATTGGGCAAAATAAACCAGAGGATTTTACAAATGTGTTCAACTTACTACAAATCAGTAGAAAAATACGGATGAATGTATTTCTTGGTTTTGCAGAATAAAAAAAGTATGTATTCATCAAATAAAACATTAAGGATTTCTATCCATCCATATCTAAACAAGGGTTAATTGATCATTGAATTTTGCTAAGGTTTTTCTCAAAATAACATCCAAGCATGTAGAAATAATCCTGATGAAATAATGGATTTGAAAGAATATTCAGTGATGCCCACATAAAATTTTCATTTTAATTTCAAACAATAATACAAAAAAACACCAAAAAACATTCAAGATAGGAACAAAATTATTGGCCTTCTTATCTCAATAATCAATTGTAAAACCCTTATTTATGATTATTGCTTTGTTTTTTTGATATTTTCTTACAAGATCACTACACACACTAATACTTATTTTGCTCCTATCTTCCTTGGAAATAGCTTCTAGAAACTCCAAATTTGAAGGACTTCTTTCTCTTACCTTTTTCTTCAAATATGCCCATAAATTTTCAATGAGGTTTATGTCAGGACTTTGTGCAGGGTACACCAATAACTTAATTTTGCAGTCATCTAAGTATTTTTTAACAATTCATGCCATGTGTTTTGGGTCATTGTCATGTTGGAACATTCAGTGATGCCCCAAATACAGCTTTCATGCACTTTGCTTCATATTATTTTTAAGAATATCTAAATAATGCTCTTTATCCATGATACCCTGTACTCTCACTAGTTCTCCTGGTCAAAATCAGCAATACATCTGCAAAGTAGAATGCTCCCACCAGCTTGCTTAATTGTCGGGAGGGTATTTTTTGGTTTGTGAGCTTCATTCACTTTCCTCCATATATAATGGGTGTTCATGTGACCAAATAATTTTAATTTGTTTTCATCTGACAATAAAACAGAGTTCCAATGTTTACTCCCATGTTATAGATGGCTTCTACCTTAATCTAATTTGCATTTTAATTGTTTAACCTTGAAGCAAGGTAGTTTTCCTTGGGTGACAAGCTTGAAGTACTGCTCAATGAAAGCATCTAGTGACTGTCTTCATCAATATATTCAACTCTGATGTCTTTACATCATTGCCCAGAACTTGTTTAGGGAGCATTCTAGAGATTTCCAATGAATGATGTAGCTATACCATCACACAACATGAGCCTAATCAACTATTTATGGGACAGCATAGATAGATCTATTTGAACACAAAATCCTGCACCTACGAATATCAAAGAGCTATGGACAGTTATTGAAATGACATGGTTCAGTAATTCTCTAGATGTCTGTAGAATAGCTGTATTTCATCTCACTAGGTTAGTGATGAAGTCCTACATGATATGAGGTACCTATCCTTTGTTGGTACATTACTGTTGATCAACAGTTTTGTCCCACAAACCATTACTTTGTGGAACCAACTCACAAAAGAATGCTTTCCCAATCACTACAATCTTAATCTGTTCAATCCTCAATCACTATAATCTTAACCTCTTAACTGCTATCTTCCTCACATATTCTCATAAACTGTTTTTCTACTACTTACTCTGTAACCCTCTACCTCGAGTGGCTCTGTACTGGGTGAATATCATTGTAAAAAAAAGATAAAATATTATACTGTGAAAAGTTTTATTAAAATCAGCTAATAACTACATGGCTACAAACATTTATCCAATTTATACTCACAAATAATACAACTTTTGAAAACTTCATTTTGAAGCTAATTTTAAGGTGGTCACATCATACATGAGATATAAAATTACTGTATATACTGTTGGCCCTGGTTATGCTGTTGACCAAACTATATATCCATTTACTGTAGTCAAATTATCTTCAAAATTAGGTCTTCAAAGATTACATGATACGTGCGTATATACAGTATCTGTCTATTGACCACCTCTTCTAGTGTACCTAAGTAGTAAGTTGATAAACTTTTGATTATTAAAGTTTTCTGTTGGTTTTAATTCAGATTATGCTGTCATTCCATTAAACTATTATTTTCAGCAGACTCTAATGCTACAATCCAAAGATTGCTATATTACAAATGTGGTTTATTGTTTGTGTGTGAGTGAAGTTTAACTTGTAAGGTTTTGATGAGGTTATAACCAAAACCATTATCAGTGGTTGGCTTGTAGGGAAAAAGGTTATAACCTTCCCTACTAGCCAGTATAGTATATAGTATACATAAACACTAGAATCAGCAGAAAAATTTAAGAATATAGAATTTGGGGCGTTTATATTTTTTTTGAAGAGTCATAGAAGTAGATCTTTATATACTCAAAGAGAATTTGCTAAGTTAAAAACCAAAGTAAGCAAGTTCCCTTTTTTACTTAATATTGTACCAAGAGACCGAATCACAAGTCTACAGTTGGATATTGTGGCATCTTATCTATTCTTTACTATCAGATCTTTCATGTGATTTAAGATCAACAGAAAAAGTGAATTTCAGGAAACTGGAAAACACTAATTTCTACACCTACACCACTTTCATTATTATATGATTTAAATTTAAACAGAGAAGTAAAAATTGTTTCTTTGTTATGACAGAGGCTTTTGCATGATCAATGTACATATTTAAACTAATCTCTATTAAGCCATTGAATGAGATCAGTATTGTTATCTTTGAAAAGAAATACAGTAGATTTTATGTTCAAGTATTTTGTCAATTTTTATTCTATCTGAAATTAATTTGCATAGTAGTAATAAACTCTAAAAGAAGAATATTTGCAAAGGAGCATAATAAATTTTCAGTGAAATAAAATCAATATTATGGATACATTATTTTGCATTTATGCAAATTAATGAAGATTTTACTTTAAAAAAAAAATGGGAAAGGTATCAAACTAAAGTGTTCATATTAAAAATATATTTGTTGTTTGGATGTTGATTTAAGGCTTCACTCCTCAAACTTTGATTTCCTACCAAAACTGTCTTCTTTTTAATCATGAGGTGGTTTGAAAAAACAAAATAAGGCATTTACTATTTACTAAACATAGTCTTTAGTTTTGTACTTAAAGCTTAAATAGTCATATAATAGGAAAAGTCAAAGTAATTTCTTTTTAAATTCTTTATTAAAATATTATGTTTCCTACTAATATTAATGAAAAACTTCAGTTTTTCATTATGGTAGAGGTCCCAGCTGACAAAATAAACAAACATTATATTCAAATACATTTTAGTTTAAGCTAAGAACTTTTCAGCGTCTCCTCCAATGAGTTTGTAGATTTTAAAAGAATAAAAATTAAAATTTATTCAAAAATAATGTCAGTTATACATTGTATCATTTGTCATGGTTTTATGCTTTTAGAAGAGGAAATAACTAAAGTCTAATATCCTTGACTAATTAACTTTCTCATGGACAAAATCTGACTGACCACTGGCATATTGCCATGCACTATTGTTCTAATCATTTTACTATTTGGTCTGTAATTCCTGTGCTTTATGACCATTTTACCCTCACACCTGATTCAGGAAGCGTGCTACTTTTAAAGTCATTGAAATGAACCACTAGCCACGGAGGCAATTTGTTGATTTCTAAGGTGGTCATTATATGAAATTGACTCCAAATATCTACTTTTCACACGATAATCAGTCTGTAGCAATTTAAGTTGGATGCCAATCACATTATTCATGCTTGATGTCTCTGTAAACTAAAAGGTTTGTATTAATATATGTATAGCATACTTGGAATAGAAATTCTTTTTTGGAGAGAATCTAAGTTTCCTTGCTCATAAATAAGATAAATATTTGTGTCTAGATGGCAGGATGCCAAATTAAGTTCTATTTTACTTCTTCACAAAAGTCATGTGTGAACTAATTTTTCAAGCTTTGAGTTCTTAGTTCTTCTGCTTCTATTCATCAAAAGAAAGTGATATAAAAAATATTCAAAGACATTCCATTCAAAGGTCCTTGATGCAGCATTGCTTTAGCTAGACTAAAAAGAACTTCTGCTTGATTACTTCCAAGATATCACAGACAGAGGATGTCAATTGACAAAAATGAAGGCATATACAATGAAAGCATTGTGTCAGACACAGCACTTGCTCTTTGAGCTGCAGAAATTGATGATGGACAATTGAGTCCTAGTTGGAGACATCAACATATTTTCTGAAATTTTCCTCCTGTCAGGGTTCATAGTTCTTATGGTCATTTATAACAGATCTTTGGCAATAGAACAATTCACAAGACTCAAGTTGAGAATAATTTTTTTTTCTTGGCAAATTAACTTACAACTTTATTCTTCAAATACAAAAGATGAAAAAATAATAAATCAATATCTATAAAAGATTTCAATGTTTTTATGACTTTAAACAGCTGATTCATATCATGTTGAAAACACCAGTTCTCATCACAATTTAAGCAATGTTGAACCTGGTAATTACCTAGATGGGTGACCACTTAGGAATACCAGATGCTATCAGCTTTGTTGTGCAGCTTGGAATTGGAAATTGGAGAGCCAAGTTCCCCACCCACTATTTGGGTTTGTTATATTCCCTTATGCATAAATACCCTTGGGAAAGGTATGAATCCACCTCTTCTCCCTCATGTATGGGTTAATTAGTAAGACTTGTACCAAAGGAGGCATGGTGGAGTAATGGATAGCAGCTTGGATTGAGGAATCAGAGAGCCAAGTTTGAATTCCAGTTGAATCCATTACATTCACTAACATGCTAATACCCTTTGGAAAGGTATGAATCCTCTTCCATCCCCAGCTATGGGTAAATAGCAGGACAGATAGGGTTCTATAGCCTTGGATGGCAACTGGTCTACCACAGAAAGAAATGGTAACCTACTGTGGAAAAAAATCTGCCTCGTCAGTCATGTATTGAAAGATACATGATTGCCTAAGTGTGTATCATGCATGGCACATATTTGACTATATCAGTAAATCATTATTATCTCCAAAAAATTCTCCCAATCTAAAAATATTTTCTGGATTTAAATAACCTGCAAAGGGTTGATAATCCATAAAAAACAAATCAATCAATCAATCTTATGAAACAGCATAAAAACATCATTTTTATAGATAGATGATATATATGACACAAGCATATGTGCGTACACTGGGTAATATTAATTTTATTCTGGGTAATATATGAGAAAAATAAAATTAAAAAAATAACTAAAAAAATAAGCTGGATTCTTCCATCCAAATTTTTTTCTTTTTTCAATGTTTTATGTATATACTGCTTTTGTATTTGTTTCTATATAATAAGTTTACTTTTACTGAATGTTTCATACTTACTGCTTCTTTTGACTCACACACTTTAATGCTGTTCTATATTTGTTGCCTAGAAACAATTCTTACTTTGCCTACATTGCTTTTACTTCATTTGTCTACCTCATCACATATATATTTTTTATAAATGAGATATTTCAAAGATTATACATAAACTTTTAATATATATATTTATATAATAATATAATCTGTTTATGTATGCAGTAATATCTGATAGCCAGTGGATGATTATTAAAAACATTCATTTGGATTAATAATTGCAAATGCATTAAAAATTATTCTTCTTAAAATGTAGAAATAAAAGCTTATATTTCTTAGATGTCAAAGTTCAAATTTGCTCACTTTTAATAAATTAAATTATGAGACCTTTTTTGATTAATATGGCCACTTGTCATTCCGGTTTAATGACACCTTGCCAAACTTATAACCAGCTATAAAATCTCATTAAATAATAATCTAACCGGTCAATATTGTATATTGTATGTAAATGTTGATCAGAGAAATGTTCTTTTTTTTCAAAATGAATCCAAATGAATAAACAAAATGAAAAAAAACTACAAAAATTTACTTTTATTGTATTTATAATATGTGAATGAAAGTAATGTTTAGAATATAGAGATGATTTTTTAATATTGTTTATGATGCTTACTGTTCAGTACACTAGTGTATAAGCATTTAGAAATAAATTAGAAATGTTATAGATGGTGTAAAAGTGTCATTAAAGTTATCTAAATGTGGTCAACACAAAGGAGTAGTGTGCCTGAAAGAAAAATCAGGTTCAACTTGTCACTGACCAGATTATTTTCTTTTTTTGTTTTAATCATTTCACTTCAAGCAAGGCAATAATATCACTGAGGTTACTGAGTGTTACAGAATATGAGAAAAAATACTATTAAGGAGAGAGAACAATAAAAAAAAAACAGAAATTAAGAAGACAGAAGATAATGATTGACATTACATTTAAAGTTTTGAAGATCAAAGTTGACAGGGAAGCAAAAAGCTGAAAGAGATTTCCACAAGTGAGAAGTGTGGGAGAAAAAACTTATGGATACATCTAGCTATTTCAACTTGCTGCTAATCTAGTACTATTTACTACTTAAATTCATAAAGTCTCGGTACCATAGAGGAGAGTTCTTCAGAACAATTTCTATGAAAGTATTTACCAAAAAGGCACCAGGAAGCTACATTGGAATAGTATCTGGTTGTTTAGCGAGAAGTGGCAGTAATTCACAAGAATGACTTGGCATCAGTTTCCTCTAATGTAATGAAATAGCAATTATTTCATTGCTGTTGTTGCACAAAACTAGTTCAATATTTTGCATATTATTTACACTACTTTTGACTATGTTCACTTTACTTATTTTTAGTCCATCTTTTTTATTTTTTTGCTTTGTACCAGGAAAGATTGTCTTTCCATGAGATATTAATTTATTTATTTATATGTTTACAATGTTTTTTGATAAATCAATGATCCAACAACTTCTGTATAAATTCATTAATTTAAGAACAAATCAATGTTCTCAAATTCAATTATTTTGCAGGAATAGAATATTTTTTCTTGTTCTTAACTCTCATTTTGCTACTCAAAATTATTTTTTATCTACAGAATTGTTAAATTTGTTGCTTTATATTCTTGAACACTCTTTAAGTAATGTTTTAAAAGAAGATGATGAAAAAAAATGGATACTGCTCAATTAGGATTTGGATGACAATTATCAAGTCAGCATGGCTGAAGAAAAAAAAGATTCATCTTAATCATCTATTAACAATGAAGTAAAAAGAAAGCACTGCAAAGAATACCTGCCCTGGCCATCCTTAGAAACACTATTAAGAATGCCTTTTCCTCACTACCTTGGCATCAATCTTGTTCATTCTGTTATTCTCTTTCAAAGTGCTTGATCCAGATGTTTGGATTAAATTTGCATATTGATATGCAAATCATCTCACTCTCCCAACATCCTGGCTTGTCTATTGTGCATTCTACTTGGATAAATCCTCAGCTGGTTAATGTGAGTCTCAGGTTCGAATCACACCTAAATCAATTCTACTTACAGCTATAAACAATGCATGTTGTCATGTGAATTCTTTACATGGCAGGTGAATGGCGCCTTCTCTCGACAACTCCTCCATTACAAACAATTTTTAACCTGTGATTTATTTCAGCTTCACTATGAATTATACCAAATATGAGAGAAAAGTAAATGGGTTATATTTTACTTGTGTGTGTGGTGGGGGAAGTGGTGTAATTGGTTTTTGAATGAAAAATTGGAGAACTGAGTTCAGATAACAGTTCAGTCGATTACATTCACTTTTGCGTAAATATTCTTGTGAAAGGTATGAATTCATTTCTTCCCGCACCTCAAAGCTATGGAGTAAATGCTAAGAGAGACTGGACTTTTCAGTCTTGGTTGGTAACCAATTTAGGAGAGTGAAAACTCTCAATTTCTGACTCCGCATGCATACACGCACGCACACACACACACACACACACGCATGCACGCACACACACACACAGTTTGGCTAAAAACAAGTAAAAGTTCTTTGTTAAAGATTTTTTTGTTTATTTTTTCGATACTGGACCATTTTCCTGGTTTCCAGTGAAAATTTAAATATAAATTATCACATGTTTTTGTCAATAATATTGTGACTTTATGCATGTATTGACTTTCTCTGTGCTATGTTAGTTTCGTCATTTTTCAAATGTAGTGTCGTTACACGTCACCTCAGTTTTTAAAAGTATTTTGTTTTCATGAGATATGTAGTAATAAATAGAATTAAGTGTTTACTTGGTGATGATTGAACATTTATTTATCTCATGATATTGAGTACTACAAAGATTGTTTGCTTTAAAAATATTAAATATCCTGGTTAACCATTTTTTTCTTTCAAAAATACAATCTTTTTTATTATATAAAATGAAAATCATCATACAGTGACAATTTCTATATCCACAGTTTATAACTACAAATGTTATATTTTTGATACAGAACATTCTTCCCCCAGAAATATAC
This sequence comes from Acanthosepion lycidas, assembly GCA_963932145.1. Classification (NCBI taxonomy): domain Eukaryota; kingdom Metazoa; phylum Mollusca; class Cephalopoda; order Sepiida; family Sepiidae; genus Acanthosepion; species Acanthosepion lycidas. The sequence continues at coordinate 52,097,829 of OZ010586.1, forward strand.
TAAATTTCAATATATATATATATATATATATATATATATATATATATATATATATATATATATATATATATTATATATATATATATATATATATATATACATATATGTATATATATACACGCAAAACAAGCGTCCCAGTATAAGGGAGCTGACTGGAAATTGATATCATGCAAAAAGGCATTAAATGTTTGTTACCCCTGAGAATGATCTTGGAAAAGATCAAAAGTATTTGGGTAGAAAAAATTATGCTGCCTTCCTTGATGGATTTCATCTTAGCATCAAGAAACTGATTAGAGAACAGAAAAGATCATTATGAAAATAGATAGACATAATATGTCTATATTATTCAGTGAAGCATTATATATATATATATATATATATATATATATATATATATATATATATATATATATATATATATGTAATGAAAAACAAACCACTTTAAGGTACCATTACGATAATTTATTTCACCTAAATCCTTTTTTAAGGATTCAGGATCATCAGGTAAAACTTCCAACAACGAATTGAGAGGGAAAATGGGATTAGAAATTGGTGGGTAGTGTAATTTTTGTAATTTAATAGAGGGGGTTGAGAGTGGTAGTTAAACAGACAATATAAAGTATAGGGAGGGGTTAATTTTATATCTCTCTTAAGTATGTTTTATATTGGAGTAGGAGGAGTGACAGAACCTTGACCTCTTTAGATGGTTAATAAAACGGAAATGAATTGTAGAAAATGTATACAAGTGAGTCTTATGGTAAAGAGAGAGATAGGGGGTAGGGGGAAAGAGAGATGGAGTTGTTATAATTTTGTTTTAACAAAATTATGTAAAAGATAGTTTACAATGTTTGATAGAAAATTCGTTGTCTGAACAAAAATTTTGTTATTAACTTAAATCTTTAATTTTTTAAGTAAATAGTTTCAGGACTAAATATAACTATTATTGTAATAAACATATTTATCTAGGACATAAAGAAATATTTAAAATTCTAATAGTTTATTCACCCGACTAATTGTATTTCCTCAATATAAAAAAAATAAAAAAAATAACAATAACATCTATTTTAATATTTAAAATTAATTTATGAATGTAATTTATTTATTATATTGGTAAACTAAATTAAAGTTTAGGTTTCATTATTTAATAGTATTTGAGGGTAATATTAATTTTCATTTATTCATATATGTCTCACAAATGTATTCATGTGAATCCCTACATACATACGATCATTAACAAGTCCAAAAAAAAAAAAAAAAAAAAAACCCATAGAAACACTTGAGATAATTTACACAAAAATTCATTTATCCTCATACATAAACTATATATACATTTTACAATTTTTATCTATATTTTAATATTTGAAATATATATAGATTTTGGTTAAATTCCACAGTTAAAATTTAATTTTATCAATGTGATTTCGGAAGTGTTTCATTTTAAAGGAATTTAGCTAATATTATTATTACTATTATTAATAGTCAAAGAATGGTATATTTAAATTTAAATTATCAATTTAGAAATGAAACTCCCTTCAGAAGAAAACAAAATTTAAACTATAGAATATTACAAAAGAAGGACATTACAAATTAAGAAAATAAATTTAAAATGTCATTAGAAAGACATTATATTATATATATATATATATATATATATATATATATATATATATATATATATATATATATATATTATAATATTATATTATATTATATATATATATATACATATTATAATATTATATTATATTATATATATATATATATACATATATATATATATATATATATATATATATATATATATATATATATATATATATATATATATATATATATCTAGGAGCGGCTTGGACTGAAGGCTCAGAGAGCCGTTTGAATTTCACTCGTATCCATTACATTCACTTATGTGCTAATATCCTTGGGAAAAGTACAAATTCTCTTCTTCTCTTTCCAGCTATGGGTAATTAGCAGAACAGATTGAGTTCTATAGCTTTGGATGGCAACTGGTGTAGGAGAAGTAAAACTCTGAATTCAAAACCTGAGGAGGGTCATTTGGGGGCCTTGTGGCACAGTGCACTAGGTCTCTGTATTCAGGCCTTCAAAAAGTGTGTTTGGTTCTGCACAAAGTCTTCACCATTAAAATCAAATCATACATGCTGGTGTCTGGTTGTCGGTTCCTAGGAACTGAGTTTTGCTGTCACTCATACAGCGGGAGAGTCCACCATATATAAATATTTATATTTATATATAAACATTTACTGTGATAAAGTTCTGCAGTAAAGAAAAGTTATGTTAGTAAAGAAAAGTTTTTGTTTTGTCTTTTAATCTATCTATCTATCTATCAAGTAAAAGACAAAACAAAAACTTTGCATTACCGACACATTTCAGCACTCTGAGGAACTTTATCAAGGTAAATATTATATGTGTGTGTGTGTGTGTGTAAGAGAGAGAGAGAGGGAAAAATTGAGAGATTTACCAAAGAAAAATAATTATTTCTCAAACTCTATCTTGTGAGCTATCAATCTTACACTCTCCCAGTCTGCCCAGAGTTCACTTTTTTTTTTTTTAAATTAATTTCAACAAACAAAATTTACAGAACTTAAAAATCTTTTCAGTTTTTTTGTGAAGATATATATGCCTATCTGAAACTGGAATAAAACATAGGCATTATGTGTTTGCATTGATGATGGAAGTACATTGTACGCTGAAAATCTGCTTGTTAATGACCCGACTTGCATTTTGCCCAAATTCATCAGGCATATAATTAAAAAGGTGCCACAAGCATCTACATTACTCTCATTAACTCAATTACATTCTACAGTTGTTACAAATAGACTGATGGTACATCTCTGCTCTGAATATCTCATTCTGTCTCATTGATGGGCTGATTTGCAGTCTGGCACTGTAGAAAGCCAAATTTACTTTTGTATCCAAAGAATCATTTCTGGAAATTCTTAGCCTTGCAGCCATCAACATTATCATACTGAAAGAGCCCATTTATAGATGGATACATTGCATCAATGAAAGAATGCACCTGGCTGATAATAACATTTGGGTATATCCACTGGCATTTAAATATTGCTTTACTTAGAACAAGCAATGATATATGTGATGCCAAAACAGTCACACCTTTGCTCGGTGTTACCATCAACAACCTCTATTGTTGTTATCTAACAAGGTAAGGCCACATTTTCAGTATGCTGATTTTCCCTTTGATATAAAATTATAGAAACAAACATTTTTCCAAATAAGCAGCAGTTTTTCCTATCTTCATACAACATCTGTACTATGTTTACAATAAAAGATATAATTTGCTTCATTGCATATTGTTTAGTGATAGAACAAATCACCAATAGCAGAGAGGTCTGTACTTTCATTCAAGATGCTGATTTGTATATATTAAATAATATAATATTCAGTCAGTGTTTTCCATTTATGTGAAGTATTTAATCACCTTTGCTCATATCATGATGAACAGCCAGCATTTGTGAACAAGGTTCAGATCTCGGAGCAACAGCAATGTCATTTTCTTTCTATTGGTTATTCTCATGTTGGTAATAACAGTATAAGTCAACCAATAGTCTTCAATAAGTATCATACTATTTTACATTTCATATAAATATAAGATATACAGTAATAGCTGTTTGCTATTAGGTTGTTGCAATTGTTTCCAGCATCATTTTCTGCACAATGACAGTGAAATTATTTATTATGTATGCATGTATATGTTTTAGGAGAATTAATGCAGCTAAGTGATAATTTTATTTTGGAGAAAACATCACTGAATATAAATTGCACATTCAACATGGTTTAGTATTTATGTTTAATCTACAAAGAGATTGCTACAAAAGTAAGGCAGCAAGTCACTGGAGCTTATGGTAATGATTCAGTAAGTGCGAGCATGTTTCAGAAATAGTTTATAAGGTTTAAATGAAAGATTTACAGCTTTTCACTAAGAAAATCTCTGAAAACTCCACAATTTGAAAATTGTTAAATGTTTAGTAAAAACATCCTCTTTTTTAAACTTTGAAAAAATTAAAATCAAATATGTAATTATTGTCTATATATATATATATACACATATCGTAGGCATATATATGTGGAAAGCATAGATGTCTCCCTCTCAAACTACTCAGCTATAAAAGTGGTCAAACCTCACTTATAAGCAGTAGTCAAATTGAACTGAATAAAACTTCACAACAAACAAATGTTCATCTGTTTTCCTTTACAATATATATATATATATATATATATATATATATACATACATATATATAGTAGGCATACAACATCTCCAGTTGCCTTGATCTATCCACTATCCTTCTCCTCATCCTTTCCTCTATCACTCCTATCTGATCTTGCTCCAAATCTTCTGTAACCCCTTACATCCTGGTGGCATCCTGCCTTGCTTGGGGTGAAATGCTTAAAAATATATATATATATATATATATATATATATATATATATATATATATATATATATATATATATGGAAAGCAACCATAGATGTCTCCTCCTCAAACTACTCAGCTATAAAAGTGGTCAAACCTCACTTATAAGCAGTAGTCAAATTGAATTGAATAAAACTTCACAACAAACTTAAACATTGATCTGTCTTCCTTCCTTTACAATATATATATATATATATATATATATATATATATATATATATATATATATATATATGTATATATATATATATATATATATATATATATATATATATATATATAATCAAAAAGGGTCAAACTCTAATATAAAGAAGTGTACAAGACAGAATATAACCTGAACTTCAGGCAGTTTATCCCAAATTTTGATCCTTATTTTTAACATCTTATTTCAGAATTGGAAAAATACAATAAAAAATTAAACAGATAGACCTTGTCAGTTGAATTTAACAAAGCTTGTTTGGATATAATATAATATTCCACTTCAGGAATAGTGACACATGATATGAAGATCATTTGTGTTGTGAAACTGACAGTCTCCATGAACTGTTGATTCCTGTGCCCACATTGTGTCTATTTTTGAATATTCCATCTCTGATACTGAGAAGTTGTACCCCATAAATTTAGCAAATTTTACATATACACACACAGATGATACCCAGTCTATGGGTGCACATCAAAAGATGACCCAAGCCTGGCAACTGATTGCTATTCTGACCTAGCTATCACAGCTGAATGAAGGAAAAAACTGGCTTGTAACATTAACACTTCCAATATCAAAGCTAGTAATGTTTTATCATCACTGCACAAACCTGAATTTTCTCCTGTTATAATCAACAGTTGTACTCTCAATGCGGATCCTTGCTTTGAATGTCTATTGGGACTCCAGTTCACTCCAGACATCACATAGAATTCATATATACAATCAAATGCTAAAAACTCTGGAAAAATGGTTGGTTTCTTATACCATTCCAGAAAGTAACTAATTCTTTTTGCCATGATTTACTTTTACAAGAGTCAGATCAGACTAAAAATGGAGTCAGTCAGTTATGTGCCATGCATGATACATGCTTAGCCGATCATGTATCTTTTGATATATGACTGACGAGGCAGATTTTTTCTTGCAGTAAGTTGCCATTTCTTTCTGCAGTAGACCAGTTGCCATCCAAGGCTATAGAACCAGGTCTGTCCTGCTATTTACACATAGCTGGTGGGAGAAGAAGAGGATTCATACCTTTCCCAAGGGTATTAGCATGTAAGTGAATGCAATGGATTCAACTAGAATTTGAACTCTGCTCTCCAATAACTCAATCTGAGCCACTGTCCATTACTCCATACTACTGCCATGTCTGTACTGGAGCTACTCAATCCTCACTTCCCAGCAGTTTAAAAGTGTCTATGTGACCTTATGAATGATGATTTATTTTCCGCTCTACAACCATAGACATAACATTGCAAGCTTCTTGATACTCTTTGCTATTTCCATGGCTAGTTCAGATCTTTACAGCTAAGACTCACCAGACAGGGGCAAATCATCCTCATTGCCTTTGTATTCCATTGGTAATGAAGAAGTTCCATTCAGACAACTTTTTCCCAAGCTACTTTCCTAAATAGACTCCCAAGAGGATGCTTCCTTGACCCAAAGCTTGAGGTTATGTACTTTCAACCACCCCATTCAATAATTCTCTACCTTGGGCCTTGTATTGAATGAACAATTGTTAAAAAATACTCATACAAATGGTAAGAATTTGAATGAACATTTTTTCAAACCTGCATCCCCCATTGTAGGAGAAACCATCATTTGATCCAGCATTCTTTACCCATAGCCACAAAGAACATCACAGCAAGCAAGGCTCTATTTTTCTGTTTTGGAAAGCATGTCCTCTTCACTCATATTATTTCATAATAAAATTTTATATCTGTCTATATTTCTGAGATGAGGTATTGTAACTATTTACACTATTTACATTATTTGGACTGTTGTCCTCATCTTTATTGTCATATTCACAGCAGAAGTGAACAAAAACATGGAAAGTTTAGCTACTAAAAGGATATAAATGAAACTGAGATATCCAGAAACGGCATTGCAAGTGGAACTAGAACAATCCACCCCAGTGGACTAGATAAAAGGTTAGGTTTGAAATTCCAGTCTATATCACCTGAAGAAGGCTGGAGCATACAACACCTGAAATGTTGTGAATATGACAAAAAAGATAAGGACAACACTCCGAACATTTTATATATATATATATATATATATATATATATATATATATATATTTGATATATTTTGAGCTAATACTTTATATTTATAGATATAATTTATTTAAGTAAATGCTGTTTTTTAATTACATTTACCAGTCTGAGTGTTCGAGAAATTTCATAGAAAATATGTGTTCTCTGACAGGAATTGAATCTGTAACCCTTATGAGAACTGTCATATAACCTTACACAGAATTTCTATGAAATTTCTTGAACATTCAAGCCACTAAATGTAATTAATACTGTTTAATTAAAAAATAGAGCATTTACTTAAATAAATTTTATCTACGAAAATAACGTATAAACAGAAAATATATTAAATGTATATTGTTGGACTTAATCCATTTCATAATATATATATATATATATATATATATATATATATATATATATATATATATATATATATATATATGATTAATACAAATATCAAATTTGTCACTTCATGTTATTTTCAGACATCCTGACTCTAGAATTTCGTAGACAGACCCTCCAGCAATTGCTCCATCCACTTGATCATAGTCAGTTTTGCATAATAATACATGTATCAAGTTTGATTTCTTTGACTAAAGTTAAATAAGAAGCTATTTATATGATTAATAAATACAAAATAAATAGATTTGTGTCAAGAACAAAGCAAACTGAATGCCAATTATTGAGTGATAAAAAGTCTTAAAATACCAAAATGCTAGTGATTATTTAGAGAGAAAATAAAAAAAAAAAAAAACTTTTTTTATCCAGAATTCTGTGATATTTGGCAACATATTTGAATGCTTGTCTTTAACTGAAACACCAGTATTTGTCTGACCACCAAAGCTAAGCAACACTGAGCCTGGTTAGTACCTAGATGGGTAACCATTTGGGAATACTATGTGCTTTAAGTCCCTACCAACATGCATTGCTCCAAATCAGTAGAATAATGACTTATTCCTTCCCATGAGCAGCAAAGTGAAGGTCTATGGCCAACAAAACACTTTCACATGTTGATTAAGAAAGAAAGGATAAATGCTTATCTTTCGCTTATTAATATTCATATTCAATATAACATTTATTTTTTAGGTGAATCATTATTATTCTATAAATTGATTAGACTAGCAAATTCCTTTTATCGCTTCTTGTCATGACAGTGCAGCAGATTTTTGATTTCAAAGATAAAGAATGCTCTCGAAAACATCAGAAATTGAAAACTCATGAATAGTTAAAACTTTTGAAAGAAGTATCAGCACATAGAACAAATGAGCTTGCAAAGAAAAATGACATGTGAATCGAGCAACTTATTTGAATGATAATCATCAGTGATTATGTTTCCAGTATTTTATTAGTAGGTTTTGGATCAGTAAATCATTATTATTATATCCCATTCAAACCTCTGGTATTTTGGAGTGTGAATCACATACTGAAGTTATAATATGCTGAAAAACAACATCCCTATCAAGAAAAAGACTGAAAGATTAGGAATGTCAGCTTGAAAATAATATGACCAAAACTCCAATGCATAATGGATAAACAATTTTGTTGATTGGTCATTAACACATTAACTGCCAACTGTATAATAGCCAACTTAGACAATAAAAGATTTTTAAAATGTCTCATTTTTATGTGTTATATTTTCAATGAATCATCTCCATAAAATAATTTACATATAATTTTTAATTCCTGTCTCAGACATTAAATATCAGTTATTTGTATTAAAAACAATAAACAAAATTTGTTGTAGCTTTGATGGCAAGACCACAAAAATGAGATAACTCAAGATCAGCATCATAATAAAAACTACTAACCACTGATTATCTCAGAGTTGGCAGTCAATGTGTTAAATATATTTATTGATCTATTGGATTACTTAAGGAGGCAATGAAAATCATTAATTAATTTTTAGATTATAGATAAAGGCAATGATATATGAATTATATAGTTTTAATTCTTTGTATTAAAACTATTATTTATAACTTGTTTTGGATTAAGCTTAGAAAGCAGCTGTCTTTATTTTTATTCAATGGACAAAGATGTAGAGAAAGACAGATTTCATATGAATGGACAGCAGAAACTGAAAGAAGATATTTGGCTGATCTGAATGCGTATGTTCAATACTATTGTCTATAGGTTATGCCTCTGATTTACACATGGCCATAACATTGGTAACAACATACATTGAACCAAAAACTCAGAAAAAAATTGAATAATCCATCATGTGCCAGTAATCTGTCAATATTTGATGAACTTCATGATTTCTATATCACTACTGAATTATTCCTTAGAATATACTACACAGTAAAGTAAATTGCTCCATATAAAATACATTTGTTGGCTTATTTCTTACCTCCCTTGATATCTGAGGCTGCTGCAACATATTCAAAGTTGTCTGTATTGATGACATCTATAATTGGGCTGACAACCCTGGTTTTATCCTGAAAAAATAATATAGTCCCAAATCACACAAAGGCCAAGAACTGGTAAATAACAACACAAAAAATATAAAAAAGAAACACAGTCTGAGAAATATCAATGAAAAGGTTTTTGAAAAGTAACCAACAAACAATTTCAGTGCTTTTTGTTTTGTTTTTTTTTCTATGGACTTTATACATACGTACTTGTCACTTCATCTGTTAGAAATGAATAGAGTTTGTTTCTCTTTATATTATTTTTTAAAGTACCTATCGTCAGACTGGAAGCCATATATTCACACTGCCAGGTTTTATCTATTTCTTTCATTTTCTTTAGAAACTTATTTTCTAAGCTATATTCAGCAACTTCTTAAAATTGTTTCATTCTTTGATGGAATAATTTTTTTCATATGTCAAGTTTGGAGCGAGATTGACATAATTTCAATGGATGAAAAGATGTTGAAACATTATGAGAAAAAGTTTGCTTGTTATATTTCTTATGCTATGTCATCTTCATGATTTTAGATATTAAATATTTCTATTATTTTATATGTAATGTATTATTTATCTCTGAAAATATAGATTAGCTGTTCTATGTTCTTATTTTAAATCATAAATTATAATAAATGAAGAGACCTATCATTTTGCAAGGAACACAATTTAGGAAATATGAAAAAAAGGTAAATAAAATAATGTCTTAGAGAAATGATACAGATAATCAGCATTTATAAGTTGTGAAAGTAAATATTAAAAATTAATATTGGATATTAATAACAAATAAAATGTGACAGTGATGGAAAGGATTTGGAATTTTCTTAACCTTTTATGCGTCATCAATTCAACAAGATGACATTTTTTTTATTATTTAGGACATTAAATGTGTAGCTATCTATATATCTAGATGAGGTATTGTAATTATTTACACAATTTGGAAAGGATTTGGAATTTTCTTAACCTTTTATGCGTCATCAATTCAACAAGATGACATTTTTTTTATTATTTAGGACATTAAATGTGTAGCTATCTATATATCTAGATGAGGTATTGTAATTATTTACACAATTTACAATGTTCAGACTGTTATCCTTATCTTTGTTATCATATTCATGACATTTTGGCCATTGTACACTCCGGCTTTCTTCAGGTGATTGGAATTTCGAATTTCCTCAAGGACACATGGCCCAGTGGATAAAAGCATTGGTTGAAGTAATCCAGTGATTTCTTTTTTTTCTTTTTTTTTAAGCATTTCACCTCAAGCAAGGCAGGATTACCACTAGCATGCAAGGATTTACAGAGAGTGGGAGCAAGAGTAAAGAGGCGTGAGAGAGGAAAGAATGAAGAGAAGGACGGGGAATAGATCAAGGAAACTGGAGATGTCGATTGACATATTTGGAAATTATAGCTATCAGGGAAGCAAGTAAGAGGAAGGGAGTTCCGCAGAGGGAAAGTACAAGACATGAAGCTGTTGGAGTAGAAGAGATGGCTACATGTAACCGTTTCATCTGTGAAAGGGTGGGACTAAGATGCCAACCTAGTAGCACAATTAAATTCATGCAGTTTGGGAACCAGCAAAAGTAGCTCGTTAGAGCAGTTACCATGAAAGCATTTGTAGAAAAGACATAGGGAAACAATGGCATGTCTGTGAGAGAGCAGCATGACCCAAAGAGTTGTGACTTCAATACCTGACCACAGCAGAAGTAAACAAAAATTTGGAGAGTTGAGTTGCTAAAGGGAAATAACTGAAACAGAGATATCAGGAAGAGGCATGGCATGTGAAACTAGAACAATCTACCCCAGTGTACGAAATAAAGGGTTCAGTTCAAAATTCCATTCACCTGAAGAATACCAATGGCTGAAATGTTGTGAATATAACAATAAAGATGAGGTCAACAGTCCAAACATTGTAACTAGTGTAAATTAAATATATACATTGAAGGAATTTTCTCCTTTTTTAAGAGATGATTTTATTTGAAAGAGTCATGCCTTTTTTTTATCATAGAAATCTGTCCTTTAATGACAACTTATGAATCTGCATTGTCTTCTTGATATTTTATATAAATTATCTCAAAACTTTACTGTACTTTCATTAAATGTACTTTAAAGTTGTACAAGTCAAAAGATCATTTTGAGGCAGACATATATTTGAAAGTTCTTGGGCACCTTGAGGTGGTGTAATGGTTGGCAAGCTTGTCTTGCTAGAACAATTATGACTGAGTAGTGAATTTGATCCTTACTGGGTTCCTCTGCTTTCGGTCTTGAGCCACATCTAAGCTATACTTAGAAAATTCCTATACTTGAAAGTTCTTTGCTCTCCAAATGCTGGAATTTGATTTGTAAATAATCCAATTAAATAAAATATTATAAACTGAAAAATATGCAAACTTTTCTATGTGGCATAATCAATCTCAATCTCCATAATACTATAAATTCCAACATTAATTTGTACAGGCTTACCATACATCTTGATAGAACTGTCCTAATAAGAAAGTCTGTTCTACTTATATAAGCTATCAGTTTTATTTCTTTCTTTTTGTATGTGTCAGACCTGAAGTTTAATCAGTTTTGGGTCATAAAAACATTTCATTATGAAAGAAAACTAGACTTACAACAATTTTTTTTAAAAAGTTCAGCTTATCATCATTTATAATTTTTGAAAATAACTATTAAATATTAATATTGAATACTAAATAAGAAATAAAATTTGACAATGATGGAAAGGATTTGGGTCAAAGATTAACTTAGGACCAGACAAAAAAAAAAAGAAAAAGATAAAAATGGTGTCAAAATGACTTTTTTTCCACTTGAGATTGCTATTAATGTATACTCCTATGATAATATTTTATGTTTTGAAAAACTATTTTTAGAATTTTAATAAATCTATAACACAGTAAATTCAATCTTACATCTTTCCTTGAGAATTGACAATGAAAATGTTAGACACTATTTATTTATTCAATTGTTTATTTATAAAATTATTAATTAATAATCTGTAATTAACCATACTATATCAAAATTAAATTTATAATTACAGTTACTTGTTATGTATTTATTTAAATTTTCCTGTCTATTTCTTTCAGATGAGATATTATGATTACTTACATTATTTGCATCATTTGGACTGTTATCCTTATCTTCATTGCCATATTCGCACTGTACACTCCGGCCTTCCTCAGGTCATTGGAATTTTGAACCAAACCCTTTATTTCATCCACCAGGGTAGATCTTTTTTAATTCTATGTTAGACATTAGGTTTATAAGTCCCAAAAATTCATGCAAAGATGATATCAATGTGGCCCAGTGGATAAAAGTTAGGTTAGTTAGATCCAGTGACTAGACCCAAAGAGTTGTGAATTCAATACCAGGCTACAGCAGTGGGGAATCAAAACTTGGAGAGTTGAGTTAAAGGGACACCCAGAAGAGGCATGGCACGTGGAACTAGAACAATCTACCCCAGTGGACAAAATAAAATGTTCAGCTTGAAATTCCAATCACCTGAGCGTAGAATGGACAAAACGCTGTGAATATGGCAATGAAGATGAGGATAACAGTCCCAAAAATGTGAGTTAAATTTTACCAGTTTTATAGTTCAGATAGTTTTATAATTTTATGGATAAATATTTATTTTACATCATTATTTCTTTATAATATAGAAAATAAATATTTTATTATAGTTTGTTAACATATTTATATATATATATATATATATATATATATATATATATATATATATATATATATATATATATATATATATATGCATATGTAACCTTTGTTAATATAGTGTTAAAAATTTCTGTTGTCAATTTTCAAAAAAAAAATGTATAAATTCAGTTTATGGATTTATTAAAATTCTGAAAAATAGCTTTTTCAAACAATAAAATAATTTTTGTTACACCATTTTTTGCTCAGTCCTAAAAGTTAAATTTTGCAGGATTTAGAATTACCTTAAACTTCAATGCTTTATCAATTGAGCAAAAAAGACAATTTTTTTGATTTGTGAAATTAAATATGTACATTGAAGTAATTCTCTTCTCTTTTAATAGGTGTTTTTAATTGAAACATATTCTATATACTTATATTATTTACAATCAGATTAAGGTCGTCCTCATATTATTATCACAATGTTTCAGCCATTGTATTCTCCAAACTTCTTCTGGTGTCTGTTGGATAACTTTCAGAGAATTTTTGTTACTTAATCTACTGGCATAGATTGTTCTTGTTCTATTGTGCATGTCTAGGGATATCTTGTCTTGTTCTTTATTTAATACTGATCAGTTATTGCTTACTCTGGTTTTACTGGGATTGAACTCACAATTACTTTGCCACTAAATCCCTGAACCAACACATTAATCCAGTTGGCTATTGTCTTGTGGACTTTTATAAAGCATAAAACTGTTCACAATCTACATAACATATAAATTCCAATGTTAGTTTGTATAAGCTTACTATATTTCCTGATTTTGTTAGAACTGCTCTGCTTGTATCAATAATTATTTGTACCATTTCTGAAGAGTATTAGGTTATGAAAACACTTCATTATACAAGAAAAATAAACTTACTACAAAAATTGAAAATTGAGAGGGTTGAAAATTATAAGAATAAGCTTGTGGCTGTATCACTTAATCATTATTAAAACCAAGAAAATATGCTCAACATATCTACCCTGCCAAGTATTAGTGATTAAAAAAAATAGTCAAACTATTATTGTAGCAAGATGAATCTAAAATGGGTGCCCCACATTTATGGTCTTTACTGAGCTAACCTAAGCCTATTAAATATCAATAATGCACTCAACATCATTGTAAAATTGCAATGATCGAGAAAAGTAATACTGTCAATTTTGTGACTTTGAGAAAGTTACTTTTAAAAAGGATATATTTATGGATAATTGCTTGTGAAGAGAGCAAATTTGACTAGCTTTAGTGAAAAATCATCATTTAGCTGATGTCCTAAAAGAATTTGTCTCAAGGGACTAAGGGTGTATGTTAAAGCTTACCTATACTTTTGAGAGAACATTACCTTTAAAAAGGGCATATTTGTGGATAATAAAGTGGGTGCCTGGAAACCTAATTTGAGTGGCTGGAAAGAAAATCATTATTCAGGAAATGATATCTTTAAATAACATGTCTCATAATTCTAAAATGTATGTATGTAAAATCTTACCTATATTTTTGATAGAAAGTTGCCTTTAAAAAGGACATATTTATTGATAATAAAGTGGTTGTGTAGAGATCAGGTTTGACTGACTTCAGTCAAAAATCATCATTCAGATGATGTCTTTAAAGAACTTGTCTCATAAGGCTAAATGTGTCTGTATGTTAAAGCTTACCTATTTTCTTTTTCAAAGTCACCTTTAAAAAGGACATATTTATGGATAATAAAGTGGATGCAAGAAAACCAATTTTGACTAGCTGAAATCAAAATCGTCATCCAGAAGATTATGTTTTTAAAGAACTTGTAAGCTTAGAGTCTCTGTATGTTAAAAGCTACCTAATATGTCTTCCTTCGTGAAAAACTCTTTTATATGTTCAAAGCCATATAAAAGAAACCTGAGTCATCTCAAAAGATATTGGCTGATTAGAATTATCATTTCAATAAGAAATTAAAAAAAAAGGTGTTTGCAGCTTAATTATATAATGGGTTACTGAAAAGTTTTTAAACCAACCCACTTCCCAAAATGAGTATTCTAATGTGTAGTTAATGAAATACTAATTTTGGGAGTCATTCTACAAATTTTTAAGCACACTTTCATATATATTTCTGTCTTCTGGATTGGTTTTCATGGCATTATTACATAATGCAGATGTTTTTTGCTAGCATTTAAGTTGTTCTTGCTAATATAGAAAAATCTGAAGATATTATGTTTCTCTGTGTTTTTTCTTGGTGTGGATTATGATATTGGAAAGAAAATAATGTTTATAGTGAAGACACAAGAACAAATAAGGTGTATTTTCTCAAATTATTCCAACAGCTCTGTATGAGTGGCATTTCTGTCTGCTTATAAAAATGGATTTTGTATTTGAAATGTTTCATATTGCTTCTATGCACAAAAAGCATAGGGAAATGGAGAAATTAAAAATTAAAACATTTCTTTGTGCCAAAAATAAACTTTTCTGGAAATATTTCAAGAGAATATTTCTGAAGTAGTTTTATTTTTAATTTTAAATCAAATTTTGCTTATTTATTCTATATGCACTATGTTTAAAAAAACAACAAAAAGTTAAATAAAGAGGAAAATACCGAAAAAGGTTTTACGATTAGAAAAATGGTTTTTCCTCCTGTAAACATTCAATAAATATTCACATGATGACTAAGAATTTTTTATGTATTTCTTTAAGAGGAAGATGATTTTAGTATTTCATACATTCAGTTAGAAATATTTGTATGCATAGTAACAACATTTATACTTTCAGATGTATATATTCTTATTTTTTCCTATATATATATATATATATATATATATATATATATAAATCTTTTGCTATGTCTGTAATGTTTTATATAGATAAATACATTGTAATTATAAAAAGGTCTGGTAAATCAGATTGCACAAGTGAATGGAAATTTTGCACTGATTTGAGGAAATACTGGACATTGCACAAGTCCAAATCTATATTTTTAAGTAAATTAAATGGTGGGAAAAAGTTTGCACAAACATGCACACCAAAATGAGATGAAAAACGAGAAAATTATTTTTTTAAAGGGTAAATTTTATGCTGGTTTTAGCTTTAATTATATACAAAAATTATAAATTTTTTATTTTTTAAAAATAAAGAAAAATAGGGGATAGAAAAGAAATGTTAGATTCCTAAATTGAATATATTTTAACGGTATGATATTCCTTAAAGAATTCCATGTATAATGAAGTTGGGTATTCCTTGAACCAAATTGTCACCATATTTTGCCTTTTTTCTCTTTGAGAAATATGTATGCAGACATAGCACTTTCCTTGGATGGTTTTTCCAGTTTTATTTGCAGGTAAATATTCCAGGAAAAAACTTAAGATCATAAATACTGGAGTTGCCAATTAGTCATTTAAACTTGAATCATGATTAAAAGATGCGTTTAGATTTCTTTTGTTTTTATTAATCACTTCTCCCTAAGCAAGGTGATAATGTTACTAGGATGGAAGATGTTACTAGGAGTGAAAGAAAATGAGAAGACATTAGTGAAGAGATAGGACAATAAAAGATGCCTGTAGATTTCTTTTGTTTTTATTAATCACTTATTACCTAAGCAAGGTGATAATGTTACTAGGATGTAAGATGTTACTAGGAGTGAAAGAAAATGAGAAGACATTAGTGAAGAGATAGGACAATAAAAGATGCCTGTAGATTTCTTTTGTTTTTATTAATCACTTATTACCTAAGCAAGGTGATAATGTTACTAGGATGTAAGATGTTACTAGGAGTGAAAGAAAATGAGAAGACATTAGTGAAGAGATAGGACAATAAAAGATGCCTGTAGATTTCTTTTGTTTTTATTAATCACTTATTACCTAAGCAAGGTGATAATGTTACTAGGATGTAAGATGTTACTAGGAGTGAAAGAAAATGAGAAGACATTAATGAAGAGATAGGACAATAAAAGATGCCTGTAGATTTCTTTTGTTTTTATTAATCACTTATTACCTAAGCAAGGTGATAATGTTACTAGGATGTAAGATGTTACTAGGAGTGAAAGAAAATGAGAAGACATTAGTTAAGAGATAGGACAATAAAAGATGCCTGTAGATTTCTTTTGTTTTTATTAATCACTTATTACCTAAGCAAGGTGATAATGTTACTAGGATGTAAGATGTTACTAGGAGTGAAAGAAAATGAGAAGACATTAATGAAGAGATAGGACAATAAAAGATGCCTGTAGATTTCTTTTGTTTTTATTAATCACTTATTACCTAAGCAAGGTGATAATGTTACTAGGATGTAAGATGTTACTAGGAGTGAAAGAAAATGAGAAGACATTAATGAAGAGATAGGACAATAAAAGATGCCTGTAGATTTCTTTTGTTTTTATTAATCACTTATTACCTAAGCAAGGTGATAATGTTACTAGGATGTAAGATGTTACTAGGAGTGAAAGAAAATGAGAAGACATTAGTGAAGAGATAGGACAATAAAAGATGCCTGTAGATTTCTTTTGTTTTTATTAATCACTTATAACCTAAGCAAGGTGATAATGTTACTAGGATGTAAGATGTTACTAGGAGTGAAAGAAAATGAGAAGACATTAATGAAGAGATAGGACAATAAAAGATGCCTGTAGATTTCTTTTGTTTTTATTAATCACTTACTACCTAAGCAAGGTGATAATGTTACTAGGATGTAAGATGTTACTAGGAGTGAAAGAAAATGAGAAGACATTAATGAAGAGATAGGACAATAAAAGATGCCTGTAGATTTCTTTTGTTTTTATTAATCACTTATTACCTAAGCAAGGTGATAATGTTACTAGGATGTAAGATGTTACTAGGAGTGAAAGAAAATGAGAAGACATTAATGAAGAGATAGGACAATAAAAGATGCCTGTAGATTTCTTTTGTTTTTATTAATCACTTATTACCTAAGCAAGGTGATAATGTTACTAGGATGTAAGATGTTACTAGGAGTGAAAGAAAATGAGAAGACATTAATGAAGAGATAGGACAATAAAAGATGCCTGTAGATTTCTTTTGTTTTTATTAATCACTTATTACCTAAGCAAGGTGATAATGTTACTAGGATGTAAGATGTTACTAGGAGTGAAAGAAAATGAGAAGACATTAGTGAAGAGATAGGACAATAAAAGATGCCTGTAGATTTCTTTTGTTTTTATTAATCACTTATTACCTAAGCAAGGTGATAATGTTACTAGGATGGAAGATGTTACTAGGAGTGAAAGAAAATGAGAAGACATTAGTGAAGAGATAGGACAATAAAAGATGCCTGTAGATTTCTTTTGTTTTTATTAATTACTTATTACCTAAGCAAGGTGATAATGTTACTAGGATGTAAGATGTTACTAAGAGTGAAAGAAAATGAGAAGACATTAGTGAAGAGATAGGACAATAAAAGATGCCTGTAGATTTCTTTTGTTTTTATTAATCACTTATTACCTAAGCAAGGTGATAATGTTACTAGGATGTAAGATGTTACTAGGAGTGAAAGAAAATGAGAAGACATTAGTGAAGAGATAGGACAATAAAAGATGCCTGTAGATTTCTTTTGTTTTTATTAATCACTTATTACCTAAGCAAGGTGATAATGTTACTAGGATGTAAGATGTTACTAGGAGTGAAAGAAAATGAGAAGACATTAGTTAAGAGATAGGACAATAAAAGATGCCTGTAGATTTCTTTTGTTTTTATTAATCACTTATTACCTAAGCAAGGTGATAATGTTACTAGGATGTAAGATGTTACTAGGAGTGAAAGAAAATGAGAAGACATTAATGAAGAGATAGGACAATAAAAGATGCCTGTAGATTTCTTTTGTTTTTATTAATCACTTATTACCTAAGCAAGGTGATAATGTTACTAGGATGTAAGATGTTACTAGGAGTGAAAGAAAATGAGAAGACATTAATGAAGAGATAGGACAATAAAAGATGCCTGTAGATTTCTTTTGTTTTTATTAATCACTTATTACCTAAGCAAGGTGATAATGTTACTAGGATGTAAGATGTTACTAGGAGTGAAAGAAAATGAGAAGACATTAGTGAAGAGATAGGACAATAAAAGATGCCTGTAGATTTCTTTTGTTTTTATTAATCACTTATTACCTAAGCAAGGTGATAATGTTACTAGGATGTAAGATGTTACGAGGAGTGAAAGAAAATGAGAAGACATTAATGAAGAGATAGGACAATAAAAGATGCCTGTAGATTTCTTTTGTTTTTATTAATCACTTATTACCTAAGCAAGGTGATAATGTTACTAGGATGTAAGATGTTACTAGGAGTGAAAGAAAATGAGAAGACATTAATGAAGAGATAGGACAATAAAAGATGCCTGTAGATTTCTTTTGTTTTTATTAATCACTTATTACCTAAGCAAGGTGATAATGTTACTAGGATGTAAGATGTTACTAGGAGTGAAAGAAAATGAGAAGACATTAATGAAGAGATAGGACAATAAAAGATGCCTGTAGATTTCTTTTGTTTTTATTAATCACTTATTACCTAAGCAAGGTGATAATGTTACTAGGATGTAAGATGTTACTAGGAGTGAAAGAAAATGAGAAGACATTAGTGAAGAGATAGGACAATAAAAGATGCCTGTAGATTTCTTTTGTTTTTATTAATCACTTATTACCTAAGCAAGGTGATAATGTTACTAGGATGTAAGATGTTACTAGGAGTGAAAGAAAATGAGAAGACATTAGTGAAGAGATAGGACAATAAAAGATGCCTGTAGATTTCTTTTGTTTTTATTAATCACTTATTACCTAAGCAAGGTGATAATGTTACTAGGATGTAAGATGTTACTAGGAGTGAAAGAAAATGAGAAGACATTAGTGAAGAGATAGGACAATAAAAGATGCCTGTAGATTTCTTTTGTTTTTATTAATCACTTATTACCTAAGCAAGGTGATAATGTTACTAGGATGTAAGATGTTACTAGGAGTGAAAGAAAATGAGAAGACATTAATGAAGAGATAGGACAATAAAAGATGCCTGTAGATTTCTTTTGTTTTTATTAATCACTTATTACCTAAGCAAGGTGATAATGTTACTAGGATGTAAGATGTTACTAGGAGTGAAAGAAAATGAGAAGACATTAGTGAAGAGATAGGACAATAAAAGATGCCTGTAGATTTCTTTTGTTTTTATTAATCACTTATTACCTAAGCAAGGTGATAATGTTACTAGTATGTAAGATGTTACTAGGAGTGAAAGAAAATGAGAAGACATTAGTGAAGAGATAGGACAATAAAAGATGCCTGTAGATTTCTTTTGTTTTTATTAATCACTTATTACCTAAGCAAGGTGATAATGTTACTAGGATGTAAGATGTTACTAGGAGTGAAAGAAAATGAGAAGACATTAGTGAAGAGATAGGACAATAAAAGATGCCTGTAGATTTCTTTTGTTTTTATTAATCACTTATTACCTAAGCAAGGTGATAATGTTACTAGGATGTAAGATGTTACTAGGAGTGAAAGAAAATGAGAAGACATTAGTGAAGAGATAGGACAATAAAAGATGCCTGTAGATTTCTTTTGTTTTTATTAATCACTTATTACCTAAGCAAGGTGATAATGTTACTAGGATGTAAGATGTTACTAGGAGTGAAAGAAAATGAGAAGACATTAGTGAAGAGATAGGACAATAAAAGATGCCTGTAGATTTCTTTTGTTTTTATTAATCACTTATTACCTAAGCAAGGTGATAATGTTACTAGGATGTAAGATGTTACTAGGAGTGAAAGAAAATGAGAAGACATTAATGAAGAGATAGGACAATAAAAGATGCCTGTAGATTTCTTTTGTTTTTATTAATCACTTATTACCTAAGCAAGGTGATAATGTTACTAGGATGTAAGATGTTACTAGGAGTGAAAGAAAATGAGAAGACATTAGTGAAGAGATAGGACAATAAAAGATGCCTGTAGATTTCTTTTGTTTTTATTAATCACTTATTACCTAAGCAAGGTGATAATGTTACTAGGATGTAAGATGTTACTAGGAGTGAAAGAAAATGAGAAGACATTAGTTAAGAGATAGGACAATAAAAGATGCCTGTAGATTTCTTTTGTTTTTATTAATCACTTATTACCTAAGCAAGGTGATAATGTTACTAGGATGTAAGATGTTACTAGGAGTGAAAGAAAATGAGAAGACATTAATGAAGAGATAGGACAATAAAAGATGCCTGTAGATTTCTTTTGTTTTTATTAATCACTTATTACCTAAGCAAGGTGATAATGTTACTAGGATGTAAGATGTTACTAGGAGTGAAAGAAAATGAGAAGACATTAATGAAGAGATAGGACAATAAAAGATGCCTGTAGATTTCTTTTGTTTTTATTAATCACTTATTACCTAAGCAAGGTGATAATGTTACTAGGATGTAAGATGTTACTAGGAGTGAAAGAAAATGAGAAGACATTAGTGAAGAGATAGGACAATAAAAGATGCCTGTAGATTTCTTTTGTTTTTATTAATCACTTATTACCTAAGCAAGGTGATAATGTTACTAGGATGTAAGATGTTACTAGGAGTGAAAGAAAATGAGAAGACATTAATGAAGAGATAGGACAATAAAAGATGCCTGTAGATTTCTTTTGTTTTTATTAATCACTTATTACCTAAGCAAGGTGATAATGTTACTAGGATGTAAGATGTTACTAGGAGTGAAAGAAAATGAGAAGACATTAATGAAGAGATAGGACAATAAAAGATGCCTGTAGATTTCTTTTGTTTTTATTAATCACTTATTACCTAAGCAAGGTGATAATGTTACTAGGATGTAAGATGTTACTAGGAGTGAAAGAAAATGAGAAGACATTAATGAAGAGATAGGACAATAAAAGATGCCTGTAGATTTCTTTTGTTTTTATTAATCACTTATTACCTAAGCAAGGTGATAATGTTACTAGGATGTAAGATGTTACTAGGAGTGAAAGAAAATGAGAAGACATTAGTGAAGAGATAGGACAATAAAAGATGCCTGTAGATTTCTTTTGTTTTTATTAATCACTTATTACCTAAGCAAGGTGATAATGTTACTAGGATGTAAGATGTTACTAGGAGTGAAAGAAAATGAGAAGACATTAGTGAAGAGATAGGACAATAAAAGATGCCTGTAGATTTCTTTTGTTTTTATTAATCACTTATTACCTAAGCAAGGTGATAATGTTACTAGGATGTAAGATGTTACTAGGAGTGAAAGAAAATGAGAAGACATTAGTGAAGAGATAGGACAATAAAAGATGCCTGTAGATTTCTTTTGTTTTTATTAATCACTTATTACCTAAGCAAGGTGATAATGTTACTAGGATGTAAGATGTTACTAGGAGTGAAAGAAAATGAGAAGACATTAATGAAGAGATAGGACAATAAAAGATGCCTGTAGATTTCTTTTGTTTTTATTAATCACTTATTACCTAAGCAAGGTGATAATGTTACTAGGATGTAAGATGTTACTAGGAGTGAAAGAAAATGAGAAGACATTAGTGAAGAGATAGGACAATAAAAGATGCCTGTAGATTTCTTTTGTTTTTATTAATCACTTATTACCTAAGCAAGGTGATAATGTTACTAGTATGTAAGATGTTACTAGGAGTGAAAGAAAATGAGAAGACATTAGTGAAGAGATAGGACAATAAAAGATGCCTGTAGATTTCTTTTGTTTTTATTAATCACTTATTACCTAAGCAAGGTGATAATGTTACTAGGATGTAAGATGTTACTAGGAGTGAAAGAAAATGAGAAGACATTAGTGAAGAGATAGGACAATAAAAGATGCCTGTAGATTTCTTTTGTTTTTATTAATCACTTATTACCTAAGCAAGGTGATAATGTTACTAGGATGTAAGATGTTACTAGGAGTGAAAGAAAATGAGAAGACATTAGTGAAGAGATAGGACAATAAAAGATGCCTGTAGATTTCTTTTGTTTTTATTAATCACTTATTACCTAAGCAAGGTGATAATGTTACTAGGATGTAAGATGTTACTAGGAGTGAAAGAAAATGAGAAGACATTAGTGAAGAGATAGGACAATAAAAGATGCCTGTAGATTTCTTTTGTTTTTATTAATCACTTATTACCTAAGCAAGGTGATAATGTTACTAGGATGTAAGATGTTACTAGGAGTGAAAGAAAATGAGAAGACATTAATGAAGAGATAGGACAATAAAAGATGCCTGTAGATTTCTTTTGTTTTTATTAATCACTTATTACCTAAGCAAGGTGATAATGTTACTAGGATGTAAGATGTTACTAGGAGTGAAAGAAAATGAGAAGACATTAATGAAGAGATAGGACAATAAAAGATGCCTGTAGATTTCTTTTGTTTTTATTAATCACTTATTACCTAAGCAAGGTGATAATGTTACTAGGATGTAAGATGTTACTAGGAGTGAAAGAAAATGAGAAGACATTAGTGAAGAGATAGGACAATAAAAGATGCCTGTAGATTTCTTTTGTTTTTATTAATCACTTATTACCTAAGCAAGGTGATAATGTTACTAGGATGTAAGATGTTACTAGGAGTGAAAGAAATTGAGAAGACATTAATGAAGAGATAGGACAATAAAAGATGCCTGTAGATTTCTTTTGTTTTTATTAATCACTTATTACCTAAGCAAGGTGATAATGTTACTAGGATGTAAGATGTTACTAGGAGTGAAAGAAAATGAGAAGACATTAATGAAGAGATAGGACAATAAAAGATGCCTGTAGATTTCTTTTGTTTTTATTAATCACTTATTACCTAAGCAAGGTGATAATGTTACTAGGATGTAAGATGTTACTAGGAGTGAAAGAAAATGAGAAGACATTAGTGAAGAGATAGGACAATAAAAGATGCCTGTAGATTTCTTTTGTTTTTATTAATCACTTATTACCTAAGCAAGGTGATAATGTTACTAGGATGTAAGATGTTACTAGGAGTGAAAGAAAATGAGAAGACATTAGTGAAGAGATAGGACAATAAAAGATGCCTGTAGATTTCTTTTGTTTTTATTAATCACTTATTACCTAAGCAAGGTGATAATGTTACTAGGATGTAAGATGTTACTAGGAGTGAAAGAAAATGAGAAGACATTAGTGAAGAGATAGGACAATAAAAGATGCCTGTAGATTTCTTTTGTTTTTATTAATCACTTATTACCTAAGCAAGGTGATAATGTTACTAGGATGTAAGATGTTACTAGGAGTGAAAGAAAATGAGAAGACATTAATGAAGAGATAGGACAATAAAAGATGCCTGTAGATTTCTTTTGTTTTTATTAATCACTTATTACCTAAGCAAGGTGATAATGTTACTAGGATGTAAGATGTTACTAGGAGTGAAAGAAAATGAGAAGACATTAGTGAAGAGATAGGACAATAAAAGATGCCTGTAGATTTCTTTTGTTTTTATTAATCACTTATTACCTAAGCAAGGTGATAATGTTACTAGGATGTAAGATGTTACTAGGAGTGAAAGAAAATGAGAAGACATTAGTGAAGAGATAGGACAATAAAAGATGCCTGTAGATTTCTTTTGTTTTTATTAATCACTTATTACCTAAGCAAGGTGATAATGTTACTAGGATATAAGATGTTACTAGGAGTGAAAGAAAATGAGAAGACATTAGTGAAGAGATAGGACAATAAAAGATGCCTGTAGATTTCTTTTGTTTTTATTAATCACTTCTCCCCAAGCAAGGTGATAATGTTACTAGGATGTAAGATGTTACTAGGAGTGAAAGAAAATGAGAAGACATTAGTGAAGAGATAGGACAATAAAAGATGCCTGTAGATTTCTTTTTTTTTTATTAATCACTTATTACCTAGGAGTGAAAGAAAATGAGAAGATGTTAATTAGGGAATTTATCAAAAACTGTTTCTTTAAAAATAACCGCATAAGATTTTTAAAAAAATCAAATGAAATATATGAATGTCAGTAATTTATTAATTCTGCTGAATTTGTTTTATTAACTATCTTTGGATTTGTGATATTTTTTTCCAGTCTATTCTGCAAATTCTAGTTTTTACTTTAAAAGTAAATGATATAAATAATCTTGCTAAAACTAGATACTGAATACTACCTACCAGCTAACAAGTACAAATGAATAAAATTTATTTGAACTTAATATGAATTTTCTTATAACAACTTCTACAACAATAATTAATAGAAAGCAAAAATAACAACTTAAATGCTGAATACTACATTTTTTATGTATTATAGTTAAATTCATTACCAAAACATTCAAGTTACCATGTTTTATGCTTTAAGACCTTTTTTATGTCCCCCTGCTATTCTTTTCTATGTACTCTGACATTTGAGACAAAATTTGTTTTGAGTTGTAATATTGTTTTTGGTTATCATATTCATCTTAAACCACTTTGTACTACTGGTTATAATACTACAGTACTGATCAAAAGTCAAAAGCCACTTAAACTGTAATACATTTTTCAATAAATGATCTACTTGTAAACTTTTTGTACCTCCTTTTTTCACAGATGATACATGACTCTACAAGTGTTATTTACATAGCTAAACTTCAATCTGCTGTGAGGGTTTCAAATTTTAATGAAAAAAATATTCGCACATGTACAAAAATAGCCATGTATAACTTACAGATCATTTTGTATAAGTTAGGAGCAAAGGGAAATAACTAATAGGAATATGCATTTTAGCATTATTGTGATTTTGATCAGCATAATTAGCATTAACAAATTATCGGAGTTTATTAATCATGACTAAAATCAAAAAAGAAAACAGAATAAATCTTGTGGAAATATCTGCAAATATGTGCCAGAGAAAAATAGATACAAGTTCAAGTAGCTACAAGTTCTTTTGAAATTTTGAAAGACTAGAAAGATAATAATAGATAGATCAAGATCTGGTCATCCTCAAAAGATAGAACAAAGGACAGTAAACTGATTAGAAGATAAAATTTTGAGATCTACAACTTATTAAAAGTTATACAGATTTCTGACACTTCCAGTTGGTCATGTGATGTAGTGCTCCCCAATCAAGAGCACATTCAAGTGTGCTCAGGATAAACATGGGGAACCTGTAGGTGCATTTGACTGATTCCTTAAAGGGTTCTGGGTTTAAGAGCCACAATTGTTCTTTATTACATAATTTAGTTCATATAAATATATAAAAAGAAGTCTGCAAAATCTTCAGGAAATGTTTGGAAAAAAATAACTTGGACAATCTTAAATATCAAGAAATAGTTTGTTTTTTAGGAAAACTTGTGCCAATTTTCAGATTTTTATATCTTGAGAAGATATCTGAGTTACTAATTGGTAAAATGTCAACATAGTTAACATAAACCAAAACATATATAGACAGATGTTCAAGCACTCAGCTTCTCAGTGAACCTATGACAATGTCATGGGACTCATCATGATGATATATATATTTCATGATTTTGTAGTACCAAAGATGTTAAGATTTTAAAATATTTATTAATCGGATTGTATAAATAAAATCTTTGCAATCATAAATATTTAAACAATTTGGATCAAACAATGCCTGACTCTATTTCTGAAACAACTCTCCTGTGTGAGGAGGTATAAAAACAAAGATATTTAGATAGATAGATATCAGTAAACTAGCTTATGTTGTTTTTTCTCCACAAATCTTGCCTCTCCGTATGATATCCTGTCATCTTAATGCCAATGACATGATATCAGTGGAGAGTTCAACTATGAACTGATTTTTCCCATTGTACAACTGTTATACAAACTTTGAGAATTCATTTGCTAGGAGCCTGCATAATATTACTGAATTAAAACTTCTTATTAGCATTCTCTGAAACTTAAATATATTTTCTTCTATTGACTTTTTAAGTTGACAAGAGAGAGGCACCTGAAGATTTATGGTGCAATTAGAGACTTTTGTTGATGTATTTCCAAAAGTTGGCAAGTTGGTTCTGAGCATAGTTGAGTAAATCCTTCTCAGAAGAATAATTCCTTTGGTTGATCATGCCTTCATTTCCAAAGATAATATATCAGATTCCAGACCTTTGACCTCCAAACTCTAGATTTTTACAGGAATCTTGTTACTTGCTCATAATGGTTTCATTTTCATGATATCCAGATATGACCTTTTGACACTTGTATAGTTATTGATAACAGGCCATAAATTAAGGAGAATAAAGGTTTTCCCTCTTTCTTTATAATTTGTCAATTCTTATTATCTTTATGCCATGAAAGTTTCTAATTTCCAAGAAGAAATTTATTTCTGATTTAGTGTTTCTTGATATATTAACAGATAAAAATAATATTAAAAGAACTATGCAAATAATGTTCTTTTTTTTCTTTTAATCTGTATCAAACCATACAAGGCAGTAAAGACACAAGGTGTTACAGGGTGTGGAAGAATTAGGAAAAGAAACATTATTAATAAGTGGAAAGAGGAAAGACTGTAGGAAGACTAGGAAGATCGTAGATAGCGATTGACATTGCATTTAAATTTTTGCAGATTAAAGTTGGTTTAAAGCATAGGGCTGGAAGGGAATTCCACAAACGAGAAGTGTGAGAAAAGAAACTTTTAGCATAGAACTTATGAATTTGTCTAGCCAGTTCAATTGTAAATTGCTGAGAAATTCAAAAAGTCTAGGTACCATAATGAAGAGCTCATATAAGCAATTACCATGAAAGCATTAATAGAAAAGGTACAGAGAGGCAACCTTCAATGGAAAAGTGATTGAAGATGAGCTGCTAGATCAGGACCAATGATATTATTGATTCTTCTTTTGATTTTATCAAGGAGATCAAGGTAAATACCAAGGGCATTGAACGATGTAAGGCAGGAATATTCTCAGCATGGACAAATGGTTGTCTTATAGATATGTAAGATAGATTCGGGATTGAAACATTGTCTCACATAACACAGTGAACCAACTTTCTTAGTAGCTGTCCTAGCAATGGATTCTGTTTGAAAAATTACCTCAGCATTTATTTTTCCACTACTATGAGGTTTAGTATGAGATTTAGTTAACCTTGGTTCAGTAAGAGACAGACTAAATTTCTAGAATCCATAATGAAAAAAAAGAGCTTGGAGAATTTAACACAAAAAGGGCATATTAAAGAAAATGGGTCAGAGAGAAAACAGCAAGAAACTTACCTAACAAGCTTGTGCAAATGGATGGCAGAACAGGTATTGAGAAAAGATAGTGAAAAGACAAACCTTACTAAGAGCTACAAGGAAGTTGTGGAAAGCCATGATTGTACAGATTTTGAAAGGACAAGTCACATAGAAAAAGAAGTAGAAGTTGGATGTTTATTTTTTTTGTATTCTGTTGTCAACATTTCACTCTGTAAAATCATCCTCAGAACAATTGAAAAAAAATCTAAGGAAAAAATTGTTAACATGGTAACCTTGCTACTTATAAATACTTATAAGTTAATACTTGCAGTTAATTTGGAATAATTGGACACATATTGGGGCTGAGAGAAACAGTAACATACCTAAAAAGGATGATAGCAGAACATGAACTTGGAGGGACAGTAAGGAGACAAACATTGTTTTGAGCTACAGATGATAGGAAATTGTGAAGAGCCATGATCACCTGTCCTGAAAGAACATGGCACATAAAAGAAGAACAGATCTTTGAAATTTTTATTTGCATATAAAATCATAGATTGATCATTAGAATAAGTCAATAATTATCCAAATATTTTATGCTGATAGCTTGTGCGTGTGTGTGTGTGTGTGTGTGTGTGTGCGTGTGTGTGTGTGTGTGTGTGTGTGTGTGTGTGTGTGTGCGTGTGTGTGTGTGTGTGTATGTGTGTGTGTGTGTGTGTGTGTGTATGTGTGTGTGTGTGTGTGTGTGTGTGTGTGTGTGTGTGTGTGGTTTTCTGATGGTGTTGTTTTATAATTCCCTCGTAAACTTCATTTACAAATAAATTATAAAAAGACAAAAAAAAAAACTAACATGGACTTAAGTTGTTTGGCTATTCTGTAACAAAGAATTTTTCATAATTACAAAATTTATTAAAGAAGACACTATAGATTGGCACCAGAAAATCAGAGTTTTACTAAATAACAACGACCACATCATTTTCAGTAGCAGCAGAAGAGAAAATAATGATATAATCTAGCTGTTAATTTTCCACACTACCTTAAACAAAATGTTAGAAAGGAAACTATCATACTGAAGTATTAACAATTAGTGAACTTGAGAAACTGATTTTCCTAATTTAGGAAAAAATCTTTTATCAATTTCAACTGAGAGTAATGCTGACTGTACAGGACTGTACAGTAAATGACTGTTGAATATGTAAAATAAATAGGCATGGTTAATTGACAAAATTCTTAACAAGTAGAAATTATAAAATTCTCAATTAACAATAAGAAGAAAAAGAAAAAACTGAGTAAATATATATATATATATATATATGCACATTTCATTGAATACGACAGACAAAGTGCTTTGATTTAGTTTTTTATTTTATACAATTTCTCATGTGATCTAATAATTTTTTTTCTTTTTGGATGATAAATTATATAAAAACTGTCCAATTGTTCTTTTTATCCGAGAGCTTTCGGCTATACATTTAGCCATTTTCAAGGTTGAAATCTATTAACTGTTAACAAGAAATAGATTGTTGTATGTATGTATTTATATAGTATTTTCATTTTCAAAAAACGGATAAGATATTGTCTCCATGTTCATAGTTGATATTACTGACAGTTGCTTTTTTTTTGTTTTTATTAATAAGGCTTCCATTATTTTTAGCCTTTTTTTGCATATAGATGATGCTATTATATTTGTGTTGTCAACAAGTATATTACAAATAGGGTCTGGTAGGTCTTCAAGAGTATTTATATAATGCAAGTCAAAAGTAAATCAACTTTAAGACAGTAATAAAGCAAAAATTTCACAAAATATGAATAGTGTTCACACGTAAAAGGGATACAGTCAAGTGGTCATAGCCCTCTGACTTCAAAGCAATTTTTTAGCAATTATTTCCATAGATTGTAATCAACAGAATGTTTCTTGTATGTTAATTTCACCATTGCCATTATTAGTTCTGATTAGTTCCTTTATCATTATTCTGGTTTTATTTTTATCTCAACTTTTATCTTAGCCATACAATTCATTAGTCAATAAACTGTAAGAGTTTGGAATAATGATAAAACTTCAGATGAAATTCCTTATTTTTGAAACACATCTTGGACCATTAAGCTAACAAAGCCATTAAAACATCCATAATCTTTCTGTCAATGCTTCTTTTTTTTTCTAAATTTATTTTATTTTCATTTTTGACTGTTTTGTAGTAGTAGTAGCAGTAGTAGTAGTAATACTTTTATGTTGGTTTGAGATATTTTCTTAGTGTCCTCCCCTGCTAAAAAATTGCTACTCTAAATAAAAATAAAAATAAAATAGACTCTCACATAGATGCTTCTCTTATCATTACAATCATAACCCCTTCTCTGATCATTACAATCATAACCCCCTTCTCTGATCATTACAATACTAACCCCTGCTCTGACCATTAAAATCATAACCCCTCCTCTGATCATTACAATCATAACCTCCTTCTCTGATCATTACAATCATAAACCTTCTCTGATTATTACAATATTAACCCCTGCTCTGGCCATTAAAATCATAACCCCTTCTCTGATCACTACAATCTTAACCCCTCCTCTGATCATTACAATCATAACCACTTCTCTGATCATTACAATCTTAACCCCTTCACTCATCACTACAATCTTAACCCCTTTGCTAATCACTATATTCTTAACCCCTTCATGTCAAGGGTTAATCATTATCTATACTCTTCATTCTCATAATATTCACTTCATACTACTGCCTCTTTCATTTATATCATACATCTTATTCATTGCCATTTGAACAGTAATCCTCCAGGTTTAGTGGTTCTCATGCCTTATATTGGGTGAACATGAGTATAGAAAAAGGCAAAGAGATAAGTGTTTATGTTTCATCTGATGCTCATTTCTTATTTCCAAAGTTTATTTGCTAAAGAATAGCAAAAAGTGCTTAATGACGAGTAGGGGGAGAAAAAGTCAAAACATGTTCCAAAAATATATGTAATGAGAATAACCTTTTGAAAAGCTGATATAGTAACATTTCTTGACACCAAAGTCAAGGATGAAATATTAGGTTGGTGCAAAAATAATGACGTAATAATGTCGTTTTTTGACGTATGTTTTAACGTCAAAAAACGACATTATTACATCATTATTTTTGCACCAACCTAATACCTCAGAAATATATTTCCAGTATCACTAATGCTTCAATAAAACCATATAGCTTAATTTTTTTTCTTTTATTTAACAGTATTTGAATCTTGGAAAAAGAAAAAGTTAAATGATAGAGAGTATGTCTGTTTAAATAAAGGTTTGGTCAATCTATCCAAAAATAGTACTAACTTTGTAATATTCATGTCAGGACATTGACATCTGACTCTCAATAGACATTGCAAAGATGCACTGAAGTGCATCATCAGTGATATTAATACTGAATTCATTGATAGTTTTTGGTCTTCTAAAAGCATTATACCATCTGACACTTTAAAATAAATGCCTTCATATTCTCATTTATTTGCCTTCTAATATCATTTCTTGCTAATCTAGAAGTGAGAAGTTATCTTTTAGCCTGTATGTAGATATTTAGTTGCCTCTTCACAAAGACAAATGTATCAAAAGTTCTTTTTTTAGCATGGGTTACTCAGCACATGACTTAAAGTCCTATTGTGAGGCACAGGAAAAGTGTAGCTATTATTGCATATATCAGACACTTGTAACTAACTCTCTGCTTTAACATTTTGCTGTCATATAGAAAAAAAAGAGTTAAACTATTTGTATTTCTCTAAAGAAGAAATCATGATTCTAATTATTTTGTATGTACATTATCATGAACCAAATTCTGTTTATGTTATTGTAAAACATAAAAAGGCACATCATAGCAAGACTTTTGCTAGAGCAATTCCATTGAAATGTTCTAATTTGAAGAATAAAGCAATAAACAGTCCAATTTGCAAACTAGTAATAATGGTGTGAGTTTCTGCAATTGTGTTCACCATGATAATAATTATTTGATTTTTGTTGGTTTGTCAGTGTTGTTGTTACGAAAAAAGAAAAAAAATAATCATATCAAAAAGGAAAATAACTGAAAAGATTACTAATTACTGCCTAAAATAATGTTATGTGAAATAATGATGTCTTTCTTTTGCAAAAAATATTTTTAATAAATTTTTATGTAGAAATAACATTCTTCCCAAAGTAAATGTATTATTTCATGGGTCTCATTATTTTATACAAAAATGAATAATCTTTTCATTTGTTTTCTTTTCCACCATGAATATTTTTACATTTTATTAGGAAAAGATAATTTTGGCTCACATCAGAATTTTACCTTTGTTGCAAGCAAAAATTCTGATCTGAGCCAAATTTATTTTTTTATAAAGTGTGGAAATATTCAAGATGGAAAAAGAAAATAAAAGAAATGAATTTACTTTTGGACTAAGTATCTTGCTCTTTATGTAAATGCCAACTACATTTAAACAGGTTAGCTGTACTTCTACTAATCCCTAATTAACTAAAGTTTTTTTTTTCTATGCGACCGCAGTAAAGATAATAGTCTCCAACCTCCACACTACAGTACTGTGAACTTTATAATCTTTTCAGTGGTTGTAAAATATGTAATTCGCCAGGGCTATATGCCAGTTTTGAATTCAGAGTTGTCCTCCTGTTAGACTTGTTTCCAACCATGGCTAGATAGCTAAGTTTTTTCTGCTATTTAAACCAGATCTGAGGGGAAAAGATATGGATTCATGGTTTGATCTTGGCTCATCTTTTTTTTTCTGTGCTGCTAAACATTGCACAATCAGTGCATAGCTAGAGTCTAGTGTTAAATGATTTTTAAAAATACATAATTTCACTTTAATAGTGTATAGGTCTGTGTTCTTGTTCAGCTCAAATATCTCAACAGAGATATTTCCAGCTATATAGAATGGTACTTATAGTATTTATTTATTTGTAAATAATTATAATATACATTCTATATGTGCAAAGAGACTTGGCATTGAGTTTAATGCCTGTTGATAATGACCTTTATGTAAGTTTAATGTAAAGAAGAAAGCATGAAAATTTTACATAATATTACACTCTAATATTCCATAATATTCATTGGCTCTTTTGAACTGGAATATTATCAATATACAAGTTATAAAATTGGTTTAAACACATTTTGTTTTCATAAAACATTTCTATCTAAAATAATACCAAATTGAACAGAACCATTGGGAAAAATATTAGAAGAATCTAGAACTTATACCGTCAGCAAACTGCTTGCATATGGATAGAAAATGAATTCAATAAATATACAAAAATAGAAAGAAGTGTAAGACAAGCATGTGTCTTCTCATCAAACTTATTCAACCGATACAGTAAGGCAATTCTGAAAGAATTAAGATTCCTACCAGGATTCATTATTGGTGGCCACAATCTTAATATAAGATCTTCAAATGACACAGTTTGATAGCCAATAAGGAAAAGAAACTACAAGAATACCTACAGGAGGTAGTGAACGAAAGTGACAAGAAAGGACTATGCATCAGAGACAATGGAAGGTTATTAGCAAAAGAAATAACCTAACATGCAAATTACAAATTGGAGTTACCAAAATCAGACATGTAAAGCTGGGAAGTGTTTTACAGAGAACAGAAAATGTGACACTGAAACCTGAAGGCACATTGAAATAGCTAAAAATGCCTGCCAAAAACCAAGCAAAAAATTAAGAAACAGGAAAATGTCATTAGAAACATAGAAAAGAGTACTGAACTGTTATATCACTCTGCCAATGTGGCAGTAAATGCTGGACAATCACCTCACAGATGAAGAAGAAACTTGAGGCAACAGAAATATGGTTCTACAGAAGGATGCTGAGAGTACCATGGGCCAATCATAAGAGCAATGTTTTAGAGAAAATGGAAACAAAAAGGACACATACTTAATACCAGAAAGTAACAGTTGAAATTTCTAGGGCACATAATGAGAAAAGAAGGTTTGGAAAATTTGATACTTATTGAACGGATTGAAGGCAAGAAGGAGAGGAAAACAATGTATAACCTACGTAGCAAGCTTGGGTAAATGGGTGGCCGAACAGGGTTTAGGAGAGACAAAATTTATTAAGAGCTACAAAAGACAGGAAATTGTGACAAGCCATGATTACCAATGTCTTGAGGGGACATGGTACATAGAAGAAGAGTCTAAAATAGATAGACCTGTTTTTCTGTCAATGCATTTCTCATATTGTGTTTTTAGAATGTTTCTGAAATTCTCTTCCATAACTTTTTATAATGAAAAGGAAACAATAATATCCTTGCAAATATTTCACTGTTTAATACCTTTTATACCTTATTTCCATTTCTTCTTTAAAGCTCTCTTAGATGCAATGCATCCTTCATGATCCAAACAGTATAGATAAATCTAATGGCTCATTACTAAGACTACTTAACAAAATTTGCTGTAAATTGGCCTTTCTTCCCTCTTGAAGCCAGAAGAGTATAATTCAGACAGTTTCCATTAAAACCCCTGTTTCTACTCAAGTCCAATTCCAGGGATTCTGCAACAGATAATAAGCAATGCCATTCTGATTTGATGTTTCTTGATAATATAACCACCATACACAATAAAAGTTCACTTTTTAAATAATATCAGATTTACTAGTATTATTTTTAATATCCGTTTTTATTGGGTTGTAACACAAGATGAAGTTGCTACAATTTGACATATAAGAGAGATTTTATAAAATATATTTAGGGAAAATTTCTGCAAAAGTTTTTCAAGGAAAAATAATAAAGAATAAAAAGAAAAAATATATATACTCTTTTACATTTGAGAAATACCAGAAAAGAGTCTGGAAAGTTTGTGAACTGTTTAATATCAGAGCAATTTTCACAGCAGGAATGAATTTCATTGCTACTTCTTCAGGGGAAAATTTTAACATGAGAAAAATAAAGCATACATACATACATATACACACACATATATATATATATATATATATATATATATATATATATATATAAAAGAGAGATAGATTTAAAAGGGGATATATAAGTCAAAATAAACAAAAAATTACTACTTTAATATGAGAAAAATATTAAACGACCATGACTGAAATCAAAGTATGAAATTTAAATAAATATATTTTTCAAATTAAAATATTTAGAGATAAATGTTTTACTAAGTTTGTATGTATGAATTCAGATCTGTCATTCAAATAGTTGAACCATTATATGAGGGTGCTGAAAAGTTCTCAGCACCACCAAGCAGCCTTTCAAAAAATTCTGGTGATCATTTGGCCAGATTTTAGGAAGTGGAGCTGAAAACCTCTGAGTACTCACTAATAATTTTGTAACCTTATTAACTGAAAAAAATGTACAATTTATTTTATAATCTTCTTAAAATGTTATCTCCCTTCAGAAAATATGCAATCATGGTTCTCCACAGATTTGTTCTCTTTCTGAAGTCAGAATAGCGGAGGGGTTTCTTGTTGCCTGTTCTACAGTTTGAAATTCATAATTTTCTGAAATAAGATCTTTAACTAACTATATTAGCATAAAGGCATCCTGATTCATGTATGTTAAAAAAATTCAGTCCTGAAACCTATCATTGCCATGAAACAGTAACTTTGAGAAGTTCATTTGTTACTTGTAAGCAACATTATTCTAATATTGAAGAGTTACTGTGGGTAATGTTTCAATTATCTCCCTTGCTGACTAACTCTCTATAAAAGGAAGCAACAATAGAGGTAAAGAGAGAGAACATTGCCATCACTACTTTTGAATACTAAAAAAGACCTCCAACATAGCAATAAAGATGAGCTTCAAATTTATACAAGGAAAGAGAAGAGCACGTCTTGCATTGGTGAATATTCAACAAACTATTGTGAACAATAAATTACTATATATCTGACACAGTTTTAAAACACTGAAAGCAATTTTTTTAGCAATGTTTGTAAAAGTTATATGAAAACACTATACTAATAATTGGGCTATAATTTTAATTTTTTTAAAGAAATGTTTCAGTTATCTACCGTGTTAACTAACATTCTAAATGTAACAACAGAGGTATCATTACCACCAATACTTCCAGATGCTTGATAAAACAAGAACCTTTACTATTATACTACTAATAAGATATAGAAAGTCTTTTATTAATCTCCATACATTCTAAAATACTACCAGAATTCAATGGTGCTAGTTGCAAACAATGGAAGTAATTCAAAGAGAAGAGGCATTCAGTTTCAAGCCTAAGTTTCCTCTAGGATAAGGTCTAGTGGATAAAAGAACCTTGTGGGTGATGGATTATTTTCCATCCTACAATCCCTTTCACACCAAAGAAACATCACATGCCTCCCGCTACTCTATCACTATTCTCATGTTCTGATGAACTACATTCCTTTGTTTTCATCAGCCTTGACCTTTGCAACTGGGACCCACCATGACATGTACATAGGGTGAATCCTTCCTATTCCCTCTGTATTCAATTAGCAAGAATTAAGCCCCACTCAGACAGCTTCTTCCCAAAACCGCTGCTTTGTGGAACAAACTCCTGGTAGGATGTTTTTCCTAATCACTACACTCCTGACCTCTTCAAGTCTAGGGTTAATCTGCATAACCCCATGGACCTCACTTTTTTCCTTTACTTACACTAATACAACAACACACATTAACTCTCTACCTTGAGTGGAACTTGGGTCCTGTATTGGGTGAACATTAGTATAAAAACAAGTTACAGCTAACTTGGCTCTATGGAATTTGTGAATTCAAGTCAGATAGTGTAGTATTCTATATATATTAGCGATTATAAGTTTTGACATTCACCAGGAACGACACTAAATGTGAGAAGTAAGGAATGAGAACAATATACACTCAGAAATCAAATAAAATATTCTGTATAAATTTCTTTGAAATTTACCAACTGTGACAGAAACTTGCAGATGTCTAGCAAGCACAGATGTGAAAATATAATAATAAACATTAGTTCAAAAGAATCAATGTATAATAGAAACAAACCAGCATCTTAGAATTCTACTTATTTTAAAATCTACTATTTTTGTAGTACATAGAAATAACAGAGACAGTAGTAAAATCTGTTTCTAGAACTCACTTTTAGCTTAAAAAAGAAAAGGGATATTAAATATATATTTCTTTTAATGACTGATGCAACTAATATCAAGTGACTAATAAAATAAAGGAAATTCATCTAACAAATGATATTAATTATAAGTTTCTGACTTGGTTATCTTTTTATTTGATCTGGTTTGTGGTTTGGTTCAAATTAATTTCTTAGTTTTTGTTGTTTAATGTTTCAGTAGTGTATCTTTCAGCCTTGATCACATGTTTGTCGTGTGCAGGAATCCAAAGCCCAACAGATACTGAATGATACATGGCTATAATGCTGGGGAGGGAGGGAATCAACAAAGATGAGGAGATTAATTTGAATCTAGCATAGAATGATTAAGAAACCTTGTTTAACAAAATTCAGACAAGAACTGGCTTTCTCTTGTTTTTATTCTCATCATTAAGTTAAAATTTTCTCAGATAAATTATTTAAAGCTACCAGTTATAAAGGGAGAAACCGATGAGGTTCCAGTCAAAAATGTTCAGAGCATAATAAAATATTTATTTCCAAGTTTTTCTGTTTTTTTTTTACTTTGCCAAGTAGAGATTAAGTACAGTATCTTTTAGTAAAAAAGTTTAACTTAATATTTTCTTGCAGAAAAGAATTCATAAATATAGGAATACAGCATATAGCTAAATATAAATGAAGACTTATCTTGACATCATCGTAATTCAGTGGTTAACTAGAGCAGGAAATGGATCATAAAAATGAATACCTCCAAAACGAAATTGCTCTCATTTAACCATTATAGAGAAACTTTCCTGCCCACCAGCATGGCTGCTGTTAGACTCATGGAGAACGAAACACAGCACTTTCTTGGCCTCACATTTTCAACTGAATTAAAGTGGAATGACTGAATCCAATCAATAGCTGCATCTGCTGCAAGGAAAATTGGGTTATTGTGTTGTGCAAGAAGGTTTTTCTTGTCAGAATCCATCTTGCACATTTACAAATCTACCATTCATCTGTGCATTGAATACTGTTACCATATTTGGTCAGATGCTCTTGAGATTCTTGGCAAAATCCAAAGAAGGATATGCAGTGTAATCAATACTGACTTGGCATTTTGACATCAGTTACTTTCACACCATGGCTTCCTTTTGTCTTTTCTACAAATATTTTCATAGCAAATGCTCTGATGAGCCTTTTCCCCCTGGTGCCCAGACTACCTGAATTTAAGCGTGCTACTAGATTGGCATCTATGCCCCACCATTTTACTGTTGAATTAGATAAATGTAACAGCCTCTTCTAATCCAACAGTTTCTTTTCTCACACTTCCCACTTGTGAAACTAACTCTGTTTTGTTTCCTTTCTTCCCTGATAACTAAAATCTTCAAAAATTTAAATGCAGCATCAATCACCATCTTCTTGAACCCCATTCAGCTTTTATCCTTTCCTCAGTTCCTCCTATACCCAGTTTTTTCTTTCACCTTCACTCTCTGTAACCCCCTACATATTAGTGGCATTCCCACCTTGCTTGGGAAGAAGTGAAAAATGTTGACTCAAATATGAAATGTAATTAACTCTGAAACATGGCAGTTTAAGATTTTAATATCTAATAAATAGGAATTAAGAGATTTGGTGTCCAGAATTTTATATCATTTGTTTAGCATTCAACCAGTCCAAACCCATCCCATAAATATTGACTCTCCATGTTCGACCCATTATAACCCACTTCATGTATGCTCTACCATAATATATGACAACATCATGACAAATAACACAGGAACAAATACAAACAATAAGACTTTGACCACAAACAATAAGACTTTGACCACAAACAATAAGACTTTGACCACAAACAATAAGACTTTGACCACAAACAGTGAAACTTTGAGAGCTGATATTTACAGTCCAGGTTTGAGTGTGTTGAAAGCTAAAGGTTTATATGTAACTTGTACATATTGTTATAATGTTGTTCATCATGACGGTCGTCTTTGAGTATAGAATCCAGAGGTTAGCAGTGAATATTTCGAAGACAGTAGGAAAGCGTAGTTCAGGTGGATATCACAGCAAAGTAGCAGAGTGTAGTACTTCCTTCTGTTCATCTTCACCTGACAAGTTGGCACTGGTCATTCGGGTAGGGTAAACAAAAATGGCCGCCTTTATACATGACGAATTGAATGCTCTATGTCTTCTGATTGGTTAACCTTCTATTGGTGAACTATAAAGGGAGTTAAGTCATTTTGACTGGCTCACTAGTTACATACACATATACACAAAAAACTGTAACACATATTGTTGATACTAATTTGTATAAACAGTCAAGTGTTTATACAAATAGTATCAACAATATTAATATTATCAACAATAGTATATTATAGGCAGATTCTAATGAAATACCTTCTGTGTCGCGCGAACTGGAAGAATCCAGAACAAGACAAGTATAGCACTCCACCTAGCCTGCTAGTACTTCCACCACTCCATTTCTTCAAACTTTCTTGGATTATTGTAGATCATTGTAAATTTTGAGCAGTGTCCTTAAACTAACTGATGGTGATTATGCAGAAAATATTATTTAATGAGAAATGTATTTAAATATTATAAAATATACAACAGTGGCCTGTAGAACATTTTCCCCACAGAGGAAGAGGAAAATTGAGGCAACAGAAATGTGGCTCAACAGAAGGATTCTGAGAATACTATCGTGGAGCAACAAGGAAATTTTAGGGATAATGGAAATAAAAATGACATGAATCAGAAATTTCTAGGAAATAATGATGAAAGGAAGCATAGAAAAATTGACATTCACATGACATATTGAAAGCAAGAAGGATAAGTGGGACACAGGGAGTAACCCACCTAACAATCTTGTATAAATGGATGGCAGGAAGAGTTTGGTAGGGATATTAATAAAAATTGCTAAGAGTACCAAAAGGTAAGAAGTTATGGTAAACCATCAACTACCATATCCTAAAGGGACATGGTACATGAAAAAAGAATTTAAATATATTTAAACTATTGGTTTAGTGAAGGTGGCTAGAACCAGGGGAAAGTCAAGATAAGTATTACACCCCCTAACCCATTAACATTCTTTTAACTTACTCCAGTACTGAAACCCTTCATAGACAAGTATTTAAAGAAAATACTGATGTAATTAATTCAAGATGCATTTATTGCCGATATTCAAGTCTATTTAGAATTGTCAGATTTTGATTTGTAAATTTCTTTTTCAATGTTGACATTTACATTGAAATCTTACTTAATTGTCAGAAAGAGTGGCAAGGTCTCATAATTATACACTTGAAATGACTAGATGTAACCATAGGTTCTATGCTAACAGTTTCTTCTCTCACACTTCTCACTTGTGGAACTCTCTGCTTTCCAGTCAACTTTCATTTTCAAAAATTTAAATGCAATATCAATTGTTATCTTCTGTCTTCTTAATTCCCCTTCTTTTATTGTTCTCTCTCCTTAATAATATTTTTGTTTACTCATATTCTTTCACACTCATGAAATCCCTTGTATATTAATGGCTTTACTGGCTTGGCTCTTTGGACACCTCGAGGTGGTGTAATAGCTAACAAACTTGTCTCGCTAGAACAATTATGACTGAGTAGTGAGTTTAATCCTCACTGAGTGCCCCATACTTTCAGACTTGTGCTATATCTAAGCTATACTTGGAAAATCACTATTGCCTTGGATCATTGTAGATCTTTATTGTATTTTGATTAATTTAAGTTTTAAAAAACTTCTTTAGCATTTGCAGTTGAATCAGTGATTCTTAAAAAGATTCTTAATGTCACAACAAAGATAATCATTTACATTCACTGGAATACAGTGTAAAGTGGGTGGGGGGCACAAACTATTTCATTTTTTATTTATTATTATTATTTATTTATTATTACTTTTTTTTTTTTAATTTTGTGCCTGCAGCCTACTGCCACAGTGCTCTCCATCTGCTGTGCCACTTCTTCTATATTATCTGATCATTTATTATAAATTTGGTTTTCACTTATTTTGACATAAAAAGATCTGCGCTGATGATATAATTTCAAACAATATCAGGAATAATGTGGTAAAAGAGTAAGCTCCACTCTGTTGCAAAAATGAAGTTATAGTTGAATAAAGCCCCAACATTGTTTGTTTTTCATTACAAATAAGTTAGTCAATTTTAAGTTTCTTTTCAAGCTTTTAAGAAAGAGAACAAAAGTTGCCAAGGTTTGAAAACAAAATAGTTTATAAGTACATAGAATTATTTTTTCCCAACTTTAACTTTGCCACATAGACTCTTTTGTTACTTGAACATATTAAATGGGTTTAAAAACAAAAAGTCTTAAATGTCTTCCTATTATTAGAACAAAGAAAAATATTTTACTCTGGAAATTGATGAGAATTCTAATATTTTTACAAGACACTGCTATAGTGATTTATACTGCAGATAATTTTTTCCCTCATATAGATAAAAAAAATAGCCATAGGGGAAATTTGTAAGTATTTTATAGTCTGAGATTGAGAAAGGAAATATATTTCTTGGAATGTAAATTATTCTGTATTTCTTGTTTACCATATTTTGCCAGTGACAAGAATTGAGATCAAAAAAGAGAATCAAGTTTTTCTTAAGCAGCCACTAAAATTATTCAAAATTAATTTGATGATTTAGTTTTCCAAATGCATTTCATATATGGACTAAATGTTTTGAATTAAATATTGTTTTATAAAAATCAGTTCATTTAGGTGTAACATATTTGGTTGCATAAAGACCTTATTTAAATTCAACATCATGGATAATTTCTGTCTCCAGAATCTCTTACATATTTATAAGACTACCATTTATCCATACTTTGAATATTGATGCTACATCTGGTCCAGTTCTCCTGCTATATATTTAGAGATTCTTGATAAAATCCAAAAAAGAACCTGCAATATTATTGGTCCTGGACTGGCATTTTAACTTCAGTCACTTTCCTGCAACCTAACGTAGCTTCCCTGTGCCTTTTCTATAAATACTTTCTTGGTAATTGCTCAGATGAAATTTCCGCTATGATACATAGACTTTATGAATTTAAGTGCAATACTAGACTGGGGGCAAAGGCCTCATCAATTTACACTTGAATTGGCTAAATGCAACCATACATTCTATGCTAACAGTTTCTTCTCTGGCACATCTCGCTTGTGGAACTCTCTTCTGGTTTC
Organism: Acanthosepion lycidas; assembly: GCA_963932145.1. NCBI lineage: Eukaryota > Metazoa > Mollusca > Cephalopoda > Sepiida > Sepiidae > Acanthosepion > Acanthosepion lycidas. The sequence goes on from OZ010586.1 coordinate 52,139,871, forward strand.
ATGAATTCCAGCCAACTATCATCTTCAAAAATTAAAATACAATATCACTCATTATCTACTGCCTTCATGATTCCTCTTCTTTTATTGTTCTTGCTCCTTAATAATGTTTCTCATTTTTCTTATTCTTTCACACTCAATAACCTCTTGTGTTTTAGTAGTTTTAATGCTTTGCTTCAGAGGGAAATAATTTTAAAAAAATTATCTACATAACTAAAAGAGATCAATATTTTATGGCAACAGTAATTATGATTGTTTTTCTTAATTTTATAAATTACATTTAAATCTTAGCAAAGCCAGTAATAGATTACTTTCCAAATACATGGGCACACATGGTTAATTTTAACATATTTAAATAAACCTGGACATAAAAACAACAACACAAATGATGGATTCAAATATTAAACTTACCTTGTTTAATAACAAATAAATAGGAATTAATTAACTTGAAGAAATGAAATCTCTGTTTGGCATTCAAAAAATTGCATATGCATCAGTTTTCTCCTTGTGAATCAGAGTATGAATTTTACGACTTGGGAACATAAGTTTAATTATCAACTACTAACTGAATCCCTTATAATCCCTTTTTTTTAATTGGTATCACCCCCCCCATGCAAGGCAGTAAAGCCACTAAGACATAAGGGGTTACAGAGTGTAGAAGAATTAGAAATAAAAATATTAATAATGAGTGGGAAGAGGAAACAGTAATCAGGAGGACAGTAGATAGTGAATGACATTGCATTTAAATTTTTGCAGATTAAAGTTGGCTGGAAAGCATGGAGCTGAAAGGGAGTTCCACAAGAAAGAAGTCTGAGAAAAGAAACTGTTACATCTAGCCAGCTCAACTGTAAATTGGTGAGACCTCATCACCAGTTGAGTACTACATTTAAATTAAAAAAGTTTAGATACCATAGCGAAGAGCTCATCCGAACAATTACCATGAAATTATTTTAGAAAAGGCAAAGAGAGGCAACCTTATGTCAGTGGGAAAGGGAATGAAGCTTAGCCATCAGATTGCTGATTCTTCTTTGGATTTTATCAAGGAGATCAAGGTAGATAGCAAGTGTACTGGACCATATGTGACAGCAATATTCTAAGCATGTTTTACAGAATTAATAAATACTAAGCACTTCAAATGCATCGGTATATGAATCAGTTATAACAAATTTAATATAGGAGATAAGTAAATTGAGCATGGAATAGGCTGTACCCAAGGTAGCTTTGCCTAACACTGTAAACACTGACCTCAGAAACACATGACTAATGTCCTTCAGAATGGTGGCATAGTGAATATAAAACTTGATTATACATATATTAATGATATCACAGGGACAAAATGTTACAATAATCAACAGATATTACATATCAGTCAATCACTGAACATGATGATCACTGATGATGACCAGATGGTATTTGGTTGAAACATTGTGTCTATAATAAAATCTATATCAACCAAGATGAGAACAATAATTTGAAATAATATGAGTATATTAATCTAAGAACTTGAATCGTGTTCTTAAATATCCTTGTCAGATTGGGACTATTATATTGGATGTTATGCCTGGCATCCAAACTGTTCAGAAATGTCTAAACTGTTAACTGTATACAACCGTTTTCTCTGCTCAATGATTAAAAATAGTTTCAAGTCTGTAGATAATAGAAAGGACCATCTTTCTTCAAACTTTGTCGGTTGGTGCTAGAGAATCAAAAACAAAGAAATTATCAAATAACAGGAATCACACCATTTGAGGACTTGAATAGCAGCAACAATTAAAATGGATTGCATGTGTAATTTGAAAAGAAAATAATGGCATCATCAAAAAGTTGACAATCCACGTTACTTTGAACATAAGGTAAGGAAAGAAGCCTCCATTACTACTAGAAAGAAAATAACAGTCAATGGACTTGAGAAACCTATTTTACTGAAAAATTGTTTTAATAGATAGATTTCATGAATTTCCATTGAAAATAGTGCTCACTACTAGTTCAATGAATGTTGAATGATTCTTTATAAGGGAACAGCTAATATTACCATTACTATATACTATTTTATTTTTATTGATTGAAACTTCCTATTTCATCATAATTATTTTTATCTTGTTCATTTTCCATCTTTTCATAGTTTTTTTTTTTTATCATTTGTGTTTTTATTTCTAAGTAATGTGCCTAATAAGAAAAATATATATTATTATTAAATAAGAAAGGGTACATCAGTTTTACAGAATATGTAGGGTGGCGGTACTATAATTGTTACCAGCAAAGAAATCAGAATCAGCAACCCAAGTTTGAATTATGGTGAAACTGTTTATGTTCAGTTCATACCAAAGCCCATAGGAAAGGCATGAATCCACTTCTCCCTATATTTTATAACAATGACAATAATATCTTATTACTGGCATTTCAAAATGTTTGACAAAAAAGAAGTGATTACGTGAATGTATGGGGAAATCACCGACTAATAACTACCTCACCTGCCTATGCAATAACAGCAAAAGTTTGCAACTATCCATCACTCATAGTCAGCAGGAAGCAATCAAAACATGTCTATAACATCCAATGATACTGATACTCGTCCAAGGAAATTAGAGTATGAAATGTTTTTGGAAGTTTAACAAAATAGAGAAATATTAGGGCGGTGCAAAAATAATGACGTAATAATGTCGTTTTTTGACGTTAAAAAATACGTCAAAAAACAACATTATTACATCATTATTTTTGCACCAACCTAATAGGTTTTTTCTGTCTTAGAATTTTTTGTCTTAGAATTTCTTGACTTATAATTCTTTAAAATTAATGTCAGCATTAGACTTTTGTAAAGAAATGCTTGTAAATTATATGAAATATATATATATATATTACATAGTTCAGACAGTTGTCTTCATCTTTATTGCCATATTCATGGCATTTTGGCCATTGTACGCTCTAGCTTTCTTCAGGTGACATTTGGAATTTCAAACCAAACTCTTTACTTAGTCCACAGGCATAGATTGTTTCACATGCCATGCCTTTACATATTTCAGTTTTATTTAATTCTCCTTGATAACTCTCCAACTTTTTGTACTCTCTGGTATGGCCACAACTCTTTGCCATACACTGGCAAAAACAGATAGACTACTCACAGACACACACGGGAGTCCTATGCAACACAGAAAGAATATGTGTGTGTGCATATATGTGGATGTGTATATATATATATATATATATATATATATATATATATATATATATATATATATATATATGCATGTATATATGTGTGTATGCTAATTCATGTGCAAGCTGACATGGTCACACAAAACTGATTTAAATAGAAATACACAGGGGTCAAATGTGTGAGTGGCTACATGCATTAGACAGAAAATTTATTCAATGTTATACACTGACGATTGCCAGTTTCCTAGCCATATCTCTCTTATTCTTTTTCTTTCTTTTTCCTTTACTCTCTTTGTCTTTTCTCTTTATTCCCATTTGATGATACCCTCTCTACTTCACTGCCCACATCTGGTAAAAATAGGTCAACATGTCTGATCTCATCCCTATGACTTTGCATGCTCCCTCTCTTCTCTTTCCCCATTTCTCTTCTCCATTTTGAATAAATATCCCTCTTCCACTTCCTCCTTTTTTCCCTTTCCCCAATTTTGAATCTACATATTTAAGTATAATTTATGCTTAGATAAATTTTTTTCTGCCTGGCAAAATTTTAATCCGTTTTTTTGTGAAAATGTTTGGTCTGATGTGTCAAAACCAAAGTATCGGTTTTAATGAAATAAAATATTACCATGAACTTTTAAAGTCTCTTCTTTCATAATTATTGTTTACTCTGTTATTACATTGAGCTCTCTGGATCTATATTCTCCTTGGAATTATCCATACAGGTTACCAAATAATATCATTATATATATATATATATATATATATATATATATATATATATGACCACTCCTAATTTTTTTATTACCCTTTAAGCTGAGGAACATTTTCTCCACCATTCCAAGAAGAATTTCACCTAAATTTTTTTCATTTTTTAAAATTTCACATACCACACATAAAAGACAATGGTTAAATATAGGTAAACATAAAGAAAAGAATTAGTTCTTTTAAATAATATGTGGAAATAGCCATTCTTTGCCTGATGATAGTCACAAGACCTGAAAAAAATTAAATAAATAATTAAAAAATCTACATTATAACCAAAAACACTTATGGCTTCTTTTTCTCTTTAATATGTGTGTGTGTGTGTGTGTGTGTGAAATAATCAGAAAAGAAGTTTGTGCTTTTTCAAAAATAATTTAAAAAGCTAACTATTTTTGATCATCTAATTAAAAATGAACTTTGTTTTATTGTTATTTTATCAACTTCATTCTTCATATGTTGGGAACTGTTGGCTTGCTTTTATATTAAAAGAAACCCCGAGAGGTTAGACTAAATTTACATTCGTTTTTGCTGCTATCCTACACAAATTTCAATATTTTGATTTTTTTATTAACAATTTGCAAAATCTATAAATGTAAAAATCTTTATTATATATATATATATATATATATATATATATATATATATATATATATAAAAGAATTCAAATTTAAGGTACATTTACATAAATGAAGCAAACACAAAGGTTGTGACTGGGATAATTATCATGAATTGGAAAAGAGGAAATATAACAATACATTATTTATGAACAGTTTCACTATTCAGTGTTTAAATCTGTGATACTGAATAGAAATCCTTAGTAGCCTGTAACTGTTGTATTTCAGGAGAAAAATGTTATTTAATTCATTTCTTGCAAGTGAAACTTAACACGGAAGTAGCTTTTAAAAAGATGACAGAAAAATATGATGCTGATATTTTTAGAACATTGTGTTTTTCCTCTACATTTTAGTCGAGGTTAGTTGCACTAAAACTCCTGATCAGTAAAAGTAGACACAATAAAATAACTGTTGTAGTTGGCAGGTAAGTATTGAAACTAATCGGTGAAATTATTATGTCTAAACTTAGGTAGTTCTTTTTATCTACCATGAATAATTCAATAGAATAAAAAAATTAATGATTCTTTTTTTTTTTTCATATTTAAATTAGTTTGTATTTTTGCTTGCTGTTTACCAAAAGTTTGCTTGTGGTTCTTATAGGAAATATTTATGTATATATGAGGACAAGTTCACCTTTCACCTTCATACAGTGGGAATACTTTTTTCTGAGGTTTTTCTTTTTAATAAGGCAAACATTTTATTTTATTTCTTTTTTCATTTCACCTCTTTTCTTTTTATTCTATCAGATTTTTTTTATGTTAGTATTTTTATAAATGTCAGTGGTAAATATTACTTTGTGTACATATTTATGAATAATACAACAAAATAAACTGATAGTTTATATTCAGAAAAAGAATTTTACTTGAACTGTAAAAAAATGGCACCTATGATTTGTTATAATAGGCTCTATAAAGTATACGGATTAAAAAAAATTGCTATTCATTCTAAAGGATGATGATGGTTCATTTCAAGTTTATGGATGGATATATTGGTGAATAAAGAGTTGCAGAGAGTCAGATCCAGCCTCTCAACATCCCTTCCAGAATCCAGTGGCAAGGTAAAGTCCAGGTAGGTTGATGAAGGATCCGTTTCATTGAATCACCGGATCAAGCTTCAATATAAGGAATGCCATTCTTTCACTTGACAGCACCAGTTTGAACCCAGAGTTTTCCTTCTCAAAGACTAGCTGTCACCCAAAGCAAGTGTCCAAGATGCACTGTTATTTAACTAACTGGAGGAAGATGGATTCATTACTTCTTCAGTGACATTAGCACAAAGTGAATGTAACAGACTCAGAATTTGAACTCAGATTGCAGATTTCACTTTCTGTGCTACTAGCTGTTACACAAACTGTACATCTATAGTATTCTAATAAGCAAGCAATCCTATATATATAAGTAGACACTGCGAACAACACTGAGTAGTGATAGTTTGTTTCATGCTTGAAAGGTTTCATCTTCAGGCCATGTGTGTTGCATTTTGGCTCAATGATTTATATATGCTGATCAATGGTGGATTATATATAGTATTGTATTCTAACGATTATTGGGTAGGTAGTTGTCATAGGTCCTTACCTATAGCTACAGAATGAACTCTTCCTAACACTATGTATACTATGCCTTTCAAGAGAAAGGGTCGAATCGAGTCAAGCTAATAGTAGTTCACTCTAAACCTGACTAACAGTCATACTAACACCTTCCACATCTTGTATTATTATTTTGTGTAATATACCTTCGTTATTTCTACTCTTGTGTTTGTGTTGTTCTTCCTTGGTTCTAACCTGGACCATAATCGTAGTAACAGTTATATTTCCTATTATTTAAGAGTCTATTGAATATAAATAATTATAGATCCAAATTTTGTTATTTTTAGTTATTTTATAGTGCTATTTGTTTATTTTATATATATATATATATATATATATATATATATATATATATATATATATATATATGTATATATACATTAAGAAATGGACAAAGTCTGACAATTTATTTATTAAAGACATTTTTATGTTTAACGTTCTTTTTATAGATACAAGCATTTAAGTAAATGCTCTGTTTATAATAAACAGTATTAAATAACATTTACCGGCCTGAATGTCCGAGAAATTTTCATAGAAAATATTCGTCCTTTGACAGGATTCGAACCTGCATCCTATATGGAACCGTTATTTATGCTGATGTGCCTTAACCAACTCGGCCACAAAGGAGTGTTTGGTAGGCAAGGTCGAATTTACTGCTTATAAACTTCAATCTTCCATGAATCTCGAATATTCATAACTGCTCATGGCGTATCAAATGTAAACAAATGACGTCATACATTAAGAAATGGACAAAGTCCCACAATTTATTTATTAAAGACATTTTTATGTTTAACGTTCTTTTTATAGATACAAGTATTTAAGTAAATATGAAAATTTCTTGGACATTCAGGCCGGTAAATGTTATTTAATACTGTTTATTATAAACAGAGCATTTACTTAAATACTTGTATCTATAAAAAGAACGTTTTATATATATATATATATATATATATGATTAATACAAATATAAAATTTGTCAGCTGATTGAAACAAATATATATTCATAGTTCATTTCCTCTTTAAGTTCGAACACAATGTATAATGTATAAACTGATGGTTTAAATTCAATTTCATTGGATGCTAAGTAAATTAAATATTGGAAGATATTAGTCTCTTCAGAGTTAAAATTATCATATTCAGTCAGCCAAAATAAAATTAAATAAAATGATGCTGTTATTGGAAACATTTTAGAATTTTTTTGATAAATACATTGAAACCTGTTGTTCCTCCAAAGTATAAATTCACCACATGCAAAAAATATCTAGACTCACTGACACCTAACTGGAGTGAAAGAGTGAAAAAGCACCAGGTGTCCAGTTTATAGCAAGCATTCACATGATATTATTTGACCAATGATAATCACTGGTGCCAAGTTCAAGTTTGAGGGAGTGACAAAAATAAAAATTATTTTCTATTCAGGGCTTTGTGGATAGGCAAATATCCCAAATTTAATAATGTGTGCAACTCCCAACATTCACAGAAGAGAGAACTTTAGGAACACACTCATTTTTTTTTTTTAATCAAGTTGATTCCAAGTAAGACTGTAAAGCCACTAAGGTACAAGGGGGGTACTGGGTGTGGAAGTTGTAAACAAGAAAAATTGTTAGGGAATAAGAACAGAAGAAGAGTAATCAGGAGGACAGTAGACAATGATTGACATTGCATTTTTGCAGATTAAAATTGGCTCGAAAGCATGAAGCTGGAAGTGAGTTCCACAGGTGAGAAGTGCAAGAAAAGAAACTGTTAGCATAGAATGTATGGTTACATCTAGCCAGTTCAACTGTAAATTGGGGAGACCTCATTGCCAGTTGAGTACTAGACTTAAATTCAGAGTCTAGGCACCATATTTTACACAAAGATCATAGTAAACCTTAGATCATTGTTACAAATACTTCATACAAACATTTCTTCATACACCACACTACTACATATATAAACTATTTAATCTAATTACTTCTTTGTTTATTTCAGTAAAAATCCAAGCTCACCTTGTTCATCTTGCCTTTTCTGCCTCTCATCTATCTTTACTCTTTCTCTCTCAATTGAATTCTTCAATTTCTGACCAACTAATTTTGACTAGTGATACTTCAAGCTAATTTTTAACATAGCAGCAGTTGCATTCTCTCATTACTCTTAAAGTAACAGCTAGTACTGCCTGCTTCCTCATAAAGTCAGTGACAACTATCAACCAACTTCCAGCCACAACAGGCATTTTGTTTTACAAAGATGATGAATATATTGGCTAATATTACCAGAGAAAACAATAATTTTCTAAGTTTTAAATTATCATGTACAATGGATTCTATTTAAATGGTCTCTGTTGGGACAACACATTTTGATTCATTCAACCAACCATTCCTTTTAAACAGATCTACTTAAAAAAGACAATCTGATTTAAAAAGTTAATTCTTTTCTTGCAGAATTGGTCCAATTAAGTGGACGCACATTGTAACTAATCTACCATTTGACTGGGGGCCAGTGTTTAGCCATAAAATAAAAATAGATTGAACAACTGAAAAAAAAAACTTATTAATCAATTGAATAAATTAAATTTATATTTTCAGGTGACTAATTATTTATTTAGTGTTTTAAATATGATAGACAGTAATCTGTTATATTTGTTAAATTAAGAGTGAATAACTGCTCAATTTAAAATGAGAATCTCTTAGTTGCAGAAATCATATAGCAGTTCTTAATTTAGTTTAATTAAACAGAGAAAATCTTAATGACTTTGAATATGTATTAGATATTTAAACAATATCTTTACGAATGTTTTCAGCTTCATCTGTCTGTAATCATCAACAACCCATTTATATATATATATATATATATATATATATATATATATATATATATATATATATATATATATAAAATCATTTCACCTCAAGCGATGTATTAAAGCCATTAGTACTCAAGGAGTTACTGAATTACAGAATCTGAGAAAAAACACTATTAAGGAGGGAGAACAATAAAAGAGCAAGAATTAGTAATAAATACAGAAGATAATGATTGGCACATTGCACTTAAACTTTTAAAGATCAGAGTTGACTGGGAAGCAAGAAGTTGGAAGAAAGTTCCACAAGTGAGAAGTGTGAGAGAAGAAACTGACAGCATAAAATTTATAACTTACAAGTTATATCTAACTATTTCAAGTGTAAAATGATGAGACCTTGCAATTCAGTACTGCACTTAAATTCATAAAGTCAGAATACAACAGAGGAAAGTTCATCACCATGAAAGTATTTATAGAAAAAGCCCAGGGAAGTTATGTTATATAATATTAAACATACCCTGAAATGATTCTAGTTAATTATTGACACAATGATGTATATTTATAGGAATTCCATATGGATAATGTAAGTGAAAGATTTTCAAATGATGTTCTTCCCTAAAGCATTGGTGTGAAATTTTACTAATATGGCAACCATTTTCTCAAGTTTATTTATTTATCACTAGCAGACTTTGCCTGCTTGCTATTGCTTCACAAAGTATATATATATATTCACTACTTGAAATCTTTGAATCAAAAATTTTAAATGAATATTTCATTCACAAATTGGCTTGTTATAGTTAAGGAAAGTTTTACAAATAGTTGCCAACTTGTTAAAGGCAAAGTAAAATGCAAATTTCAAACATTTTTCTGCACTATATAAAACAATATTCCTAAACAGAACTATTTTTGATTTGAAAATAAAAATAATCCTTGAATAAAAGAACAGTAATGAAGAAAAGTTAATTAATGAAATAAACTTTTTAAAAATCAATATGCAAATTAGTTAAGCATGAAGAATGATATTGCCTAGAAGTAGATAATATATAATACAGATATTGTGCTTTAATTGTGTAACCCCATCCCTCTTGGGATATATACATTTGGATACTTACCTGGCACAGGGCTCGTCCCTGGGCTGATGGTGGTATCATAGCTAGGACTAGCTTGGACCAACTCCGGTCTGGACCAGCTATGACTAACTTAGACCATTAGACCAGCTTGGACAAGCTAAGACTAGCAGCCTGAGTGAAAACACTTGGGTCCCCACATTAAAAACTGACATTGTATCACAACCTGACTAGTAAATACACTTACCAGTCACAGGGATCTTTCTCTGTGCTGAAAGTATCATAGCTTTGACTAGCCTGGACTGGCTAAGATTAGCTCTGATGAGATTAGACTAGCTCTGATCAGTTTAGACCAGCAGCCTGAGTGAAGACACAGATCCCCATGTTAAAAACTGACCTTGCGTCACAACCTGACTCATTGGGGAGTCAAGTAAATACCATATGTGGACCCCTCTCTCGAGAGGTATACGCATTTTGGTACTTGCTAGGTGGGGCGATACTGGTAATATCACAGCTATGACTAGCTTAAACCAGCTTGGACAAGCTATGACCAACTAAGACCAGCAGCCTGAGTGAAGACACTTGGGTCCCCATTAAAAACTGACCTTGTGTCACAACCTGACTCAATGAGGAGTCAAGTAAATCAACTCCTCCCTCAAGGGGTTTATAAAACATCTATTTATCATCTCTCGGTTGTGTCTCTGTCTTTGGGCTGAATGCCCTCAGGAGCAACTCTGTCAAAATTATACTGAGAGGTGCCCAGCCCTGGGGAATAGCTGCCCAAAGCCATGCCCTCTCATTGTGCTAGTGAGAGGGATCGGTGTTCACACTGAGGCCAGCGCAACTGACTGGGAGCAATTTTTTGTGGGGACTGGGAACAATTTTTGTTCCTTGCCTGGGTATACATGCTCGGGCTCCCCACTTTCAACCGACCTTGTGTCACAACTAACCTTGTTGTTGGGTGAGTAAATAAAAATTACTATAGAGTTTGCATGTTTATTTATCATCTCTCAGTTGCGTCTCTGTCTTCAGGCAGAGTATAACTCAGTTGCGGCTTCGTCAGAAGTGCAACTAAGGAAAATCACACTGTGAGGTGTCCAGCCCTGGGAAGCAGATGCCTGAGGCTGCACCCTTGCATTGCAACAGAGAGAGACTGGTGCTTGCACTGAGGCCTCTGCAACTGACAGTTGTGGGAACTCAGAGAATTTTTGTCCTTAGCCTGAGTGTACATGCTTGGGTAACCCATATTAAACCAACCTTGTGTCAAAACCTGACTCTATGGGGGTCAAGTAAATGCCTACTGTAAAGTAGAGCTGGAGCTTTTTAATCTCAGAATTCATGGGAGAATTGAGCTCCAATTTCACATTTATTCATATAGATTCTATAATATAGGTTTTACTTAATTAGCTATTATGTTTCTCTAACTCTCCAAATTTTTAATGTATAACTAATTCTAATTTCTATTTTCCCATCTTTACACTATATTAATTTTATCTTATAAATTGTCCCCTGTTCCGTCACTCATGAAATAAAAATAATTGTTTGTATGGAAAATAAGGATCTACATACATCAAATCGTCTTTTAATTAAGTGTCAGCAGAAGAATTGAACTTTTAAAAGGTAAGCTTAAAAATTAATTTAATACTTAAATGCAGCAATCAATTTTGAGTTCTTCTGTAGTTTATTGATGCCTATTGCATCTACTCCCTAGCTATTGTGATGATGGCCAAATCAAGGGTCCTCCAAATGCTGCCTGATAGGGTGGTTTTTAAGCTAGTTTATAATAAAAATGTGCACTGCAATTTTGGATACAAACAGAAAATAGAGTTACTCCTCTTGAACCGTGAAAGCAATGATAATAGCTAGTATAATGTATGTATATTTTTAACCTCACATAATCTGGCAACCCTGAATCTGAGCTCAACAAAAATCATTCCTTGCACCTAACTTTTCTAGGGCTTTTGAATGAGCTATGAATCATTGAAATCAGACCAGTAGGAGCGGGTGAGTTGCTTGGACACAAACACACACATACACTTTACTTTATATATAAGATTAAAATCTTTTTTAAATCTTTATTATTTTTAAGAAATAAAATAGTCTGCATAGCTTATAAAATGGCTAAAATATTTCAGCATTAAATAAATGATAGAGAAAAACTGCTGCTTAACAAGTCTGTTCCAAGAAAAAAAAAAAAAGATTTGCATGAAACTTCTATTCTTTTCAATTGTTAGTCTTACTTTTTAACTTTTTCCATTTTTCTTATTTAATAATAAAATTCATCTCTACAGATAGTATGTTATATCATTAATACTTATATCAATAGAATATTTAAAAAATTTAGAGATTTACAAATAAACTGATTGTAAGTATTTTATAGCTGAGCTGCAACTCGTCATATTTGAAAAATTATTTAAAGGAAAATAATTAAGATATTCCCACTGAGTTTTATAAAATGTATTTTACTAAACAGAAATACTAAAACTTTTCCAAGGTGGATTTTTCTTAATAAACAAAATCTCGCTTATCATAAATATTTTTGAATGAATTTCCTTATACTCTTAATATTAGTTTTGTTTTCTTTAATCCTCAAATTCATGAAAACATACATTTGTTCTTTAATTTGTTTCTGCATTGCAAGAATCCTCTACAAAATTGTAAACTGTTTCTGCAGGTGGCACTAAACCAGCAATTCTCTTAGACTATTACTTTTATTATTACAGCAAGTCCAAAACATGTCATTTTCTTTTCTGCATATGATTAGCAGAAAATAATTTTATTGAGATAGGTAAATAAGTGTATATACAATTTTTAGTTCTTCAAGATTCTTAGGTTGATCTTGATTAAATTTTGTGAATCATTTTCTGAAATATATATGATAATTGCTCACTCTATAAAAATGATGCCTGTTCTCTGAGTAAAATAAATTGGTCAGTTAGAATTACGCAATACTTCACTCATAATTCTCCTCTCATTCGTCTTGAAGAACTTCAAAATGGTTGATTTTGTTTTAAGAGGAGGGTAGTCTATTTTTTTTCCTCAGAGCATAAATTTGCAATGGTACATTCAGGTAGTAAAAAGATTTTCATTAAATTTTTTATCAAGTTGACCATTATACATTCAATAGATATATTAGGATTTTCGAAAAGTAATTACAGTTTACCAAAAAGCATATAAAAACAAATGTAAGTTAAATCTATTTCAAATATTATTTAAAATGTAATCACCTTCATTTTCAATGACTGCAGGTCAACGGAAAGATACATGTTAATTCTATGTTTAAAGAAATCTAGATTTTTGCCCAGAATAAATTTGAAAATTATTTTCGACTTTTTTTGTTTCAGATTGTTGTACCAAGTATGAAATATTCTAATGTTCCAAATGAATGAAAACCTGTAGATGTTTAATCTGGTGAGTATGGAGGATGTGGAAGAACCTCCCATCCTAAAGATATTATTTTCATCTCTTGCTTTTTTTTTGCAAGGTGTGCCCTTGTAATGACATGCTGGAGAATGGCAGCTTTTGTGTGTCTCAAAGCAGGCCAATTTTGACATAATGTTTCCTTTACCTGATCAAGTTGCTGGCAATAAATGTCTCCAGTGATGTTCATTACATGTTGAACTAGCTTGTAATTGATGGCACTTTTCATATTCCACAAGACACATGGACTTCTGTGAATTGAGTCATGGTTTTAGCGTTGGCACTGGTTACTCATTTTAGGATAAGCACTGTCTTTTTCATTTTCTGTTTACATGCAAAACCCAAAGAGTGCAATTCAATAATCATTTCAACTGTAAAATGATGAAATCTTGCCACCAAATTCATAGTCTAGACATCATAGAGGAAATAGGTAATAGCTTTATGAGTAAAGACTTAGTATCTTTGAGGACATGTTTACAATTATTATGAGCTAACACAAATAAGCATCTGTTGTGATTAGAACTATCAGCCTAGAACATCTGAAAGAAGTGATTCCTGTAGGCTATAGTGGTTGAACAGGCCAGTGTTAACCAAGAAGAAGATTGTCATTTCACCGGGTATTTCTGAGAAGGAACAAAAGTATAAATGCTTTAACTCAAGAAGAAATCTCTGTGACACAATTCTCAATAGGAAGGTTAAGAATATCAATCTAAAGGGCATCTTGAAGGTCATGAAATGAATCCCAGGTGGTATGCTAGTAACAGAAAGGTGTTGTAAATAATGTTCAAGAAGGGCTAGGAAAGTAGTTAAGGAACAAATCAAGTCAAGAAGCATGTTGATCAGATTTATTAGGAAAAAGATTATGGAATTAACAGACTGAGTAATAGAAACATTGAAAGACTGCACATCAGCAACATTAGAATGCTTAACCCACTTGATGTGATGAGCATTAAAATCATCAAACACAAAATGTTTGCAGATGAATGTAGAGATATATTATCAGACATTTTGTCTAATATATTAGTCCTTAGAAGGAGAGAAATAAAGGGAAAACAGATTAGCTAACGGAATGCAATAACGAGGAGTTGGAAGCACATAAAAGAATCACCTAGGAACCTTGAAATTTGAAGATTTTCCCAGATATAAACACTAAGACCATGCGTATCTGTCCTAGAATTTTTTGACAGAACAGAGAATTCATTTATAGCAATAGAAGAATTTAAATTAGTTTTGAAGTGTGCCAAAATATCTGGAGAACGTTTCAAGAGAAAAGATTCTACACTGCAGAAATTGGAGCATATTCTATGAATATTGGAGAAAGAAAATCTGAAGTGGGTAGGTGATGTTTTTGTTTACTGGTTTTCTCATATTTCTTTTCATTGTACCTGTCATGAGAAGATTTTATTTTAAGAAGAAAAAGACAAATAATTATCACTATCTATTGCCTATAGCAATACAAACTAGCCAGAAGGTGGCTAAAACTAAGTATAATGTGGCCTCAGGGTTGCCCAACAGAAATACATGCACCTACCTATGTGCAGCATGGCAATGCAAATACCCTTTTCAATGATCTTATATTTAGCACTTACATTTGGCTTGCTAAAAAAAATCTTTTCTTGAGAATCAAATTCATGATCATCATTTTCATGAAGAATATTTTCTTATTTATAAAATGGTAAAAACATTCTTTAAATTGGCATGCAGATCATGTATCATCTTTGAGAACATTCTTTACTTACACATGCAAATGTTGATTGTCATGAAATATTCATTACCAAACAACTAAGTTTATATCTTGTACCTGCCATCAATTCACTGTAAGTGGTACAAAACCAAATTTATTCTAGTCTTTTAATCTACAAAATTTCTCAAAGATTTTAAACTCACTCACTTGGCAGAACACTCGCAATAGAATATAAAATGTTTTACATATTACACTGTTGATGTTTTTCTTTATTCACCACTGAAAAGAAGTTATCACGTTGCCTCAAAAAAAAAAAAAAGTTTTGTCGTGACTTGGAAAAAAGACAGTGTTTTCGAAAGAATTTAAGAGTTCAATTGTCATGTATAATGCAAATTGAATATTACCCTAAAGCTAAGCATTGCATCATTAAAAAAGAATTCTTACAAATTGAGGAATGTAGAAGCACCCAAAATACAATTGTTTTTTTTTTCTTTAACTCAAAGAGAAAAAAATGCAAATGGTGGAATATTTTGTCCTTTCCAACAATTAATCTTTATTTAAATCATCAGTTCATGACTGCTTTCTTTTCATTGTATAATGAACTAATGGATTAAACTTCTTCCTGCTGGCTTTTCTCTCTTGAAGTTGCATAGAGTAAGATTGAAGAAGTTAAATTTGTTTAATTTTAACTGAAAAAGAAACTTTGTTCAATGTTTGTATGTTTCCACATAACGAACCAAGTTTAAAAAATATCCAATACGTCAATTGATCCCATTTGACAGACTAAATTTTGTTCCATTTAGGTATAAAGAAATGTTTGCAATGAATTTCCTTATACTCTTAATATTTATTGGCTTCATTTATATTTTTTTATTCACTGGTTTTGGATTTGTCATCAAAAATCAGAAAACTAAGTGCTTTGATAGTAAACATTTCTTCCTAATTATAAAGCCAAATCTATATCCTTATTAGGTTAAATTAAGAAAAAGTTTTTTTTTCCTCTCATATAATTTGAAAATGGGGATTAAACACAACATAAGGATTAAATATGGAGCAAGTAGGGAATGTCTGGCAACATTTGAAGTTATATTTCAGTATATTTTAAAAAATGAACTATAACTCTGAATCATTTCAATCTTAAAATTTCTGATGAAACTAAATAAATGGTAAAAATGTCAAATTTATAAGGATTTCCTGTACTCCTGGGCAAAATCTTAAGGCCAGATACAAAAGGGTTAAAAAATACAAAATACTGTTACTTTAATGGGCAGAGGAATGAGAACAGTCTATCTCTGTAGATTAAATAAAAGGTTCACTTTAGAATTGCTCATAGGTTACCCAGACCAATATACATCTGATGAAGACTAGAGGGCACATCACCCGAAACATTGCCAGGTCAGACCAAAAATGGAGAACTGCTGTCATATATGGACAGGAATTGTCCAATTTTGACTTCCAGTCTCAATAATCCAAAAGATTCTTTGAATCCTTGTGGTTGATGAATCATTATTCACCCTACAACCCCTTTTCCATAGATGAGATGATACAAGCCTCTTGCTATTTTCTCACTATTTCAATGTAATGTGTTCATATTAATATTCCTTAGTTCCACTAGTTCTAAGCTTCATGGTTAAAACTCACCATGCCATGCACATTTTAGCCAATAACCTTCATTCTCTTTGTATTCTATTAGTGAGATGTAGGTTCCCCTCATACAGCATCTTCCCATGAACTGCTACTTTGTGGAACCAACTTCCAAAAGGATGCTTTCACAATCACCATAATCTTAATCTGTTTAAGTTTAGAGTTAACTGTTATCTTCCACACATGTCCCCATAAACTGTGCCTCTTACTCTGTAACCCTCTACCTGGAGTGGCTCTTGGGCCTTGTACAGAGTGAACATTACTGTAAAAGCAAAATGAAATAACAGTTGACTATTGTTGATTAGGGATTAGGAGAAGTAAAAGTAAAGTTGTTTAAACTTTAAATGTACCTTGGTTCATCATATTCTTTCCTTTCCTGATATGGAGAACACCTAATGTAGTATTTAGAACCTTTAATCTAAGGTGTATATTCATGTAAGCTAAAACAGTAAAAAAATAATAGAATCAATGATTAATCTGCAACCTTTTGGCTTAAAGAGAATTAAGTTTGTATTATGTTTCTTTTCTTGTAAAAATCATAATAAATCAAATGTATTGAAAATCATTATGAAAAAATATACAATTTTGAAAATATTTCCTTAGATTTAGATGATGTTATAATGTAAAAACGTCTTTTTCTTTTACTATTAAATCAATTTTAAAAAGACAAAGTGTGCAGTCTTTAATAGCGAAAGTCTATTTGTATTTTGAGTTAAAAATTAAAAAAATAATCACAAGTTATAAAAAAAAAATATATCCACATTGTATTTAATTTAAGGCAGTATTTAAAATTGTTCAGCTTCAAAAAATAACTATGAAATGAAATTAAAGGCAGAACTGGCAGCATTATATCTCCATATTGGGATAAAAAAATAAAGTAACCTCTATTTAGAATTGATCTTTTAAAAGTAGCTATTTATTTCTTGTATAAAACATTTTTCATAAATAATATGTTTTGAACTGCCATGGACTTTTCTTAAGAAACTTCATGTAAGCTCAAATCTGGCTTTTAAAGATTTCTGAACTCATGGCTAGTTAGGTCTCAGGTGACTGCGTGTCCAACAACTGAATATAACACCTCTCTCTTCTCCACAGTGACCATTTAGCTTGAAGCAATTCAAGTTTCTCTCAAAGATTCTCGCCCAGGGCAGCTATTCGTTTTGCTTCATCTAGAAGTATGCTTTTCTCTGTTTTGCTATATCTTCTCTTGTATACTAAAAAGAAGCCTTCTTTTGCCTTTCTAAAAGCACTCAGTTAACCTCTGACTTGAAAGTGATATTAACACAAAAGGTCCTTGGTTATGTTTTTCATGTTGATCTTTTGGATCTAGAGAAAGGAAACACATTGTGATTTTTCAGCATCAGAATCTTGCAGAAACCTACTATACACTTATACATATATATAAAAGCTTATTTACATACATGCCAGTATATATATATATATATGCACATGGTTTCTTGCACAATAAATATTCCTATTTTTATCTTTATTATCAGACAGCATCTATTTTATTGCTACAGAAAATAAATATATATGTTATAACCAAATTCTGTCAAAACATAGCTTCCAATTTCTTCAGGATAAAGAGTGCTGAATTGCAATGTAATATCAATCCTCCTATGTGGCAGTAAATTCTGGACAATTTCTTCACAGATGAAGAACCAATTTGAGGCAACAAAGATATGGTTCTATCAAATGATGCTGGAGACATCATAGAGAAAACATGGAAAATAGAAACGTAAAGGATACTTGAACTTTGATTCAGAAAGGGTTAAGTGAAATTACTGTGACACATGATGAGAAAAATATAGTTTGGAGAATTTGACACTTACAGAAAATACTGAAGGCAAGAGAGGCACAAGAAATAAGCAAGTAATCTACCCTAACAATCGTGTTTAAATTGCTGGCAGAACAGGAACTGGGATGGTAGTATTAGGTTGGTGCAAAAATAATGTCGTTTTCTCACAAAGCTGAACATCAAAAAAAACGACATTATTTTTGCACCAACCTAATAAATGGATAAACATGCTTTAGAGGTACAACAGACGAGATGTGCCATGACGACCCTTTAAGATGTGAAAAAGATATGATTACCCACATTCTGAAGAGTCATGGCATATAAAAGAATACTTTTCTGTTCTGAATTGAAATAATGACAGAGAAGCAGCTAATGCATTCATAAATCAAGATTATATATTTTAATGACCACTGTCAATTTTAAGTAGCCCCAGTTTATTTTCGATAAAATCCTCCTTCAGAACAATGTCACACTTTACAGAAGTTAATTTTTTTAACTATAAAATTGGTAATAACCAACCAATCTTTGTAAAAATTTCAGGATATATTTATATGATGATCATTGAAACACCGGTTCTTATATCATCACCAAAGTTAAGCAATGTTGAGTCTGGTCAGTGCTTAGATGGGTGATCACTTGGGAATACTATTAATATGTATTGTAAGCTTGGAGGTGCAGGTGGTGTAATGGATAATGACTTGAAATTTTTAATTGGAGACCTGAATTCCAATTCTATTTGATTTCATTATATATTATAACCTGCAAATGGTTGATAAGCTGTAGAAAACGAATCAATCAAAAATTATATGATGGTAAAGGTAATATTAGCCATTTCCAGCTAAGGAAACATTTGGCATTCATTGACTAAGCTGCCAATACTGCTTTCTGTTGAAATTTATAAAATATTTCTCTTAAAACATCTTTTCAGGAAAATAAGTTTCTAAATACCAAAAGCTGCTATCTTTCTTTCCAATTTTGATAGAGTGGAGTGTTCTTCCTAAGGATAAGAAGCATGAAAAGTGGACAGACCAGGAAGAAAATATTTGAAGAAGTTGTAAATGTAAACAGATAAAAGCTGCAGAATATTAAGAATATTGGGTAAAAGGCATGAAAGCAACCAAACAATCACTTTTAAGTCAACATTAAAAAGAGAAATGTCTAAGTTGAGTGAAGACGTACATGAAAACTGATTACTCAACATCAATTTTTACTGGTGAATGTAGAGGTACAATAGTTGAGTTAATGACTGAATTGGTCTAGTTGGTCCTGCCATCAAAATAGTCAATCAACATGGTTTAGAACACAACAGGGAGGTGGCATAATGTATTCAGGTGGTTTGGTAGGCATTAAAATTATAGGTCACCCTCAAAGTTAATGGTATTATCAAGATAAATGCAAAGAATTATTTTAAGTTCTTGAACAAGTCATCTTTTGAGTGATATAAGTCCCAACAAAGAAGCTTTAACCTTGGGTGTATATTTGTACAAGCCAAAACAGTAAAACATTAATAAAATAAATTGTTGACAAACTGATGAAGGTTATAGAATTTCATGGAGCTCATATCAACGTGAAATAGTAATTTATTCAGGTATATGGGAGAGTGTGTTAATCAAACATAAGTTTCAAGATCCTGTATCTTTTGGATTTATTTTTAAACAAATTATTTTACACTCTTTATAATAAAATTTGATAAACCTCAAACAAGTTATTATCAATGTCTTTGTCAGTATTTATTATCTACTGATATGTTTATCATATAAAATTAAATATATCTTAGAGCTTTTACCAAAATTGGTTGTTTAATGCTAATTTTATTATGAAAACCTTGTCTTGTATAATAAAATCTGATACAGTGTTGACAATTTTTGAATAATGCTTTAAATTAAATAAAAAGGAAAATTGTCAAAATTCATTCTCAGGCTTTCTGTAGAACTGATAATTTATTTTCGTTTTTTAATTAGTGATAAAAAGCATCACTTATACACTAATATGATCATTGCTTAGTGGAAAATTTTTAACAAATTAAAGAAACCTAAAGTGGCCCCCAAATTGCAATGACAGATGTGTGAATGAGCCAAATTGCAAAGAGATGTATATTGACAATGACAATGAGCCTAATAAGAATGGAAATTTAAAGTGAGACAAATTAGAATAGACTATTGAAATAGTGAAAGATGCCTTCCAAAAAGTAAGTAATGTAGTAAGAAACAGGAAAAGTTTATTAGAAATAGACAAAAAAATCCTCAACTGTTATATAATACTGGACCTCCTACATAGCAGTGAATGCTGAACAATCTCCTCACAGATGAAGAAGAAACTTGAGATGATAGAAATGCAGTTCTATAGAAGGATAATGAGAATATCATAGACTGAACATGTGAGCAATGACAAAGTTTTAAGGAAAATGGAAATAAAAAGACTCTTCTTCTTACAATTAGAAATAGTTGAAATTTCTAGGGTTTGGAGAATTTAACATTCACAGGACATCATGAAGGCAAGATGGACAGAGGGAAGCAAAATAACCTACCTAATGAGTTTGTGGTTGGCAGAACAGTGATCAGGAGGGATAGCAAAAAGACAAATCTTACTAAGAGCCAAGATTACCCAGTTTCTGAAAAGAATTCTATCCTCTAAGATTATTAGTTCTTGATTTGGTATACAAATATTTCCACATTTTATATAAGTTTCAAAATTTTGAAATTTGGCAGTTTTGATATATATATACAAATATTTCATTGAAGAATTTTGAAAATGAAATGTATGGAAAGCTGATTTTGCCATAATAATAATAATTGTTAAACACAAAAGAACCATGAAATATTATCTCTAATAATCTGAATAATTTTCTGTCTAAAATTTTTTTCATGTTTTAAGCATAGTTCAGGCCAAATTTCTAATTTTATCTTTTAAAATATTGTTTTTTGATTGTTTTTAAAAAATTCTGTTTGCTCTCAAATTTGGAATGCAATTCAGTTTATAAAATTTGAATATCTTCAAAATGTGATAAACTTTTATTTGAAATGATTGCATTCATGATTTGTAAAGGATCATTAACAGGATTTTTTCCCATGTATTTAGGGCTTTCAAAGAAATAGAATTTTTCATTTAAGTAACCTTAACCCTTGTTCAGTTTGCTTCTCGATAAACATCAAATATTCTATTCAATTAACCAGATACACTGGCATGATGTCTACTGATTAAATTATATAATACCTGTTCAAAAGATGATGAGTGTGATATGGTCAGTTTGTATCATGTTAGTATTTTAATAGATGATTGGTTTGGTTTGTTTTATGGCATATCAACCTCAATGCGTTATTTAATGCCAACAAGATTTTTATTTCTGGAAATATTTTTTTTTTCAAAAATCTATTTCTGGTAATATTTTTTTTCAAAAATCTATTTCTGGTAATATTTTTCCCAAAAATGTGTATCTGATAATATTTTTTCCAAAGAAATATATTGCTGGTAATATTTTGTTTGTAAAATTTTCCTTTAATTTGCTAGCAATAATTTTTCCTTCAAAAAAGCATTGCTAGTAATAATTTTCCCTACAAAAATGTATTGCTGGTAATAATTTTTCCCTCAAAAACGTATTGCTGGTATTAATACCTATTTTTACACCTCCACAGCATTTTGACCCCTGTTTGGTGGTCAACTATTTTCTCATAGCTGGGACTCTAACAGGTGCTACCAAACTGAGAACACCAACAATTAAGAAGTGGTTCCACACTCGTCAAACCTCCAAACAGAGGCCTTGCTGTAAGATGTAGCTTAATGTCTTACTCAGGACATGGATGTAGTTTATCCTGATCCCTGGGACAAATTGACCTCAATCAACTATTTGCCCATAGCTGGGACTCTAACAAGTAATACCATCCCAGGTCAGGGTGGGCCTGGTGAATATCAGGTTGAGATGTGTTTATCTTTACTTAGTAAAGTAGATACTAAATCTGGGTATTTGGATGGTGGTGATACTATGTACCAAATACTGCTGAAATAGATTGATTTTGAAGGTATGTTAATAGCACCTTATTTCTGTCAACATTTTCCTTGAGATATAAAAGGTTTTCTTTGATTTGTTTTTTGAATATATATTTAATGAGGGCTGAAGAATGGATCAGACAAAATAATATGTTTACAAAGCAGTAGTTAAGTTGCCTGAACAATATTTGCCTGACCCACTTCCAAAAATCTATCCAAGTAACCAAACATTAACTCTTTTTGGAAAGACTTTCCTCATATCAACAAAGATCATGTTCTCTTACCAGAAAAATAATCAGATCAAATATTGTTTCTGTCTGAATTTCTAGGATAAGGAGTTATTCATAATATTTATATTCAGATAATGTCTTCATCTTTGTTGTTATTATCCCAATTTTTCAGTTGTTGTGGTCTTTGACCATCTTTAAGTATCTTTTGACTTGGGTAAACCTCAGGGAATTTCAAACTGAACCCATTATTTAATCTACTGGGGTAATGTCTAAGGCTTTCCCTGCTCAGTTATTGCCTTTCATGCTTCTGCTGAGTCTATATTTGTACTAATATGCCCAAGGATTGAACTCACAATTTGCTGCCAAATTTATGAACCAGCACTTTAATCAACAAGGCTAATATGTAAATAATTACTAAAAAATAAGAATTACAATGAATTGAAAAACTAAGCTATTGGTGTAATATAAAATTAATGATTCTCAAATTAAAAGACAACATTTGAGGAGTTGTTGAAAAGCTCACAGCCTGAACCACTTCCTAAAATCTGACCAAATGACAAAACATCAGATCTTTTTTAGAAGGGATTCTTCATCAGGTCAAGTACTTTTCAGCACTCATTTGGATAAACAAAGATCATGCTCACTTAGGAGAAAACTAATCAAATCAACTCCCCCACTATTGTTCATGAAACAAATTTTATATATGAATAATTAAAAAAAAAAATTACAGTGATATATAAGAGCGATAAATTTGGTTATTGTTGTACTATAAAAGACATTCTCCTGACTTACAGAGTCATAAGGTCACATATGGAATAAAATTGCTCAATATGTGATAAGAAATACATTAACATGACATACACCTGCATCTTAAATAATTTTATACATGAAACTAGAAAAGAAATCAAATATTTTTTCTAACATTTTTTCTCATATATATATATATATATATATATATATATACACGTATACAGACATTATATATATATATATGTGTGTGTGTGTTTATGTATATGTATATGTATGTTTTTAAATATTTTTGGAGTTTAAAAGATGATAATAAGACTCTTAAGATGAAATGGAAAATTTTAAAAATGGCAAGGACATGTAGATCTTTATATGAAACCTGTTTTCTGTGCTTACATGAAAAATTGGACATTATCGGATTAATTAAAAATTTCTTATTAAATCAAAGAATTGAATTAGCAGTAAATTGTAAACATAGTTTACCTTTTACCTTACAATTTAGTTAAACTTTAGAATTTGATTATGTTTTTTCTTATAGTTTAGTTGCATTGTATTGCAACATATATGGCTTATCTTTCTATTTGTAAGATTAATTTGGATTTAATATAATTTTGTATTAATCTTCTGGTAGTATTATTTGAAGAATCTTTATTCAACAGTTGCATATTAATCTACCAAATAATTCTATGTCAGTGATCCTCAACCAATTTTAGGCCATGCTCCACTTTGACATTTCTAAGGTTCTGGTGACCCCCTGTAATATTTAATTCTTACAGGTATGCCTATTACACATGTACATACATACATACACACAAAATATTTTTATGTATGCATACTGTATATGCATCATATGTATTAACATGCATTAACATTAACACTCTCACTTAGACTCACTAGAAAACAATTCACTGTTAATAACTCATTCTCGTATTGCACCATTATTTTATTGGTTTAGTAAGCTGAAATGTGCACATCCTATGCATGCCTGACCAAAATATTACCATGCCCCACCAAAATATTACCATATCCAACTGATGGGGCATGTGCTCCATATTGGGAATCATTTTTCTATATGTTTAAATTATTTAACTTTTTCTTAAAGTAGCTATTTATTTATCAACTATAAAAAATATTTATTTAGGAAACTCACATAAAATAGTTCAGCCTTTTGTTAAATTACCTCTCCACCCCATTTTTATTTCTTAGGTAATAGCATTGTCTAGTTTGTATAATTTATGTATTCATTTATGTCTGGCTGTTGTTAGCAGCCAATATATAGGTCATGACCCATTTATAAAAAATAATTTTTTCATTTTTACTTCCCCACTTAGTTTAAATCAATGAATAAATCATTGTTTATATATATATATATATATATATATATATATATATATATATAGCCAAGTATAGGATTGGTGTATATGGAATAAATTCCAATAAACAACAAATACTATTCTTAAAACAGTGCTCAATACAGAGTAGAGTAATTACAATTCTTTATTCGAAAATTATAACATAAATTTATTAGAAAAACATTACAAAAATAGCCATTTTGTTTCAACACTTCTGGTGTCCTATCAAGTGATGGTGTTGAATGTAGAATAAAAGGTTTTAAAAATGTTCAAATCAATCAAACATCCCTTGCTAAGGGGAAACACTGTTACATAAGCTTGAATGACCAATCAAAATACAAGTATACGCGAATTCAAAAAACTTGACAATGAACTATGGTTATAATAATTATTTAATGCTTTAATGTTCAGGTTAGACTAAAATAGAATTTATTCTAAATAATAAATATTAAATTATACGAAAAAATTTGGATCATAAACAGAGGCAGGGGAGGATGACATCTTGCAAAAGACAATACATACACAATCAGATTATAATACATAAACACGCAGACGTATTTAGATATATACACACACACAAAGGTGACGAGACAGGAAATATCCCTGCGACCCTTAAAAAAAACACATACATACACAATGAAAGGTACGCACAAGTGACCATACACACAAACACTGATAAAGACACGTACATACACACACATACATTGACAAAGATACCTCGATACACCAACCAAGAAATATTCAAGTTTGAAACTGTTATTGAATGAATTAAAGTGTTATTGAATGAATTAATAATTATATATATATATATATATATATACACACACACACACATACAAAGAAATATAGTTTTAAGGTATGCTATATTTATGGGATAAAGTGTTCAATATCAGAGATAGAGCATCTGTAAATATAAAAGTGGGCATTGAAATCTACACTCAGGGGTGACAGACTGTTTCCTACTAAATGCAATTGTCATGCCACATGCGTTGTGTTTTTTTCTCAACTATTTTTATATATGCACCAGTCATTCATTGTGGGTAGTCTGTTGCATTGTGGGTAGTTAATTCTAATAATTATTTTGGCGGGAATGGTTTGTTAATTTGTTTATTATTTATTTATTTATTTGGATGAATTTATTTTACATTTATTTTTATTTTATCAATTTTTTTTATTCTTTTCAGCTTTCAATTTTTATGTAACATAGTAAAAATTTGTTTTGTGTGTGCAATTTGATATGAGTTCTGATCATTTATTTAGTAGTTTGTTTTAGTCTGGGAAGGTAATTATAGCTATTTTTTCCTCCAAGCAGAGTTTGCAGTTTTTAGATTGATTGTTGTAGGCTGTTTCCTTATTTTCCATGATATTTCTGGGTTGATTTGTTTTTTGTTTTTAATTTCCCAGATATACTTGGGAAGCATTGTGCTGCTCATATATTTACTATTTATGAAAGATGTTTTGTGTGCGAATGTAGGAAAAATGTTCCTCAAACTCTTATACAAGCACTACCCTAAATCAAGCACTCTCCAAAAAATATTCAAGAAAAACACAGTAAAAATCATCTAGTTTCACTGAGAACATGACACAAATAATAAAAAAGGAAAACTATCAACAAACTGCCCAAACAAAGTAAACCTATATGTAACTGCAGAATAAAGAATGAATGTCCTTTAAACAACAATTTCTTACAAAACAATGTAATATACTAGGCCACAGGGAAATCATTAGATAATGAAGAAAAAATATACATAGGAATAGCAAAAGTACCCTGGAAACAAAGAAACTATGCACAGAATTTGAGAAATTTTAGTTTATGTTTATTATTTTCATGAAAAAGTTTAGATATATTTTCAACAAGAATTTGTTAAAATTGCAAATGCAGACAGGTATGATGATGTAAATGTTTAGAAATGTTGGACATATCATTCAAATGAAAACTCAGCTGCCAAGACAGCATGGTCATAGTGTCTGTCAGTTACATGCCATGCGTGATACATGCTTAGGCAATCATGTATCTTTTGATACATGACTGATGAGACAGATTTTTCCCACAGTAGGTTGCTATTTCTTTCTGTGGTAGACCAGTTGCCATCCAAGGCTATAGAACCCAGTCTGTCCTGCTATTTACCCATAGTGGCAAGGAGAAGAAGAGGATTCACACCTTTCCCAAGGGTATTAGCACATAAATGAATGCAATTGATTTGGCTGCAATACAGACTTGGCTCTCCGATTCCTCAATCCGAGCTGTTATCCATTACACCACTGTGCCTCCAGTCATAGTGTATCAAACATAAATATTATTTTTTCCGCTGGAGATATAATTTACCAGAGGACATTTAAATTTATAAACAATGTTGGTTTTCGGCAGCATGTTACTAGGTGGAGAATTGTTGTTACAAATGATTGAATTAGATATACTAGAATTAGTGTAGTATATAATTAATTAAGATCTGTGGTGGATATATTATTATTTATTAATTTGTTTAGGTTATTTTCATCTTGTTTATAATTAGAATGTATTTGTTTGGGGTTTAATTGAAGAAATATTATCTTCTATTTGTTTTATATTAAAATTTCTAATAGAACATCTTATTTGTTCATCAACAATATAATTAGGGAAGTTATTATTAAGAGTTTGTTTTATATTTTTTAGTTCACTGCAGAAAATCTGTTTTGGAGATGAATTAATTTTTTGCATGGTTTAGTTTTTTTTATAATTACTATTTTATAGTAATTTGGGCATTCACTCTTATAGATAAGGGTGCACAAATTTATGCTGGTAGTTTTTTTTATGAGGTGATAGTGAATTTATTGTCATTAGTGTTTTATATATATATATATATATATATATATATATATATGCTATAGTAATATGATAAAATATACATCTGATATAACGTAGACAAGGATGTGCATTGTGGTATAATGGATGATGGCTCAGAATGAGAAATCAGAGAACTGAGTCTGAATTCCAGCCAGGTTTGTGACATTGACTGTTGTGCAAATACTCTTAGGAAAGGTGCAATCGCCGTTGCCTTTTGTCTAACTTGTTTGAGAGAACTAACAAATGCATGAAGTATATCTAAGGCTTTTATTTGCCAAATCATACTATTGCAGCTGTGAAAACTGCAAATAATTAAAACAAAGTCATTAACAAGCATGCACATACAAAATAATACAAAATATCATTTAACAGACATGAAAAATATACTAAGCATATCACAACAATCTATCTCAAAAACTACATGTGAGAAAAAAATATGAAAGGTACTCAGAAACAAGGGAGAGGAATTATTTATACGTTAATATATGTATATATGAAAGGTGTATAACACAAAAGACTAACAGCAAACCTCCGTTACAATTAAGGCATAAAAAAACTTACTCTTTAAATTTACTACCAAAATACATTAGGTGAAAGGAGATAAGATTTGAAAAAACTAAGTTTTTACTTTACTAGAAAGGAAAAGTAAATAGTAAAATTTACAATTTAGAAACAACAATCTTTAGATTTTAAAATAAAGAGAAATATTTACTTCATTGGTAAGTAGGTAGAAAGCAAATTAAGAGGAATAGGGTAGTCAAAAAAAAAAAATATACCGACATAGGTATTTTCTCATATTTGACCGCAAGAGACTAACGGGTTTCCTGGCTAGAGAAAGACTACAAGATGTCTGGGTTAAAATTTAAATTGCCGCTATATAAGGGCATGAAGTGATAGTGGTAGACACAAAGCCCAACAACTCAAAATAGTTTAGGGTTACCCTATCATCCTATCTGCCAAAATTTTTTTTAATATCAAACGTCTGTAAAATAAACTTCTGCTGTCAAAATACCAATTTATACACTAGTATTTTGTTTATAAAAAAAAAAAGAAAAGGGAACTACTTTGTTTTGATGTTAGGGTCCTTTTTGTCAGGGAGTGACCAAAACTCACCATTTCTTTAGGGACTATTTCAGAGAGTGAACTAGACTGACCGTCACTATAGAAATTTGGAAAGGTACTGAAAGACACCTGTTTCTGTAAAACAAAATAATTGGCAGCAGTCACAAAAGTATGAATCCTACTCTTCTCAACCCCACAACCCAGCTATGGCCTATAGCTTTGGTTAGCAACCAGTCTTCCACAGAAAAAAATAGCAACCTACTGTGGGAAAAGTCTCGTGATTCATGAATTGAAAGAACATGATCACCGAAGCATGTACTGTGTATGCCACTAAACTGACTGATCATACAGACAGACAGACACACACACACACACACACATATATATATATAATGAAAACAAAATACTTAAGAGATCTAGAATTGTATTTTCTTACTGTTTTGGGAAGTATATTTAAGAAAATACAAAATTCTGCCTCCAATCAGTATAAATTTAAAAGTCTCAATGAAAACACTTTCTCTTTCACTTTCAATTTGAGAATAGTAACTTTCAAAATTGAATGATTTATTTTGAGTGAAAAAAATGGAAATTTAACCAATCAAATTTGTATTTTTTTATATATATTTAAATTTCAAAGTTAAAATTGTTTATAAAAACTGAATTTAATTTGATAAAACGTTTACTCATTTATCTAAGGATCTTCAAATATAATGAAATACTTTACTTACCCAAAATTTTATGAACTGAAAGCGAAAGTTTAAAGTTTGTAATCTATTTTTTGAATAATATATAAAGATAGAAAAATATATTTAACTGACTAAAGTGTTTCTTAAAATTCAATCCGATGTCAAGATCATACAAAAAAAAAAGACTGAAAATGAAAAAAAGAAAATTCAAATTCTCTGAATCAAATGGAGACTGGCAGTCAAAATCTCAATAAATTGGTGTTCCTCAGGCAACTGCTTACAGGTGGTTATCACAAGGTGAAAAGGAAAATTCAAGAGGTGGACAAAGGTTCAGAAAAATGTCAAATGAGCACAGAGATTTTGTGCAGAAGAAAATTGAAGAAAAACCCCAGAATGACACTTAATGATCTAGTTGATGCCTTTTACCATAAATTCAATTTAAAATTGTCGAAGCAGACTTTACATTGGCAACTGGACATGCTTTTATACACTCTGAAAGTGTCGGATTCAAGCCAGAAACAGCAAACATGTTAGAGGATAAAGAAAGGAGAAAAGGTGCCAACAGATATGTAATAGGCTGTATCAGCAACTTGAGCCTAATTTACAGTGAAGTCAGACGGGGATTGTACACAAGTAACTTGGCGTATGATTTCGTTAAAAAGACCCTGTATGTAGCCAAGGAAAAGTATGATCAATCTGTTGTTCTTGTCATTGACAATACACATTGCCACTGAAAAATTGAATCAGTCTTAGATAAGGAGGAATTTTTGATGATCAAATTTTGAGGCTAGGACCTTACAGCCTCATGCTCAATCTGATTGGCCAATTTTCAAAACTGAAGTAAAGGGGAAATTGGCTAAAAATACCCAAGAAATTCTAATGAGAGAAGGGTTAACTTTGATCATCAAAGAGCATAGGCCCTGGACCCTAGAAAATTGTATAAATCCTTGCAACGGTGACACCGAAAATGTGCTTAAATTTAATTGCAGGCATCCATGGCAAAATCATGAAAGCCTTAAATCTGGAAGATATGACATTCTAATTAACATGCTTTATTTATAATGAAGATTCAATTATTTTATTCTATAGAATTATTTTTTATATTTTCTATTCATTTGGTTCAAATGTTACTATTTTCAAATTTAAAGTTAGTGTTCCATTTTGAAAGTTACAATACTCATTCTGAAAGTTACTATTCTCAAATTGAAAGTGAAAAGCTATAGTATTATCTATATTTTTATTTGTTACAATATTATTCATAACATTTAATAATCCTGTTAGGACAAATTTTATAACAAGGGCGCTACCTTGCTCCCTAGATGGGAACCAAGTTATGCCCCTCTTTAAGAACAAAGAAGAAAGTGATTTCAAGATGGTGGTCACAGATTCTCACACGTTCCCAAAATAAAGAACTATTAATCTATCAGTAATCCACTGATCATGTTCTACATCTATTGTTATCCAATAGTGAATAAAATGTATAAAGGTTTGAATTGTGTATTCATTCTTATTTGACAAAAATAAGCACACCAAGTGATACAACAAATCCCAATAAATATAATTTTTTAAAATAGTAAACATAACATTTACTGGTAAGTATATGTATGAAATGCTCTTTTTTATCTTTCTATTTTTAAATAAAACTAAGCAGATATGGAGTATGCAGGTAGTGTTATGGTAACTGCTGTGAAAAGTGAAATCATCAAACCATGTTTAAATTTGGGTCTTATCTTGTACATTCACTTTTGTACTAATGGAAAAGGCACAGATCCGTTTACTCTCCCAAGCTATGATCAAAGCAAATTCAAAACATCTAATTACATGTTCATTAGAAACAAAGAAAAGGGTGCTCAACTGCTATGCAATATCTATCCATCTATATGGCTCTGAATGCTGGACAATTTCTTCACAGATGGTTCTACAAAAGATGCTGAGAATTACATAGATGGAACATGGGAGCAACAAGGACATTTTATGGAAAATGGTAATACAAAGGATACTTACTAAGAATCAGAAAGAGAAGGTTGAGATTTCTTGGGTACATAATGAGGAAAGAGGGTTTGGAGAATTTTATACTCACAGGGCATAGTGAAGTCAAAAAGAGCAGAAGGAAACAATGAGTAACCTGTCTAATGAGCTTGTGTAAATAGATGACAGAACAGGACAAGAAGTGGACAAACATTGCTAAGAGCTATAAAGTAGTGGAGAAATCTCGTTCATATCTTGAAGATTGGAAATAGAATTGGCAAGCTGAATTCAAATTCCAACTGGATTTTCTAAACTCACTTTCACACAAATGCTCTTGGGAAATGTATTCATCTACTTCTTTTGACCCCTACTGTAGAGCTCTCTAGCTTTGGATAGCAGCCGGTCTAAAAGAAGTAACACAAAATTATGGAAAAGGCAACAGGAAATCATTCCATTATCTTTCCCAAGAATGCATGATAATTCATAATTAATAAAGAAATAGAACCTAACCAGAGCCATGATCACCTCTCCATACTGAAGGAATGCAGCATTTTCGTTAAAAAAGAAAATAAAGGCAATGTGACTCAGGAATCTCTGGTTACATACATCCATTTTCTATTGAAACAGTTGTATTTATTTACTGATGTTCATTAGTTTCATAGTATTTTAATAATGATGTAAACAATGAAATATTAACTAAACCCACATTTTAACTACCCACAACTCCTATCTGTTAATCAAATATTGATTACCAATGTTATCCTGTTTTCAAGTTTTACCTTCATCTTTTATCAATTCCTTTCTATTTCTAATTGGAAAGAAAGAAAAGACATAAAGAGAGGGAAGAGAAACAACTTTTACAAATTCTACAAAGAAGTTTTTTCAGTCCTCTTGCAAATTGTAGCAAACAAAGGCCAACAGTGAATGAAACTTGGATAAGGGTCATGAGTAGAAATTGAGAAGCAAACCTAAAAATAACAAAGATAGGATTGCAATATTATTACTGTTCTTTATTGAATTAAATATGATAGTAACCATGAATTTTTAGATATAAACATAATTCTGTTTAGATCTTAACTGAACTAAGTTTTTGTTTGATTTTTTCAATGCTTTTTAAAACTGTTTCATTGAATCAAGAACTGAAACTGTTTGGCTTGCATGTGTTGGCATTTCCTACCAGTGTTAAAGGTTAGAGTTCAAGACCAAATAAAAAAAAATATACTGGTTTTCAATGTCTACCACCATTACATCTGGTGTATTTCATACTATTCAATCTTCTTGCCTTCCTTTGGGCCAGGATCAATGCATGGTATCTGTTCCTATTTTTAATCAGGGAAGATTCATGGTTTGGGGATTCCAGCTCTATAACAAGGCTTTCCTCATTACATTCAAGGAAGGAGGGTCATTGTAATGCTGACGTTCATGTGACAGTGCTTACAGGAACTGGGCAAATTTTGGATTGGCCAGTGGCACCCCCACATTAAAACAACCTTGTGTCCCCCATCCTATCCTCATGGGAAGAAGGTTGAATATCACCTTCTTACCCATTTCTGACCTATTATAATAAGCTTAGTAAATATGAAGAATTTGACAGTTATTGTATTTGTTAACTGCTTTGAGAGTCGAGAGATACTTATGTTTGTATACATTTATAGATATGATCTTTTTACATTGAACCATTTTAATATTGAAGATTTTAGAAGATGGAAAGTAAAATAATGGTGAAAGTCAAAACATACATAGTACCTGTTTGCTGAGAAATTCTATAGAATATAAAGCCAACTGATATTTTGAAATGAAAAAGCATAGATCACTTTCATATGAAAAGTAATTATTGTACGAATTGCTCATGAGAAAAAGCATAAAGAACAATATGCTGTTATATCATGTTGTAGGAATATAATGTGTTTCAACGACTGTATGCAATTTACATGAAACGAAATCTCTAAATATGTCTCACATGTTTGCTGCAAAGAACAGTCTATTGAAACCTCTTTTAAATGAAAGACACTCAAGTACACTTTTTGCCACAAGACAAAGAAAAGATAATAGCTGATCATATGCACTGGTGATCAAATGGAGGCTAACATATTGCTGATTGATTTAATGTGCCATAAATAAGATAAACCTTTTGAGCCAAACCTTTTGGTGCATAAGGTGATATAAAGCCATTTTGATCCTTCATTCAGGCTATTTGTATAAATAGGTTTATTGGCCCTTGAAAACATTCAACTTGAAAAACTCTTTGAAAGATTTCACTTTTCAAACACTTCTGAATTCATAGAAAATGAATTCAGTAAATAAACAAAAATAGAAAGGGATGTATGATTAGGATGTTTCTTATCACTGGACTTATTCAACCGATACAGTGAGGTGATTTGGAGAGAATTACAAATTCTACCAGGATTCATTACTGGCAGCCACAGTCTTAAAAACATTATATAATTTTAATGCCTCTAAAACAAAACTTCTCTCATTTAACCACCACAGGGAAACTTTTTGATCTGCCATCAGCATGGCTGATACTAGACTCCTGGAGAACAACACATGCCTTTGCCTCATGTTTTAAACTGACTGGTAGTGGAGTGACTAGATCAAATCAATAGCAGCATCTACTGTAATGAAAGTTGGGTCACTGTGTTGTGCCAGAAAATTTTTCTCACCAGAATCCATTTTGCACATTTACAAATCTATCATTCGCCCATGCATTAAAAACTGCTCCCATATCTAGTCTGGTGCTCCCGCTATTCATCTTGTGGTTCTAGACAAAATCCAAAGAAGGATCTGTAATATAATAGATCCTGACTTGGCATCTCAACTTCAGTCACTTTCTCACTGACGTGACGTGGCTTCCCTCTGTCTTTTCTACAAATATTTTCATGGCAACTGCTCTGACAAGCTTTTTTCCATGGCACCCCAACTGCATAGATTTAAGTGTGCTACTACATTGGCATCTATGTCCTACCTGTTTACTGCTGAAATAGCTAAATGCAAGTCCAATTGTTTGTTTTCTTGCACTTCCTACATGTGAAGCTACCCCATTTACTTATTTTCCTGATAATTACAATCTTCAAAAATTTAAATGCAGTGTCAGTCACCATCTTCTATCTTCTTGAATACTCTTCCTCTTTTGTCTATTCCTCAATCTTCCCTATACTCATTTTTTTCTCCCACTTTCAATCCCTGTAACACCCTGTATACTAGTGGCATTTCCACTTTGCTCGAGGGGAAATTATTAAAAAAAATCAAATATGCAGATGGCCCAGTATTGATAGCAGACAAAAAGAAAAAAACTACAAGAACTCTTACAGAAGTTAGTGAAAGGAAACAAAAAAAATAGGGACTAAACATCAGTTGTAAGTAGATAGAATGCATGGTTGTTCAATATGCAAATTACAAATTGGAGATACCAAAAATCAAACCAGTAAAACAATTTAAATGTATTTAAATTTAATGAAAGTATTTTAACAGAGGACAAAAAATGCAATACTGAAATCTGAAGGCACATTGGGATAGTGAAAGATGAAAGAAATAGAAAAAAAATCATGTGAAACAAAGAGAACTGTTACATAATATCAGTCATCCTCTATGGTAGTGAATCCTGGACAATCTGATCACAGACTAAAAAGAGTCTTGAAGCAACAGAAATGTGGCTCTACAGAAGGATGATGAAAATGTCATGGACTGAACATGCGAGCAACAACAAAGTTTTAAAGAAAATAAGAATAAAAAGGACATACTTATTGGGAAGAGAGAGCTGAAATTTCTAGGGTATATAATGTGAAAAGAAGGCTTAGAAAATTTGATACTCAAAGGACAGGCTGAAGGCAAGAGGAACAGAGAGAAACAACTGATAATCTACTTAATGAGCTTCAGTAAATGAATGGCGAGTTTAGGAGTGAGGGAGTACAGAAATTTTCCATAATTTTCATTATCCCAAGTGCTTTTGGTTTCTTCTTTAGCCATTTTCAAGGGTGTTTGGCTTTTGGTGATGTTAATTTTTTCTCATGTTGTTGACTGATTAAGTTGTATTTTATATTTTGTGTTGTTTAAAATAGGAGTGTTTATTCCGAGCCTTTATATGGTCTGTGTGGCTGAGATTCAACACCATATTTCTGCCATAATTCCAAAAAATCATTTAAAACGTATATTATATTACAGAAAATCCTTATTATCACTAATCAAAATAATCCTACCAAATCTAAACTAGTGATGACCAATATAGTGTATCACTTTCACTGCCCAGTACAAGACTGTGTTTCTTGTCAAAAATCAATTACCTATATCAGACATACTATCACGTCCTTGAGTAGATAGATGCCTCACATATAACTTATCAGATCAAGGTGCTATAAAAAACATCTATCAATCCACAAATTTACAAGAACCCTTAAGAAAAATCCTGGTCAAAAACACTAAGATTCTATAAATCACATTACCAGAGACATCTCACTATTAGAGTGGCCCTGTATATTAAATATCTCTCTCTCTCTCTCCACAACTTAAACAATCAACAACATGAGAAAAAAAATAAAAATGTAAAAAACCAAACCTCTTGAAAATGGCTAAAGAAGTGGCCGAAAGCACTTGAGACAATGAAAATTATAGAAAATTTCTGTTTCCAAAAAATGGAAAAGATGTAAGGTTGCTGGAAAAACTAAATAAAAAAAAAATTAATTACTCTTCCTTGTCTGCCATATTTACTGAAAGATGTTTAAAGGAAAGATTGCTGATACATTTATATATATATATACATTTATATATATATATATAAATATACATATATATATATATATATATATATTCATTTATATGTATATATATATATATATATATATATATATATATATATATATATATATATATATATATATAGATAGATAGATAGGTATCTTTGCTGCATGAATATACATTTATATATATATATATATGCATAGTTCATTGAATAGGACAGACAAGGTGCTTTGATTTAGCTTCTTATAAAATTTCTCATGTGATCTAATATTTTTCTTTTCAGATGATAAATTATATAAAACTGTCTCAATGTTCTTTTTATCCAAGCACTTTTGGCTATACATTTAGCCATTTTCAAGGTTGAAATAATTTAACTGTTAAATGAGAAATAGTTTGTTACAAGTATGTATTTATATAATGAGGTTCATTTTCAAAACATGGTCAAGATATTGTGTCCATGTTCATAGTTGATATTATTGAGTGTTGTTTTTTTTTGTTTTTATTAATAAGGCGTCCATTATGTTTAGCCCTTTTTGCATGT
Source organism: Acanthosepion lycidas (assembly GCA_963932145.1). Lineage (NCBI taxonomy): Eukaryota > Metazoa > Mollusca > Cephalopoda > Sepiida > Sepiidae > Acanthosepion > Acanthosepion lycidas. The sequence goes on from OZ010586.1 coordinate 52,176,499, forward strand.
AGATGATGCTATTATATATGTGTTGTCAACAAGTATGTTATAAATAGTGTCCGGTAGTATCCATGAATATTTCAATGGGATTATTATTATTGGTTATTGGCCAGACAGAGTTTACCAACTATTTTGCATTAGGAAGAATAACATGTATTAGCTTTCCAGTAGCACACCGATACTAATATTAGCATTAGCGTAGCCACTGATGCACTAACACTGAATGCAAATGTAGAAAGATGAAATATGTGACCATAACAAACAAAACATTTAATAATGTAAACAACTTACGTACATATATTCAAAAGATTCACATATGTCCCAAAACAAATGATTGTCCATATTGTCCCAAAGGAATGAGGATGTTTACAGAACAAGAACAAAGAAATAACATACCAACTTTATGGCCTTTGATCATCTGCAGATAAGTGAATAGAAATTACTTTTTTCTTTTGCATATGTTGACCAGTTTCCATGTGTGTGTGGATGCCCTGGTGGTCAGGAAGGTAAAGAGGCCGTTCCTCAAAAATGGAAGCAAGAACTAAAAAGGGACAGAAGAGTTCTCCTCTCTAAAGAGGCCAAACTCCCATGAGCTCAAACCAGGAGAAAACAACCGTGGTCTCCCTACAATTATCCCCTGCCTAGACAGGTTCATTAACCTGCATCAGAGGTACTACTAAAATATAACAAAAACAAAACATTTAATAAGGCAAACAACTTACATAGATATATTAAAGAGATTTACATATGTCCCAAAATAAATGATTGTACATGCTGTGCAAAGAAACGAGGATGTTTACAGAATAAGAACAAAAAAATAACATACTAACTTTATGGCCTTTGATCGTCCACAGATAAGTGAATAGAAATTACTTTTTTCTTTTGCTAGGCTGTGTACATGTTGACCAGTTTCCACGTGTGTGGACACCCCAGTGGTCAGAAAGGTAAAGAGGCCATTCCTTAAAAATGGAACCAAGAACTAAAAAGTGACTGAAGAGTTCTCCTCTCTAAAGGGGCCAAACTCCCATGAGATCAACCCAAGGGAAAACAACCGTGGTCTCCCTACAGCATCTAATTGAGCTATGTTCAGAAAGGTGTAGAGGGTGTCTTCATGTCAAACATGTTGTCGTATGGCCTATATAATTATTTACAAATTTTGATTGATCAGGAATACAAATCCTTAATGGGCTCAGATAAAAAGAACATTTGGACAGTTTTTATATAATTTATCATCTGAAAAGAAAAAGAAACTATTAGATCACATGAGAAATTGTATAAAAAACTACATCAAAACACTGTGTCTCTCCTATTCAATGAAATGTACATGAAAGAAGGATTGCTGCCGAAATACACCAATACACACACAAACACACAGACACACACACACACATATGTGTATATATATATATATATATATATATATATATATATATATATATATATATACACACACACACACACATATATATATATATGTGTGTGTGTGTGTATATATATATATATATATATATAATTTTCAACAATTTAGGTCAAATAACAAGACTGAAATTTACTTCAAAGCTGACACAAGTTCTTGTAGGCTTAAAAATTACTAGTTGAGCAATACTTGACAATGATTTTTTTTTTATTAAGATACAAAGAATCTACTAACTACTAGAGTTTCACATTTCTGTTCATTAAGTTGGTTTGGGTTTTTGTAGCTTTTTTAAATAATGTTTTTATATCTGTTGGTTTATGTATAAGAAATTCGAGAAATAAATGATGCCTTTGCAAGTAAAAGCAGCTTATTATAGAATAGATGTTTCAATTAATGGCAATCAGTAAGATTTGCAATCATTCTTTGCATGAAAGAAATAAGAACTTGTTTAGTCACCCTAAAATCCTACAAGGTTAAAGGGTACAGGAAAAATTTATGATATTATTAAAAAAGAGAGATAGATGGAAAAAATCAAGGAAATTGATTCATAGACAAAATCAAATTTAGCTTCACACAAAAGATGTCATTGATATGATTAATAACAGATAAAAGACAATGTCCAATAACAATTTGCCAGAGAACTGAAAAACAACAGTTCTGGTAAACAAAAGCAATCCAAGAAAAACAGTTACAAAATGGTGCATAGAAATGAAGAGAAATGATATAAAAGCCAAAGATATATTATGAACAATATTATCAAACTACAACCAAAATTATAAAATAAGAATCTTACGAAAATGACATTTGACAAGTAGTGAAAGGAAGTCTTTATATACATGGTTTCTTTATTGCCAATACAGAATTTAACAGGAAATATTAAAGAGGATATTAAAGAGATTTATTTACATGAAAATAAGTTAAGTGAAAGGTTGTTATAAGGTTTGTTTTGTTTGAATATAATATTCCATCTCTTTGTGATTTTTTTTCATTTTTGAGAAAAATTAAATTGACCAATGATGTTCAGTATAACCTGTGAAGTGAATGTAAAACAGGACCCTGATTTTGTGTGAGTTTACAAAAGTATGGCTGTAAATGGTTAATAGCCATTTCCCCTACAAGGAAACATTTGGCATTCATTGAACAAGCAGCCAGTATGACTTTCATTTGAAATTTATAAAATCTTTTTCTTATAACAATTTTTCAGGAAAATAGGTTTCTAAAATCCAGTACCTGTTATTACTCTTTCCAATATTGATGGGGGTTTTCTTTCTAAATATTTATTTGAAGTAGTGTTGAATATCACATGTTGATATCCTTATTTTCTCTTATGTAGTTACATGTGATATCCATTTTAGTTGTTGATCTCTAGTGCCAGTTTGTAATGTTCAATAAAGCTAAGATCTGCAGGCTTCATTCACTGAAAGCCATTTATAACTATTGTTCTTAGAAAGCAGATGTATACAGTTGATACTTTAGATATTTATGAAGTGGTTTGGTCAATGCATGTCATCCATATGAAAGTCTTGATCTGACGAGGCTATTTGAGAATATATGGTGAAAGTACCTCCAGTGCTGCCTATTCTATGTTCAATTTCTTTATTTCCTCTACTAAATTGGTTATTATTGATCCATACACTGAGGTAATTGAAGCGTATTTAATAACACCATATCCTAAATTTTTATGATGAATTCAGGATATGTATGTGTAACCTAATTCTATGCTAATTCATTGTTTTTAAGTTTTTATTCCAATTTGATTTTGTTTTTCTTTCACAGCCATATTTGTATAAATACGTATGAAATCAAAGTCTAAGCTTACATTCAATAAGTAACTTGAACACCAAAATTTATAAATCCGGTTACAAAATCAGGGTCCGGTTTAGCATTATGCATATAGTAAACTGAGCCCTCACTTTAGACCCATTGTACTCAATCTCAAGATGTGTAGGTGGTTTAATGGATAGCAGCTCAGAATGAGAATTCGTAGAGCCAAGTTTCAATTCCATTCAAGTTTGTTACATTACATCACTTACACACAAATATCCTGGAGAAAGGTATGAATCCATCTCTTCTTCCCATCAGCTATGGGTTAAATAGCAAGACTTTTATCTGGACAAATCATTGTTATCCCAAAAAATTGTTAATGCAATATTCACTCACAAAAAAAGAGAATTATGCTTTTCTTACAGTCCAAAATATGTTTACAATTGATATGTGGGAAGCAGTAAAAAATGCTTCAACTAATTTTAAAGTTAAGACACTAGAAATGTTTACAAAATCAGTGCTTAAAACATTGATAAAGGTTATATAATATCCAGCAGCCCATATTAAGACAAAAATTAATTTAGTCCAAAATACAAGATTTTCTGTTAATCAAATATATGTTTCGATGATCTGTTGCATTTGGATTTATAAATAAAAAATTATAGTGTACTTTGAATAATAAACCTAAATCCCCAAAACAATTTATTAATAAGAATAGACTTTATTAGCTGAAAAAAAAATAATATCAGAAACATTATGATGGAGTCAGCTGAAGTCATACACTTTTGAAGAAATAGTTTTTTAAATAAAAGCAAATAGTTTTTTTAAAATAAAAGCAAAAGCAAAGTTAATATTAGAAATCCTTGACTTTTTGTGATATTTCATGACAACAGTGGAATCTGTTTTTTTCTCAAAAAAATACTCTGAACAATGCTCAAAACATGATTATTTTTCCTGACAAAACATGAATTTTCCTCTCAACATCTTCTCCACAAACTTGACACATATAGATTTCATGACAAGGCTTAATTATATGTTTAATTTTTATAATAACTATCATATATTTTTCAATTAAGATTTGGTTAACAGAAATCACAAAATACTTTTATATCAAAAAGCATTTTTCTGACGTGGTTTGGGTAGCTTTGTTTGCATTCATTTTTTTGAGAAAAATGAAATTTTTAAAGTCAGATTAATGGCAATTTTATATTTCTGGAATTAAAAAATATATGTCAATAAGTATACTATTATGCGGATATTTATTTACAGTATGATGAACAACTCTTGAATTGCAAAATGTCACACTACCAGATATGTTAATATAAGTATTTCTAATAAAACTAGATATTATAAGCTGAAATTCTCATGGTATATTTATTATATCAATATATCTTCAAATTTTCACAGCATCAGTTGATTTGCACAATAAAGTCTGACATGAGTTATATCCCTGGATAAAAAGAAGACAACAGATTTGAATGGAGTTAGATAGATGTGTCATGGTTTGATTGAAGGAGTAAGAATCAAAGACATAATAACAAATAAATTATGCAAGATTATAAACAACTACAAAAAAAAGGAAAAGAATATAACATTTCAGAATTAATTATTTTTAATCTATAATGAAATCTCATTGTGAAATCCTGACCTAATATCTTGGCTTCCCTCACTTTCCACCACTATAACATAGTTTCCCTGTGTTTTTTTTTCTAAATATTTTCATGGTAATTGTTCTGATTAAATTTTCTCTATGGTACCTAGACTTTATGAATTTAAGTGCAGTACAAGATTGGTGGCATGGTCTCATCTTTGTATAGTGGAAATGGTTAGCTGTAACAGCAAGTTCTATACAAATAGTTTCTCCTATCGCACTTTTTGCTTGTAGAACTGTCTTCCGGTTTCTTGCTCAACTTTGATTTTTAAAAATTTAAATACAATGTCAATCAATATCTTATCACTTCTTAATTCCTATTCTTTATTGGTTCTCTCTCCTTAATAATGTTTTTTCTTGTATTTTCTCAGATGTCTAGGATTGGGTTTCCAGTTCCTTCTAAAGTCTTATTCTCTTTCACTCCCAGTCAGCCAATGCATCTTAGTGGCTTTATTGCCTTGCTTGGAGTGAAATAAATAAAAAGAAATTCTACTTAGAAAATTGAAATAAGTGATGTACATACAGAAGCTTTGTTGATGAAAACAAAATGTAGTGATAGTAAAAACACCAAACATATTAACAGTATCTTATTCACTATTTTCTTTTTGTTTTTCTCTTGAGTAATTAGATTCTTGTTTCTGATTGATGTTTGATCGAGATTAATGATGTCCAACAAAGACCACACAGATAAACAAACCCTTTCCTAGTGTTTCTGAATATGCAATGTGGCAATAATGACAAAGCTTTTAGAATAAAATACAGCATTGTATCAAGTGAGAATGCCTCTTTTCTACTCATGGCTTTTTCACTCCTTTGTCAACATTTGACAATTTCTGCCAATGTAGATAATTCAGGGAGCCTTTGTTCTCAATCATATGCTGTATCCACATAATGATATAATCAATAAATACATTTGCAAATGTCATAGAATGCAGAGTTGTGTGTATTAGGTGTACATATAAGTAAATTCTGTTCATTCATGTATACACTACATGACGTATAATGATAAAAACCAAGCAAAGTTATGGCTGACAGCAGGAAATGTCTATCAGTCAATACAGTCACAATTGCTTCTGCTCTCTGATGAACATTGATAAAAAAAGTGAGAAAAGAAGTTGCTGATTTATAAATTACAATAACTTTGTTGCTTTCTTATGACAAGTATGAAAATTTATTAAAGAAAAATAATTCACATTAACATTTTCTGAAAGTAAAAAAATAATCACTGAAACATTTGCAGCAAATATATATATATATATATATATATATATATATATATATATATATATATATATATATATCAGTAGTAATTTTTGACAGCTTCATATTTATTCTAATGTTTCTCAACTATTTTTTTTAAATAATTTTAACCTTTACTGATATACAGTTTCTTTCACCTGTAATTGGCAGTTTATAAATATGTACCATATTTGACAGCATAAAAGACACATGTGCATATTAAATACATCCCCCATTTCAGAAGGGTCTCCTCATAGATGAAGAGACTTGAAGCAACAGAAATGTGGCTATACAGAAGGATGCTGAGAATACTATGGACTGAACCTGTGAGCAACAATGAAGTTCTAAAGAAAATGGTAAGTATTAGGTTGGTGCAAAAATAATTTCGTTTTCTAACATATGTTACTATATGAGAAAACGAAATTATTTTTGCACCAACCTAATAAAAGGACACTTATACTGAACATCAGGAAGAGAGTGTAGAAATTTCTAGGGCACATAATGAGGGAAGAATGCCTGGAAAATTTGATACTCACAGGACAGATTGAAGGCAAAGAGGGATAGAGAAAAACAATGCATAACCTACCTAGCAAGTTTTAGAGAAAATGAAAACAAGAAGGACGCTTATACTTAACATCAGGAAGAGAAAGTTGGAATTTCTAAGGCACATTTAAGGCAAATTTAATATTCAGATGACAGATTGAAGGTGAAAGGTATAGAGGAAAACAATGCATAACCTACCTAGTGAGCTTGTGTAAATGAATGGCAGAACAGGGTTTAGGAAAGACTAGCAGCATGGCCAATTTTCTGTTACGAAAAAAGAACTAAACAAAATGAACACAAAACAATCAGCTTTAAAAAAGGCCTCGTAACTGGAAAAATTGAATGAAAAAAAAATGTTAACAACAAATACTTTTTCACACCCAACCCAGTTCTGTGGAATCAGAATCGTTGAGTTTAACTGGATTAAATGTTACCAGTCGCAAGCCAAGCCTGACTTGACATAAAATAATATTTAAGAAATTCAAATCTCTCAATTCTTTCTTTTGGTAAGACATGTACAGGAGTTTCTGATATTCAAAATTAAAGACGTGATGTTTATTCTGTTTATAAATTTATTGTTTTGCAGAGATATAGTTATAGATACATTAAACACAAAATATTCTTTAACTTTAAAATATTTTAATGTTTTTTTATTTACCAACTAAATTGAAAGGCTGAGTTTTTTCTGCGAACCTATATAAATAAAGTGCAGTGTCCATGTGTCCATGTGTCCATGTGTCCCTGTGTCCATGTGTCCATCTGTCCATCTGTCCATGTGTCCATGTGTCCATCTGTCCATGTGTCCATCTGTCCATGTGTCCATGTGTCCATCTGTCCATGTGTCCATCTGTCCATCTGTCCATGTGTCCATGTGTCCATCTGTCCATGTGTCCATCTGTCCATCTGTCCATGTGTCCATCTGTCCATGTGTCCACCTATCTGTTTTTCAATCTTGGCAAAGCATAAACCACCTGAAGTAACAGGTAGTAACTACTGTAGTTAGACACATTTAAAAATTAAATAATTAATTTAAAGTTAAATTTAAATATTGAACAGATTGAAAGGTTTAAAAAGCAATTCTTTATTAAAGGTTTAACTTTAATTTTGCTTTTCATCATGATTGCAATTGATATCATCTTATGGTTTACATAATTAAAACTTAAGTACGGCACGGTACATTGCTCATATGTTTTCTTTTACTTTTTCTAGCACTCTGATGTATTTGAAATATTACATAATTTGGGTTTCCTAATTTCTTTTAATAGTTACTTTATGTAAAGGGATCATAAAGAATGGTGATTTTAAAATAAAATAAAAATGGGTTCAAGAAGATAGAAAATGACGATTGACATTACATTTAAATTTTTGAAGATTGTAGTTATCAGGGAAGCAAGGAAACAGAAGGGAGTTCCACAGGCAGGTAGTTCAAGAAAAGAAACTGTTGGAGCAGAAAAAGCAGTAACATTTACCTAATTCAACAGTAAAATGGTGGGGCCTAGATGCCAATCTAGTAACACGCTTAAACTCACTTGAACTTAAAAGAGCTTGTCAGAGCAATAGCCATGAAAATATTTGTAGAAAAGACAGAAGGAGGCCATATCACATTGGCAAGAAAGTGACTGAAGTTAAGATGCCAAGTCAGGATCGACTACATTGCAGATCCTTCTTTGGATTTTATCAAGAACCCCAAGATGAGAAGCAGGAGCACCAGACCAGATATGACAATAGTATTCAATGCACAGACAAATGGTAGATTTATAAATGTGCAAGATGAACTTTGGCGAGAAAAACATTTTGACACGACACAGTGACCCAACATTCCTTGCAGTATATGCAGCTATTGATTTGATGAAGGCGTTCCAATTCAAGTCAGTTGAAAATGTATGGCCAAGAAGGTGCAGTGTGTTGCTCTCCATGAGTCTAACATCAGCCATGCTGATGGTAGGGCAGGAAAGTTTCTCCATGGTGGTTAAATTAGTGCAGTTTAGTTTTGAAGGCATTAAAATTCATGAGCCATTTCATGCCCCAGTTAGCCACTGATTGGAGGTCCTTTTCAAGAGCAGCAGCTACCTCTGTTGCATTTGCTATTGAGACAAGAGTAAATGGTAATGTCAGCAGCATAAATCCCTACTTGGGAACTGATGACATCAGGAAGATCATTAATGAAGATCAGAAACAGCATTGAACCCAGGATAGTAGTTGAGGGGACACCTACATTTGTGTGAACGGATCTGGAATCATGCCTTTTCAAAAAGACCTTCATTTCATGATTTGATATGAATAATTGGATTAAATCAAACAATCATCTAGTAATACCATAGGTTTCAAGCATACATAGAAGATCAGCATGCCAAACCCTGTCAAATGTCTTCAAAATAACTTGAGCCACAGCTGGAGCTTTGCCATTATTATCAAGAGCTTCATATATATATATATATATATATATATAGTAATGCCCGTTAGCACATTGGTGGTAGACCTGGCAAAATGGAAGCCATATTGTTTGTCAGCAAGTAGGTCATGAGAGGTAAGATACTTAAACACTTCAGCATTGATTAAAGCCTCGAATACTTTGCCAAAAACTGGTAGGTGTCTAATTTGATGATAGAGTGGTCAGAAGGTTCTCCAGAATTCTTAAAAACAGGAACTACAGAGGAGGACATATAACAAACAGGAAAGCAGGAAGCAGTGATGAAATAGTTGTAGAGTTTGGAAAGAACTTCTTTAGGACAATGGTTGGGATCCCATCACCTCTGCTTGCCTTAGCGGACTCTAATTTAGAAATAATATCTGAGACCTGTGACGAGGTTATGCACATATCATTCAATAGAAACTCTGTTCTAAGAAGGAAATCAGGTGTGGGTTCTCCAGATGAGTCAAGTGTTGAGTTGGAAGAGAATTTCTGAGCAAAGTATTCAACATTATCTGCTGTAGATGTCAAGACTTCAAATTGATTAAATAGAGGAGGGATTAATGGACTCTGATGAGAAAAACCCTTTGGCAGGATACAGTGACCCAACTTTCATTGCAAGTACATGCAGCTATTGATTTGATGTAGTCATTCTATCTTAAGTCATTTACAAGCTATTTCCTGCTCCAGTTACCCACAGTTTCAAGGTCCTTTTCAAGAGCAACAAACAGCTCTGATGGATTTGCTATTGAGACAGGAGTAAATGGTAGTGTCATCAGCATAAATGCCTACTTAGGAACTGATGACATCAGGAAGATCATTGATGAAGATCAAAAACAGTGTAGGGCCCATGATAGATCCTTAGGGGACACCTGCATTTGTGTGAAAGGGTCTGGAAGTGAGTACATTCAAAAGGACCTTCACTTCATGATTTGATAAGAATAATTGGATTAAATTAAACACACATCCAGTAATACAATAGTCCTAGAGTTTACATAGCAGAGCAGTTTCCAAAACCCTGTCAGACACCTTTGAGATATCTAGAGCCACAGATCAAGCTTCACCGTTATTATCAAGAGCTTCATATACATATTCAGTGATGGCCGTTAGCACATCAGCAGTAGACCTGGCAAAACAGAAGCCATATTGTTTTTCAGAGAGTAGGACATGAAAGGTAAGATGCTTAACCACTTCAGCACTGATTAAAGCTTCAAATACTTTGATGAAAAGTTGTAGGAGACTAATAGGGTAATAGTTCGAAGGGTCAGAATGTTCTCCAGAGTTCTTAAGAACTGACTGAATGAATTGATTGAATAGAGGAGGGATTGAGGACATGCTGTTGTTCAACACACTCTTGCAGAGCAGCAAATAATCTCTAGAACCAAACTTGCGAAATGCTATATGCTGTTTCATTTTATCAGAAAACAGTAACTTTACTTTTTTGAGGACACCTTTGCACTCATTACAAACAGAGACAAAGAGTTGTCTGTTGCAATCAGAAGTGCCACTCTGGTATAGCCATCTAGTGAGTTTGGTGATTCAGTGTCCTCTCATTAAAACTCATTGGTCTTACATCCATATTTCCTTTTTTTTTTTAATAATGTTCTCATATTTATGTATAACTAGCAGTAGAGCCCGGCATTGCCCGGGGATGTAACAGTAAGAGATAGATCAAGTATTGACCATCATAAAGAATGAAAAATAAAATTGACAAAGATTATTGTTTAAGGCTGACAGACATGCATGTCTTAATTATTTTTTTTTTTTTGGTCAAATCCAAACTCAAACAAAAACATTGTTTTCAATCATTATGAGTCTATCAATTGAATAGAATTTTATTATAAACAATTGTCTTGTAAATGGAATTTTTAAAGCATTCTGAATGTAAAAATAAAGTAAAAAGTGTGCAAGACAATAAGAAACACTACCTGCCAAAAAAAAGAGAAGTTTTGTTGAAATCGATTGAAAAATGTAGGAAATCCGATCCCATATATAAACGAACACACACACACACACATACACAAACAATCTCGGTTTTATAATAAGTATAACTCGATATGAGTTGTCCCCCCTTTCATTCTGGCTCAGAATCATGTTTTATCATGTTTTCAAATTGATTTCGTGCAAAAACAATTGTGTTTTTCCAATTTTTGGCACTGTCAGAACCACCGCAAGATAATTTTACGTGGTCCTGTGAAGTTTTGTTGAAATCAGTTGAAAAATATAGGAAAATCCGATCCAATATATAAACGTACACACACACACACACACACACACACACACACACACATACACACAATCTGCGTTTTATAATAAGTAAGATTTAAGATAATTGGTATTTGATGAGGCTGTAAGAAATTAATATTAATCACTTCAGAAGCTATTTTAACCCCAAATTTCTGTAAACTTGTTAAGTATTCGCAGAGCTTAAGTCATCTAATGATAAACAGTATAAATAAAACTAATGGGACACAATTCAAAAGGTGAGAATCTCAAGAGAAAAATATTTTTTCTCTATTTACTACTTTATCGTTCTATCCTGATATAATTCTTAGTAATTTATTAAGTGTTTCAATTTGTGATTTTCATTTAGGAGATTTTGTTTTGCACCAATTGACCCATTTGCTAGTGAAGTTTCATGGACTTCATTCAATACAGATTTTATCAGTATTTCTTACACTTATCAAACATTAGTATTAAATCATATTTAAGGAGTGCGTTGTGGGAGACAAAGCTTAGGAACCAATTTTTATAATCCTGCACACAATCACTTTTACTATATATATATAGTAACCACTTCATATATATATATATATATATACACACACACACATACATATACACAGATGTATGTGTAGTGTAAACAGATATTATGGAAAGAAAACTTGGCAAGCCAAGTTCAAATTTCCCACTTATCTGTTGCATTCACTTTCACACTAATACCTTTGGTAAAGACATGGATCCATCTCTTGTCCCCCAAGACAGGGATTAAATAGTAATTTATACAGGGCTTGGATGGCAATCAGCCTAAGTAAAGGAAAAATCTAAATTCGAAACTGTGGAGAAAGCAACAGGAAACCACTTCACTCTCTTCACAAGAATGCATGCCAATTTACAGATAATAATAAAAAAAAGAGATCTGTGGAGAGCCATAATCTAGGGTTAACCATTATTTTTCCTACATACCCCCATGAACTGCACTTTTGATTGATGGAGTTGTTTTTTACAGATTATCAACCTTAATGTTACTTAAAGCCAGAAAATATTTTGGATTGTAGGAATTTGTTTTTTTTTTAGCTTTATTAATATGTCCTACTATTTTAACCCATATCTGGGGGGAGAAAAGGTGGATTCACTCCTTTCCCAATGGCATTTGTGCATAAATGAATATAAAGAACACAACTGGAATTAGAACTTGGCTCTCCAATTTCTAATTCTGAGCTGTTATCCATTATACCACCTGCACATCCAGGCCTACAGCACTTGGTATTCCCAAGTGGTCACCTATCTAGGTACTGACCAAGCTCAGTGTTGATTAACTTTGGTGATCAGAAGAGAACCAGTGTTTCACTGTGATATGGCCATAAGTCCTGACCTTCTTGCTTTTCTTATACTCATATGACACCACGTAGTAGCCAATGGTAGAATGGCAGATGCTTTATGTTGCTTTTACTTTTCTTCTTGGCTGACTTGGTGATGAGTTGACATGGTTAGAAGAAGTTTTACTTGAGAATTAAATGAGAGAGAACACATATTCTATTTTCCTGAGTCGCTTTTGGCAATTGCTGATCAATTTAAAAGAGAAGCACTTAAAGTAACTTGTAGGTTTTGTGAGAAACTAAAAAAATTGCTGTCATGAATATCTTCTTTAAGATGTAGTAACTTTTTGAAAACTCATTAATCAATTCTTAAAGCCATATATACATCTTTCTTCTGCTATACTCTTCTCTTCACCTCATCATTATTGATGCTTGTTTGCTGCTAAACTAATAGTACCAGCATCTAGAGTCAATCATGAATTTAAAAATATAACAGCTAAATAATTTCACTTTTCCAATAGCATATTTGAAGGTACATTCACAGAAGTTTCTTATTTTTTTTTTAAGCTCAAAATTATTTTATTTGCCACAGGTTAATCAGAAGCAGTAGCATTTCTGTGGAAATTATAGATGAAAATTATCTGGAATTGATACTATCACAAAGCATGCATCTTCTACTAGCTGGCTCAAGAAACAATGAAAAGAGTTTTGAACTGCAATGTAATATCAGTCTTCCTATATGACAGTAAATACCGGACAATTTTGAGAATACCATTGATAGTTTTAAGGAAAAATACAAACAAAATGGACACTTATACTTAGAAACAGAAAGAGACAAATAAATTTTTTGGATATATAATGAATAAAGAGAATTTGATACTTGTAGGATATATTGAAGACAAGAGAAGTAGAGGGAAATATTGAGTAACCTACGAATGATCTTGGGTAAATGGATAGCATATCAGGGGCTGAGAAGGATAAGGTTGCAGATATTGCTTAGAACTGTGAAGGACTGTGGCAAGCTAATCACCCCTGTCCCAGAGACACAGCATATAAAAGGTCTATCTATCTATCTATCTATCTATCTATCTATCTATCTATCTATCTTTGTATATATATATATATATATATATATATATATGTGTGTGTGTGTGTGTGTATGAAGAAATACAGTTTTAAAGTATGCTATAGTTATGGGATAAAGTGCTCAATATCAGAAATAGATCATATGTAAAGATAAAAGTGAACATTGAAGTCACCACTTTTATATTTTCACTTATATATATATATATATATATATATATATATATATATTTAAATTATGAAAAACTTGGTAATCCGTATGGGTAATCCCAAGGAGGATGAAATCCTGAGAGCTCAATGTAAATCCAGAGCTAATATTTTAAAGAAAATAGGTTTAAAATGGAATATAGAATATATATATATATATATATATATATATATATATATATATATATTTTAAAGAAAAACAGACCACTTTAAGGTACCATTACAATAATTTATTTCACCAGAGCCCTTTTACAGGATGCCAGATCATCAGATAGCACTTCCAAAAATGAAACGAAAAATGAAATTAAGAATTTTATTTTATTTTTGGAAGTGCTATCTGATGATCCGGCGTCCCTTAAAAGGGCTCTGGTGAAATAAATTATTATGTATTGGAATAGCAAAAGATGCCCTCCAAAAACCAAGCAAAGTACAAAAATTTGGCAATCATGGAGCATATATACAGATCCATATTAAGTATACAAATATACAATCTTCTGATTCTATCTTGGACACACTCAGGTAAAGTGACTTACATGCTTGACCAATTGTGTCAAACAAAATCTTTTCATAATCTGGAAGAAAATTTAAATGCTAAACCATTATTGTAAATAATGTTTATTACATTGGCTTTGATTTCTTGAGAAAGTCTGCCTGAAGTTTTGATTGTTTCTCCATCAACATCAAGATTTCAAACATCATATTTTCTTTCCTACATCATTACCATTTATCTTTAATCCTGCAAGTTGTCCAAGCCTCTTTGCAGAATAAAGATGTCATATATCAAACAAAAATCAACTTGATAAGTTTTTACAAATGTTTGTTTCTCTTCACAATGATAGAGAAAGGAATGAAACAAGATTACAGATGTTGTTGAGAAGCGACTAACATCGCTATCAATGCTACTTTCTCTTTCTGATTGCCTTCATCCTGTCAGTTGAATGTCATCTTTATTCAATTGTTTCTCTAAAGTATTTTTTTTTCTCAGAAAAAATCCACGTGTAGAGTCCAAAACTTGTCATGGGTCTATAGGATCTGATATGAAGTGAATTACAATTGGACAAGGTACAACTGATGTTCAACCTGAACCTTGATCTTTTTGAGAAAAGCAAATTCTAAAAGCCAATTGCATTCAAGGTTATTCACTGAAAGAAGGCCAGCATGTGACATATTACGTCTTTGTTTTAAATCTTGACAGACCCTTGCAGCATGGTTCCACATGCCAATCATTTTCTGCAAGTTTGCATAACATGAAACAAATTGCTCTTATAGTGACTTCCTTCATGTCAAAAACCGGTGCCATCAAGTGCAACAAATGGTTACAAAATAAAAACAAAAGTTTAAAACAAAAATCTTGAATAATATTTTCACTTGATTTGCATTTGGGAAAAAAAAATTCCGTCTTTTAATAATTTTTAAACTATTAAAAAAAGACTCAGTATCCCTTACTACTTTTTCATAGCAGTAGAATCTCTTGTAAAGTATAGAGCTGCAATCTTACCATGCCAGTTGTTGCTACTATGCTTTCGGCAACAAATTGGCTGTTTTCAGGTTGGATTTGCCAGTTTCACACCCAATCAGTTATGTCGGCCAAGTCATGGACATTTTAGAAAAAGATAAAATTTTAGAATCAAATTATACCAACTTATAATTAAAAACTGTGAGGAAATCATAATAAGTTATTTTTGTAATAATTTATTTCCAATGATAACATGTTTGTAATCAAGTTGTATATGTAAGACTATTCAATGTTGCCATTTGTGTTAGAGGTTCTATTTTTTACCAAGTTCATTTGTCTAATAAGAAATTTAAAAAAGAACAATGAAAATAGACGTAATATAAAAAAGTGGGGAGGTCTTTTGTTTTTAATAGCAATAATTATGTCTGTATGTCATTTAGTTGGAGTCAAAGTATCATATTAGATTAATTTGCTCTTTATTAAAATAATAGAGGGTTATTCCATTTAATCTTACTTTAAAAGTACAAAGAAAAGATCTTTTTAACCCAAGAAAATTACAATATCTGACATTTTAATAAAATCTAAGAGGATTTAGTAAATGTTATGCAGTAAAATGTTACAGTAAGGGCTTGGAAAATCTGATTCTCACAGGAAAAATTAAAGGCAAGAGGAACAGAGAAAAAAATGCATAACAATGCATAGCAAATGGATAAAAGAACAGGGTTTAGGAGAAAAAACAAAAAGACAAAATTTATTAAGAGCTACAAAATCCAGGAAATTGTGGAGAGCCATGATAGCCTAAGTTTTTAGAGGAAACAGCACATAAAGAAGAAATAGATTATTTATAATTTGGACATTTGGCTGTGGACAATCTGAGAAATTAATTCAAGCCAACAATTGTTAAAATAAAAAAATTCTCTGATAAGTGACATGAAGCAACAGAAATGTTGTTCTACAGAAGGATGCTGAGAATACCATGGACCGACCATGTAATTTTCTAGGGTGCATAATGAATAAAGAGAGTTTGGAAAATTTGATACTACAGAATAATTTCATGCAAGAGAGGAAAACAAAAAATAGGAGAGATAAAAATACAAAATTTATAAAGAGCTACAAAGGACAGGAAATTGTGGAGAGCCATGATTGCCAACATCTTGAAGGTACATAGTAAGAGGAAATAAAAATATATATAATAAATAAAATATATATGAAAATATAAAATTGCACAGTGGACTTGTGTATTAGATTCAAGAGATCATTTGTGATTTTTGAGACCCTATGAATAATTTTCAGTTCTTTTATGGAATCTGTTAAGTCAAAAGCTGATATTTAATGACTGGCATATGGTACTAAAAGAAAGACTATTTTGAAATGTCTTCTGAAAAACAATTTAAATTGTTTTAATATTTGGAAACTTAGACTAAAAAAGTAGAAAAACTTGTCTTGGGCATTTTCTGTTAGCATTATTTTGTGTGTCAAAGACAAAAATGCAGGAAATTATTGCAAAGAAATTGTGTAAATTTGACTAAATTTTGTTATTTAGGGCCCTAAAATCCATTTGATATAGGTCATTTTTTAAAGGAAATGGCAAGTTAAACCTGTCTATCATTTATAACAATAATTTTCAAAAAGATTCTTTTAACATTCCTATCAAAAAGAGGTAGAAAAAGCAACTATCTACATCTGATTATCTGAAAATAAATAATTAATAAAATAATTAAACCTATGATTTTTGATTAATTTCAAACAATTGTAACTTGACAAATACTTGGAATTAGGACAAAATTAGACCAATTCTGCAATTCTGAGACTATCCATCTTCAGACTAGATATAGCAAATATCATTTTGGAAATGTTTGTTTGTAACACCTCTGTGGATTGGTTCACTCTCAATAGTTGTGAATTCCTTCTACTTTTGTATTTAAGTTTCTAGCATACATATTTAAGATACATTTATTAGATAAATAAGTATAATGGATAAAAGCCTAAGCAATTCAAAATGTGTTTCACATAATTATGTAATGATTTTAAAAATAATTAAGAGTGATTTCACTAAGATGCTTTCTTACATTGAACAGGATTTTCTTGTTTGGTTTAAATAATCTCATAACAAAGAACATCATTTTTTCTTTGTGTGGAATAATTTATAGTGAATGATTTATTCTTTGAGATCAAAAATTCATTCTGTAACCACACAATGCAAAAATAAATTTTCAGGAGTCAGTTTAGAAAGAACATTTCATAGGAAAATATATGCAATGAATTGTCATTTTTTTCCCATCATTTGAATTTTGAAAATACAGCAAAACTATGTCTCAAATGTTAGACTAATGATCAATTCATTTGTTTTATATGCTTCATCAACACTTTGTGGTTAACTGAAAGCCCATATTTTTAGATTGTAAGAATATTTTTTTGCAAGTGAACATTTCATTAACAAGAATTTTCTGGATACAAGTCCTACTATTTAACACATCATTAGAATAATGAAAACATCACCTGAAACATATATTTTCAAAGTACAGGATGAGATGTTTGCAAAAGTTATTTGAAATATTTTCTTACAGGGTAAGATAATGCAATATATATCATTAAAAATTTATATTGAATTATCTCTCTTTATATGTGACTTGTCCTTTCATGATATGACTCATGGCCCTTGAGAACTTCAAGTTTTTTTTGGTGTTTTCACTAATTTGTGTTTCTTTATAGCCCCTTTTCTTTATTTGTTCTACCAGAACTGAAACTTGTCAAGTTACTCATTTTTTTCTCCCTGCTTCAGTAGTCTGCACTGTATCTTGTGAGTACTAAATTCTCCAAGCCTTCTTTCTCATTATGTCCCAACATTTTCAACTATCTATTGAACCATCATGAGTAAATTATCCAGTATTCACTGCCATACAGGAAGGAAAACACTCTATCATTCTTTTCTTTGTTTCTAATGAAATTTTCTGATCCCTTAATACCTTGCTCAGTTTCTGAAAAGCATCTTTTCACTATGACTATGTGCCCTTGGATTTCTGAATTACACTTTCATTATTATAACTATCCAAATAGTTAAATTTCTGGAACTTTTTTATTTTCATGTCACTTCTTGTTTTAAAGCAGGCTTTTGTACATTCTCAAAAATACCAGGTAAAGCCATAATCTTCTTCTTGTCTCTCACTTGCCTGTTCAGCTGCTATAGCTCCCAAGAATCACCTTTTCAGGCTGTACCAACATGATAATTCTGATCACAACTGATGCCTCTTTGTGTCTGCTCATAATAACAGTAAATGTGTCCTCAAAGAGGGTAAGTCTTTTGTTTGATGACCAAAGGACTCAACATATATTTTGGTTCTTGTGATTACTTGTGTCTCTGTAATAGTATCTTAAAAAAAAGTAAGTCTTCTATCCATCCTCTTTTCACTCAACTTGAGGTGTTAATATCTTCTAATAAAGCAGAATGTTTTGCTCATAAATTCTCTTCCAATTCTACTCTTAACTCATCTGGCATATCTTTGCCTGACTTTCCACTTAAAACTCTATTGACTGATATGCATATAACTCCATTCATGGTTATTGGTATCAAAACTATCTGTGAACTGTTTCCTGTTCTCTCTAAACTCTAAAATAAATGCCTTGCTCCTTCATGCTTTCCTACTTGTTGAAAATTCTTTCCTGTAGTTCCTGTTTTCAAGAAATCAGAAACCAGACCTTTCTATTGGACTGTTAGCCTTCTACATCTTTATTCGCAAAGTAGTTGTGGCTCTAATCAATTCTGAATTGGTTAAGCATCTCAACTTGCATGATCTTTTTTCAGATAAGCAATATGACCTTCACTACTCTAGGTCAACTATGGTTATTATGGCATCAGTTCTTAACTCAGTACCTATGCTGATGCTACAACTATTTACTCCTGTATCAATAGTAAGTCTGATCAGTTCGGTAAGGTCAAATTGGCAGCCGATCTAAAAAATGACATACAATCTGTTGTTAACTGGGACAAGAAATGTCTTTTAAATGTTAACACCCCCAAAATGAAACTGCTCTCTTTTAACCATTTATTTGAGAGAACAATTTTTGACTTTTATCAGCATGACTGATGCTAACCTTCAGGATAGAAACTAATTACACTTTTTTGGGCTAATGTTTTCCTATAACATGAAGTGTAAAGATTTTATTGTATCAATTGCTAGGTCTGTTGCTATGAATTTTGGTTCACTGTTTTACACAAGACAGTTTTTCTTGCTAGAATCTATATAAATCTACCATCCACTCCTGCTTTGAATACTGCTGCCACATCTGGTCTTGTGCTTCTAGATATTTAGATATTTTTGTTAATTGCCAAAGTAGAATCTGCCATGTTTTCAGTCCTGACATGGCATCATAGCTTCAATTACATTCCCATTGCTGTAATATAGCTTCCCTGTGCCTTTTCTATAAATATTTTCATGGTAATTGTTCTGATGAGCTTTCCTCTTTGGTACTTAGGCTTTATGAATTTAAGCAACAGTACAAGAATGGTGGGCAACTCTCATCAATTTACAGGCTAGATGTAAACTGTAAGTTCTATACTAATAGTTTCTTCTCTTGAATTTCTCACTAGACTCCCAGTCAACTTAGAACTTCAATCATTTTAATGAAATGTATTCTGTATTCTTAATTCCTGTTCTTTTTTGTTCTCTCACCTTAATAAAGGTTTCTTTTTCTCAGATTCTTTCAGACTCTGTAATCACTTGCATTTCAGTGGCCTTATTGCCTTGGTTGTAGTGAAATGATTAAAATAAAATGCATGGTAATTCACAAATGATTTAGAAAAATCTCTGGAGAGTCTACATCCTGAAGGAACATGGCATTAAAAAAAAAACTTATCAATCGCCAAATCTATTAAGGTTGTCAGCATCTCTATTACAATCTTGTCTGCTCTTGCTGCTTTGTTCCTTTTCATCTTGGATAGCTATAGTCTAATATCAGATGTTAATACTACAGTTTGTGCCATGTTTTTATGTATTGTAGGTTTTTCTCCTTTGTTACTATGGAAGATCTCTCTGATATATTCATTCCATCTTTCTAAGATTTTTCTTTTTCCATTATGATTGTTTGCTATTTAGATTTTATACAACCTGCTAAGGGGGACATTTTCTGTCCTGCTATTTCTTTTATCTTTTAAATGCTGGTGGAAAGCAAATGTCAAATTTATGCAGATGTAGTGACATTTTCTTTGGGATATTAAAATTGATAACAATCATATTTTCATTTCTGCCATCATTTCAGTGGAGCATCTGGAAAAGAAACATGCACTTCAAAATATTGCTTGTTTCTGCAATTATAATTTAACAATTTGTTTTTTTTATATTTTATATAAATTAGTAATATTGAAGAAAGATCAAAATAAGTAAGTATCAAAAGTTTACCACACAATGAATATAGAAACGAGATTCAATTTTATTAAGATGTCAAACTAATATAGATTTTGACATGGTATGGCTTTCTTTGCTCAGTTAGGTAAGAATTAGAGACAACTCTTTTTTGAACATTGCATTACATTTGTAACAGTGAATGATAGTGAATGATGTTCAGGTCATGTAATGATTAGTGGCTCAGAAAGAGAAATCAGCAAGACATGTTCAAATTCCAGCTGTGTTTATTAGATTCACTTTTGCACAAATACCCTTAGGAAAGGTACAAACCAGTTTGTTCTTCCTCTAGATATGGTTTAAATAGCAGAGCAGATTGTTTTCTCTAGTGCAGTTGGTAACTAGGCTAGTTGGAGGACAACTTTGAATTTAAAACCCATTATGTAAGCAAGCACATATTATAGAGCCATGGTAATAATTTTGGAGTTCACAATTGATTTTAGCATGGATTTGAGGACTTTGAGTAATAATAATAAAAAAAAGAATGGCATTTTCTAAGTAGCTCAAATTAATGAAATGAGCTGACCTGTTGGTAATGTGGCACAAGGCCAAAAAGGGGGTTGGGGAAGGACGGTCTTCTGTCTTGATTCTAAACTTAGCTAGCCTCACACATTGACCCAAACATACCAACAATATTCCAATCACCAAAACAACACATTCACTCCTACCTTTCTTACTACGTCAACCATAATACCTCAAATTCTCTATGAAATCCTAACTAGTCCCCATATGTACATTTCAAAGCCTGTGGGCGGAGGGGAAGTAAAAAACAACAATTTAAAAAAAAAACCCCAATGATTATTTACAATGTGAATAAATACTAATTACATGAAACAAAACAAAATAGGTTTAGTAATAAAAACCCCCACAATCCCTAAATGTGGCAGAAACATCAGTTAACAGGACGAAAAAATTGCAGGATTATAACATTATAAAAAACAAACATGCCCACAAACACACCCACAAACACGCACTCATTTAGACACAATAACAAATATGAAAACACACACACGAAACGAAAGTCATCCCGCAACAATCAGAGAACTGACATCACTGACCACCTAATGAGGGAGGGGATGGGGAATTAAACAAAAGAAAAATAGGGACAGAAATAAAAAGGGGCCAATGAGTATGCATACCCTAGCTAAGTTAACCAGAAACGGGAAACTAAAGATTCAAACTAAAAAACCTAAACTAGCCTAAATATTGGGGCGGGTTGCCTCTGTTCAACCTTGATAGGACAAAATCCTGAGCCTAACTGACATCCAAGTGCCACTCCAGGTCAGCCCCTTTCACACGATACAGTCGCGCAAGATTTACCCACCTTTTGCTGAATTCTGATGAAGAGAGTCACCGACTTTCCGTCCTAATCTTGACTTTAAGCAGATGCCTAAAGTTACAAGATCAGTTGGGAAGAGGTGAACTTCTCACCTCCATAGAATCCCTTCTGACGTGTCAACCAAATCATGACTCTCATAACTCCTAGCAAGCAGTGGAACACATAAAGTTCAGCCTTCGTCAACGACGGTGCCACATTGCTACAAATAGAAGAGGCCTCAAGGACAAAGAACTTTCCCTGCAACATGCAAACCATGAGGCCTTCAACAAACTTACACAACAGAGCTACCAACTTGCAATGAAAGAAGACGTGACCTAGGGTCTTGACTTCCCCACTACAACGTCGGCAGTTTGGAGATTTCTCCAAGCCCGCTGTGCAAAGCTTTTTGGCGACCCAAAGAGCCCCACGTATCACCAGCCAGGTGAGGGATACCTCATCGTTATTGAGACATTTCAACCCGGGAGCCCAAGGCCAGATCAAGCAAGCCTCCTGCTTCATAAGACCAAAGCTCGTCAATCAGATCATCATGAATGGCCCCCTAACACTTGATACTGATGAATTATATATGTGAACAAAAGATTAC
Organism: Acanthosepion lycidas; assembly: GCA_963932145.1. Taxonomy (NCBI): domain Eukaryota; kingdom Metazoa; phylum Mollusca; class Cephalopoda; order Sepiida; family Sepiidae; genus Acanthosepion; species Acanthosepion lycidas. The sequence goes on from OZ010586.1 coordinate 52,199,120, forward strand.
TTATGTTATTTATATTATTTTGACTGTTATCCTCATCTTCATTGCCGTATTCACAATGTTTCAGCTGCTGTACACTCTGGCCCACTTCAGGTGATTGGAATTTTGAACTGAACCCTTTATTTTGTCCACCAGGGTAGATTGTTCTAGTTCCACGAGCCATGCCTCTTCCGGATGTCTCAGTTATTTCTCTTTAACTCAATGCTCCTCTGTAGCCTGGTATTGAACTCTTTGGGTCTAGTTTGAAATTCCAATCACCTGAAGAATACCAGAGCATTCAACAGCCGAAATGTTATGAATATGGCAATAAAGATGAGGATAATGTAAATAATGTAAGTAAACAAAATACCTCATCTCAGAGATATAGACAGATATTGAAAAAAAAAGATTTTGAATAAATCAACACAACAGGTGTGGTAACAATATCAAGAACACTAAAAAGTTTAAATGAACAAAGTTATAGACAAATAAAAGAATTTAAATGAAAATTGACTAAAGTACTTTACTGAGATTTCAAAGCAGTGGGGGCTTACAGCTATATCATGTTGAAATACTGATTCCCATACAATCACCAAAGTTAAGCAACCTTCAGCTTGGTCAGTACCTGGATGGGTAACTGCTTGGTATTCCCAAGATGCTGCAAGCTTGGATGTGTGGATAGTATAATGGATAATGGCTCAGAATTATTAATCAGAGATCAAAGTTCCAATTCCAGTTGGGTTCATTGTAATCATTTACATGCAAATACCCTTGAAAAGGTAAATATCTATCTATTTTTCCCTCAACTATCGTTTAATTAGTAAAACTTGTATTACTAAAACCATTATCTCCCCAAAAATAAAATTGTGTACAAAATACTTAAATTTCAGTATTAAATAACTCATAAAGATTGATATGCTGCTAAACAAAAACAACCAACCAACCACCAACCAAACAATGAAGTGGAGGAATTTTTTCTGGTACTTTTAATAACCTTTATCAAATGAGCCTCTTGAAATTGCTGGCTCAAACTAATTATGCAGGAATATGAAGTGGTAAGGATTTATACTTATTTTTTTTATTTTGGCTTTAATTTTATTCTGGCTTTTTAGGTAGAAGAACGGTGAAGTAATGGAGATGGGCTCAATTTGTGGAATCAGAGTTGAGTTCTAATTCCAGTCAAGTTCATTACATTCAATTACATGTTAATACCCTTGAGAAATGAATTCATCTCTTCTCTATGAGTAAATATCAGGATAGACTTGGTCCTATAGCCTTGGTGAGTAGTCTAGGACAATGAAAACTCTGAATTCAAACCAACCTGCTCTGTCAGACTATCCTGCCCCAGGCACACTAATGTTGCTATGGTTGCAGTACATGTTGTGCCCATACAACCCTAATGGATTATGGGACTCATGACTGTGAATTTTTATTTTTTTAAGTTACAGCATTTAAAATTCTCACTAAAATACAATGATCAAGTAAGAACAATTTCAAATCTGTACACATTAGAAAAGAGATTTACAAAATTAAAAGTTATGTTTTATGTTCTTCAGAAAATTTGTGTCAAATCTAAAATATCAAAAGAGGTTACCTGAAAAGATCATTTAAGTTTCCAATTTTCCATCTGTGATAATAAAAATTAATTAATTACTCAACTTGCTTATTAGATACATGGAATTACCTATGCATTTTTAATGAATTTATTTTAATTATTTAGAATAACATTCAGTTATAAGAATACAGAAAACTATATTTTAAGCCAATGTATTATTATTTTCTCATATTATGAAGAAAGAAAAAATAACAAAACAAAAATATCAGTAATATTTGAACTTTATCAGTCATTAAGGCACAGTCACTAATGCACCAATAATGTTGATAATATTTATGCTGATTATGGTTATTGTGCTAACCCTACTTTACTTCAGGATTGACATGAATAAGATTAAGATTATTCAATATAATAAAGATATTTATTTGCATGAAATACATAAACACTATGTCCTTTCCTATTTACAGAAAATATGTTAGGCAGACTTACGCATCTGGTGTGTGAACTAGGACAAGGTAGCTTATACTTTTAAAATCCTCGGCAACTGGTACCATGGATATAGTCATCTGGTGAGTGAAATAGGGCTAGGTAGCTTGTACCTTTAAAATCTTTGGCAACTGGTACCATTTGCGGCAGAGAAAATTTCTTCTGTGTTACTTTGGAGCATGTCCGGCCCCTTCACTGCTGCTTGTGAGCCTTTTCTGAACCCACATTGTTTTATTAACCAAAGAGAGACTGCCTAACATCATGTGACCAATCTCTATATAAATGAGAAGACAAATTTTACAAACCCAACATGGCTAACTTTTTTTTGTGTACCAAGATATATTGATATTTATAGAAACAATATATTGTGTGACTTTCAACTTATATCTACCCTTATTAAAATATATTAATAATAACTTATGGTAGGAGTGTCAGTTTTTATTATGCAAATAAAGTGCAACATAAACTTTTATTTATAGGCTACCTTAAGAGCAACCCTATTAGATAGCATTTAAGCTAGCTCCTGCAGTGGGCTTTTGATTAAGCCTTCATCCAAACAATGATACTCCATGCATCGAGTATATATTAAACTTTATTAAACTTGAACAACATTTTTGAAACAACAGTTTTCATCAAAACAATGATATAATTGGTCTATTTGGAACTTATTGCAAAGCTGCCTGATAAACAACATTTTTGGTTTTCCCATTCAAAATCAGTACAAACAACTTTTTTCCATTCCTAAACCTTGAACAACCAACATAGAGGTGGCCAAGACAAAAACAGGGTTCTATCAGAGGAAGTTCAGTTACTTTCAATGATTGTCCTTGGAACTTATTGACATTGCATAACTCTCACTGTTTCCACTCTCACTGGAAACTGAAATCTATTGAACTCAAAAGGAAGACTTAGAGAAATTAAAAGGATTCTTGAAATTAAAACTCTTTCCTCCTTTCCTGAACCATTAAGGATCTCTGCTTCAAAGAGATGAGAAAGCATCTTCTTGACAATTAACCTTGTTTCATTACAAAGCTTTGGAGGAACCAGATTTCTCAATAGCATAACTGGCATATTTTCTTTTTGTTTCAGCTTGTGTGATGGCATTCCATGAAGATTCAATGAGTTCAGGAACTCTTCTGGAAAATTCCCTGCCTACTCTTGTTTAACCACAGTGTCAATGGAAAAGTACTTCATGCTTTCTTCTGAAATTTATTAGAGAAGTTTCCAGTTGATGCTATCCACAGTTTGACTCTTGGGAGCTAATATGGCGATCTCACAAAGCCAGTTTGAATCCATGAAATGATGTTTATTATTTGGATAAACATGGTTAATCAAGTCTTGGATACTTGAGACTGAAACTCCACATTCATTTGGGAGTGAAATGTCTCCATTTTGACTCATTTTGATGGTTCCATTGCCAAGCTATAACAGCAAAGCTGCAAAACTTCCTGCTTCAAGGTCACCTGTGATTCTAACTCTCATGATTGTTTTCAGGCTGAGTCTTTGAACATGACTCCAGATGTAAGAATTTTTCAGAGAGTTGTGTCTCTTTAATTGAAAAAGTGTGACACACAGTCATTTTTACATTTATTATATAGAAGATAGATAAAGAAGGTGAGATAATTAAAAGTTACAGAGTTATGTACCTAATTGAAAAAGTTTGACACACACCAACATTTTCACATTTATTATATAAGATAAATCCATAAAGATAGAAATATATTTGATTAGAACAATATCCCATATTACTAAATAAATTATAATTTTACAGGTTAATATCAACTCTTAGATAATATATCATCAATATTTCAACAATGGATTTTGTTAACTTTTCTTTTTATTCCTTCCATGATTGAATATTATTTCCTATATATATATATCATTCTTAATGATGGACCACAAAAATATCAAGATGATAACAGCATTGAAGCTGCTCTCATCTCTGAGCTAGCTCTAACAGCTCAAAAGAGAAACTGACTTTTAACTTTCAAAAACAACATAAACATTGCTAGTATTATTTTGTCATTATTTATCAGATTTTCACTTTTCTCTCACTATGAAAAATGTTTTCACTTTCAGTAAGGCTCCATACTTTGAATATCTATTGGGTCTCAAGTTCCCTCCAGATATTAAGTGGGACTCATATAATACAATCCATGACTAAAGATACTGGAAAAATGGTTGTCTTATTCTATTACTCCAAGAAGGATTTAACTCCTACAACAATGCTTTATCATTACAAGAGTCAGATTGGAACAAATAATGGAATATTGCTATAAATCTGAGTTGCAGCTACCCAATCTTCACTTTACACCCTTGATAGAGTTCAAAATCTTAATAGGGAAGAATTATTCTGAATTCTGCAGTATCTTTTCCACAGACGCAACATTGAAAACCTATCACTATTGATATTTGTATGGCAAATGTTTCAATGAAAACCAATCATCAGTTCCATTAGTTCAGACCTTTACAGCTAGGACATATCATGCCACTTGCACATAATTCACACCTTGATTTCCTTCAAAGGTAAGACGGAAATTTAATTTAGAGAGTTTTTTCTGAAGAACTACCACTGTGTGAAACAAACTGTGGTTGCTAAAATCTTAACAACTTCAAGTCAACTGTTATCTATCTTCCTTATCCTCATAATTTTCAACTCCAAACACCTCATCTTTAATTCCTATCACATACCTCATTCCTTGTTAGGATTTTAACAAAGCTCTTCTAACTTAAGTGGCTCTCAGGCTTTGCATCAGAGGAATAATAGTTTAAAAAAAACAATTTTTCTATTGTATTAATATATGATGAGGCTTAGAATCATTCTATTAATTTGGTGGCTTTGAAAATATTTTTGGCAAGGTGGGAAGTAGATTGCTTTGTGGAATGTGAAGTAACATTGTCTTACATGAATAAACTATTTCACTTTAAGTTTCTTGGTTATAACCTGCACTGATCAAAAATATCTTGTCCAAAATATTTGGATGTCTCTGCATATACCTTGCCACCACAATTTTTTTTTGAAGGAACCTATAATTATACTTCCAACAATAATATCCCAAAACATTATTCCACTCCTCTACTGTTATCTTCTAATTTATAATTAGTTCCACTTGTTCCTTATTGAATATTGGCCTCCTTTTGAGGACATATCTGAGGACAGGCTAATAGTAGGAGTTTCAGTGGGAATTTTGGATTCACAAGTAGGCCCCAACTGCATGTATATGCACTGTTTAGGATAATGCAATCTGGTTTGAATTCAGAGTTTCTTTCACCTAAACCCGTTGCCAACCAAGGCTATAGGACCTAGTATGTCCTGTTATTTTAGCTATAGCTAGTGTGGGTGGGAGAAGAGATGGATTCATAACTTTCTCAAAGGTATTAGAACATAAGTGAATGTAATGAACTTGACCAGAATTTGAACTCAGGTCTTCAATTCTTCAATTCTAGCTGCTTAACCATTATTCCATCCTTATAATACTGAATAGTTGACTATTCCCATGAAGGACCCAATGTCTATCCCAAACTCAAGTGCATCCATTATAGCTCTACATTTATCACTAAAATGTACTGTTGAGAAATCAGTTTTCTAATACTTCTTCATTCAACTTACATGTTTCTCTTTGTTCTACTTACTTTGGTTGTTGTAATGTCTTTTGTTATGTCATCAATATTCCATATATTTTCTCTCTGTTAACATTTGCAATATCTAACTTTCTCACATATTTTCTTGCCAGTTAACCCATTTCCCTTGCTTATTATCCATTTAATCTTTATCAAATTACTTTTTCTGACATTTGTAAAGTCAATGTTTTTTTTTTTTTTAACCATGTTCTGATCTTGCAAATGTTTTTAATTTCTTTTCTGATTGTTCTCTGTTGTCCATTTGTCATATTGTGCTCCTATCATTCCATAACTTGAATATTTCCTGTTTCTCTTTCAAGGTCATATCAATTTTTATCACCCCTGGTAATCCTTAATATATCTAATTGTTTTTTAAAATAATTTAATTATTTCTTTAAAAATAATAACTATACTATGAGATATATTTTTTCCAATATAATTAACAATTCTTGAGATGCATCATAAAATCTCACACCACCAAATATGTTATTGTAAGTATTTCTGATATCTGCTGAAATTCAAAGAGTATACTAATAATATAAATATATTCTGAAAATTGTACTAATATCTAAGCTATTCAGGAGAACCAGAAGTGCTCCTGATGTCACTGTATGTGGCACTGGAAGTGCATTCCTCTATAATTGGTTCAGCACAAATATAAGGAAGGTGGACTATGCACATGCGGGAATTCAGTAGATGTTGGTCTTGCAAGGTACTACAGTTAACATCTATTTTATTATGACAGTAATGACTTGCATAATAAAATCTGACATATTATATGGTTAGTTTGGTTGAACTGTTACTCCTTGTTGGTTTATTTAATTTGAAATTTTTTATGAGGCACCAGATGAGTACTGAACACACAACACAATAGTCAACTGGACTAGCCTGACTAACATGCCAAGTAGTTCTATGACAAAATTTAAGTTATTTTGTGTAAGGCACCTAACCATGGCGTTCTCTTTATTGAGTTGTGTGCCTTTCTATTTTTTTAAGGAAATACGTTTTGTTTTTTTTCAGGCCACATTTTCCATGAAACCAAATTGCTTGAAGTTATATTTTTGTGATGGTCACACCTATTTTCACACTCTATTTTTGACTTACACTATTTCTTATAGTAATGGTAAGCATTTTCCTCTTGTTTATTAGAAATTGGTGACTGTGCTTGGTGTTTGTTTTGCCTGTTGTCCAGATGTGGGCCTTGCCAAATAGCTATTCTGTGGTCATTATAACATTAGTATCTGTATTTTTTCAAAAATCTAATTTCAGAAGCTATTGTTTTGTAGGACAAATTAAGCTGAGGCAGTTGTGTTTTATTCACTCTTAATTCTGGTGAGAAACTACATTCATTGCCTATTAAAACTATCTTATTTTTATTAGAAATGTTGCAGCATATTAGTATGATTTGGTAGAAATAAGTCACATCTTTGGGTATAGATATTTTATATTAAATATTTATGGGCTCTTCGAACATTTATCCCCAAAACAATATTGGCAGATTCATGTGAGTCTGTTTAAAAATAAAACAAAACAAATCAATGATTTTAAAACCAATGACAATGTGTATTAATATCAAAAGGAATTACATGTATAAACAATTGAAATGATAGAAAAAGACATTAAAACTAACTATAAGAATGGTGCCTGCACGTGATATAAATGTGTGTGTGTGTGTGTCTGTGTGTGTGTTCATGTAAGAGAGTTCAAAAATCAACAAAGGACCAAGGAAGTGAACTCTCCTCAGCAGCAGTGTTCTTTATCTATGTTCGACTATATGTGGAAACACGAGTAAAAAAAAAGAAAGAATAAGACTTTTTATAGACTTAAAGAGCACCCTCTGACAGGCATTTTGGGAAAGCCAAGTAGAATAATCAACAGAAATGCAACTTGTTTCATTTCATTCTAGGCAAATAAAGTATAAAAGTAAATTCTGATTTCTGGTGATGTAAATGACAAAATATTATTTAAAGAGAAATACATTTTGAAAATGTATTTAAATTATTCCAATCAAAACATAAAAATGTAAATGGTTACTATTTACAAGTTAGTGTATTAAATGATGCTACAGTGTGCATATATATATATATATATGTGTGTGTGTGTGCGCACACTTGCTTGGGAATGAAAGGAATATTAGTTTCTTTTGCTTGATCTTGATAACAGCATTAAAATATTTAATTATGTTGATTTAAGATCTCTTCTGACCTGTCACTGATTCTAACATAATATATTTGAGATCAATCAGCTTAATACAAGGAAAATTTCTGGCAAAATGATAAAGTTAGTTCAGAAAAATCGATTGGATAAAAAAGATTATTTCAGAGCTTTGTGAAACTCTTCTTCTAAAGAAACCAAAATCTCCCATAAAAGAAACCTTATCACCAGATCAGAGGTCACACACTGATGCATAGAGAGTAACATAATTCCTCTGAGCTATATAGCTATCACAGCAGAATTTCACTGCAAGCCTTCACTTAGAACCATCGTAAACAATGAAAGCACCTCTTCCTGCATGCAGTAATACAGTTAATACAAGTTTGGTGTGCTGACTGACTTAGAAATAACAGTCTTATATCACTCAAGGGAACTAAGCAGAGGGTTATATAACTTCAATATAGTGGGTTGCAATGATTAAAGTTTTGGCATTTCTCTTCTGGTGAAGGTATTAACATTGTCGATCACAGTGATCAAGTCAACATTCTGAAAGTCAGATGCAATAAGACTTAGCATCAGGAAATGAAACTAGAGCCAAAGAAATTTTATAATAGAGATTAGTTTTATTCACAGCAATTAAAACTTTGAACAACAAAGCACACATCTGAATCTTGTATAATGCACATTGGTTTAGTATCTGCAAATAAATTTTATCTATTTTTATAAGTAACATATTGAACTAAATATTGAACATTGAAAATACTCTAAATTTCACAAAGAGGCTGATTTTCCACATGCTCATCTCCCCAAATATATTGATGGAAACGGTGCAATATTTAGAAAAGAATGGCACAAGTCAGTGATATTAAATTCAATACTCAATGAACACTAAGCTGTTCTCTCTCTCTTTTTATATATACACATATATATATTTATTGTAAGTTGTTACATATTGGACAAACAAGTAATCACTACAAAGATGCATATCTGTTTCGATGCCTGAACATAAGCATCACATCAGGTGAGGAACAAAGATGGTTATAAACGATTTTATTTAAAAACATCACTTCTTTTTACATTCTTTTTACATTATCTAAAATTTTAAGAAGACATAAGAAGAATCACCATAAAAGGAAAAGAAAAAAATATAATATAAGCAGGTGAAAGCAAAAAAGAAGAGGATAAGAAAACAATAAAAGGAAAAAAAAATGCTCTACTTTTGATATTGAGCCCTCTTTTAAATTAATGTTATGAATGTTTGAATTTATGTTTTTTTCAGTCCCATTACATTTGTATACATATATATATATATATATATATATATATATATATATATATATATACACACAAGTTTCTTTAAAACAACTGACAAGTAAAAAAGGCTAAAAATAATGGAAGAATTATTAATAAAAAAGAAAAAAACAACACTGAATAATATCAACTATGAAATGCCCAGTATGTACTGACCATGTTTGGAATATAAAACATTCCTATAACTCTAAATACATACATAAACCAATCAACTATGGTCAATATCAAGCAGCAACAATCTGCTTCATACTTCAATACAATATTCAGGCCTGAAGATTGTGTTCAAGAATGCAACAGACTGTTGCTGCTAGGTGTTGACCTCAGTGTTCACCTTTATATTTGCATAAATCTGTATCTCTGATTATTAAATACTTTTACCCATAAATATAGCATACCTTAAAAGTATATTTTTATCATATATATATATATATATATATATATATATATATATATATATATATATATTTAGGGAAAATCTATGACAAAGTGGAAAAAAGTTTTCAGGTGAAATGTTTGGTTCTGTAGGACTTCATTAGACTTCAGTGATGTTTATGTCGATGACGCTACACATTTGCATGAATGAAAGATCATGCTGAGAATTAAAAGAAATTTTTAATACATGTTTGGGGTATATATTCTAGTTAATTTCATTGAGTTTCTTTTTCTTTTTAGTTATGTATCCATCACTTTTGTTATTAAATATACCACAATGTGATAATCTGCCAAGTCATAAGAACCTGGATGTAAACTTTCTGTGAATGATCTAATGATTAAAGCACTTTCTATACATTTTCATCTTAGTAAATTGCTTTCTCTTTTAATTAGAGTAGTATTTTTAAATCAAAATTATAATCAGACTCACTACAATGAGCAACTAATGTATTTAAAGTGTTGTCTCATTAAATATTTCTTTTGTGTTCATATGATTGTTTATTTAAATTCCTTGAGTTTTCTCTTACGTATTTCTTGTGGCAATTATTATTGGTGATAGACTAAACACCTTCTTTAATGTTTAGTTTATTATTTTATTTTGTATTCTTTTATTGTTTTAGAAATACTTGTAACAAATTTTATGGTAAGATTAGATAAATGTTTTTCAATTATAGTTGTAATAGAGTTGGTTGATAGAACAAAGTTTTTTGATTTGTTGGGTTTGTCAAGAAGGTTCACTTTTCTAATTTGAAATATTTGATGAACCTTTTTTTGCATTGAATATGCAATAATTAGAGTATTGAAGGAGCTTAAAAGTATTTACAATGTATTTCTCCTCTTCTACTGAGGGTTACAAATTCTGAATGCTCTTAAACAGAATCCAGTGAATATTTCTGATTTTATTTTGTTGTTATAGTGAGAACAGAAATTTATGAGATCATTTTTATTAGCTAATTTGCAGTGGACACTTAGTTTCGGGCTATTGTCAAGCAGTGTAACATGATATCTCGGAAAAGTAAAGTATTGTTTGTTTCCATTTAACAAGTAAAGTCTATCAAATGTCCAACTTTGTTTAGTTTATCTACAAGGTCAGGTAAAGTAGTTTTGTGGGGATATATTAATAGAGCATCATCAATATATCAGAAATGTGAAAGTTAGCATTGACTCTTTCATTCCAGCAAAGAAATACCAAGTTAAACTGTATTCATCTCTATGGTTCTCACCTGCATACTCAGCCACAATAGCCTATAGTAATCACTTCTTCCGACTGTACAGAGTGACACGTCTGATTGCAACAGACATTTCTTTGTCTCTGCTCATAATGAGTGCAAGCATGTCCTCAAAGAAGCAAAGTTACTGTTTGCTGATAGAATGAATAAACATATAGCATCTTGCAATTTTGGTTCGAGAGATTATTTGCTGCTCTGCAAGAGTGTGTTGAACAACAGCATGTCCTCAATCCCTCCTCTATTCAATCAATTCATTCAGTCAGTTCTTAAGAACTCTGGAAAACATTCTGACCCTTCAAACTATTACCCTATTAGTCTCCTACAACTTTTCAGCAAAGTATTTGAAGCTTTAATCAATGCTGAAGTGGTTAAGCATCTTACCTTTCATGTCCTACTCTCTGAAAAACAATATGGCTTCTGTTTTGCCAGGTCTACTGCTGATGTGCTAACGGCCATCACTGAATATGTATATGAAGCTCTTGATAATAACGGTGAAGCTTGATCTGTGGCTCTAGATATCTCAAAGGCATCTGACAGGGTTTGGCATACTGGTCTGCTATATAAGCTCCAGGGCTATGGTATTGCTGGATGCATGTTTAATTTAATCCAATTATTCTTATCAAATCATGAAGTGAAGGTCCTTTTGAATGGACTCCCTTCCAGACCCTTTCACACAAATGCAGGTGTCCCCTAAGGATCTATCATGGGCCCTACACTGTTTTTGATCTTCATCAATGATCTTCCTGATGTCATCAGTTCCTAAGTAGGCATTTATGCTGATGACACTACCATTTACTCCTGTCTCAATAGCAAATCCATCAGAGCTGTTTGTTGCTCTTGAAAAGGACCATGAAACTGTGGGTAACTGGAGCAGGAAATAGCTTGTAAATGACTTGAGATGGAATGTATCCTGCCAGAGGGTTTTTCTTGTTAGAGTTAGTCTTGCACATTTACAAATCTAGTTTGTGCATTGAATACTGTTGCCATATCTGGTCTTGAGCTTCATGATAAAATCCAAAGAAGGATCTGTAATATAATCAATCCTGACTTAGCATCTTGACTTCAGTTACTTTCTCACTGATGTGACACGGCTTCCCTATGTCTTTTCTACAAATATTTTCATGGATACTTCTCTGACAAGCTTTTTTCCTTGGTGTTCAGACTATCTGAGTTTAAGTGTGCTACTAGATTGGCATCTAGGTCCCACTGTTTCACTGTGAAATTAGTTAAATGTAACCACCATTTCTACTCCAACAATTTCTTTTCTAGCAATTCCTACCCGTGGAACTCACTTTTGTTTCCTTGCTTCCTTGTTAACTACAATCTTCAAAAATTTAAATGCAATGTTAATTGTCATCTTCTATCTTCTCGAACCCTGTTCAGCTTTTATCATTTCCTGCCCCTCGCAATACCCAGTCATTTCTCTCACCTTCACTCTCTGTAACCCCTGACATATTAGTGGCATTCCCATCTTGTTTGGAGTGATATGAGTTGATTGTTTAGGCAAAATATTTTGGTAAGGATCAGATTCAAGAAATTATAAGAAAAAGCATGCCAAAACCTCACTTAGAGGTGATCCCATTGATAACTCAAATTATTTCCAACCAGGTTATCTGAATTTTTAACAAGTGATAGGCTGATTGTTCTGAGGAGAGGAGTTAAAATTTTTGTTGACTTTTGCTATTTTGTGGCGATGTGCTACCAGTATGATATAATAGGGCATATCAGAATTCCTGCTTTGTGGGTTTTAAGGAGACCATAAAGTTTGGGTATTCTAGGGTGATATTCTATTAGTCTATACCATGATTTGTTTTCATTAGTAATTAGTTTTATAACCATTACTCAATCTTTGTGTTTCAGTAGTTATTTTGTGTTCATTTATTTTTTTATGTATTACTAGTATTGAGTAGTAAACTAAATTTTCTCATTGTATGTGTTCCTATTCATAATAAAAGTACCATGATGTCCCTTGTCTGAGAAAGTAGTGTGGATTCCCTTTTTTTTTTGCTAAGGTTTTTTACTGCATTTAAGTTTCTTTTCAGTAAAGTTCTTTCATTGTTCATTTCTAGAGTAACAGTAATTATTCTTTGAATGTAGTCTTTGGTGAATTCTGTATCATTTGTCTAAGATTTTTAACTCTTGTATAACCTAGGTCTACTTTATTCCCAGTAGGGAATTTTAAATCAAAACTAAGGGAAGGGCTTCCAATTCAATATTGGGTAGTTTTATATCTGATAGATTTTCTATTAGGTCTGGTCATCCAATGTATTTGTATTTGCTATTGATACACTGGGTGTTGAGTTTAATGTTGTAATTTGGTGATTTGAGTGTTGCTTAATATATTTTATCATCTGCTGTCAATCAGCCATTTCTGATTTTGATATATGGTTCTTTCAGCAGAGTTCAAGATCACTATTTTTAGCTTTGCTAAAAGTTAATTTCTCTATTTCTTCAGTTCTTCAGTAGATGATTTTAAAAAATTCCATGCATAGGTTGAAAAAGTGTGATGGAATGTTATTAATATTTTATGTGTGCATCATGGGATGACTTTTTCCTAAATGCATTTTAGAAAAAAAAAAAAATCCAGTTTTTAAATCAATTGGCTGATGTTAAATGATTTTTTGTAATTTTTCTTTTGTGTTTGATACTTTTCCATGTGGACATGAAGTCCTAAAGGATGAAATGCATTACATAAAAACTTTTTCCATTTTGTCATAGTTTTCCCTAAAATTGTTCTTGATATATAAAAACATATATATCATATTCCCATATATATATATATATATATATATATAGTTGACCCTCTCGTCGAGTTTGACATATGAGGGTCAAGCAGATGAGTTTTCAGGAAACCGACAGAGACACATGAGATTTGATTATAGTGGTGAAGGTTTCATGCAGGACCAGCCACACTTTTTGAAGGGCCGAATACAGAGACCTGGTGCACTAAGTGCCACAAGGTCCCCAAACGACCCTCCGCAGGTTTTGAATTCAGAGTTGTCCTTCTCCTAGACCAGTTGCCATCCAAGGCTATAGAACTCAGTCTGTCCTGCTATTTACCCATAGCTGGAGGGAGAAGAAGAGGATTCACACCTTTCCCACATAAGTGAATGTAATGGATTCGACTGGAATTTGAACTCGGCTCTGCGATTCCTCAATCCAAGCCGCTATCCATTACTCCACCGTGCCTCCTCTATATATATATATATATAATATATATATATATATATATATATATATATATATGAGAGAAAAAATTGTATGGCATATATTATATTTTTAAATATTTCTGTTCAATTTAACAACTAAAGATTTACACTAATTTACTTTTTACATTCAAGATCATAATACAATACAGACTTATAATGGACAATAATTCAAAATTTTTAAAAAGAGAAGATGATAATTCAAAATTCTTTGAGAGAAAAATAGGAGAATAGGAAAAAGAGAGGTGGGTAGAGCACATCCTGTGGTTGATATAATTCCACAAAACTATTTTTGCTTTGTCAGTTGTTTATTTAAATAAAGATTCCTTTAAGCAATGCAAATTCCTTCTTTAATAGCCAATTTATATGCTGTGTTATATGAGACAGTGAGAGAGAGAAAGAAAAGGGGGACAGAGATGCTTATTCTTTTATGAGGTGTATGCCTTTAGGATATAGGTGATAATGTCTTTCCACAATTTCCTCTCCTTTGTAGCTCTTAGCAATGTTTGTTTGTTACTATCTCATCCACTCTTTGTTTTCCCATCCATTTACACAAGACCCTTATATTCTGTGAGAGCCATTTCTCCAAACTCTTTCTTACTCATTGTATTGCAAAGACTTTCAGTTGTTGGTTTCTGATTCTAAGTATATGTGTACTTTTGTTTCCATTTTCATTGAAACTTCCTCATCATTCACATGCCCAATCCATCATATTCTCAGCATTCTTCTGTTGAATCCCATCCCTGTTGCTTTTTAATGACACATGATAGGTTTTGTTTGAACTTGTACTTCACATCCTGAAAAATCTTTTGGACAACAGTTTATTTTCATATAATTTGGATTTTGAAAAGGTATTGTTATTTTTAATACTCATGATCATTGAAGGGAAATAACACTTTGTATGTCTATTTAATTCCCTTGTGCTATAAAAGGTGGGTTTTATCAAGAAACAAACAACCATCTTTGATTTAAGATGGTTTGAATCTTGCTGATAAGCATTTTGTTGGAAAATAATATATACCATTGTACTATTATTATATCTAGGAGAGGAAAAAATGTTTATACAACTGGAAATACATTCTTTATGAAACAGTTTCAAAAGTCACACATAAACTTCTAACATTTGGTAGTTCAATGAATTTGTCTTCATTTTTGTTATTTCAAACACAATGTTTCAGGTATTTTGCTCTCCAGCCTTCCTTTCATATATGTTGCATCTGGCAACTTGCATTATGTTTTAACAAGAACCTTTTTTTATTTCATTCAAGAGCATATATTTATTCTTTCTACTTCTCTATTGCCACATCCGGTTGTGTCCTTTGTCATAATTGAAGGTTTGTTGAGGTTTGTTTAATCATCCTTTATTTTAAACTGTACCAAACATTCCATAAAATAATGTGTTCTATATTTATCTTTTAGGGTCAACACATCAGCAAATTTGATATTTTTTTCTGAACTGTTCAGAGTAGGGATTGAACTCCCTACTTGTCTTCAAATTCCGAACAAATTAAAAAGAAGCCCTACAAGTATTCAATTTAATTTGCTAAAGATTTTCTATGTTAAACTAAAAATTTTCTATGTTAGACGAAGATTAAAGAAAATAATGATACACATATCATTAATTTTTTATATTATTTTTGTCATAGTTCAATTGATTTTTTGTTTTTTATTGATACACTCCAAAAATTATTTTACAGTCAAAGAAAAATGATTGAAAATTACATCAAAAAACAAAAGAAACAAGGAAGAAATACTAGTCAACAATTAATAATGACTGACAATGTTTCTTCTGAGAAAGTTGAAGACTGATACAAATATTATTTACTTTTGTCCTCATCTTTGTTGTTTTTTTATCACAAAATTTTGGCTGTTGTGCCAAAATGAGAACTAAACAAGATACCCCTGGACATGAGCAGTGGAATGAGAATAATCTATCACCATAGATTAAATAAAGAGTTCAGTATGAAATTCCTGGATCGACATACATCAGATGAAGGCTGGAGGCTACTACAGCTGAAACATTGTGATAACAACAACAAAGATGAGGACAATAGTCTGTATGTAAATAATGAAAATTCAAACGGAAATAATATAAATGATTTTCAAAAACCTACTGTACAAAATCTAAAAACAATAATTTGAATGAGAGGCAAAAATGCACTTGTTTGACTATCATTCAAATTATTTGTCACTGATTTTTATAACAATCAAACAAGAGCATTTTTGCATAACTTTCAAACAAGTGCATTCTTAATTGAAAGTGCAGAATAATCTATATGTAAGTTTAATTTACACTGCATGCCAAATTATTATCGAGATAACTTTTTCCTAATATTTCAAAAACTGTCAAATCAATTCACACAAAATTTTCACACAATGTTGGCAACACTGGCCTGCACAATCACCAAAATTTTTCTACTGATCTGCGCAATGTAAACAAACTGACGCCATATTTGTTATCAGCATGGTGATTTGAGTGTGCCAAATTATTAGAAAGGTTTAGTGAAATTCCCAGAATTGAGCAAACGAAACGTTTATTAATGTTGCACGTGAATGTTTATGATCAAAAGAAGCTAATAAATAAGATAATCAAACAAATAATAACAGATACAAACAAAGGCACAGTTTTAAACAAATTAATAGGGAATGTGCTTTCCCTGTTTTGAAATTACTTGAAGAAGTTGACGATCCATAGAATTTATTAATTGTAGGATGTCATCTGCTGTAATGCCATGAAATATGTCAAGAATTGCTTTCCATAACTCAGCGTTGCTCCTTAATTGTCATCCGTTGGCATACAGTCATTGTTTCATGATGCTCCAAAGTTTTTCAATTGGGTTCAAATCCGAAGAATTTGCTGGCCACTTCATATTTCGAGGTCCATCGAAGCCTGTTTCAAATATTCAGTAGTCTTGTGAGCAGCATGTCAGGGGGCATTATCTTGCATAAAAACAATGGCCCTTCTGAAGGCAACTCTTTGCCTTTTCATCCACGGTTCAAGATGCTTCTTCATAAACGCTATGTATGCATCAGCAGTTATTTTGGCGCCATCTGGTACTCTCCATTGGCCCACTAATGTTTTTCCAATAATACCACCCCAGATCATTATGCCTCCACGGCCTTGTTGGTGTCTCAAACGCTGATGGTGATTCTGTCCGTTCATTAACCAGCCTTTGCACCATCTATCTGGCCCATCAAGTGTTGCTCGAGTTTCGTCTGTGAACAAAACTTTTGAGAAGTCAATCTTCATATTGCCCTCGGCCCATTTCAATTGATTTTGAATGTGATTTCTCATCAATGGAGGCTTCAATACAGGTTTGACTGTTGTTGCTATTTCTCTCAGATACCGACACCGAGTATTTTTAAACACAGTAGAATCCCCAATGTGACTGAAAAGCTCTTGACTGGTAAGTCCAGGGTTCACTAAATTCTTACACTTTTCTAATAATTTGGCATGCTCAAATCACTGTGCTGATAACAAATATGGCGCCAGTTTGTTTACATTGAGCAGATCACTACGAAAATTTCAGTGCTTGTGCAGGTTAGTATTGCCAACATTGTGTGAAAATTTTGTGTGAATTGATTGGACGGTTTTTGAAATATTAGAAAAATAGTTATCTTGATAATAATTTGGCACGCAGTGTAAACTTGTGAAAATATTGGTTTAAACAATCATTAGTTAATTGTTCTGAGTAAAGGAATCTCCTCTATTGTGGCTGGGTAATGTTTCATGCCAAAAAAGAAAGTTACTGATCATAATGTACAGCATCATCTTGAAATATTTCAGGCATGAACTGAAAGATCTGTATATTCTAGTGTCTATGATGTTTAAGTGTCCAAATCTGGTTGTATGTCAAATGTCATAAAGAAAAGTGAAATGCCAGATTATGCACATAGTTTAATAAATTTAGGAATTTTAAAAAGAAACAATGCAATATATAATGAACCTTTGTTTTTTTTTTAAATTTTGTTAGAAACAAAGTTAAGAGTGCTGAACTACAGTGTAATGTCAATCCTCTTATGTGGCAGTGGATGCTGAACAATTTCCTCACAGATGAAAAGGAAACTTACATGTGATTCTATATAGGAATTCTGGGAGTACTATGGACAAAGTATGAGGAAGTCTTAAGAAAAAGGGGCACAAAAAAGACATATTTGGTTAGAATCAGAAAAAGACAGTTGAAATCTCTGGGACATATAATGAGGAAAGAGAGTTGAAGAACTTGGCACTCACAGGAAATAGGGAAGGCAAAAATGGCAGAAGGAAACAGTGAGCTTGTGTAAATGAGTGGCAGAACAGGAACTAGAAAGGATAGTAAGAGGGCAAATATTTCTTAGAGCTAAAAAGGACGGGAAGTTGTGGAGAGTCATGATAACCTATTTCCTTAAATGATCTAGCATATAAAATGATAACAAGAACATTTCTAAGCTACTTAGGATGGGGCATAGAGAAT
The DNA here is from genome assembly GCA_963932145.1 of Acanthosepion lycidas. Lineage (NCBI taxonomy): Eukaryota > Metazoa > Mollusca > Cephalopoda > Sepiida > Sepiidae > Acanthosepion > Acanthosepion lycidas. The sequence continues at coordinate 52,217,544 of OZ010586.1, forward strand.
ATTATATTTAAGAGGGATTTATTTATACAGTGTGCAGCATAAGTACTGTTACAAAAGAAAAAGCTCATAACTTCTGAAAAATTTATTATATCAGGCTACAATTTTAACACAAAGTAATTATTAATCTATTAAATAACACAAGAAAATCTCATTCAATATGGTTCCCTTTAGCCTTCACCACATGTCAAAGTGTTTCAAGAAAGTCATTGATGGTGGCACACATAGTTTCTATGGGTATTTTGTCCCATACTCTCTTGAGTTTTGCCTTCAGAGCTTCAATATTGTGATGAAGATTAGAACAGGCCTAACTCTCAAGAACTGCACACAACAAATAATCAAGAACACTGATATCTGGTGGTGAAGGAGACGATTTGTCTTTGGTGATGAAGTCAGGAACTTGAAGTATAACTCATTGCTCCATCTTGTTGAAGTGTCCAATGTGACGTTGCACCATGGCTTGAGTGCACCTTCCAAGATGTCCATAATGTACACTTCCTTATTGATCTTTATCCCTTGAGGCACAAAAACAAGAGTAAATTTTCATCTCTATATATCTCCCCAAATCAAAACTGATGTCAGTTTCTGGATTCTGAGGCATTTTCCTGAAGCAGCAGAAACTTAATGATGACTTGTTGAAAGAAGACAATCATTTTGATGAATAAAAGTTTGTTCAACAGTGAGCAGTTTCTCATAAGTGAAGATGATGTTTTGCAGCATGTCATCGCAAATCCATTTCAGCAAATGCTTACTTCTTAGAAACCTCTTTTTCATTGTGGCTGGTGAAAGAAGCTGTCTTTTGATTATCTTGTAAGGCAACATCCCTTGATTATTTTGACATAGCCTTTTCACGGTTCTCTCCAATGTTTTGGCTTCCTTAACCAATTTTCTCATTGACATTCTTGGATTATGCCTCTTTAATGAGTTTTGGCATTCTTGAGGTGCAAGGATATCCTGGTTTGCTTTAATGTAAGGAGTCTCATTGCATCAGCCAATTGTCTTTTTGATAATCATTCTATTGATTCCATGTTTTTTTCCAGCTTTAAAAATCACAAGTGGAGTCTGTCCATTTTCATGTTGCTCAATTATATGCTTTCTTTTAAGTTATATAGACATTGCTGCCAGTAAATACTAAAACACTTTGAAAAAACAAATAGTATACCTTGTTGTGTGAGTATCAAACTACAAACAACAGTGTTAGGATCAAAAATTTTGAAGTAGAATTCATTTTAAATTTCGTAACAGCATTTATGCCACACCCTGTAGATGTAATGAAAAGGATATTCATAGACTTTAGGAATTAGGTCTGATAAGCCAATAGTAGCTGATTAATGGCATTTATGGAAATTCCAAAGGTGTTACAAACAAATATCCATTATCATATGACTCTGTTTTTCTCTCCACCTTTTCCTGTATCTTCTCGTTATCTTCCTTATCCCTTCCAATCTTCAATGTCTGTCTATGTTTTTATCTAAATTCTATTCAAATTAATTTCATATATATAAATACTTACTACTACATTCTCATTTATATTTCTTTGGATTTGTTGTCATAAAGAAGTCTAATATATTGCAATTTTTTAATACATTGATTTTAACCTGCTTTTCAAACCTTTGCTTAATGTCTTTTGATTTGCAAACAGCAAAGCACATCCAAGACTGTATTTCATCTTCATCTATTCCTCCTTCTGTTCACCTGGTTCTCTTTGCTTTTTTTCATGAGCTTTCTTTACCTTTTATCTTTCCTCTTTCATATCTTCTACCTGCTTAATATATTATATAGATTTCTTGATTAGAAATTATGGTTGGGAATGAGGCAGCTTCTACACTCTGACCATAACAAGAAAACTATAATGGTCACACATAGAAACAAACAGAATAATAGCATAGATACTTGTCATAAACTTATGAATCGGCAATTTGGATTCTTGATGTCAGTTTATTTTAATTAAGCAGCATGGGCTATTTAATTGCAATATATGATCTGCTGACAAGAAAGCATCAAAGGCAAAACTTAAATAGGAATATGATATGAATGGTATGCTATTGTAGAGTCTAAAAGCAGTGCAGTTCTTGGTTTGGATTATTAGTATTATTATTTAATATGAGGTCGATGTTTTGCGGAAATATGATGCTATTCATGAAAATGGATTTAAAAAGGATCAATGAGGAAACTGAGCATATTTTGCTTTCATTAACAATTACAGTGAAGCAAGTGATAGTATTCAGTCAAGGGTAACCAAATACAATGAAAATTTTCTCAGCTTCATTGATGTGGAATATTCTCTTAGTGTTCAAATCATCCATTCATGTCATTTAATTTTATATGAAATAGGTTATCATCATTTTGACAGAGCTCATAACAAAAGTGGTCATAATCAACTCTGGAATAATTCCATCTATTCTCATTCATAATTTTCCATTTGATTTTCTCTATAAGCAAATGATTTGTAACAGAATTTTTACTTTGTATTTCTGAAGGCCAGCAAAGAGAAAACTGTCCACTTCTATCTTAAGAAAATGAAAGTTTATTGAAAGAATGCATTTGTTGTTTTCAGTATTGTATATATTTTGAGTGTCTATCAAAGAAAATCTCTTTAACATTAGTCTACTTTAGCCCCTATGATATATAGTATGAAAGGCACCTTTAGTGAAACACTGCAATCAGGTTGTCGAGTATAGCTTCAGGCAGAAATATAAATGTATTCAAGGATGTTAAATGTCAGTCATTTAAAACTTCAATCAAATTAACCTGTATCCCAATTCTGTTCAGCAATCAATGCAGCAGTCATTGCAATTACCATTTTGAAAGACTGACCATACTGTTGAGAACTTTTCAAATCATTGATCAAATACATCAGGACTTTCAGAAAACTACTTAGCAATTCTTATCCACCAGCATGATTTGAAGAATGATGCCAACAAAAACGAAATGTCCTAAATCTAATGTGAAATCAAATTTGCTGGAATGTCTCCAAATGATAAAAATACAAATAAAAGAAAAAAATACTAAAAACAACACTACATTGTTTCAGGGATATTTTAAACACCTCTGTTGAGAGCTGCTTTCATTCCCTGTGAATTTTTTTTGTTTTTTGAGATGTTTTATCTATTTTTAGTTTTAGTTAAATCAACACTACACAAGAGAGCATTTGGTATTCTAAACTTGTTTTACTTACAATTTGCTCATGAAAGTGGTGTAAATGGTTTCAAATTTAAAAATAATAATAATAATAATAATACATATGAGAATCCTATTCTGTCAGTAATGCTTACATTAATTCCCAAGCAATGAAAAACACTTTCTTTCTGGTTTTTCAATTTTAAGCATACATAATGAGTGTTGGAATTTGATTTTAAGTAAAAAAAACAAAAAAAAAAAAAAAATCCGACAAAATTCAGTAGTTAGATGATCAAATTTCATTTGTAAGTGCTAATGAGATTCTAATGATTTTCTTTCATAGTTGTCTGAATACCTTAAGAAGATAAATTTCCAAGAGTAGGCTATTATAAAACTTTTCTGTGTCCTACATTTATTTTAATCCTAGTTTGCTTACCAAAGTAGTATGAACTCTTTCACATTTAAAAATAATATTATACATATCATAATTTGTCAGTATGATCATTTTGTGCTGTTTTTGCTTGTTGCAGATTACATACTCAGTCACTTTCTGTTTAAAGAAGTTCACTCATCACTGAGTTATTTTAGGACAAGGCAAAAGATCTGCCCATTAGGTGACAACTTGTGGCTTCATGCAGACACAAACATCAATGGCTCCCAAACAGTTTCATTTACCCAATTTCCCTCATAACACTTAAACCAAACCTTATTATGGCTTTCCAGGACTTTCAAGTATTTTTTGCACACTGGCTGATATTATCAAGCAGTCAGCTCCTTGACAAATCAACCATGTTGAGATTTGATTCTAGGTCTCATGGTCAGAATGCTAACTCTATAGCCACTTGGTCACATTCTATCAGTAATGCTGATGTTAATGCTAGAAGAATGGGCATTTCTCTTCTCATAAAACATACAGAATGACTGCTGAAACTCAATTACAAAAGAACTTTGGTAAAAAATGTTAAAATTGAGTGGTTAAATGACCAAATTAGATTTTTAAGTGCTAGGGTGACATTGATGATTTTCTTTCATAGCCCTGTGAATGGTCTTCATTTTCTTACCTGAGGAACAATACTCACCAAAAGTAGGCTAATAAAAATTTTCTTTAACACAGTCATGTCTCTAAAGTTTATTCCCTATATGTTTTCTTACAGGACATAGATCAGTATTTAATGATCAACTTTTTTAATTATTACTATTGGCTGAAAATCTGCCTGACAAGAAAAATAAGCTAGTTCCTGCAGAAAGCTGAAATATGATATTTGATAGATGAAGGAGAGATGAAGAATTTAAACTATGTACTTACTGAATAATATTTTATTAGAAAATTATCAGCTCATTATGAAATATTGAATCACAATTAATTGAAATCTCAAGTCTTCACATTTTTACCATATATTTATCTATCTCAGATTTTATTCTCACAATAAACACTGGCCAAATATTGTACTTCCAAATTTCATCAGTCTCAGTGCCATACATTTTTGTCAAATCTGAAAACAGATTTGCATATTGTAACTCAAAGTGGGAGGCTCATCCTATGTAAAATTTATAAAACAAATTTTAATTAGCAAATTATTACCAATTTAGTTTTCATCAGCCAAAAACCTGTATTAGTGAACCAATCTGAGACAATAAATAGAGATGACAAAATAATTTTCTTCAGTAGCTCCACACAATGCAAAGTGAACCACTACACTCTATACATAAGATTCTTACATTCAACTTATTGAGCCCACTACAAGAAATACATTCTTGAAGACTACCCATCTCAATTAATAGTCACTCACTACAAGACAGAATGACCTGCATTACAAGAAAGACATTTTTCACATTAGCATTCATTCAAAAACATTTCAAGGTACTTTTTAATAAGCTTTTATAAGGACTCAGTTATACTCATTTTTCTCTTCAAACATTTTACAAATTTCCAGCAATTCAAAGCAATTTTCCACACTCTGTAATCTTGTTTAATATTCCTGTATAAAATTTTACATATTTAAGTATTGCATATAATTTTAATAGTTTCATTATAAATCTACCTCCCTTATTTCTTCCACCTCTGACTTGGTTTATCTATTCTTCCTCCCTTGTCCATTTAGTAGTAAACTGCACTCATTGGTGCATCTGCAACAAAGCTACTAATGTCTTTTATGAGTAGAAACTTTACATATAGCTACAACATCAAGCTAGTTTTTTTTTGTACGACTTATAAGTTAATCAATATCATCTAGAGGTTTTTGTTTAGCACCCTCTGGTGGCCTTTGCTTGTATTCCAAATGTAAATCCAACAATGTGTTTTTATCTCAGTTTTTTGGTGACCAGAAAATGTAATATGAAATACTCATAGAAAAAAGATAATAACTTTGGTTTTATGTTCAGAAATTTTCAGCTAGACATCTGAGTTAGAAAAAGCAAAATAAAAACTAATGGATACAAAGTAAGGGTCCTGTTTAGCATTATACTTATACTGTAAACTGAATCCCTGCTAAAAACACCTAAAATTTTGAAATTTTCAAAAAATCCTATGTTACTAACCAAAGAAAATGGTTTGGGTATAAGACCTACACGATTTTCTTTATTTAGTAATTTTGATGACAGACAAAAAGACATTTGGTGAATATGAGTAAAAGTAATATATTCCATGCCATGTTCCTTCAGGATATAGGGGATCATGGTGCTCTACAGATTCCCTTTTCTTTATTATCTGCAAACTGCCATGTATTCTTGGAAAAGATAGGAGTGATTTCTTATTATCTTTTTCATGGTTTGAAATTTAAAGTTTTTCTTTCTCTTAGACTTTTTGCAATCCAAAGTTAGAGACATCCTTCTATTTAACCTACAACTGGTAGGATTAAAGAGATATTCATGCCTTTCCCAGGCATATTAGTATGAAAGTAAACACAACAGACTTGGCCAGAATTTAAACTCAACTTGTAAATTCCACTTTCCACACCGATAACTGCTACACTACCTAAATATTCACAAATAATATGGCATGAATGCTACTGGCTATGTTTTTTGTTCCAATGCTTGTTTTAATAGTTGGAGCATATTTGATCTAGAAGGCTATGATAAGATAATGAAATCAATTTAAGACATTAAATGACTTAAAATGAATGAAAATAGTCCTCAAAATGCATGTAGTAAAACTGACAGAAGTATGTATGCATGTAAGTTCTATATACTCTTCTGGGGAGTATAAGGCCACAGCCTCACTACACTAGGTGCTGCTGCTGTAGTTTCTGTAATAAGTAGGTTTCTACAGCTTGAAGTATTTCATGTCTTACTATATATATATGAAGATTAGAGTAAATTAAAGTTTAGTTTCAGTGTAAAATATTTTGTTCATCATTTTAGGTGAGGCTTTTTTGAAACACTGGTTCCCATACAATCACCAAAGTTAAGCAACATCGAGCCTGGTCAGTATCTAGATGTGTGATCACTTTGAAAGACCAGGTGCTGTAACATTGGATGTGTGGTTGATGTAATGGATAATTACTCAGAATTGTTATTCAGAGGATGAGATCCAATTCCAGTTGAGTTTGTTATTAAATTATGTGCAAATATCCTTGGGAAAAGTATGAATCCTTCTCTTCTCCCCTCAGTTATGGGTTAATTAGTAAGACTTGTATTACCAAATCATTATTATTTTTAAAAAAAATTCTCACACTCTGAAAATATTTTTAAATAACCTGTAAAGGGTTGATAAGCTGTAAAAAACAAACTAATCAATCAATCAAAATTAGGAGAGGCTTTAAAGGCTTGTTTTCTGCTATCAAATACTTTTAAATTGTCACAGTATTTAGTAAAATATTTTTCTCTGACTTAGGAAAAGCTTTTGCAGTCAAATAATTTACACACATGACTTAATATATAGAAAAAAAAACAAAATAAAAGCAGACTATTTCACATTTCTGCTGTCAATGATATATTTAACTGACCTCACAGCTAAAAGCAAGTGACTAGTAAATAGTACTGAGAGAAAGGTCAGTGGAACCTGAAGTTAATAGTGCAATGTGATTATATCATCATCCCACTATAGAAATAAAAGCTGCAAATGAATTCTGCCAAAAGTAAAGAAAAAAATCTTAAATACAGTATGAAACAAAAAATCAGACATATACAAAGTTGTGTCTATAATAATTACAATGAAAACAATAGTTCAAATAAATAATGAGAATTCCTCATCTCAAAAATGAAATAATAAATTAACAAAAAGCACTGTCATGATAACGCAATGTCAAAACTATCTGACATGGAATATAAAAGGCTCCATAATTACACCACTTCAGGATGGTGGTATAGCGGATATAGGAGTCGATTAAACATGTGTTGTCATTTCATGGTTATGAATTCAATCTCTCTCTTGGTTAGATACTAAAACAGTATACTCTGGTTCAGCAGGAATGAATAACAGTAAACTCTGAAATTTTGCATGTTGCAGTGAATGGCTGCTCTCTCAGGAAGGCCCCATACTTTGAGATTCTATTGGGACTAACCCTAACCCAGGGTCAACCCATACCTCAAGTGGAATTCATACATGCACTAATAAGCTAAAGATACTGGAAAATGGTAAGTCCCCTGTACTGCTTCAATAAGTATCTGACTTCTCCTGCTATCCTCTACCTTTCCAAGAGCAAGATCAGGCTGAAAATGGAGTACATCAGGAATTGTCTAGTGTTCACTTTTTCACTACCAAATCCAAAAACATCTCTGCAGCCTTGTGGGGGATGAATTATTTTTCACTCTACAACTCCTTTCCCACAGACAAAATGTAGGAAGTTTCTCTCTATTCTATCATTATGTCCATGGAAAGTGTTCATATAATCTATAATCTTTAGCTTCCCCAGTTCTAACCTTTAGGGCAAAAGCTCGCCATGCCACACATATTGTAGTAAACCATCCTCATTTCCTTCATATTCTATTGGTGAGATGTTAAGTTTCACTTGAACATTTCTTTCCACAAACTGCTACTTTGCAGAACATACTCCCAAGAGGATGCTTTCCTCATCACTACAATATTAACCTGTTCAAGTCTATGGTTAACCATTATCATCCCCCACATAGGATTAAGGGAGTATTCATGCTTTTCTCAAGGGTATTAGTATGAAATTTCAAGTATGAATATTTTTGCTATATATTTATCCATCTCAAATGTTATTCTAGCAATAAACACAAGCCTAATATTGTAATTTCAAATTTCAACAGTCTCAGTCTCAAAAAACATAATAATATCTATAATATTAATAATCCAGATGGGAACTATAGTTTGAATAAAATAAAGTGTATAAACTGTGCCTCTTACTCTGTAACCCTCTATCTTAATTGACTCTTCAGCCTTGTACAAGGTGAATGAACATTATTGTAATAAAAAAAAAGAACTGTTATCATAGGGACAAAATCACACAATAATCAACAGATATACCATATTAGCTAAACAATGAATCTCTGATGATGATCACAAAGTACTTGCTGAAACATTGCCTATAATAATATCTATAATATTAATAATCCAGATGAGAACTATAGTTTGAATAAAATAAAGTGTTTAAACACATAGAGAGTAAAAAATTAGAAATGCATGAGGATTACTTAAAATGTAGGCATATTTAAAAATAATCGTACATCTGTTTCATCTTTGTAATACCAGAAAAACTATTTGAAGTTTAGGAAAAAACCCAATGGATTAAAAAGACATGGAATCAGATTTCTAAATAAAAATCTCTGAAAGAAAATTAACTGCCAAAATACACAAATCTTATCATCCAATGAACACACAACTTTCAAATGAAAGCCACTTTGTTTAATTTCAAATCAGATTTTTCTTTTTTTTTTAAAGATCAGCCATAGATATTGATCTGTACACTTCATGACTTCTTGTCCAATGCTTTCTAAGCTTTTACTTTGAGATCCTTGATTTCTCATAGCTATTGGCATGTGTCTCCTTCTTTCAGAGAATTGGATGCACTAGGCTAGAATCTTGATCTTTTCTTCAGGAAAATCAAACAAGAAAAGTAAAAATAAACAAAATAAACACAAAGAAAAATAAAATGAGCACAATCATGGCAAGGGGGTTTGGAAGGAAAGCAAAAAAAAATGATTTGGTGTAATTTGAAACTTACTTTTGATTCTTTCTAAATTCTCTTGAATAGACTGAACACTCGGCCTACTTAATGTTTGCTATTTTAGTGAAGTTCTATTAAACACGTTATCATCAAGATTTTTTTTCTTTGGTCTCTGAGTATGTAGTCTTTGTTTTACTTCTGGGAATTTCCTGCTGATACATTTTGTCAGTGTCACTTTAAGAATAGTCACTTATTTCACCCTGCAGAGATTCACTTAAGTTCTCAATCTATTTGACAAACTTATGAACAACTACAGAAAAGGATAACATCATTTAATGTATATTTATTAATAAACATGATAATTTTTGCCAATAAAAATAATTTGCTGATAATATACCATTTTTTATTGTTTAAAATGGGAAGAACATATGTGAAACCAAGTAAAAAAACATCCTTTTAATTATTGTTTAGACACTCATGTATCTTTTGATACATGACTGACAAGGCAGATTTTCCCAGGTTGCCATTTCTTTCTGCAGTAGACTAATTGCCATCCAATGCTATAGAAACCAGTCTGTCCTGCTATTTACCTATAGCTGGAGGGAGAATAAGAGGATTCATATCTTTCCCAAGTGAATGTAATGGATCTGACAGGAATTTGAACTTGGCTCTCCAATTTCTCAATCCAAGCTACTTATCTGTTACTCCACCATGCCATGTCAATAAAAAGTTTTGTTCCTTATATAATTTGTTACAGGAAATGATGTTGTATAATTCATTGAAGTATTAATTATCTTATATTCATATATTTTATTTTCATATTCAAAAGAAAATCAGGAAGCTATTTAGCTAATTCTTATACTGGCCAACTTCCTTACAAATCAAGAGGAGACTTGAAGCAACTGAGATGTGATTCTACAGATGAAGACTGAGAATACTATGGATGGTGCATGTGAGCAATGAGGAAGTTTTAAGCAAAATGAAAACAACAAGGAAAATTAGAATCGGAAAGACACAGTTAAAATTTTGAGGACACATAATAAGAAAAGAAGGCTTGGAGAAATTAACGCTCACAGGGCATACTGAAAGGAAGAGGGACAGTAGGAAACAGCAAATAGCCTACAAGGTTGTGTAAATGGATGAAGATCAGGGATTTGGGAGGATAGTAAAAATATTGCTCAGTGTTACAAAGGAAAGGAAGTTGTGTAGAGTCATGAAAAGACATGGTGCCTAAAAGAGAATTTTCCCACCAATGGTAACTGGTGGCTTTCATTGAAGGTAAAATATCAGCAAGTTTCTTCAATATTGCAGCATGCTCTTCAATATTCTACCTTATTTTAGTAATGCTGTTGCCAGAAAACTACCAATTCTTTAAACCTTTTTGCAAGACTTTTTTGATAATTGATGATTAACTAGTGGATTACTTAGAAGATACGGAAGAGAGTTCATATTTACCCTGTTTGGATATTGCAGATTTTGTAAGTATAATGTGACTTTAAGAAACAATGGTTCAGTATTCCCCTTTTTAACACCGTTTTTCAATGCATGAAAGAACCTGACAATAGATTTAAAACCTTTGATGTTTTGCTACAATTCTGTTGCTCTATGACTGAACAATAAAATGAGAATAAAAACTATTAATGTCTATTGACAGTTTTGGTGCCTGTAAATCTGAAGATAGCTTGTCTTTGGCTATCCAAATGAAAATGTTGTCATGCAGTTGTTAGTGGCCCTACAAGGCAGACTACTGAATGGGTCTTGTATATATATATATATATATATATATATATATATATATATAATCTGATCTACTTATATAGAATTCTTTTGGCCAATACTCCACTAGCAATGAGCATTGATTTTGTCGCCCTGAGGGAAAAACAGCAGTTTCTCATAGGGGACTTCCTAAGCAGACAATAAATATGCCTGCAACACAATTAGGTTTCTCTTTTGATATATTTGATTTAGGAAGAGCCAAAAGCAAATCTCAAAGTAAGGAATTTCTATGATTTACCTATCTATCAAGGTACATTTTTTTCTGTCACCATAATAGTGAAAAATTTATAACTAATCAACTGTTTTAACACTTGAAGGTAGAGGAGAGATAGACATTTTCAAAATACCCACTCATAGACTTATGCTCGAACCAATATTAGAATAAGGTGGTGTTTTTTGTCTGTAAATTCTTAACAACCTGTTTAGGCATGTGAGTATATAAATCATTATCTTGTGAATCAATATAAATGGCAGATTCAAAATTTAAAAATGAATTTTCCTGAAAAAGCATTCAAACATCATATCAGAATTAAAAATCAGCTTATTTAATTTAATATGCCTATAAATTTAATTTCTGTACATTTTTGCTCTCAAAAATCTTTTCTGAAAATTGCTTGTTTTCATATAAATGTTTTAATAAGTATGAACTCTTTTTCTTCTATATGGTATGTCACTTCAATGCTCTTCACAATGTCATGTCCTTTGTAAAGTTTGTCTTTTTGTTCTATCTCCAAATCCTTGTTCTGTCAACCATTTGCATAAGCTCATTAAGTAGGTTATACACTGCTTTCTTCTGTCCCACTTGACTTCAATATGTCCTGTGGGTGTCAAATTTCCCAAGCCCTCTTTCCTCGTTATGTGCCCTAGGAATTTCATTGTCTCTTCCTGATACGACATATAAATGTCTTTTTTGTTTCCATTTTCTCTAAAACTTTGTCATTGCTCATGTGTTCTCTCTATGTTATTCTTATTACCTTGAAAAGCATCTGTGTGTTTACAAATACATACATGTAATTAAATACTGTTTACATTATTTGCATTCAGACTAATGTCCCCATCTTTACTGTTATTATTATGTTTTAGCCATTGAGCCTTCTAGCCTTCAATCAGGGTATTTTGAACTGAAGCCTTTATTTAATCTATAGTAGTAGAATGTCCTTCTTCTGCTGTCCATGTCTAGAGATATCTCATCTTGTTCTTTTTAGAATTGCTGGTTATTGCTTGCTTTGTTTTCCCTTGGATCCAAATCTGTACTACCTGGCACATGAATTGAACTCACACTTGATATGCTACCAAATTCATTAAATAACACTTTAATCCGTTAGGAAATTTAAGTATAATTACATGTAGACATAAATATTATATTTACATGACACATATATGCCTATTTACATGTATTTACACGTGAATGTCTATATTCAATACACCCACACTCATATCTATATGCATGTTTTCTGCACAAGTATATATATATATATATATATATATATATATATATATATATATATATATATATATATATATATATATATATACTAGAACAAGTTCCTATAGAAGAAAAAGAGAAAGAGCAAAAAACACAAAATCTGAGAGGGTGGAGAAAGAATTGCTTTTCTAGTCACGACTACATTCATCTTATTCAGTCTTTATTCTTTTTATTTTCTACCATTGATTTTAGCAAACAAAAGATGAAGGTTGTGGTCTTGCACATGCTATTCACTCACCTTCGATCAAGATACATGTCATAAGCCATGGGAGAATTCCAATAAAATTTTAGAAAAGTTTTGAATCTAAAAACTGCAGATTAACGGGAATTATAGCTTAGCATAAATATTCTGTCCATAACAAGCTGACAAACGTATGTGAATCAGTCGAAAAATGTAGCAACTAAAATTTCAAAATATTTACATTGCCAAAAAATAATTTTATTCTTAAGAAATATTAAAAAAACCAACTGGCAATTTAAAGCAGGAACATAATTAACATCAAATGAAAGAAAATAATAATTTTTATTTTAATCATTTCACTCCATGCAAGGCAATAAAGCCACTAGGACACAAGAGGCTACTGAGTGTTAGAGAATATGAGAAAAGCTACTGTTAAGGAGAGATGACAGTAAAAGAACAAGAATTAATACAGAAGATAACAAATGATATTGCATTTAAATTTTTGAAGATCAAAGTTCCCTGGGAAGTAAGAAATCAGAATAGTGTTTCACAAACAAGAAGTATGATAGAAAAAACTGTTAGCTTAGAACTAATGGTTACATTTAAATGGTTACAGATGAAATAATTAACCATTTCAACTGTAAATTGATGGGATTTTGTCACCAATCTAGTACTGCACTTAAATTCATAAAGTCTAAATACCATAAAGAAAAGTTCATCTGAAAAATTACCATCAAAGTATTTATAGAAAAGTCACAGGGAAGCTATGTAGTGCTGGTGGGAAAGTGGCTGAAGCCAAGATGCCAGATCAGGGCCAATAATATTGCAGATTCTTTGGATTTTATCAAGAATCTCTAAATATATAGCAGGAACACCAAACTAGATGTGACAGCAGAATTCATAGCAAGGATGAATGGTAAACTTATAAATATGTAAGATAGATTCTGGCAAGAAGAACTGTCTAGCATGACATAGTGAACCAACTTTCTTAGCTGCAGACTTAGCAATTGATTCAATATAATCTTTTCACTTCATGTTAGCTGAAAACATTATCCCCAGAAGGCGTAATGTGTTGAAATATGATTAAATATGAACAAATGCTGAATTTTAGGAAACAAAATTTGCAAAACTCACTGATATATAAGGTACTTATAAAGATACTTAAAGGCACTATTCAAATAATTTTTTTATCAGAAGTTAGGGGAAAAAGGATTATGAATTAATAAAAGACATATTGAATTTGGTGAAAATAATTTTTGATTTATACATGACAGTTATAATTAATAATAGAAATAAAAACCTATCTAGTAACAAACAGTATATCAGACTCATAGCAATAAATGTTTGCTATTATATTTTTTTTATTGAATTTACCTCATGCAAGGATGTAAAACCACTAAGGCATAAGGGGTTACAGAGTGTGAAAGAATTAGAAAACCAAAACATTATGAAGGAGCAAGAATAACAGATGTGTAATCAGGAAGACAGTAGATAATGAATGAAATTTTTGAAGATCAAATTTGGTTGGAAAGCATGGAGCTGGAAGAGAGTTCCACAAGCAGAAAGTGCAAGAAGAGAAACTGTTAGCATAGAACTAATGGTTACATCCAACCAATTTAACTGTAACTTGATGAGACCTTGTTGTTAATCTAGTATTGCAGTTAAATTCATAAAGTCTAGGTAGCCTGGGGAAGAAGCTCATCTGAAAAATTGCCATGAAAGTATTTATATAAACAAAATGTAACAGGGAAAACAACAGCAGTGGGAAAGTGACTGAAACCAAGCTGCCAGGTCAGGACCTGAAATTTTGTTGATTCTTCTTTGGATTTTATCAAGAATCTCTAAATATATAGCAGGAGTACCAGACCATATGTGGCTGGTATATTCTAAGCATGGATGAATGGTAGACTTATAGATATGTTAGATAAATTCTGGAGAGAAAAATTGTCTCATACAACAAAGTGAGGCAATTTTCTTAGTAAATGGATTCAATGTAGTCTTTCATGTCAGCCAAGAATATACATATATATGTAAAAATTCAGATATACAAAAAATGTGTAAAAAGACAGTATGAATAATGACAAAAGGAAACCATTTATCAGGCATCAAATTACATCATTTAGCATCAAGTTTACCTTGACTTTCACAGTTAGCCTGAAGAATATTTATGAGTGGTTTTAAATTAAAAAATTTTGAAAACCTAATGATATTTTTTACTTCTTTTTATAAATACTTGTTGCAAAATAAAATCTTTATATTTGTCTTGATAAAGTCTATCAGAAGATAAAATATGTGGTAAAGAAAAGTTTTCCTTTGCTCTTTATTCCTATATATATATATATATATATATATATATATATATATATATATATATATATATATAATCAACTAATTACACTTGCAAGAAATTCAGCCAACATAGCAGCTCCACTTAAATTAAATAAGAAGTGTTTGTGTGTACATTTCTATCAATGCCAAATGGCTATATCAAATTAACTGATTAGGAAAATAAGCTAATTAATTATGCACATTGGAAGCCCCACACTGTAGCTTGCTGAAAAATGCCAGAGGATAGTAAATAAAAGGTGTCAAATTTACTTAAAAACAGCAAATAGTGAAACCTACAGAAAGAAGAAAATAATTAAATAACCAAAAATTGGATAAGAAAGAATTGAATTGTTGACTGTAATACAGCAGAAACTTGATCAAAAAGAATAAAATACCTAAGTAGTTTCTAATATTCTGGACATTTCTTGAACTGGACAAGAGAAGAACTCAAAATCTCAATCACAAGGAAGAAAGCTAATGACAAGACGTAAACATTTGTATTCAATCAACAACATTTTATTTAAAGCTGAAAGAGGAAGGATAAAGATTCAAGGATTGCATTAACTCTTCAATCAAATGAATTGATGACTACATAAGTCAGAATAAATTGTGGGTAGAAAAGTGACTATATGAGTCAATGAGAAATCAGTTGTTGGGGAGGCTTGATCAAGTATGAATCAACTTGATGGATGGATGGACGGACGGATGGACAGACGGACGGACGGACGGACGGACGGATTGTCGGACGAATGGACAGATGGATGGATGGACAGATGAACAGACAGATGGACAGATGGACGAACGGATGGATGGATGGATGGACGGATGAATAAATGAATGAATCAATGAATCAATGAGGTAGAGTGAAAGAGGGAGAACAAAGGATAGCAAGAAGTGTGTTGATAAAGGAAGAAAGACAAATTGTTTTGCCCCTAAAACTACAATTAAGACAATTTCTTCTTCTACTTCTATGTGCTGTATCCCTTCAGGGTGTTTGCAGTCATGTCTTTTCACAATTTCTTGTCCTTTGTAGCTCTTAATAATTTTTTTTTAACCCACAAATCACTGCCAACCATTTACATAAACTTGTTAGGTTATGTGCTGCTTTCCTCTGTACCTCTTGCCTTGAATCTGTTCTGGGAGTATCAAGTATTCCAAGCTATCTTTCCTCATTATGTGCTCTAGAAATTTCAACAGTCTCTTATGAGGATAACTAAAATGTTTTTCAGAATGGTAAAACATCAAATTGTCAGGGAATTTAAGATTTGAATAGATCATCCATTCCAGACCGAAAGATTAATCTAATTATTATGTCAATTATTATGAATAAGAAACAAATTCTATCAGATTAGGACTTTGTTATTAATGGACCACAGTAAAATTTTAGAAATTGATAATTAGAGAATTAGGGAACAAGAAATTGATAGTTGTGTCATTTATTACTGGATTGATTGAACAATTCTGAAAAGTTTTGTAAAATGGCATGAGAAGGATCAAGACAATCCAGACAGTAGCAATACTGAGGTCAGCTTGAATCTCTTGAAGAGACTGCTGCAGACTTTCTGTCATTTGATTGTCAATAAAAGTAAACAGTTATCAGTTGATTGAAAAGTCAGTGAAGAAGCAAAGTGGGAAAGAAAAAAATAAGGAAATATTGAGAGAAGGCATCTACTACTCTGAAATATTTTTTGTCCATCCAAAAGCATAAAATATGTTAGTAGTATTTGACTAACAGAATGTGATTCAAGATTTCTTATAAGCTTGATATATTCCTATCATTCAAGAAATTTATTTAAACAATGATATACAGGAAATAAACTTAGAAATAATATGAGAGAAACTTTTCAATTTTTTTCTGTAGAATGTTCTGTTCTCTTTCAATGACCAAAATCACCATTGTCTTTGATTCAAACTTTGTAAATAATCAAATTCAGCCGCTACAGTGTAACCCGGATATAAGATACTCGTATATAAGAGAAACCCGTATATAAGAGAGATTTTCTTTGGTCCCAAATTAGAGCCATACTTACCTAAACAAAATAGACCAAACCCGGATATAAGAGAAACCCGGATATTATAAGAGACTTCTTCTCCAGTCCCGACAACTCTCTTATATCCGGGTTACACTGTACAAAAATATTGGAAATAAATTAAAGAAGTCAAAATTTTCTTTTGTTTTTTATTTTGCTTTAAGATTGGGATTCCTAAAGTGGAGAGAGTCAAATGATCTGGATTAGTGAGGAAAAAGGGGATGATGGAAAGATCCAGGGGAGTTGTGATGGAAAAGTAAGAAATTGGTTAAAAAGAAGTGAGTAAAAATGAGGTGTTATTAAAATCAGGTAATATTTTTTCTCTTTTTCTTTAAAAAAAATTAAATCACTTACACTTAAGCATAAGCTTTACAAAAAGTATAATTAACAGTAATACACGAACATATGGTTTGATTTTATTTTGTTGTCCAAAACTAAAGCTCCAAAGTTTTGCTTGTAGCTTGCTATGCTGATGTTATCTGGACAGATCATGCCACACTCCTGCCAGATCAGACAACAAATAACTGTAGGATCCAATGTTCTAGGCTTGTAGGCAGGTATAGTGATATTGCCACAGACATTTATCTGTCAACACCTTACCTAATGACATTTAAGAAAAGCTTGAAATGCATATGTCTATTTACAATTTGTTAGGGCAGTTTTTGTTTTAAATTTGCAGTATGCCTAATACCAAAAAAAGAAATGTTTTCATATGGGGGTGCAAATGGAGTATTAGAGATGTGGCCTTGGAGCCATGTGGGTGGCAGCTAGAAAAAGTTTGGAAACCACTGTACTAAGAGATCCAAATAATAGCCATTTGGCACGTATCGAGCCAGAGAAATTTATCAACTTAAACGAAAGTTAGCTTTCAAAAGACTCAGATTTTGTGAACAAGTGTAACCAAAATTCTTTTAATATATTCTTGCTGAATATTTATAAACACAAAAAATAATCTCACCATTTAAAAAAAATATCATTTTCAGAAATTTTTAAGAATTCATCATATGATTAGGATTTTATTTTCTTTGAATTATTGATAAAATTACCATGTTATTCCAGTTGGTTGGTTGGTTGATTTTGTTTAGAAGCATATCAACCTCTATGGATTATTTAATGCTAAAATCTAAATATTTTGTATGTAATTTTATGCTTTTAACTACAGATACTGTGTACATAATTTTATACTTTCAAGGTAAAAATTATGTTTTTTAGGTATATAGTTTGTAGATCATAATATGTATTGTTGGTAATTTTTTTACAAAAAATCTATTACTGGTAATTTTACTCTAAAAATGTATTTTTATATTTTTTAGAGTTGCATTAACTGTCATTTTGTTATAAAAATGTATTGTTGAATCGAAAAAATCAGTTTTATGTGGTGCATAGTGTAATGGATATCAGCTCAAAATTCTGGCTTAATCTATTGTATTCACTGGCAAACAAATGTTTTTGGAAAAATAAAGTATGAATCTGTTATCCACCCAACTGTGGCAACCACTCAAAGAGAATGAAAACTCTGAACCATGGAGAGGTGGTGGGAAACCACTCTACTACCTTTCCCAAGAAGGAACAGAAATTCACAGATAATAAAGGAAAAGGAATCTGTGGAGAGATATGATTACCTATCTCCTGAGAGACAATGATATTTAAAAAGAGAACATTATTGCAAGTGATTTCATTCCAAATAATTTCCGTGTCTTTGTATTCTTCACATTCACAATGTTTTGGATGTGTGCCCTCTGGCTTTCCTTCAGGTTGAAAATGTTAAAAAAATATGAACACAAGAAAATTCAAAGAAAATCACAAGTAACCATTAAAACACCTTGTCTAGCAAAATTCAGTCAAGAGCTCTTTACTATTAATTTAAAAAAAAAAAATTAACTTTGCATAATTATAAATTACCTGCAGATTAAAAATTTGATTTCAGTTTAGATGATTTGTTCTGAAAGTAATGCCATCTATTTTGTTATGTTCATCCACAATGTCAGTGACAAATATTGTGATATGGCAATCGATGTTGGAACTTACTATCAGTAAGACATAATTTTTTCTTGTTACAGTTGAGCAGGAGGCTGACAAAACTGAGTTTGACATAAAAGTGTATATGACTCAAAGGAGTTTTACTGAATTCTTTCATGAGGGAAAAAAATGCATCCAGTGAAATATTTGCTAAACATTTATGGGAACCAAATAGTGCGTGTGAGCTTAGTGAGACAGGAGGTAATGCATTTCAGAAGTAGTGACAGCAACAGTATATGACAAGCCACATTTTAGAAAGGCTTGTACAGTTGTCAACCCATGAAATGAAGGCTTTCATTTATCACTGGTGAAAAAGCACAGCTAAATGTAGTGAACATATAGAAAATAAAGTTTTGTAGCTGAAAGTTTTTTCCTATCCAACAGTGTTATTATGTTCTCCGTATCTGTTGCAGTTACTATGGAAATAAACAGGAAGTACTACTTACTGAGCATCACACACACGCATATGTAAAAGAAGCATATAAATAAATTCTTAACTAAATTCAATTAAACTGCTAGTTTATTCAGTCTGCACATTGATTTGCACAGCATAATCTTAAATATATACAAATATAAGACATTTGACAATTAGCAGATATATGCTTATTTATTAAGTAAGAAAAATAAAATGCAAAAATTTGAAGAAGTTGAGATTCGTGAAATCATTTGTAAATTTTAATTATATTAAATATCCTAAATTCAACTAATTATGTCTTGTAATCAGTAAAAATATTTTTTGCTACATTGTTTTATTGTCAGATAAATCATCTAAAAAATAAAGTAAAATAAGATTAATCATCCTTCTAAAATAACTCAAATTTTATTCAATTTTTCTAATTGATTTTATGCTCATGAAAAGATAATTTGTTCTCAATAATTACTGATTTCCAACTACCCTTTGGCTCTTATTTAGAATCAAACTGTGAAAAAATGCAGAAAGATTAGACTTTTGTCTTGGTTATCACAAAACCCTAATGGAAGGAGATACAGTTAAATCACTGGAAAGATTAGGTTGAATTAGCTTATAGACAGGTGATGGGTTCAACCCTTAACCTGATGTTAACAAATCTTACCACTAACCTTATTATTATTAAGCAATATTTCACTTTGCACCACTCTCAGCTAGACATTTTATTTTTTACTGGAAGATTTAGAAATTATTGAGTAATAAATTCTTTAATGTTTTTGAGAGCTCACCTGATGTTTGATGAAACAGCTGTCACTTAAGAGGCTAAGGTTTAATGACTAAGCAAGGAATAAGTTGACTATGATTATTTTCCATTGAATTAACAAAGTGAAAGACTAAATGAACTTGCAAAGTATGCTAATGAAAGCAAAAGGCTATAACTTGAAGAAACGGTTCATTATAGAGAAAAGCTGAAAAGTATAAACCACTATTATAAAAAAAAATATTAAATTAAATTTAATAAAATGAATTAAATTTTTGGCATGAACTGAAAGAATTTCTTTGGTGTGGTTTGATACATTCAAATAAAATTAAGCTACTTTCTATTGGTGCCACGAGTTAAAATAATTTTGTAAAAATGATGGTAATTAGAAGTCAGAGGTGGTCAGATTATGTGATGGCATTATTATATGATGAATATATAAAAGACTAGGCATTAGTGAGATTATAAAGTATGGTACTTAGAGTGATGGCTACAATATGTTGTTGACTAATGCTTTATATGAAAACAATACTCGTTTTTTTACACTGTGATCCAACAAAATGCTGGCAATAAAAAAAAAAGGCTAGTGAGAAAGAGAAGAAAAAAAATGGAGGTTGTGTTCTGTTCTCTAGTCCCTTTGAAATCTTCAGCAATACTAAGACATAGATCAATGATGACTAAGATTCACAAAGAAGTTATGAGAAAGCAGGTTACCAGAAGCAGAAAAAACAAAAGATGATAATATTTTTTTTATTAGTACCATGACTCTTCAAGATGGTAATAACTCTTCACCTCCTATTTATTATAGTTTCCTCCTACTTCCTGTTCTGCCATCCATTTACATAAGCTTGCTAGATAGGGTACTAGATATTGCCTTCTGTTCTTTTTTCCTTCAGTATATCCTCTGAGTATCAAATTATCTACACCCACTTTCCTCATTATATATACCAGAAATTTCAACTCTCTTTCTGGTTCTAAATGTCTTTTTTGTTCTCATATTCCTTAAAACTTCCTCATTGATCACAGGTTTCTTCCATGTTATTCTCAGCATCCTTCTGTGGGAACATATTTCTGTTTTTTCAAGTTTCCTATTCATCCATTGTTTAATACTATATAGGAGGCTTGATATTATATAGTGTTTCATTATTATTTTTTCTTGATAAGTGTCTAACAAAAGTACTTCCATTTTTTACAGATTTTTGCTCCAAAACTTTTTCTTGTGTACATCTAAAGACTTTGACTGCTACATATGACAGAATCAAAATATTATTATTATTATTATTATTATTATTATTATTATTATTATTATTATTATTATTATCTCATTATCAATACTGTTTAACTGTACTATTATTATAGCAGATATCAGTATTAATATTGTGTCAATTTGCAGGTATTATTTGAAAGCTGTTAACTATACATTTGGAGAGTAAAAGAAAATGACCATTTCTGCAAAAACTGGTTTATGTTATTTGAACGTTCATGACATTTTTCTTTAAATAAGAAAGATAATCAAGAATCATTTACTGTGTGGGTTATCCCACTTGACTTTCATAAAAACACTATCACTAGAGGACATTCCTTAAGCCTGTAAATAGGCATTAGTATTCTCACTCATTTTCTATCTTCTTTTACAATTTTGGTTAAAAGATGTAGTTGTACATGGGAAAAAGTGTGCCCTACTGGAATACATTCATTTTCAATGTCTTGCTTTCCTCTCATGACTTTTTGTACTTTTTCAAACACATGTCTATCATGTAGGACTACACAAATTCCACACACGCAAACACACATTCTCTAATCTAAATACGTTATGAAACTAGTCTTTACATTTTTTCTTCATTTATTGTAACTGTAATATGTTTGTTAATACATACATTGTTGTTCATTTTATTTTGTTTTGCATTACTCATTTATTACTTGGACTCACATTCAAATCTGCAATAATTGTTAATGTTACAGAAAAAGTGACATGTGTTTTCTCCATAAACTCAACAAGAATTTTCATTACAACTTAAACTAATTAGTGACCATTTAAAAAATTGTTAAGAAAAATAAATAGTTCATTTTGCATTGTTTTTATTAACATACTACACATATGAGTGTTACTGAAAAGTTCTCAGACTAACTAAAAATAAATTTAAAAAAAAAAACTTGATATTTGGTCAGATTTTGGGAAGTGGATTATAACATTTCAGTAATCCTCTTAAAGAACAAACTTTTATTGATGATTAATGGTCAAAGAATAAAAGGATCACCTATTCTTTCACTACCTGAAATGCATTAAAAAAAATCACAAAATTTCAATGATACAATGAAAAGGTAAACATGAATAAATTAAATTCACTAATGAAATTAAAGGTAAAGTAAGTAAATGATATACGAAACAATATATTTGCTATCTATCTATATCTCTGAGGTGAGGTAATTTGATTATTTACATTATTTATATTATTTGGACTGTTATCACATCTTTATCCACTGGATAAAGGTGTTGGTTAGATCTAGTGACTAGACCCAAAGAGTTCAATACCAGGATACAGCAGCGGTGAACCAAAAAAACTTGGAGAGTTGAGTTAAAGGGAAATAACTGAGACATCCGGAAGAGGCATGGCACGTGGAAATAGAACAGTCTACCCCAGTGGATGAAATAAAGGGTTCAGTTTGAAATTCCAATCTCCTGAAGAAGGCCAGAGTATACAACAGCTGAAATGTTGTGAATATGGCAATAAAAATGGAGATAACAGTCTGAATAATGTAGATGAATATATTTGCTATTCATAACAATGATTGCAGATCTATGGGGAGGTGTAAAACACTTCACTGAAATTGCTGCAAAAATGTTATGTATTAGATGATTACAATTTAGAAGAAAAAGTAAACTGAATAATTTATTATTTTTAATAATAATTATAATTATATAGTAAATTTTTATAATTATGTAATTATAATTATATTTTTGATAATAATTATAAGAAAAATGAATCTTAATGAAATTGAGAAAAATGATTTTTTATTCTATAACATTGCTATTACCAGAGTATATGCACTTCCAAGACAAAGTATGGATGAAGAATTTGAAAACTTTTACAGCTCACTGAGCAATGCCAAAACTCATGTGAATCACATGAAATCACCTTCATCATGGGAAACCTGAATGCCAAGGTTGGAAAAGAATGAGAAGGCAAAATATTTGGTAAGTTTGGACAAGGAACCTGAAGCAAAATATGGGTTTAATGATGCACAGCAAATGACCACTAAGTTACTCACACTTGCTTTCAGTAGCGACCAAGACATGAATATGAACAAGCCAGGGAGGAGACACAAAGAACCAGACTGATTGCATAATAAACAACAAAAGATTCAGAAATGCAGTTACACAGTAAAATACAGCCAATTGCAAGAGTGACCCCCTTCCAGCCATATATTTAGGATCAAAATGATATCAAAGAGAGCAATACAAATGAGAAAGGATGCATAATTAGATTTTATATACTTATACAGAAGCATTTGATAATGTATGGTAAAAGAACTATTTGAACTGTTAAAAAAACTAAATTTGGGAAGAAAGTTAAAATAATCCAGAAGTTATACTAGGAACACACCACCTGCATATGGATAGAAAACTAATTGAGTAGAGCCACAAAAAAAAAAAAAGAAAAAAAAAGTTGGGTATTCTCACCAGATTTGTTCACTGTCTACAGAAAGGCTATCCTAAGAGAGCTGGAGTCTCTTCTAGTATTTAACATCAATGGGTACAATCTTAACTATCTGAGATATGCAGATGACACTGTCTTGATAGCCAACAAAGAAAGAAAGAAAACCAAAGGACCTTCTAGACGGGATAGTAAAAGAAGGAAAAAAGGAAGCGATTAACCATTAGTGTAAGACAGGAATTATGGTTGTCAGTAAAATAAGAATCCTAAGATGCAAACTATGAATTAGAGATGTCAACATCAAACACGTATGAAAATTTAAATATCTGGAAAATGTTTTAACAAAGGGTAGAAAATGTGACACTGAAATCTGAATGCACTTGAAAAGCTAAACAATGTACTAAGAAACAGGAAACTTTCATTAGAAACAAAGAAGAGTGCTGAACTCTTATGTAATATCAATTATCTTTTATAGCAATGAATGCTGAACAGTTTCCTCACAGATGAATAGAAATCTGCAGGCAACAGAATTGTCATTCTGTAAAAGGATGCTAATAATTCCATGAACAGAGCATATATGCAACTAAGACATCTTAACAAAAATAAAAATAAAAAGGACAATTATACCTAAAATCAGAAAGATACAACTGAAATTTCTTGGACATGTAATGCAGTAAGAAGGCTTGGAGAGTTTGACAATCACAGAGCATACTGAGAGCAAGAGGGACATGGGAAGGCAGTGGACCTGACAAGTGTGTGTGAATGGTAGGGGATTTAGAAAAGGATAAACATTGCTAAGGGCTGAAGGGGATAGGAGGTTGTAGAAAGCCATGATTGTCTATATCCTGAAAGGACACACAGCACATAGAAGATGATTGGAAGTTCTCTGAATATATAAGGTTGATTCATTGTATGATGCCAGGCAATATTTCTTGTTACAATCCATCTTACACATTTATAAATCTATGATTTGTCCATACATTGAATATTGCTACCATATTTGGTCTGATGCTCTGGTTATTGTTTTAAATCACTCTTAGCAGTTATAATAGTATGTCTCGCTTAGGCACTCACTGTGATGTCTGTTAGAAATTCTTTACTGACTCCAATAGACTCACTGACTCATTTGGAGTTTTTTTTTATTTAAAACACCTTGCCTAGTTCATTTGTGTTACTGCAGGGGGTGTTATTTACTCCACAACAGTTATATATCTCAAAATTCTCAACAAAATCCAAAGCAGGGTCTATAATGTTATTAGTCCTGGTCTGGTATCTCAACTTCAGTCACCACTGTGTACTGGCTACCCTCTGCCTTTTCTATATATATTTTCATGGCAATTGTTCTAATGAGCTCTTCTCCTTGGTATATTAATACTATCTATATTGTTAAATTTATGGTTTAGCCCGGCTGGATGGTGTATTTTTAAATGTTGTATCCACTTATTTTCATGGAACTCTAAAATCTTTCTAATGTTATCTACTCTGAACTTTTCTATTTCTTGGTACCTTGACAATATGAATGTATGTGTATTGCTAGATTGGCTACTAGATCTAATGTTTAACTGTTAAGTTAGCTATATATAACTGTAAATGCAATTCTTATAGTTTCTTTACTTGCACTTTTCACCTCTGGAATTCTCTTCCAGTCTCTTACTTCTCTGCCACCTACAATCTTCAAAGTTTTACCATCTTCTTTCTTCCTGAATCCTGTTCCTTTATTGTCCTTTCTCCTCACTGAAGTCTTCTCATTCTTTTCCATTCCCAGTAAATCCCTGTGTCTTAGTGATATTATCGCCTTCCTTGGGGTGATATATATATATATATATATATATATATATATATATATATATATATATATATATATATGTAAGTATATATATATATATAATTATTGCCTGTAGAACAACATTTCTGCCTAGAAAAACAATTTCAAAACCCATGCCAAATTCACTATAACTGAGAGAATAGAAAAGTCCAGAGCAGATAACATTAGAAAGATTTTAGAGTTCCATGAAAATAAGCAGATACAATGTTTAAAAACACACTATCCAGCCGGGCTAAACCATAAATTTAACAATATAGATAGTATTAATATATAACCCTACAAATCAAAACCTACCCACATTTCTCACCCACACAAGATAGACATGCTTACGGAGGTGTTGAGGCCTCACACTTATTCACACACCCACACGAAAATACACACTTACACACATCATAATCACTCACTCCCTAATGAGCCAAATGATAACACACACCCACAGCAATATACACGCTTACACATATCATACACACTCACTCCCTAAGAACCAAATAACACACACACACACACACACACACACACACACACACACACACACACACACACTTAACAGAGACACATCCCCACTTCAGGAACCAATAAAACTGTTAAACAGACCAGGGGAATTCAGAGCAGCATAGATCCATCCAGCTTTTATCACAAATAACAACTTAAAAGAGACTGTTTGACCAACACAAGGAATGTTAAAAGATTCATGTTAAAAAGATAAAAAAAACAAAAAACAAATGAAAACTACAGACAAAAGTTCATTTTCTCCATCAAGACATTCATTTCTGTAGTTTACTGCTACCAGCAAGCAGAAATATTTCTTCTCCTGATGATGTCCATGTTGGCCGAAACTAGTCGAGGAATCCAAATGAAATAATAATAATAAAAACAAAAGAATATTAATCTACAACCCAGTGTGTCTGAAGATTTTAATTTTTTAATATTTTTTATTGTTCAATATATATTAGGTTGGTGCAAAAATAATGTCGTTTTTGACGTTAAAAAATACGTCAAAAAACGACATTATTTTTGCACCAACCTAATATATATATATATATATATATATATATGGTTGGATAGATGTGAGCTTGTGACCCTGGGTTTCACGCTTTAGCGATCGTCAAAGCGTGAAACCCAGGGACACAAGCTCACATCGATCCAACCATATATGTTAGCTCTATCTCTGATATTGAGCGCTTTCTAATAAGTACCGTGCATATAATATATAAATAATTATACATATATATACATTTATTTATATTTATATACACATACTTTTCACATATATATATATATATATATATATATATATATATATATATATTCCAAGATTTGATTGTTGCGTGGACCTGTCACCAAGTTGGTGGAGTGGAGTGTGGCTCTCTCCAAACCACAAAAAATCAAAGTTATCTTCTAGTAAACATTTTCACCAAGGTATATATTATTTATCAAATAAATTGCTTTCAAATGGAAATCTAATATAATTATCATTTTCTGTTAAGTTCATTTACCAAGAAAAGTCACTGAATATTTTTTCTCAGATTACATAAATTTTGTAAAAATATATTTAAAATGCACTTAAATATGAGAATATAAACATTGATGTAACTCAAGAGTTAGATACAATCTTAAACGAAAGTCATTAATGTTCATTTTTAAAATGAATAAATCAGATAAGAATAAATATGTAGGGTAAATAAAATGTAATGAAGAAAAACATTTTATTCAAAGATGAAAAACTACATCCATCATATAATTCAACCTTCATATATAAATGGTACATGTATTGTTACACTCTTCTTCTTGTATATGCTATATCCTTTCATAATGTTGGAATCATGGCTCTTCACAAATTCCTGTGCTTTGTAGCTCTCAATAAATTTTGTCATTTTGTTATCTCTCCTAAAGCTTGTTCTGCCATCCATTTACTCAAGCTTGTGAGGTAGATCATGCATTGTTTTTCCTATGTCCCTCTTGCTTTTACTTTGTCCTGGGAGTATCAAATTTTCCAAGATCTCTTTCCTCATTATGTTCCCAAGAAATTTCAATTTTCTCTTCATGATGTTAGGTATAAGTTTCCTTTTTGTTTCCATATTCACATTCTTAAATATTTCGAAGTTATAAATTTAGAAGATAAAATGAATATTAAAAAGAATGCAATTATTTGTATGTTGTTAAGTCATTTGCCTGCTTGTTTTTGTTTAGGAAGATATTTCTATGGCTTATTTAATGCTGAAATAAAAATATTTTGTATGCAATTTTATTTTTATTCTCTTTGGAGATAATAATGGTTTTAGTGATACAAGGCTTACTAATTAATCCATAGCTGGAGGGAGAAGAGGTGGATACAATGTATGAATTTAATATAACTGTATGTGCATGTAAGTTCATCATAGAATAATGTATAAAAATCAACCTTGAATAAAATTACTGTCATGTATAGATTAATGCAAGAATTTCAGTCTGAATTGGTATATTATATAACAAACATTTCTTGAATTTTAGAAAGAAATATACCGGACAAGCAGATTTTTAGTGGCTATGAAATTTGTCCAACATTTCTTGGTGATTAAAATGGTGAAATTTTGGTGAGTAATCAAATTTTTGGTATGAGCCATTATTTACATTATATACATTTGAACTTTTATCAGCATTCTTGTTGTTATTATCATATAATAATCATTATTGTGATAAGAACAACAAAGATGAGGACAATAGTTAGAATTCAAATAATGTAAATAGTAATACATTAATAATGTTTTAGCACTTGGCTTTTAATCCTTCCAATTATTGAAGTCCAATTTGCAAAGTATTGATGAGTGCTGAATTTCTGCAGCTGAAAAATCACGTGCTCAAAAATTGATGAGTTATTGTGCAACTGATGTTGTATTTAGAGACAAGTAACTCACTAAAGTTGATAGCTGAGTAATTCAAGCATGACATCTCTCATCATGGAATGATCCAAATATGTTTAGGGCAAAGCAGAATTATACAGTACCTTGCATAAGTATTCAATCTTTGTATCCTTTTCTACACTGTGTAATATTAGGTTGGTGCAAAAATAATGACGTAATAATGTCGTTTTTTGACGTTACGTCAAAAAACGACATTATTACATCATTATTTTTGCACCAACCTAATATTACCAACTGGAATTCTTTTTACCATTAGACCAACACAAAATGTGCAGTGCTTTGAAGGTGCAAAATACATTTTGTTGTGACAAACAATAATTAGCACAATAAAACAGTCATCTTTTGGATGCATCTTTCCTCCTTTACGGCAACAAATGTTCAACAGTTTCCTCAAACAGGAAGAAGAGACTCAAGGCAACAGAAGTATGGTTCTATAGAAGGATGCTAAGGATACCATGGACTAAACATGTGAGCAATGATGAAGTTTTCGAGTGGATGCAAACAAGGAGGAAGCTTATACTTAACATCAGGAACAGGCAGCTGAAATTTCTGGGACACATAATGAAAAAGGAAGGCTTGGAGAATCTGATACTCACAGGGCAGATAGAGGGAAAGCAAGACAAGGGAAAACAACATATGACATACTATGTAGGCTTCAGCAAGTGGATGGCAAAACAGGGTCTGAGAGAAGTAGCAAAGGGATAAACTATATTGGAAACTACAACAGATAGAGGGAAGTGAAGAGCCAAGATCACCTATGTCCTGAAGAGACATAGCACATAAAAGAAGAAGTATTCACCCCATACCTGAAGTCCATACTTTTTAGATCTAACTTTTGCTGCAAGTATACACTGAAGAAAATAAGTATTTCACCCCCAGCTGATTTTCTGAGTTTGCCACCTTACAAAAATAGGAACGGTCTATAATTTTCAGGTAGGGTAGGTCCGTCTTTAAAGTGAGAGATAGAATATTAAAAAAAATTCTAGAAAATCACATATTAATTTTTGAACATTTATTTTTTTTCTATTGAAAAAATAAGTATTTCACCCCATAGAAAAACATAACTCAGTATTTGGTGAAGAAACCCTTGATGGCAAGCACACCAGCCAGACGTTTCCTGTAGTTACCAAATTTTTACAGATTGTAGGGGGGATTTTGGTCCACTTTTCTTGACAGATCCTCTCCAAATCCTTAAGGCTTGCAGGTTGTTGTTGGGCAACTCAAGGCTTCAGCCCCCTCCACAGATTCTCTAAAGGATTAATGTCTGGAGACTGACTAGGTCACTCTATTATCTTAATGTGCTTCTTCTTGAGCCACTCCTATGTTGCCTTAGTCATATGCTTTGGGTCATTGTCATGCTGGAACACCCACCCATGACCCATCATCAGTATTATGTCCGAGACAAGGAGGTTTTCAATCAAGATTTCCCTGTACTTGGCCCCATCCATATTTCCCTTGACCCAGTGTAGTCATCCTGTCCCTTTAGCCATGAAACAGCCCCAAAGCATAATGTTTCCACCATCATGCGTAATGATTGGGATAGTGTTCTTGGGGTTCAAGTCAGCTTTTTTCCTCTCCAAACACAGCGAGTCGAGTTGATGCCAAAGAGCTCAATTTTAGTCTCGTCTGACCACAGCACTTTCTCCCAACCCTCCTCTGAATCATCCAGGTGCTCATTTGCAAACTTCTGATGGGCATGTACATGTGCTTTTTTGAGTAGGGGGACCTTGGAAGCACTCCATGATTTCAGTCCATGACGGCATAGTGTGTTACTAATGGTCCTCTTGGTGACTCTGGTCCCAGCTGCCTTGAGATCATCAACCATCTCTTGCTGCATAGTTCTGGGTTGTTTTCTCATGTTTCTCATCATCAAGTCCACTCCATGTTGGGAGATCTTGCGTGGAACTCCAGATCAAGGGAGGTTGATAGCCAATTAGTGTTTCTTCCATTTTCTTATTATTGCACCAACAGTTGACTCCTTCTCCCCTAGCTGCTTGCCAATCGTCTTGTAGCCCATTCCAGTCTTGTGCAGGTATACAATTTTGTCCCAGATGTCCTTAGACAATTTTTTCATCTTGCCCATTGTGGAGAGATTAGATTCTGATTCATTGAAGGATTCTGTGAACTGGTGTCTTTTATACAAGTAATGAGTACTTGATTAGGAGTAATAATTGAGTAATAGGACTAGTCTATATGCCTCCTGGTCACATAACTGGTCTGTTGGGCCTGAATCATTGCTGGTTGGTAGGGGGTGAAATATTTATTTTTTTGATAAAAAGAAATAAATGTTCAAAAATTAATATAATGTGATTTTCTAGAATTTTTGTATATTGTATCTCTCACTTTCAAGACAGACCTACCCTGGAAATTATACCTCTACTACAGTGTCAAGTTATTTGAAGACTGAAACAGGTTTTCTTTGAGAATTGCCCTCTATCTAGCACCATTCATTTCCCATCATCTCTCATCAGCTTCCCTGATGCTGCCAAAGAAAGACATATAGCATGATGCTGTTATCACCATATTTCACAGTAGAGATGGTGTGCTCAAGATGATGTGCAGTATTAGGTTTCTGTCATACCTAGCATTTTGCAAGGCCAAAAAGTTCAATTTTAGTTGCATTTGAATGGGGCACCTACTTCCACCTGTTTGCTGTATCTTCCTACTGTCTTGTAGCAAATTGAAAACAGAACTTTTTAACTTTATTCTTGTCACTCTTCCATAGTAGTCAGATTTGTGGAGTGTACGACTAATAGTTGTCCTGTGGACAGAGTTTCCCACCTGAACTGTGAACTTTTGTAGTTCTGCCAGAGTTACCAGACATCTTTTGGTTTCTTCTGCCCTTACCCAACTTGTCAGTTTAGATGGATGATCTTGTTTTGGTAGGTTCATAGTCATATCATACTCTTAGATGATGGATTTAATAGTGCTCCATGAGATGTTCTAAACAAGGGATATTTTTTATAACCTAACCCTGTTTTAATCTTCACAATTTTATCCTTGACCTGTCTGCTCAACTACTTGATCTTCATGATGCTGTTTGTTTATTAATGTTCTCCAACAAACTTGTGAGTCCTACACAGAACAGGTATATTTAATTGGAGAGTGCAGAATTAAGAATTGTAACCTTTTCTATTCTTCCCTTTACTCAAAACTAATCATTTAAATCCAGTGTAGTCTATTAATTATATCATTTTGGAAGGTAATTGGTTGCACTGTACTTAGAGGTTTCACAGTAAAAGATGGTGAATACATATGCACTCAACACTTTTCAGCTTTTTATTTGTAAATAATTTTGAAAATCCTGTAATATTTTCCTCCCCACATCAAAATACTTTATTTTGGATTGGTTCATTCCATATAATACCCAATAAAATACATTTAAATCTGTAGTTGTAACATGACATAATGTGGAAAAGTTCACAGGGGTGAGTACTTATGCAAGGTACTGTATATTTGACAGGGTAGCTTAAAAAACGGCTTTGAAAACCCTGTCTACTGATTGAATAGACATCTTTGTTGATTGGGGACACCTTGAATTATGTAATGGTCAGCAAGCTTGTCTTGCAAGAACACTTATGACTGAGAAGGGAGTTTGATCGTCACTGGTGCCCCATACTTTTGGCCTTATGCCATATCTAAACAATGCTTAGACAATCATTGTATCATTGTTGATGGGTTAGAAAAGAAAAGGATTGTTGAGATATGAATTTTCATTTGCTGTTCTCAACTTTTTGTATAGATTTGTACTTGTAGCAAATATAGGATAAAATGCTACTTCACAAATATTGTAGTGTTGACAATAAAACAAACTGCCCTCTTTTTAATAGCCATTTTGAGACAGTGCTTGTGTGATATTTGGTACAAATACATTTGCTGAAACATGATAGGGTTATATTAACTTGAAATAAACTCTTAGCAACTTCCAAAACCAAGCTGAAATCATTTTGATGCCTGTGTGAACATACAAATCTTATTCTTAACTTTATTTTTCACTTGACTCAAACTGAATTATTCATTACCGATGTGACTGGCAAGAGAATTTTCTCAGTGTTAAAGTTATTAGAACTTGATGATGCAGTATTATATATATATACAAATAAAATCAGAAGACTGATTTTGCTCTTCTTCTATGTGTCATGTCACTTCAGCACATAGACGATCATTGCTCTCCACAACATCCTATCCTTTGTAGGTCTAAGCAATGTTTGACTTTTTACTATATCTCTCACACCTTGTTCTGCCATCCATTTACACAAGCTTGTTAGGAAGGTCACTCAGTTTCTCTATATTTCTCCTGTTTTCACTCTATCCTCTGAATGTCAAATTCTCCAAGGGCTCTTTCCTCCTTATGTATCCTAGAAATTTCAGTTATCACTGTCTGATTCCAAGTGGAAGTGTCCTTTTTGTTTCTATTTTCCTTAAAACTTCTTCATTGCTCACATGTTCCAACCATGGTATTCTCAGCATCCTTTTGTAGAACCACATCTCTGTTGCCTCAAGTCTCCTCTTCATCTGTGAGTAGACTGTCCAGCATTCACTACCATATAAGAGGACTGATATTACATAGCATTTTCATCAATGGTATACTCCGCATCCTTTTGTAGGACCATATCTTTGTTGCTTGAAGTTTCCTCTTCATCAGCAAGAAAATTGTCCAGCATTTACTGCCATACAGGAGAACTGATATTACATAGCAACTCATCACTGTTTTATTTGTTTCTAATAAATTTGTTTACTTGTGTGGTAAATACAACCATGGTTGTCTCCCTTTCAAACTATGCTACTATAAAAAGTGATGGTCAAACATCACATATGTGCAGTGGTTGAATAGAATTGAATAAAGCTTCATTACAAGCTTCAAGGTTCTTCTGTTTTCTTTACAACTAGGAACAAGCACTGTTTGAGTAGTTGGCTTTAAAATTTTAGTTCAACAGGAATAAAGTAATTTATCTTCTGATATAGTAACATTTTCCATGATGAACAATGATAGAGACTTGTCAAAATAAAATATACTTTAAAATATCAATCATAAAGTGATGAAGCATGTTTGCAATTACAAAGAAAAATGCAATGATTTTTACAACATAGTTAAAAAGAAATACTGTACTTTTCTTATAGCTTTGTTATAGAAACAAAATTAATTGTAAATGGAGAAGAGATGACATTAGAGATAGAATATTAAAGAAAAACTATTAATGTTTATTTACATTATTTGCATTTAAAGTAATGTCATCATCTTTGTTGTTATATAACATTTCTGCCATTGTGCCCACGGCCTTCTTCAGATGTCTGTCAATCTGGGTTACCTTCATTGAATATAAATAATAACTCCTCATCTCAGAAATTCAGATAGTTATTAATGTTAGTTTTTGCTGTTTTTGTTCTAATTTCTTAGAGCAATATGTGAACTAAAATTTTTTTATTTCTAATCAACATAAATACTTAACATCTTAATATAATATAAACATTATAACCAAATTTTATTTTGAAAATCTGTTTACAAAATTAATTGAAAAACACTTTTATTGTTTTTTATCCAGCAATTTCATAAGTGATGCTGAATTCAGAAAAGTTAGTTTTGTTAAGAGTCTCCGTGTTGGCAGTATAAAAGGAAGTTTAGTATGTTCATACCTGGCATTATCAGCTAGAATATGTGACAAAAACTACAAGAATAAATGTAAATATAAAATATATTGTTAAATTAAGAGTTACATTTAGATGAACATAAATCAGAAAAAAAATTTAATCTTACTTCCGCAAAGATTAATCAACATAGAATTATGCAATATATTTTAGACTAACATCTGATAATGCAAAATACAATAATAAAACAAAAATAGTTAGAATGATGATACTCTTGGGAATGAAATAATTTATTAATTACTTTTTTCAAACCAAAACTCATTGCATTATAACAGAAATAAAAATAAGAAAATACAAAATAAATTGAGTGCATCTTGGAATTAAATCAGAAAATATGTTCTATTTGATGTCATTAACTTTGAATAATCTATTGAAGTTTTATGTTTGTGCATTAAGATATATGATTGCGTCCACACAATCTTAAATGCATAACATTTTTAAAATATTTTGCATATAAGATTTATACACATGTATATACACACAAAAGTGATTCAAAAAGTCTGTAGCTTGACAAAGATTTTTAGCTGAATGTAGATCTGAAATTTTCATTGTATAATGTTTCATTTGACAGAGAAAGAAAATGTTGAAAGTAAAATACTCTTATCGTATATAAAAGAGATTGATGTATCTTTGTACAACTATAGATATATATATAAGAGACTGAAAGAAATATAGATAATTTCTCAGTCTATTTTGTTATGTTCACTTTATACTAATGCTCTTGGAAAAAAATATTCTGAATTCGAAACAATAGAGAAGGGAATGAGAAACCAACGTGTTATCTTTCGCAAGCAATTATGGTAATTAACAGATAATCATTTCATCATCATTCCACCATAGTTTGAGGTTATCAAGCCAATGTGAATGATCCTTTCTTTAGTTGTATAGTATATGCTATGCCAGGCCTACATACAGTTTTAAATTGACAGTTACTTTCTCCTAGACCAGTTGCTAACCAAGGCTATAGAACACAGTCTGTTCTTATATTTACCCATAGCTGGAGGGAGAAGATGAGGATTCATACCTTTTATAAGGGTATTAGCACATAAGTAAATGTAATGGATCCGACTGGAATTCAAACTTGGATCTCAGATTCCTCAATCTGAGCCTCTATCCATTACTTCACCATGCCTTCTCTTACAACAGGTAATAAAGAATTTGTGGAGAGCCATGCTCACCTGTGTCCTGATGAGACATACCATAAAGGAATATATCAATACAAATACAATGGTGTGCTAAAAAGATCTGTTCAACCAGGAAAGTATTTCTAGAAAGAAATGCTGATATTTGGTCATAGTCAGATTTCAGGAAGTGGGCTGAAGCAAGAAAATTTCTTTATCCACCTTGTACATAAATACATACATACATACATAAGCAGACCTGTCTACAAGTGCAGCTAGCAAAGCCCTATTACATATGCTCACTCAACCCACAGAGCACTATACTGAGTGGATCTTAGTAACAATTTCTGGGAGAGAGCAAATAATCTAGCATGATCAATTTTTTTAACAAAGACAGCATGGTCATGATGACTTGAGACTTTGTGGTAGCATAACCATTGGTGGCTTCCAAACAGTTCCATCTACCAAATTTCAGCATAAGGCTTGGATTAATCTGTGGTGTGGTTTTCAGGCAAAGGAAGGGTGCTGTGTGCTGGGATCGCTTCCCCAATCCGATATAACCAAGAAGACACCTCATGACAAATGGTGAGATTCAAACCTAGGTTTCATGGCCAGAAAGTAAACATTCCTACCTCCCAGTCATGTTCACATACATACATGCAATGCTGTAGTGAGCCTATGTGTCACTAATGAGAAGATGTCCTACAGCAATTTTATATTTGTATTTAATAATTTAATAGATTTATGAACATGAATTGAAAACTGATGTAAGAATTTGAGTATGAATGCCCCACAGTGATAGGTCTTTAATTTGTAACATACAAGCTCATTTAGTTCTTGATCAAATAGTTCCTCATGTTTCAAGGATAAAAGCAAAAATATTGTGAATGCGATACATTGCAGTTAGAATTGAAAGATTATAAAATAGTAATATGTTAAGATAGTTTTATTGAAAGATTATATAAAGAATATTGAAAGCAATTATATGTTAAAATTCTTATTTCTTGACATGAATATCAGTCATCTTATTAAATTCATATTTGAATGTGAACATTTCATGCTGACATTAATGCAAAAATACTTGAATCTCACAAATCTTCTTCCTTTTATGTTTTTCCTTTCACATATTTATTGGCACTCACTGTGGAAAAACTATAAAATTAAATTAATTAGCCCTTAGGTCTCACACAATATCCCCATATCTAACCAATTTCCAAAAAAGAAATATAAAGTTGACTATTTCAATAATAACATAGCAGCAGTTATATTGTGTTCTTGAGCCCCAGGGGTGCATTCTCTCACGTAATACGTTTGTGAGTGGGCTCAGCTTATTACTTGACACGTGAGGCATTTCTGAAAGGGAAAATGCCCACAGGGCTTGAGCAGTTTTTGTCCCTAGTCATTGTATGTGTGAGCTACCAACTCACTTTAAAGTCAACTTTATATCACATTCTGACTGGGTGGGCATGTGGTTAAATGCCAACCTTTTTACATTGTATCTTTTTGCATATAATTTAACCATTCTCATATCTCTTGAACCTTGTCCTGATAAATATAAAATTCATTTTATTAGTTAAAGACAGAGCTCAATTTATGAATATATTTTTACCAGGATTTATCATTTCTGGGAATAATTTTAACAAAATAAGATCAGCAGATGACACCATATTCATGGCAGACACTGAAATAAAACTGCATAAATTCCTAAAAAATATTAAAGGAAAGTGGGAAGAAAGGACTAACTATAAATTGTAAGAAGATAGAATGTCTAGTTGTTAGCAAGAGGGTCAGCCTAAGATGTGAACTACAAATTGGAGATATCAAAATAAAGCAGTTACAGAAATTTAACTACAATGGAAGTTTTTAATAGATGATAAATAGATTTTTCAGAATTTTTACGATTATTCTTATACTGTACCACCATATAACTTTTTATACTGAAATAAAAGACTAAGAACTAAAAAAAATTTTATGCATTTATTACAACTTTTTTTCTATCATTTTCCATCAAGCAAGACAATAAAGCCACTAAAACACAAGGGGTTACTGAGTGTGAAAATTTATAGGAAAAAGAAAAAACACTATTAAGGAGAGAGAACAATAAAAGAAAAGGAATTAAGAAAACAGAAGATAATGATTAACATTGCATTTAAATTTTTGCAGATCACACTTGACTGGAAAGCAAGAAGCCGAAAAAGAGTTCCACAAGTGAGAAGTGTGAGTGAAGAAACTATTAGCATAGAACTTACATTTAAACCTAGCCATTTCAACTATAAAGTGATTAAACCTAACCTAGCAACAGTAACCTAAAAGAAAACAATATATCCTATTTTTACCTCTAGTTTCCAAGTAAAGAATAGTATAGAAAGTAGAAAAGTAAATCCACATAATAAAAAAAAGAGATTTATTATGTGACAATAGCCAAATGGATTAAAGCTATTGGTTTGTGAATTTAGTAACATAGTGGTTATGAGTTCAATCCCTGGTGTGCACTTGAACAGAAAATGGGATAGCAATAATTGAGAAATACTGTATCCCTGGACATAGACAGTGGAACAAGAACAGTCTACTCTCATAGATTAAATAAAGAGTTCCTTGTAGGTTACCTAGATCAATATACCCCTGAGGAAGGCCAGAAGGCACAATAGCTGAAACATTGTAATAACAACAACAAAGATGAGAATAACAGTCCAAATATAAATAATGTAAATAATGATAACTCCTCATCACAGAAATTCAGACATACTAATTATATTTTTTACATTATCTTACAAAGTTAATATCATTCTGCAAATTTTTCAAAGTTTTGAATGAAATATGGAGAATTTAAGTGAATGACACTTAACAGACTTATTGATTATATTTTTTTCTTTAACTAGGAAGCACAAATTTACTTTGTCAATGTAAGCTTTTTATAATGAGCCACACCTCACCAGGTATGATTTAGTTAGTATATCATATATTTTAATTACTAATTACATTGTGTACTAAGTATTCCTTTTCAACTACTGATAAAAGAACAATTCTTTTTGCAGAATAGATTACAAGGTTCTTTTTTTTGCTGTAATTTCACATAATGTTTCTTGCTATAAATGTGAAAGAAAAACCTAGTTTATTGTTGAACCTAATTGTTTAGTTAGAGATTATTGTAATTACATCTCAGCAGAAGAAATTTATTAAATTTAAGTATTATAAGTTTTATAATATATTTGAATGTAAGCAGTAACAGTTATTTTAACCTACAGAATTATAATTCTTCATGCAGGAAAGCTGTGCTTATCAAAAAGAGTAACTGTCATAAATACTATCAAGAAAGAGGAAAGGTTTGTTAAAAACAATGAAAAAGTTCTCAACTGTTAATTAAGATCAATCCTTCAATATGGTAGTCAATACTGGACAAATTTCTTCACAGATGAAGCAGAGACTTGAGGCAATGGAAATGTGGTTCTATAGTAGAATGCTGAGAATAACATGGATAGACAATGTGAACAGCAAGGAAGTTCTATTGAAAACAGGAATAAAAATCACCTGTAATTAGATTCAGAGACAAGTGAAATTTCAGGGATGCATAACAAGGAAAGAAGACTTGGAACATTTAACACTCACAGAACATATGAAAGGCAGAAAGAGCAGTAGAAAAGATTGAAAAACCTATTTAATGATCATCCTGGGTATGATGATAAACTACATCCAGCAGTACAACCTCTGCTCTACAGGTTTTGAGGAGTATGTAACCACCTCTTAATTGCTGTTGTTCCCAGGTCCACCCTGACCTAGAGTGGTAGCACCTGTTAGGGTCCCAGCTATGGGCAAATAGTTAAACCTCCAAACTGGGGTGAATACACTATGAGAGTCTAAAAATACATTTTTATAGTAAAAATACCAGCAATACACTTGACTCTGGGCAAAAACCCTCTTTACAAAAGTACATCAATGAAAACTGATCCACAAAATGATTTCTTACATATTCTATTCATATGAACCTATCCTAAAAAATCTTGTTAGTATTAAATAACCCATTGAAGTTGATATGCTGTAAAACAAAATAAACCAAACCTATTTAATGAGCTTATCTAAATGACGTGTGAAACAGGGAGAGATAGAAAGGGGACAAATATTTTTAAGAGCTACAAGGATAGTAAGCTATGACGAGCAATAATCATCTACATCATGGAAGGGACAATGGCACCTGAAAGAAGATGACAAAGCAAGGAAAAGAAAGGGGAAGAAGAAATACTGAGATAGACAACAGTTGTATTAGAAACTATTGTGCAGTAGACATGTGCTTGTAAGGAACACCAGAATTAATCAAATTTGGAATTTAAAGTATTTATATGTTCTTGGAGGGTTTTGAGTGGTGAGTAGCCATTAAGTCAGACGAGTAAGAATTTGTACACTATAATTAATTCATATCATTTTCACAGTTGGTAGCACAAATGATTTTCTTCAGTGGTCCTGCCTTGGTAAGATCACAGTAAGATTCACTGTGTCCATCTGCAGTGCCTTCTTACTGGCAAAATATGACCTGCTCACCATTCCACCTGTCCAGCAGTCAGTCAGCAATCCGATATTATAGCCAACTGACTGTTCTATTTGTAACCATGATGAAAAGTGTCACAAATCATGAGGAGATTTTAAAATTTATTTGAGATGTAATAGAGCCAGTTAATATCATCAATCATTTGACAAAATGTTGTTTTTATTCTTGACTTATGGGGAAGGTTTCAATCATTAATGTTAGTTCTTCCTTTTTGAATTTTATGTGTCAATTTATATGACCGTAAAATGAAAATGAATATAAAAAATATATATACTACTAATTAGTGAGGGATGCACATTGTGGTGTAATGAATATCAGCTCAGAATGAGAAATGGTAACATAATGAACACTTTAATTTTACTTCTGTTGTAATAAGTGTTTGGTAGCAAGGAAAGGATGAAAACTGGAGTAAGGTTGAATATATATTCGGAGAAAAATTAAAAAAAAACAAGGAAGTTCATACATAAGGATTGAATACAAAAATGGAAGTCCATTCAATAAATGTTCTGTGGTTTGAGGTTGGAGTTTCATTTGGAGGAAGTTAGGAGCAGGAGGATGGTAATGGATACTTAAGCTTGGCTATGTGGGAGTAGTGCAGACAGGAAGTCTGGAAGTAGTGATGGTTGGTGGTAGGTCAGCCTGGCTGCCAAAGGAATGTGTTCATGTGGGACAAGGTGAGAGAAGAAGCTGCTGACTGTTGAAGTCACTGATGAAATGAGAGTGCCCATTTTTTATGTCCTGTGCGGTTGTATTTATATTACTTCAGTGGATCAAGAAGCATCCACATTCTTGACTTGTGGTGCCTTCTGATTGGCTGAAAAAGTCTGATTGTTTGTCATGTGACTGCTTGCCAATACACCCACCAGTTAGTGGCCTCGAGATGACCTGTAGGCTGTTCTAGTTTTTTGACCATAAAGAAGGGTCCATGAATCTCAACGAGATTTGGCTTGGAGTATAAGTTCTATCAGCCTATTAACTGTTTTTTGAAAGTTTCCACAGTTCAACATTTTGAAATTATTCTGGTCATTTCATAAGTTTAAAAATATGTTATGCCAATTTGAATTTATTATTTTTTAAAATTTGAATTTTAACATCTCTCCTTTTGCATTCCAGTCAGGTTTGTTACATTTACTTATGTGCAAATACCCTTGAGAAAGGTATGTATACATCTCTTCTCCCCACCCCCAGCTATGGGTTGAATAGCAGGGAAGTGTCTCCTATACCCTTGGTTGGCAACCAGTCTACTACAGAGAGAAATGGAAACCTATTGTGGAAAAATCTTCTGCCTGGTCAGTCATGCATCAAAAAGACATAATTGCCCAAGTGTATATCATATAATGGCATTTAACTCATTGAATTAGTTATGATAATTTAAACATCATGCTATAAACTGCAACAATGTTAATACATCTCTATTAAAAAAAATGTTCATATGAGCCATCACCATATGTGAAAGCATAAATTTCTTTATCTTTTTCATTTTTTTTTTTTTTAATCCAATCTCTGACATGCGATGCCTTCACTATGCAGATTTAAGTCCAGGTACAAAATTCTAACTCCTTGGATTAATAATTATAAGAAATATAGTTACATCCATCTTTATTTTTATCACATCCTTTTTGTTTGTTGAAATGAAAGTATAAAGCTTTGAGGCATATCAATTTCAATGATAAATTTGAACAAAAAAGGTTTGAATACAGAAAAGAATTAATTTTTTATAAACACATGTTTCCAGGGAAAGTGATATTGAATGCAACATGTGAAACAAGAATGTAATAATTTTTGTCTGAATTTCTCATCTTGGGCTTAGTGGATAAAAGCATTGGTTTGTGAATTTGGTGATATAGTGGCTGGGTTTAATCCCTGGGTTGGGCAGTGTGTATTTGCATTCAGCGGAAATAGGCAAGGAAAGACTGAACAGTATTAAATAAACTAAGAATTAGACAACATTTCTTGACATGAGCAGTGGAATGAGAACAGTCAACCCCTAGAGATTAAATAAAGGGTTAGTTCAGAATTCCTTGTAAGTTATCTAGATTACCATACACCTAGGGAACAATAACAAAGATGAGGACAGTAGTTTGAATATATCAGGTCATCCCATAAGTTCTATCCAAATTTTAACTTTTTGTTAAAATGAACGAAATTTAAAGAGTATTTTATAATATCTAATGGAGCTGAACATTATTTTTATGTTTAGATGCATTTAAACTGATCAAATTTTATTTCAGAGAACAATAAAATTAAATTTTGTTTGATTAAAACCCTGCTAACATGGAAGTACCCAAGAATCATTTGAGGCACATAATGCTTTATGAGTTCAAGAAAGGAAACTCAGCAGCTGAAGCGGCTAGAAACATTTACTCATTTTATGGAGAGGAATGTGTGAATGAAAGAACTTGCAGAAGATGGTTTGCAAAATTCAGAGGTGGAGATTTCACCCTTGAAGATAAAGATCGAACCGGGTGTCCAGTTGAGTTTGATGAAAAGCATCTTGAAGCAGCCTTTGAAGAAAATCCTGCTTTATCAGCTGAGGAATTAGCAGTGGTTCTCAGTTCAAACCATACAATTGTTCATCATCAACTTCAACAACTTGGAAAAGTTCTTAAACTTGGAAAATAGGTGCCTCATGAATTGTCTGAAAACAACCTCAAATCCCGAGTTGACATCTGCTCTTCTCTCCATTCTTGCAAACTTGTTTCACCTTTTTTGGATAGACTTGTGACTGGCGACGAAAACTGGATCTTTTATCGAAATGTTAAGTGTTGTAGACAGTGGCTTGGTAAAGGGGAAGGACCCTAGTCACAGCCAAGAAGGGAATTTCATGGGCAAAAGGTTCTTCTTTCAATCTGGTGGGATTGCCAAGAAATAATCCACTTTGAATTCTTACCACCTAATGTAACAATTAATGCTCAAATATACTGTCAGCAATTAGAGCGTTTGAACCAAGCTTTGAGGAAAAAAAACCTGCTCTAGTGAATCGAAAAGGAGTGATGTTTCATCAGGACAATGTGTGACCCCACACAGCAAGAATCACATCACAAAAGATCAAAGAACTTGGTTGGGAGAAAATTCCTCATCCACTTTATTCTTCTGATCTTGCTCCTTCAGACTACCATTTGTTTTGTAGCTTACAGAATCATTTGGAAGAAACAGCTTTTGTATCATTTGTAAGCTGTTGCATTAGGTGGTAAGAATTAAAGATTGATCTTCAAAATATGTAAAATTCCTGTGCGTGGAACAAGTAAATTGTCATTTCTTAGAGAAATTTAGTATGTATGACTGTATGATGGTCAATCAAAAAGTAATGCAATTTGTATTATTATATGAGAAATAAGGAACACAATTGAACATGTCATACACCAAGATATAACTGTACACCACAGGCTGACATCCCTACTTCTCAACATAATCATCACCTCTTTCAAATGAGAGCTTTATAAAACTCAGCTAGCTGCTGATGTCGCCAATTTCTTACAGCTGTTTCAACTTTTTCATCACCCCCATAGCATTTGCCCCTCAGTGCCCATTTCATTTGACAAAAGAGATGGAAGTTTGAGTGTGCTAATTCAGATGATTATGAAGAAGCCAAACATATTTAGCAGTGCTGGGGGACAACATGTCAGTTGGTGACATATGATTTGTGAACTCAGTGAAATGCCTGTTTTTCCTATAAATATTTCATGTGTTTAACTGCCAGATAGGTTCCCATGAGAATGTGTTGTACTTGCTTTGTACCTTCTTCAGTTTGGTTGGAACAAATGAAATTGGCACTGTTGACTCTTTTCCCCTTCTCTAATAGGGAATAGCACCTCCTGTGTGATCTGACATGTTTGAGGCTAGTAATAACTTTACAGTTGGATCTTCTGAGGGGTAACTGAGTTTAGTGTAATCCACTAAGGTGTTCTTTGAATTTGTAAAGGGTGTTCTCATAGCAACATTAAATTTGAAGTAATTATACTTTGTTTTTAGAACAGTTAATGGTCGCAAAAATGTGTTAAGAGTTTTGAATAAAACATCTATAAAAATGAGACCTATGAAATGTCTTAGTTGGCATAAAGATGTTTGTGAGAGAAATTATAGTTTTGGTACCACAGGTATATATTTGTCCATATTGATTTTGAAGATAAATGTTGGAAAAATTATATTAAATGTTTAATGTTCTTGTTCAT
Organism: Acanthosepion lycidas; assembly: GCA_963932145.1. NCBI lineage: Eukaryota > Metazoa > Mollusca > Cephalopoda > Sepiida > Sepiidae > Acanthosepion > Acanthosepion lycidas. The sequence goes on from OZ010586.1 coordinate 52,261,578, forward strand.
TCTTGCTAGTTTATCAGTATGTCAATGTATGTGTTGCAAGCACTAAAGTGCCAATGAATATGAAAGGGTCTCATTCAAATGCACTGTATAGCCTAACATAATGTATGTTAAGAGAAAAAGAATGAAAAGTAACCCACAATAATAGAGATGAGTCATTGTTAAAGGGAATAGAGGGATTTATTTATTCTTTCACTTTGGGGCTATTTACAAAAATGATTAGAGTTCATCTGCATACATAAAAGTTGGTATTATATTGTAGTTGTTAAGAAAGATCATGTGAGGAAAATATACACATGTATGAGCTTTGTCACATAGTAGAATTGGAAGATTTCATTGCATAATGGCCTTGGCAGCTGTATTTGATCAATGACACTGGGTTTTAATGTGCAAGTTTCTTCAGTGAGTGTCCAACTAAAATGAACAAGGGACATCAAATGACAGTCATAGCTTGGGTGATCTTTTCTGGAGTCAAATAGATGGGTGTTTTGTTGGAGTGGCTCAAGAATGAACCATTGCTTGAACCTACATAGATCTTTTCTGATTGGTCAAAAATATTTTTTGACTTTTTAATTTCTGTTTTTTTTATTTCAGAAGAGCAAACTTAAAATTAAGTCAATTTGTGTCATTTGCATGGTGGCTGTAAAAGTAAGCATTTCCATTTTTGTTAAAGAGTGGGAGTTCTGACATGCTACAATATATGGCTGAAAGGTAGACCTCTGCAAAATTAGTCCATCAAAATCTGAAATGATTAGGCTGTATTATGCAAACTAAAAAAACATTCTTGTGAAGTTAGAAAGTCCAAATGGTACAGTGATTTATTTTTTTTTTAGGTATCTTCAACTTATCTTTAATTAAATCTATTTTAGAAATTATTGTTTTACCTTTAAACCCATATGCATGGGAATTGTTATCTATACAGAGTAGTTATAGTATTAAGTTAAAGAATATATCTTTACATAGATATCATATATGGGGGTGAAGTTTAGGCACTTTTTGAGGGTTTAATTATGTCCTGTTGTAACATGTTTGGGAGTTTTTCTTCTGCAAGTTTTAATTTTGGTAACTCCAAATGATGTGGGGTAGTTAGTTGGCCTGCATTTTTTATATGATGTTTAGTATAATGTTTAATCATTTCTCTGTAGTGAAAGGGTTTGAATAAATCCAGGAAAAGTTGCATGAACTACAAGAATGAGATAGATGCATTGAGTTCTGTTGATGTGTAATTAGATTTGGTGTCTGTCAAGATGAAATCTGTTTTGTTGTCAGATTAGAATTTGTTTTTTTTTATATTGACAGATTGTACTTCACCAGAAAATCAGTGCCCCAAATAGCTATCCTAACTTTTATTATGGTAAATTCCCAATTAAATGTATGTTGTATTCCTAAGCTAAGTATTAATGTTTTTTTTTTGTTTGAAAGTCCTAATTTTGTTATCACTGGATGTTTGTAACCAGTTTCTAGATATTAGTTTATTTGTCTGTATTGATGACTTAATTTATCTCTTGTGTCCACTAAAAGTTTGTAGACACTTTATGATATAAAAGAGACAAAGTGAACAACAGTTTCCAGCAAAGGTGATCATCTTTAATTGTTGGAAATGCCATTTTGTGAGTTTTTACACTGAAATATGCAGGAGTTTGTAGGTATTGTGTTTCGTTTTTGTAATTACTATGGTATGTAGATTGTTGTTGCTGATGATTATGCATATATAAATAAAGATATATCATCAAAATGGGAAAGCTCTTTTTTAAGAAATGGGTAATTTGTCCTTTCTAATTCAGTAGATCTCATTTTGCTAACTGCTTTGTTGTATATCTGACTATATTTCTAAGATGAGATGTTGTAACTATTTACACTATTTACATTGTTCAAATTGTTGTTCTCATCTTTGTTGCCATATACACAATGTTTTGGTCATGTATAATCTGTCCTTTTTCAGATGATTAGAATTTTGAACTGAACACATCATTTTGCCCACCAGGGTAGATTGTTTTAGTTCCACATGCCATGCCTCTTCCGGATGTCTCAGTATCATTTATCTCCCTTTAACTCAACTCTCCAAGTTTGTTTTTTTTTGTTCACATCAGCTGTAGCCAGGTTTTTACCCACTGGACCATGTGTCCTTGAGGACACATGGTCCAGTGTATAAAAGCATTGATTGAATCCAGTGACTTGACTCAAAGAGTTGTGACTTCAATACCTGGATACAGTAGAGGTGAACAACAAAAAAAATAATCTTGGAGAGTTGAGTTAAAGAGAGATAACTGATACTGCGGCATCTGGAAGAGGCATGGCATTTGTTTATATGATAAATGCAAGACAATTTTTCTCAACAGAATCTATCTTACACATTTACATGTCTACCAGTCTTCCAGGCATTGAATATTGCTGCCTCATCTTGTCTGGTGTTTTTGCTATGTATTTAGTGAATATTGTTAAAATCAAAAGGAGAATCTGCAATGTTATTGATCCTGACCTGACATCTTGATTTCAGTAACTTTTCCACTACTGTAACATAGCTTCCCTGTGCATTTTCTATAAATATTTCCATAGTAATTGTTCTGATGAGTTTTCCTCTTTGGTGCCTCAACTTTACAAATTTAAATGCAATACTAGATTGCTAGCTAGGTTTCATCATTTTAAAGTTGAAATTGCTAGATGTAACCATAAATTCTATTTTAATAGTTTCTTCTCTTGTACTCCTTGAAAGTGGAAATCTCTTCCAGCTTCTTACTTTCAAGTACATTTTGCTCTTCAAAAATTTAATGCAATGTCAATTATTATATTCTGTCTTTTTAAATTCTTGTTCTTTTATTGCTCTCTCTCCTTAATAATGTTTTTCTTTTTCTGATATTCCAATGTAATGGAATAAACTATCACCCCAATGAGTGACTACACTATAGGTAGTAACTTCCTATAAGTATCTTTAAGTTAACAGACTAGCTGGGATCTGTTGAGTATGACTCAGACTTACATGAGAACTACCGACCTTCCAATAGTAGCACTCACTATTGAATTGACTTGTGATGACCTTGCACATAACTATTACCTTTATTCTTATTGTACTATTTTTTTACAATAAACCTTTACTTATTTTATCCACCTTGTTTTTCAAGTATATATTCCTATTAGCACATAACATATTCTTTCACACACAGTAACCACTTGCATCTTAGTGGCTTTATTGCCTTATCTGGTATGAAATGTGAGAAAAAAAATGGTAACATAATGAGCACTTTAACTTTGCATCTATCAGTTTATTAAGTTTCCAATTTTGAAATTGTTGAGACCATTTCATAGGTTTAAAATATTTTATGCCAATTTGAATTTATTATTTTTTTAAATTTGAATTTTGGCATCTCTCCTTTTGTGCAAATTGATTTTCTTCTGTGTATATAAGTATATGTTTCTGTTATTCTAGCATGAAAGCCATTGAGACCACTTCAAAGAGTCCTACAATATTGACAAAGGCGGATTTCTCTTTAGGAGTCTGATCATTTGAAGGTACCTGACTAAGATGCCTTATAGCACTCTGGAGCTCAAATTTAATAATATTTATGGGGAGGTTCTTTTACATTAGCAGCAAATCCCCAAACAATATTCAGTAGAAAATTTTAACTATCTAAAAATAGATGAATTCAATATTTATTTACTCCATTTACAGCACATAATAATGGAAAAGGTTTATCATATTTAATCTTCTCTCTTTCTCAAAATTATTTATTTATTAATACAGGCAAAATGAGAACAAGATAATAAAACAAGGATTATAACAGCATTAGATTACCAGTTCATTACAGAAGTTATCAGTTTGTAGTAGAATTGTCTAGTTTACTGAAGAGGGATATTTTCTTGTATAGGAGATATATACATTTATGTGTATGAGCAGATATGGTTACTTGAAGTATTTTTTTAAATGGGAGATAGTGTAGTGATAATATTGTTTTGTATGAGATTTTGGGACTGAATGGTTTTCCAGAGGGGAAATGAGACACAGCTTGTCATTATGGCACCCTCTGTCTGAAAATAGTGAGAGAGGGTTTTAGCCCTTTCCTTTTATATTGCTTTATGAAACATCACCTAGCAAGCTTTAAGAAAAGTTCCCTAGCAGGTAATGTGGAGTAACCCTATAATTATCTACAAATGTATTTCCAAACTGAAATTTGCAACCTGATTGCAAATGTGTAATTCTTCTCTTATCAACTTCCTGTCTTTCATAGCGTTAAATAATATTTGTCTCTGTACAATCCCTCCATCTCCCTCTTCTGCTGTCCATTTACATGAGCTTGTTAGGTAGGTTACTCACTGTTTCCTATGAGTGTTAAGTTCTCCAAGTCTTCTTTCTTCATTATTTGTCTAAGAAATTTTAACTGTTTCTTTTTTCTTCTCTTTTACTTAAAATTTCTTCATTGCTCACATGATCAATCTGTGGTATTCTGAGCATCATTTCATAGAACCATATTTCTATTACCTCAAGTTTCTCCATCTCTGCAGAAATTGTCAAGTATTCATTGACATATCGGAGGATTTACAGTACATATTAGGTCAGCACTCTTTTCTTTGAATCTAATGAATAAGCAATTAAATGATTTATATTTTTTCTAATGAACATGCAATTAAATTCTTTACATTTGTTTCTAATGAACATGCAATTGAATGCTTTGCATTTGTTTCTAATGAACATGCAATTCTTCTTAACATTTTCAATTTTAAATTCAAATTTTGGATATCAGCCATGAAACTTTCTGACTCTTAGAAATTAAATTGTGAGATTTTTTCTCTCTCATTATTCATTCAACAAAGTCAAGGTAAGAAGTTACATTGAATTTTTAAAAAATATGTTTAGAATTTCTGGTAATTTTCTTTGGAACTGACTTTTTTTCATAAAAGATGTAATTATTTTTTAAATTTGTGTAATAATAACTGTAAAGCATAATTTAATTATCATTTTGAGAAACACGTTTTGTTTGTAATTAGTTTAATTAAACCATGAAGTCATGAAAGGCATTTTTCTTAATCCTTGTCTGAAAGCAATACAAATTGATTAAAGGATGTTTATCCGAGATGTGGTGGGGCATTTTCTCTTCAATTTCAGTAAAGAGTTTTTGTGCAATTGTTTCTTTGCTGCAGGATATCCATAAAGTTGCATTAGCACTGCCCAGAAATGGATGCAAGTACATGAAGAATCCCATTTAATAATGTGGCTTCATGTCACCAAATCTCAATTCACCTAGGCATCAGTATGATAATATTAAACAAGCTTTCAGAATATACCACACATTAGTTTGCAACAATTATTGAAAAAAATGGAATCAGAATGGGATAGTGATTCTGCAGTTGAGTTTGACAATTCATGGAGTCAGTTTTCAGATAGATTCAAGGTAAAAGGTTTCACCATTTGTCATTAGATATGTATCCAATAAATTGCCAACTATATACATTATGTGTATTCAACTGTTTTCTTTTGATTTCTTGATATATTTGTTGTTTATGTTGGCTTGGTAGAGTAGTGATTCTGTTAGAAAAAGTGAGAGTGGGAAAAATCAGGGTGTAGATTATTATTTGGATAATATTCAATGTTGGTACTGTCAAGGATTTTCCTTCTGAATGAATTATTTTCTTTTTTTATGAGTTGCATATATAAAATCAAAATCGTGGTTGAATTTATGTATGACTAGTGCATTAGTCAAATTGTTATGTATGAGGTCCCTTTTGTGTATATAGATGCATTTTTTAAATTTCTGCATGTTTCTCCAATGAGGAACAATTTTGACAATTTATTTCCGCTTCTGAAATATTATTGTTATAGGTGTTTGTAGATCTGATTACATCCATAATGGTTTTGGAATTGGTTGAGATGGGATAGGTTGTTCTGGATCGCAGACATTATGGAGTTGGTCAGTAGTATTATGTATCTGTTATTGTATAATTTATTATTATGGATGATATTGTTATTTTTGTTGTGGTTGTATATTTTGTATGTCTTGCATTGATATGGATATTGTAGGTTTTTGAATGGGTTTTCTATATATGTCTTTTCTTTGTTAAATTTTGGGGATTGCAAATTGGTATTGCTCTTAAATAGAAAACTATAATTATACCAGATTTAATTTTAAAGGAGTGGTTTGAGTGAAAAATGGCCAGATCATTTTGTTGGTATCTTTTCTATAAACATCAAAATTAAGCTCATTGTTGTTTTTGTATAACATTACATCTAGGAAGGGAAGAATCTAGTTGGTATCAGTTTCAAACCTGGAGTCTATTGTAGGTTCAACATTTTTAAATTGTTTGACAAGATCCATTAAATTAGTATTTTGTGGATATATTAGTAATGAGTCATCTATGTATCTGAAATAGAAGAGTTTGGAGGTAGAATGTTTTTGAATGATTCACTTTCTAGGAAAACTAAGAATAGACAAGCAGGAATGGTGCTAAGAGGAGATCTCATTGGTAAACAAAATTTCTGTCTATAGAAGTGATTATCAAAAGTTAAGAAACATAGCATTATTAGCTGTCATATTTTTATGATTTTATGTGTAGGTAGAGGAAATTTAATTTCTGTTTTTATTAGGTCTGTTTTTAGTAGATTTAGGCATTTCTCTATAGGGATGTTTGTACAGTATTTACATTATGCGGACTATTGTCCTCATCTTTGTCGCCATATTTATCACAATGTTTCGGCCATTGTATGCTCCGGCCTTCTTCAGGTGGTTGGAATTTCGAACTGAACCCTTTATTTTGCTCACTGGGGTAGACTGTACTAGTTCCATGTGCCATGTTCAAGGACACATGGCACAGTGGATAAAGGCATTGGTTAGATCCAGTGACAGACCCAAAGAGTGTGAGTTCAATACCCAGTTAAGGCAGTGGAGAACTTTCAGAGGGAAAATTAGCAGGAGATAACTGATAACTGACATCCATCAAAACATGGCACGTGGAACTAGAACAGTCTACCCCAGTGAGCGAAATAAAGGGTTTTGTATGACATTCCAAACACCTGAAGAAGGCTGGAGCATACAACAGCCGAAACGTTGTGATAAATATGGCGACAAAGATGAGGACAATAGTCCGCATAATGTAAATACTGTACATAATACCTCATCTCAGAAATATAGACAGACTCTGAGGGATGTTTGTATAAAGAGATTTTATGTCTAAACTAGCCATATACTTGTTTTTGATGTCTATGTTTTTTAATTTGTTTAGAGGTCACCCAAATTTTTTATGTTTGATGGACTAATAGTTGGGTTAAGATTTTGCTTAATGTGATGGCTAGTTTATCTGGGATGCTACCTCTCCATGATATGATTGGTCTCATTGATATGTTTATTTTATGTGTTTTTGGTAGTTCATATAATATTTATATAGTGTTTTTAGATGGTGTTCAGTAAGTTTAATCCAGGAGGTATCTTTATTTTATAGTAGCTTTTTGATATTGTTTGTGAATTCTTGTGTTTCTTTTGTAGCTAAGTTTTCATTTAATTTATCATAGATGTTGTCATCATTAATGAGATCTCTCATTTTTTGTTGGTAAATATATTTATCCATAACTACAATCCCCCTGCCGTTACAGGAAATAGATATGTGGATGTTTTTTATTGTTTGTTGATTCTTTCAGGGCTTTTATGTATCTTTGTCAGTTGACTAACAACATTGTGTTCTTGTTTATAGAAACTTTGTTCAAGTAAATTCATGTCTTTTTTGCCTTGAAAACGTTCACATAAGACTAAACATGTCAGGTAATACTATATAGTTTTGCCCTTGCCTCTTTACCTTTATACATATTTTCTTTTTCTACAGATTAATTCTGAGAATTATATATATATATATATATATATATATATATATATATATATATATATATATATATATATGTGTGTGTGTGTGTGAAAGGTGTATGTATATAAATATAAACATAAATATATATATATATTATATTATTATTTATATATTATATGCACGGTACTTAAATTGAAGTTTAAAAGCAGTAAATTTGACCTTGCTAACCGATTGATCCTCAGTGGTGAAATCAGTAAAAGCACCTCAGGCTATATGTTGGTTCCGTATAGGATACAGGTTTGAATCCTGTCAGAGGAAGAATATTTTCTATGAAAATTTCTCGGACATTCAGGCCGGTAAATGTTATTTAATACTGTTTATTATAAACAGAGCATTTACTTAAATATTTGTATCTATAAAAAGAATGTTAAACATAAAAATGTCTTAATATATATATATATATATAATGGTGTATAGAAAATATATCATATTTAAAAGAAATATTTTATTTGACCTATATTAGAATGTTTAATCATGCTTCATTTATTCAATTTTTTATTTATAAAGATAATTGTTATTGTTAAAAATCTGATTTCTTTTTAAGTCATTGCAAATGCTAACCAATAACGTGATTTAGTTCATTCATTTTGGGATAAGTTGTTACTATTTGGATTTATTATCATGAACAAAAAATTTGACATTTGTTAAAAATAGAGAGAATTATGGTCTCAAATAGTTTTATCAGTTAGACACTACCAATTTTCCAGCATCTTGGTTTCAGAACTATTGTAGATTATCCATTTTGCCATACTAACAGAAGTCAACATCATAACAATTCAATAATGCACCTCTGACTTACTAATTATACATTTCTGATATCTCTGCAGAATTATTGACTATTAGAAACTTATATTAAACTATTATTACATGCAATGCTGTCTGCGGCTGCCCAGTTAATTAGTCTGGCAATTGTGTGATATTCAAATGCTTGCTCATAATTTTATCTCGATTATAAAATGTGCTGGGTCATCAGTTGCCAGAAAATCAGTGGTGCACCTGAAATATTCTGCCTTAGAGTACTAAATGACATGTTTAATGTGTTTTATACTTAAGAGTTAAACACTTTAAAAACATTTCAGCAACTAGTGTGAAAAAAATCAAAGATTTTGTAATGTTGAAGCCATCAATGAGTATAAGTTTCTGTGAGAATTTTTTTCACAAATTATGAGAATAAATTTGAAATATAATTAAAAAGAAAGATAAGAAACATTTCAAAAGAATAAATTTAACTTTGAGACTTCAGCAGATACACATGATGGCTTCAAAAACAACACAAAATATAGGATTTTATTAGTACAAAATCTTAGGATGAATTAAGTTAGTTAAAGCAAATGACAAAAATAGTACAAACTTTAAGTCCATCCCAATACACACACACACACACACAGGTGTGTGTGTGTGTGTGTGTGTGTGTGTGTGTGTGTCAATTAACCATCTGCTTGTCACATTTAATAAAATCTTAAAAAAAATGGTAATTCCTAAACTATAAGAAGTTCTATCCACAGGATACTGAGCACTGTATTAAAAAAATCAAATGATAACCTGTACTTAATTGGAATTACATTTCAATTAAATATTTGTGTATGTGTGTATAAAATATCAACATAAAAAACAAATTTAAATTTCCATATTATAGATTTTACTTTATTACCTTATAATTCTCTAACTCTTTAAATGTTGAATGTATAACTATTTCTAATTTCTATATTTCTATTTTTTCACTATATTAATTATATCATATAATTGTCCCCTGTTCTAAGAACTCTCTTTCCTTTTATCACTTACACCTCTTTATCTATATTTTGTTTAAGTCTTTTTAAATATAACTTTGTATTGTTGTATTTTTCAATATAACTTGTTTTTGATTTAACTTATCTTTGAAGTAAAAATTTTTTCTAATGTATAATTTATTTTAGATTTTATTTTAAAATATATTTTTTATTCTTTAATATAACCAATTTTTTTATTAATTATAATTTTTTAAAAATATATTCTTAAATTTAATATAAATTATCTAAATATGATTTATTTTTAATTTTTTAAATATATCTTATTTTTAAGTATAATTTAACTTTGGAAGACTATTTTTAAGTAAGAACTTGTATTTTTAAACCTAACCATACCTATATAAATTTTTTTATAAAACACCCTTTTTGGTCCTAATTTAGTTTCAAATTGTGTTAATTCATTCTTCATATAACCCCAATTTAATGTCATAAGGTTAATATCCGGGTTTAATCGTATAAAACCGCTTTCCTTTAAAGCTAATACCTTCCACCCTCCCCTGACCACAGTATTGTGCATTTCGTCTGACTGAAACATTGAAATGGATAAATTATGTATTTGTTTATTTATTTTTATTTGTCACAGTTAAATTTCTAATTCCAACAAAAACTCAGTCTATACACTGAGGTTGAATAAGACTGACAAGATTTTCATCAGTTGAAACAGATCCATCCCCCATATAAGGCAATTTTGGATTTTTGTGTAATACTAAACATACACACACACACACATATATATATATATATATATATATATATATATATATATATATATATATATATTTTGAACAATAAAAAAATAAAAAAATTAAAATCTTTAGACACACTTGGTTGTAGATTAATATTCTTTCGTTTTTTTTTTTATTATTATTCTATTTAGATTCCTCGACTAGTTTCGACCAAAATTGCCATCATCGGGAGGAGAAATATTTCTATATATAACTCCCTTTTTGGTTCACTTTAAGTTTCAAATTAACACTTCATTCTTCATATAACCCCAATTTAATGTCATAAGGTTAATATCCTGGTTTAATTTATAAAACCTCTTCCCTTTAAGACTAATACCTTTCACCCTCCCCTGACCACTGTCTCATGCATTTCGTCTGACTGAAATGGATAAATATTGTATCAAATTGTCAATCAATATTGTATCAAATTGCCATCATAGTTAAATTTCTAATTCCAACACCAACTCAGTTCAAACTCCGGGGTTGAATAAGGCTGAGGAAGTTTTTCATCGGTTGAAATAGATCTATCTATCTCCCATATGAGGTAATTTTGAATTTTGTTGTGTAATACTATTTATTGGCTCAGTTATAATAAATACATTCAGCTCTTTTTGTGGATCAGTTTTAATGTTTTATATTAATAGAATCCACTTGGATTATATAACAACAGATTTATTACCTTTACTATATATATATATTTAAACAATATATAAATATATATATATATATATATTTAAAAATAAAACAAAAAATGTCCAACATTTGGATATTATTTATTAAGTTGGTCCTAGGCTTTCAGCTCAAATAAGCCATCCTCAGAGAAAAGCATAGCCATGTGCATAATATTAGGCCTTTATTAGTTGATAACACATTAATATTTGCACATACACACAATAAAAAGAACCTTCTGATATTGGAGGCCATCTACATTAAACCGAAGCAACCCACACTCAACAAAATTGCATTTTAAATCAATCACAACACATCACATTGAATCTAAACATTGGTTCTGTTGTAATACTTCAGTCTCTCATGTGGTATGATGTTATAGAACTGCGTATCTTGAATTTAGGATCTGCATCTGCTATTCTGTGACCGTTATCATCACATAGCAATTTTCTATGCCAAAATAACAAAATATCATCTTTGACGGAGGATATCTTTCTTTCATATCTGTATAACCACTCTGAGGATCACTCATATGAGCCAAAAGATTAGGACCAACTTAATAAAAAAATTTCCAAATGTTGGACAATTTTTGTCTTTATTTTCACTAGAAATTAAAGCAAACATTTGAACATTATAATGGCACTTGATCAGACATAATAGACATTCATTGTCTGTTATATTTAATAATATATGTTTAAATAATGATCTACTACCCCAATACTCTAAATATATATATAAAGTACATATATATATATATATATATATATATATATATATATATATATTTAAAAAAATCAAAACCTTACAACAATCATAGCAATATCTATATATTAACATATATATATATATTAATTTATATATATATTTATATATTTAAAAAAAAGCTAAACCTTACAACAATCATAGCAACATCTGCAACCTTTGTCAACAAGAAAAATTAGCTATAATAACATTTCCAGACCCCCAAAAACATTTTGAATCAGAGATCAGAAATTATGACCTGTTGTATACATACTAAAAAGTTCCTTTTGAGTTCATATGAAGTGGGATGAAAAGAAAATATGTATATTTCATTTAACCCCCCACCCACCAATACATTTCCAATACACTTCATTTCCCCTCATTCTCTTCCTCCTCACTTTCTACCATGCCTCACATTGTGTGCTTATTCATTTATTTATTATTTTTAAAAAGAAATAAAGTGTTAGGAAATCAACTGACTGAAATCGCCTGAAGATACCAAAAGTTTGAAACTAAGGTAACAGAATCAGCTGATCTAATTTTCTATACTATATATATATATATATATATATATATATATATATATATATATATATACATACTTATTGTCTGTGATTTGCCATAGTATAGATAAATTTTCTATATATAATGGTTAAAAATTAACTACATTGTAAGTGTATTCTGACCAAAAAGTTTTCATCAAGTTAAATTTAATCTTGTAATTACATTTTTTCTCAGTATTAGGAGTTCATGCTGCAAATGTGAAAACGAAGTAATTTAAAAATACTAAAGATTGAAGAATATAAAAGCTTTGTAATTAAATTTGGTAACATGAAGCAAGCAAGTACAGAAATTTCACTATCTCGAAAGTGTTATAACAGAAGACAGAAAATGTGACACAGAAAACTGAAAAACTTCTTAAACTAAACAAAATACTTAGAAATAGGAAAATTTTGTTAGAAACAAAGAAAAGTCTCTTTAGCTGTTATATGATATCAATCCTCCTATATGGCAGTGAATGTTGGATACTTTCCTCACAGATGAAGAGAAGACTTGAAGCAACAGAGATGTGGTTCTACAGAAGGATGCTGAGAATACTACAGATTGAACATGTGAATAACAAAGAAAGTTTAAAGATAATTTAAAGAAAAAAAATGCTTATACTTAGAATAAGAAAGAGGCAGCAGAAACTTCTGGGACACATAATAGGAAGAGTGCTTAAAGAATTAGACAATTCACAAGACATATTGAAGGCAAGAGGGACATAGGAGAAGCTGCCTAACAAGGTTTTGTAAATGTTTGTCAGAACATGGAATGGGAGAGATATTAAAAACAAAAAGCTGCTAAGAGCTACAAAGGATAGAAAGTTGTGGAGAGTACATTATATAAAAGAAACCTGACCTTATTAAAAAGCACTTCCAAAAAAGAAAAAACAAAATTATGTTCAGTAATCATTTGGTAAGATTTTGATCAGATGAACTTTTCTGCATACACTTGTGAAACTAGATCTCTAAATTTTACATTAGCAGTAGCTGTATATATTATTAGTGAAATTTAGCTCTCACTTTTTTATTGTTTCTTTATTGATAAGCTTCTTCTGAGATACTTTTCAGTTATTAATAAATAATCCTAATATTTCTTGAATTGTCATTGTTGATAGGCAAAATTATTTCAAAATTTGTTTCTAATATTAATTAGATGTATATTCTAGAGATCAGAACCTACAGAATAGAAATTGCAAAAATTCTTGCTTTCCACAACTAAATGATTTTATATAAGTTTGCCAAACAACAGTTAACTCAAACTGATTTATATGAGGATGCATCAATAAGCCCGTAACCTAATATTGTAGTTATTAACTGAAATTTGATCTGAAATTTTCTATGTATGTTGATGGACTCTCCTAATGTCTTTGGTGCAGAAGAGTCCAACAATTCAGATCCTAGAACTGAACAGACTACCTAGCAGTCATTATTATGGTGGTGAAGTCTTGTGTAGAACCATTCACACTTTTCGGAAGAAATGAATACAGAAAAGGGCCCTCCTCAGGTTTTGAATTCAGAGTTGTCCTTCTTCTATACTGGCTACCAACCTAGGTTAAAGAGCTGAGTCTGTCCTACTGTTCAACCAATAGCTGTGGGAAGGTGAAGCGATGGCTTCCTACCTTCCCCAAGGGAAGTTACACATGTGAATGAAATAAACTCAGCTGGAATTCGAACACATATCTCCAATTCCTCATTCTAAGCTGCTATCCTTGCTGCTACACGTGCATTCTTTTTTCAATGTACAATGAGGAAGATCTATGAAATTCTATATGTTTGATTAATAGCAGGTAATTTAATGACAAAAGGAAAAAAAAAATCTCCTATGTTACATGTTTCGTCCTTTGAAAGGACTTCTTCAGACTAATAATAGCTTTATTCGTGAAGTCTTATATAGACAGGGATTGTAGATCAAATAAAGCATTCAGTTTAAAATTTACCGAAGGTTACTTGAATGAAAAAACACCTGAAGAAGGCTGGATGTAATGGATGAAACACTGTGATAACAGCAACTTAGACAAGAACATTAGTCTGAATATAAATGTAATTAATGATAATTCATCTTACAAAATTGAAATAAATAAATATTTGTTGCATAAAATAGTTAGATATGGATATCAGAATGCCTGAAATGCCGTGATAATAACAACAAAGATGAGGACATTATTCAGACTATAAATAATTTAAATAATGATAACTCCTCTTCCAAGAAATTCAAATATTTGTTGTATGTTTTTTCATCATCAGACTACAGACTTATTGATTTACTTCCTTATATCACTGAAGCATATGCCACATTACTAGTAATATTTCTTCTGCCAAACAAATGCCTTGCCTTTCTGCAAAAAAAGTTTATGTAATTATTGTCGCTTTATCATATGCACTTTTTTTGACATGTATAAGAATATCCTGCTTGTTTCGTGTTAGCCAATTATAGCAATCATTTCTAACTTTGCAGCAAGGTCCAACCTAATAAGTGAGATATTTTTTTTTCGTGTGTATAAAAAAGTATTGGATTGAATCTATTCAGCCTACTCAAAGTTTGACTGTTAAGATCAATACTTTATCTCATTGTCATATTTTGATTACTTTCACATGGAGGGAATCTACTTTGATGTGCTATCATAACTCCCTATCTATCTATCTATCTATCTATCTCTCTACTACTACTACGAAAATTATTGAAAAGATGTCAGACGAACATCTTCCTTCAAGGTGATTGTCATTCTTACATCAGTCTTATATAGTATGTATAGAAAGTTAAAACTTTCTAATCTCTTTATTTTCTTGGCAAGATTGTTTTCAATTTATTTATCTTTTTCTTTTCTAATACTCAAGTATAGAAATCTGCTTTTCATTCTTTGTTTAGTTACATATAGGAGATAATGTTCCATATAGATTTTGACATATTTTCCTAAACTTCAGATCAACCTATTTACATTTCTTTCTATTCCATTTACAGCACTACCATTTTTCCAAGAGGTGGAATTTTATTTATTTAAGAAGTTCTTTACATTCTTGAATTAGGTAGAACTATACAATAACTTAGATATATTTTAATTTTATTGCAAAACTATCCTATAGTTATGTCATTCGGTAGAAAATTTTAACAATCTCAACATAAATGAATTCGACATTTATTAAAATTCCCTTGTAAAATATAAGAATGAAAATGGTTTATCATGTTAATACACTCTCTCAAAATAATAATAATAATACAAGCAAAATAAGAAAATAATGAGGAAAGATCCTCATTATTTTCTTATTTTGCTTGTATTATTATTATCATCTTGAGAGAGTGTATTAACATGATTAGCATAATTAACATGATTAACAGGGCTTGGAAAATTTGATACTCACAGGACAGATTGAAGGCAAAGAGGACAACAACACATAACCTACTTTGCAAGTTTTAGAGAAAATAGAAATAAAAAGGACATTTAACATCAGGAAGAGAGAGTTGACTTTTCTAGGACACAAAATGAGGAAAGATAGCTTGGAAAATTTTATACTCACAGGACAGATTGAAGGCAAAGAGGGATAGAGGAAAACAATGCATAACCTACCTAGAAAGTTTTAGAGAAAATGGAAATAAAAAGGATACTTATACTTAACATCAGGAAGAGAGAGTTGAAATTTCTAGGGCACATAATGAGAAAAGAGGGCTTGGAAAATTTGATACTCACAGGACAGATTGAAGGCAAAGTGGGATAGAGGAAAACAACATGTAACCTAATTAATGAGCTAGAGTAAATTATTGGCAAAATAGAGTCCACAGGAAATAACAGACAAAATTTATTAAGAGCTACAAAGGGAAGGAAGTTGTGGAGAGCCATGATTGCTTATGCCCTGAGGGAACACAGCATGTAAAGTAAAAGAATAACTTTTATGGTTCAAAATATCACAGAAAGAATAAAAAATGTCACTCCTTGCTTAATTTTCATCTACGAAGCCATGTGAATTAAAATATATTATTGCCTGTCTTATTTGTATATATCTCTTTAAATTTCATTCTTAAACATTTTATGTACCTATTCCTTTTTCTTCTTTTTTTTTTGGCTGGTACTAATTCTTTTTTTTTTTTTTCTTTTTTAATTGAAGTGAATTTAGTTTACTTTATTTGAATATTAGTTCTTTGGCTCATTCAAGAATTAGATGTTATCTTAATTTATGGCTCCCAAGCTTTATATTTCAGTTTCAATTCTGAGTGCCATACACATTGCTCAAGGACTTCTTGTATGTTGCTTGTCTGTCTTTTTGGTTTTTGTTTGTTTCTTTGTATGTGTATGCATGTGTTTGTGTGTGTGTGATAGGAATAGATAGGCTTTCCTATCACCTGGTCAATAATTCTCCCCCTTCTCTTGAACAGAAGTAGAGGCACATCCCTTGTTTCCTGTTTAGGAATGGGTTTCTGGATCCTTTCCTTTTCTCTGGCCTCTGTAGTGGTGCTGTCATGAATTTCTTGTGATGTGTGCAATTTGTGGCAAGGTATCTTCATATTGAGGGTACCGGGTTGACAGTTTTCTGGTTGCAGTTTCCGACTGGTAGTTAGGAGCCCAAATTCTTGCGTAGAATCTTGAAAGGCTGCTCTGATCAACAGTTGCATAATATCAGGGTTCTTGCAGTGCCATGTCGTGTATGAAAGGGTGTACCTGCAGGCACTTTTGGTGGGCAACCCTAAGGACACATTATGTTGTAGTCTGCACCAGTTCCTTTCTGTCCATAAGATGACTATCTGCTACTATTACTTTGTAACTCAACATAATCTTAAACAATGAAAAAAAATAAACATAAACCAGCTCAAAAAAATCACCTAAACTCTTTACCTTTAACATTTCTTTTTCCAACATCCATGGCATTCATACCAACTTCTGCAGTGTGGACTCATTCCTCTTTGAAAAATCTCCTGATACACTGGCTCTATTTGAGACTAATCATAACTCGTCAATCCCCTCCTCTGATTTCTTGATTTCCCAGCTACCTTCCTCTCCTAAGAACCCTGGGAGTTTATGTCCATGATTATCTTCTGCTGGCTAGGG
This sequence comes from Acanthosepion lycidas, assembly GCA_963932145.1. NCBI lineage: Eukaryota > Metazoa > Mollusca > Cephalopoda > Sepiida > Sepiidae > Acanthosepion > Acanthosepion lycidas. The sequence continues at coordinate 52,278,920 of OZ010586.1, forward strand.
AACTTTCTCTTGAATCACCAAACTATTTGTATATATGTCTCCATCTACCTCTCTTCAATTCAGTAAGCTATCTTTTCTTTCTCTATCATTCCCCTTCCTCTCACTACTGTGGTGTACTTGATAGCATTTCTGATAATATAGACAAGGCCATCTCTCAACATCCATTTGCATACATATTCATGTTCGGTAACTTTAATGCCCACAATACCATGTGACAAACACTCTGTAACTGACCTTGCTGGCATACAAACCCTTAACTTTTCAATAACTCTACCCCTCACACAAGTGGTTGACTTTCATAAATGTTTCCCTAGTAGCCCTGATGGTAATGTTTTCCTTCTCAATCTCTGTTTTACCTTCATCCCTGACTCTTGTCATGCTATGCAGCTCTGCCCTCTTGGAAACTCTGATCATTGATTATTTTATATAGATATGCTGGAATACAATCTTCAGGCCATCATATATAATTTAAACAAACTTCCACATCAGCTTACTAGCTAATTGATTTTCTTCCCAAAAGGGTCTTCAGGCTGCAAGTGCTAATTTTTCCACATGGAATAAGATGGAAAAATGGACAAATTTCATTCATCCAAGAGCCTAATATAAACAAGTTGGTGTGCAAATGATTCAATTTTGTTATATTCCTTTTTGCTGCTTAGAGAGAAAAAATGGTGATAAAATCATAAAACTACACTTATTTATTCCAAGGGGCAAACGAACTAGGCAAGGCGGTGGTGCACATTTCCCAGGAGTACTTGCTATACTTTTATGCCCACATATTTATTATTACCAAATTTACTAGTAAATATAGAATGTATTGTATAAAAATATTTGCTTCGTTAAAATTCTGTCCTTAAATGATGAGACTGGAGAGACTTCTCCAGGGTGCAGGCCTGAGTGATGGCATGTGGGGGCTGTGCACTACCCAGACCACATGCTTCCCACTCATGGCCTTCCCAACAAGAGCCAGACCAGTGAATTACATTTGGGGCTGTTTTGGCTGCAAGAATTGCCAGAAGCTTGTCAGTGTCTTTTGTCTGGATTTACTTCCAGTCTTTTCCATATTTGGATATGACTTCAAGACAGCAGAAGTTTAAAATCCCAGGCTGATGTGCTTCATCTACCTGAAACAGTTGGTTATGAGCTTGGAACTGGCATACATTAAGAAATATACATAATATCTTACAATAATTGCACAATTCCAAGTTTCATGTTGAAGAAATTTTCAACTGCTGGAATTATTATTAGTTGTATAGCTACCTATATTTACCCATTCAGTTATATATATAATATATATATATATATATATATATATATTTGGTTGGATAGATGTGAGTTTGTGACCCTGGGTTTCATGCTTTAGCGATCGTCAGACATTCTGACGATTGTTAAAGCGTGAAACCCAGGGTCACAAACTCACATCTATCCAACCAAATATGTTAGCTCTATCTCTGATATTGAGCGCTTTCTAATAAGTACTGCGCATATAATATATAAATAATTATACATGTATATATTTATTTATATTCATATATACACACTTTTCACATATATATATACATATATATACACACACACACAAATTGGAATCAAATATAGAAATATAGATCATAATCCAACAGAATGATAAGATAAAGAACAAGTAGGAAACGTTTAGCAATTTAACATATTTTACTTTTATTAAATATGGTATTTTTACTTTTCTGCTGTTTGATTTTCATTGTTTAATCATGTTTCACATGCATTTGATTTGTTAAACAAATGTTAGTATAAATTATGGCATTCCAAATTCAAGGAGAGACAACAGATACATTCAAATTTTCAAGAAATTAATGGATTCCAAGCCTAACTGAAAAACCATAAATATATCCTTATATATGTAAGTGTATTATAATTCTAGTTTCTCTGTAGGATTAAGATGATAATGTATGTTTGTGTGCATGTTTGTCTCGCAGACATTGTTTGTTGGTTTTTTACATATTGATTTGGGAATGTTTTTATATACATACTGTTTGTTTTAGATAAACATACATTAGATTCAAATAAGAAGGTTGGTGATAACGAGTGTTTATAATTTGTAATATTGTTATTAGTAGGCTCTCAAAGTACTTCAGATGTAAAGAATTGTGTTTTTTAATTAGGATGGCATTTGTAAAATCACTGTTATGGCTAGTTTTGCTCCTGTGCTTTGCAACAACCATTCAAACTCTCTCATAATGAAAATTGAACAACACAAAGTAAAAACACAAGAATTTCTTTCTTTGTTTATTCCATATCGCAGTTTCTGATGAAGCTTTAGTAAAAGTGAAACATGTTAGATTGCTAAACATTTCCTATTTGTCCTTTACTTTGTATGTTTACATATATATATATATATATATATATATATATATATATATATATATATATATATACATATATATATATATATATATATATATATATATATATATATTTGTGCATTTAGGCAGTAAATTCTTTTTTAGGCATGTCTGATTAAATAAATTACAGACATTATGTCTGCTAATTTTTAATAAAATCTGTTCATACTCATGAATAACCTTCTGTGGATTAATGTTAAAGGATAAGAGAAATCTGCTATTTAAATATTTTAATGTTATAATGTTACAATATAAAAAATTACTAATCGACAATACAACTATCCTACACCAGGAAAGCAGCAAATTCAGATTACAGGTACTAGAAGCAATTTATATTTAAAAATTAAAGACTACACTGAACAGAATCAACTATGTAACATTCTGAAATGCCTGTAAAGGAACAGTTTTTTCACACTTTAATGCATGCATGACCATGACATTATAACATGAAAAAAAAAATTCCATAAATGATAATGTTTTCACATTCTAATGGACACTAAACACATTGTCAACCATTTTGCATTTAAAAGCATAATGAAAAAATTATGGTAATGGATAACACAGCATAAATTTTTCTAAATACTTCTACTAATGAACAACATATAGTTTTGTACTCCTTGCACCCTTGAAGATGACCTTAGAAAAAGGTCGAAAGTACTTGGGAAATGAAAATAAAAGAAATTTAAACAGCTATAGCTCATACTTTAACATCAATACACGGAAGGTTATTCATGAGTATGAACAGATTTTGTTAAAAATTAGCAGAAATAAAGTTTTTAATTTATTCAATCAGATATATATATATATATATATATATATATATATATATTGTGTCTAGCATGAAACAGCCTGTTGCCTCTGAGTGTTGACTTCAATATTCACTTTTATATATATACTTACATATGCTCTATCTCTGATACTGAGCACTTTATCCCATAAATATAGCACACCTTAAAACTATATTCCTTCATATATATATATATATATATATATATATATATATATATATATATATATATAAGGATGTTGACTTTCCACACTATCTCAAGCAAAACATTTGGAAGGAAACTCACATCAATACTAGAAAGAGTGATAATGGTGGACATGAGAAATCTATTTTTTAATCATTTCACCCTGAATAAAGCAACAATATCACTATGATGCAACGGGTTACTGAGTCAGAAAGAATATGATTTTCTGACGAATTGTTTGAAGAGAAAGATTTTTATGAATATCAATCAACAGTAAGTGAATGCTGAAGTTTCCTGTATGGCTAATCTCACAATTACCATAAAATATATTGTATAATTATTAGGTTTAAATGTGTAATGAAACAACAAATGCAAATAAATTGGCTGTATTTGAACTATCATTTACTCAGAATTGTTACAATATTCATCATCATCATCCTCATGACTGAGTGTGGTCATAGGGTTACTGACAACTGAGCACCTGACCATTTCCCTCTAGATATCTGGGTTGAAAAACAGAGAGATATCATTCATGTCTTGGTCAAGTAGACCTGGTGGAGACCATTCTTCCCCAAACCAAACTAAAACTGATGTCCTCCAACTTGAAAGTTCACATTGGTCATAGATACATTGTTGTTGATTTTATCAGAGAAATGGCCATTGACTTCAGTCTATGAAGCCTTCCAGCCAGTGATGCTGTGCCATCATCATACTGGCTCATACATAACTATGGAGTCCAGTCTACCCCATTGGGCTAGATGGCCTATTGACCCTACAAAATGGTTCATCCACTTCTTGACAGGTCTTGATTTTAATCCTGTAGGGTGTCTAGCCACCCTCCTTATCATAAACACCTAGTGAAGGAATCAGTTTATTCACCAATGATCCAACCAGGCAGCAGGTAGCACTCACACTGACCTGACATGCTAGATAAAAGTTATTCTTATAGACATAGTAATTACAATTCAGTTTGCATCATAATAACAAGGCATTTTTTAAAGATATGATTACACATTGGTCTACAATGAATAGACAATTGATCAGGATAGCTTGGAATGCTGATGTACTCACCTCCCACTTCTTCCACAGTAGCATAGTGGGTACAACTCTGTCTGGGGATGACTTGTGATGAGATTGGATACAAGATTTGTGACTGGAATTTTATTCATTATATTTTCTGAATTTCCAAAAAGCTGATTTCTTTTTTTTTAATGAAATAATATTTTAATATGTATGACTATATATATGGCCAATAAATTTTATATGGATTCAAGTTGATTTTTCTTTGGATTAACATTTTGTGTAATCAGTTCATTTAAAGAATTCTAATAATAGAAATAGCGGAAATGTGACAAAATGATTTGGCAGATTTGTATAAAATAAAATATAAAATTTTCCTCATCTATAATTAGAATTAATCCTAGATGGATTCAAATATACAGACTGCGATGAGTAAATTGTCGCCATTTCATATTTTTAATTTTGTGCATGCACACTGTTTTTGATTTTGTCAACTGCGCAGTATAGTAGGGTCTGTTGGGCACCCCCTGTGAGAAAAAGAACACCATGATGCAATTCACTGCCAGAAATTTGGAAATTGCATGCTGTATTACTTGGCATTCACACTGAAAGCTCCAATACAAACATTTCAGAGTGTTTGAGTGTCAATCTGAGGACAGTGCAGAGGATTCAGAAAGAGTTGAATGAGTCTAATGATCATTAGACGGGTACATTAGCTCGGAAAATTCACTCTGATCATTCTGATAAGAAAAGAACTGAATTTGTCGGTGAGTGCCTCAGACTCAACACAGAAACCTACATCAAGTGCCTTGAGGAGGTAGTGCTGCCCTGGGTCAAGAGGGTGGCTGCTGGAAGACCCTATATCTAGCAACAGAACTCTGCACCAGGCCACACAAGCAGGAGAACCCAGTCATGGCTGTCAGAGAATTTCTACAACTATATCACCCCTTACATCTCAATACCTAACTCCCCAGACTGCAATCCCCTTGATTATTATGCTAGAGACCAACAAAACTCCTTATAACATTAATGATAAACTAAAGGCAAGGATTATGGTATCATTCATCAACTTAAACAAGGAGGCCGTCCAGATGAGTTGCAGGAGATTCTGAAGTGGTTGAAGCTAGTGGCAAATTTAATGAATAAATTTACTCTTTAGTATTTCAAGATATTTTTGTGTAATTTTGGTAAATATATCTGTTAAAATGAGATGTCAGTGTTGTGTTATTTTCATTTTTATGTAATTTAGACAACATTTTACCCATTGCACCCTGTAGAAAGTGATTGTATATTTTTTTTTATGTGCCATGTCCTTTCAGAATTTGGACAATCATATCCCTCCACAATTTACTGTCTTTTCTGCTCTAACTTTTGACCTTTTACCATCCCTTGTTGTCCTTGTTTTTCCCACCATTCACTTGTTAAAATACGTAACTCGCTGTTTTTCCCTGTTTCTTTTACATTTGATATGCCCTGTGAACATTAGATTCTCCAGTGTATAAAATCATGTTATAACTTTGGTTTATTTACATGTTTTTCTTTTTAGTTTTTCAGCACACAGTTCTCAGATTATGTATTGATTTTCAAGTAACCGTTGAGATAATTTTTTATCAATTTATGTACATAAAGCCTCATATATTTTCTTCTTTTATGAAAATAATAACCTTTGATAGAAGACAGCTTTACCACAACATACCAAAAACTAATTTTATCTTCTCTATGAAACCTATTTTTGTATATTTCGCAGATATGCCAACTTTTTTGTCTATGAACATAAAAATTCAGTTTTTAATTGGATGTATTTTTATTAATTGTTCAGGGTGAATTAAAGTCTACTGTAGTTTCTTGGCATAATTCTAATTTTTAATGGAAATGTATTTATTGGATTAATGTGTAGTTTAATGGTTAAAGTGTTAACCTTTTAACCATCAAACTCAGGTCTGAATCCCCTTCATAGTCAATATATGTTAGAGAGATGGCTTCCTGATAATATCTGCCTAGATAGATGACCTCAGTATATGACCCTATTGGGAAATACCTGAAAAAAATACAACAGTTTCACTCAAGCCTTGTGAGTAAATTTGCGCTGATGAAACTGTATGAAAGTCAGTGATGATTGTGCTAGTCATTGTGATTAAAGGTTTAAGTGTACTGGTCAGGTTCAGACACTAATCGCACCAGAAACTGTTAGGTTTGCTCAGTATAGTTGCAATATAGACTGCAGGCTGGCTTTGTGGGTTTTAAAGGAACACAAATGTGCCTGAGCTGGTGTCTGTAATAGGAATTAGCTAGTTACCCTAACAGATGAGCATTATCAGAAATTACTTATATTTTGTGTGATTCTTTTTAACTGAACACTTGCAGCAAGCATTAGAATTTAATGATTTACTTTTTAATTTTAAACTTTATAGAACTTCTTTAATTTCAGTTAGAGTATGCAAACTTTTAAATTTTGTTGAATGAGATATATTAAATGCTTACACAATGAGCTACCTCAAATTTAAGAAAAATTTGAAAAGTGCACATCAACTGAATATCTGCTGTTCTGTGAGCTGAACTCAATATGAGCAAGTGTACTACTAGTTCACTAATCCTTCATTAGTACTGTGGGGCTTTATCAAGACATTAATACTTTGGATTTTCAAACACCACATTTCATTTAAAATATTAATTTATCATTTAGTTCTTAATTATCCTCATGATATCCTGAGTGTTCATCATCATCCTCATGATATCCTGAGTGTTCATCATCATCCTCATGATATCCTGAGTGTTCATCATCATCCTCATGATATCCTGAGTGTTCATCATCATCCTCATGATACCCTGAGTGTTCATCATCATCACCATGGTATCTTGAATGTTCATCCTCATAATTCTCATGATATCTTGAGTGTTCATCATCATCATCATCATCATATCTTGAATGTTCATCATCATCCTCATCATATCGAGTGTCCTTTCTGGATTTTTGGTATGCGTTTTAGTAGGATATAGAATCCAGATAAAAGTCGAGAAAGAAGACAAAGTTGAAAAGCTTTTTATTGACAATGCTTCACCTTTGTTAGTGTAGGTGCCTTTAGGTCAGAATGATTTGTCTATCATTCTGACTTGAAGACAACTACCTAACTAAAGCTGAAAACATGTTGTCAATAAAAATGTTTCCACTTTGTCTCATTTCTCCAATTTTATAGCATAAATGGGATAATTTTGAAAAATTGAACTAAAAGACTAATATTAAAAAAATGTACATTTAAAAAAATTAGAATATGCAAAAATAGGTTTCATTATATTTTCAGTAGGATCTTTTTGAAACAATTATGTTCATTCTGACTGCTCTTTGACTGTTTTTTCACCTTCCAATATGTGAACAAGAAACTTACTACAGTGTTTTTACTACAATTATTACAGATAGTTTATGCTCATGTGCTTATAATTAACACAAAATATTATGACTAAAACCAGAAAATCCTTGTAGTTACTAGACAGAGTAATTCAGAAAGCTTCTTAACTAATCAAGAAAATTTTATTTGCCACTTCATAAATATAAAGGAAAACATTTTGTGGAGTTTAAGAACTAACATTTTGTTTTTCCTAAACAACTTCCTCAAATTCTTTGCTGAGCAGGTCATAGTGATGAAGGAAGACTATGATTTTCTAAAAATCTTCCTAATCAAGAAATTAATCGTTGACCAAAGAAACAGATGGGTGTGACAGAAAAGATTCTTGTAAAATTGGTTGCTGCCAATGGAAAACAGAAGCTACCAACAGAGATACATAGAGATTGATCTTTCAGGCAATCTCTATCTAAAACAAACCACTGAGCTCAAATAGAAGAAAAAAGAGGGGAAATGCAATAAGACTGGAATTCTCTCTGATTGTCAGTTACAGCCACTGTAAAAAATGGCTTTCTGTTCAGCCATTACTGGATGTGTGAAAGATGGGGAATCTCCTCCCAAGATTTAATTCTCAAAGCCAAACAATAATATATATATATATACATATATATATATATATATATATATATATATATATATATATAAATATATATATATATATATACATTAAATGTATTTATCATTTATACACATTTGGTTGTAGACCAATGAGAATTCTGTCTTTAATTATTTTAGCATGTGTGCAAAAATTAGCAACCAGAGTTATACCCCTTGATATGGAGCATTTCCTGAACAAGACTCTAAGATGGTGCAAAACAAAAAAAATGAGAGTTCAATGTAAGAGACAGAAACTGTACACACTTTTGAACATGTGAACTTGGGATAATAACTGTCAAAAAGATCTCCTTCTCTTTCATACCAAAACACCCAACTTGGAACTATTACAATTATTTTCTATTTATTTTTTTCTTCAGTTCAGACTATTTTCCTGGTTCCCAGGGAGATTTTGAACATAAATTGTCCAATATCTTCTGAGGGCTTTTCATTTTCCAGTCAACTTTGATCGTGAAAAAATTAAATGCAATGTCAGTCATTATCTTCTGTCTTCTTAATTCTTGTTCTTTTATTGTCCTCTCTCCTTAACAGTAACCATGATCAAAAAATTGTTTGTAGGTTGATAAGGTTGTGTCTATAGGTGTATTTTGTGTTTCTTTGGCAGTATTTGATTGGCACATTGCATCAGTGGGTATGTATTGTTATTTAAATATCCTGTTTTCAGATATCAACCTGTGGTGTACTGTCATTAGAAAATGTATAGATATTTGGATACTATTTTTAAATATGGCTTACAGTGTATATTTCAAATCATAAATCTGTATATGAGTACTATATCATATACCTTCCTTCCTACATAAGATGCGTATCTTGCTCCAAAAGAATTTTTTAAAAAGAGAAGCTTTACCTACTTGAAAAGATCAAAGAAGTAAAGGAGTAATAAATCTCAAGACAGCAAGCCTATGTCTTTCTTTTATTATACTTTTTCCTTTTTATTTTTCTCCAGCTTTCTTATTTACATCCATGAAAAGTGCTCAGACGAACTACATTCCTTGGTTCTGCCAGGTCTAACCTTCATGGCTAGGACCCACTATGCCACTTATATAGTAGCAAACTACTCACATTCCCTCTGTATTCTACTGGCAGTTAGTAAATTTCACTCAAACCACTGCCCAATGGAATAGACTCCCAAGATCTTAACTTTTTCAAGTCTAGAGTTAACTGTTATCTTCCCCTCTTGTCCATATAAACCACCCCTTAATGTAACCTTGTACCTCAAGTGGCTCTTGGGCTTTGTACAGGGCAAAGCTTACTGTAAAAAAATCAAAAAAATCTGACTCCTCTAAATATTTATGAAGCATATTCATTATATTTATATTATTATAACATTTAAAAACTCATTGTTGTCATTATGTAAGTATAATTACAGCTGATATTATGGAATTATATTTTTTTATATATTATAAAACAGAATTTATAACAGCCATCAAGAAATGATTAGTAACCAGACTTTGTCACTGATTCTATTCATAGACTTCTTTTAAGCTGAATGGTTAAAGATAATGTCCACTAAATTTTCAAACACTGTAAAGGTAGATTAGTCAAAGCTTTGCTTAGTTGTCTGAACAGCTTTTGTGTATTATAATCAATACATTGTAAGTCACGAATCAGTCAGTATTCACCCCTACAGAGATTATATGGTCACAGATGTTAGGGAAAAGAAGCATAAATGAATTTTCTAGATTTGGCCAAACAGTGATTAAAAGTATAGAAATAGACTATAAATAAAATAATATGAAGAATTTGGAAGCAAAACTGATAAAAAATGTTGGTGAATTTTTGAAACTGTACCTAATAAGGATTTTTGATCAGAATATTGAAAGTCACTCATTCAAAATGAAAAAAAATTATGAAGAGACACTAGAATAGAGTGTATTTGTTTTTCTCATCATAAATTTCAATAGAAGCAGGATTATATCTAATCTCATAAGTTACATTTAATACAAACCTTAAAATTGAATAGAATTTAGGTTAATTTTAATATTTTACAACAATTTTATAAGAAGAACTGATAAAAGGATTCATATGAAATATCTGAGTAAAGTACATAATATAAAATTTGTAAAAATTAGTTGGTTGTTTTTTTTAAAAAATTAAATGCAATGTCAGTCATTATCTTCTGTCTTCTTAATTCTTGTTCTTTTATTGTCCTCTCTCCTTAATAGTAGATTTTCTCATATTCTCTAACACTCAATAACCCCTTGCATCCTAGTGGCTTTATTGCCTTGCTTGGTGTGAAAGGATTAAAAAAAATATGCTAACATGGAAATAGTCATAAGACAAGGACGTATCTTCTCATCAGATTTATTCAACCTTTACAGCGAGGTGATTCTAAAAGCCTTACTAAGATTCATTATTGGAGGACACAATCTTAACAACATAAGATATGCAGTTGACACAGTATTATTAGCAAACACAGAAAAAAAAACTACAGGAATTCCTAGAAAATTTAGTAAAAGAAAGTAAGAAGAATACTATGTAATATCAATTCTATATGTTGGACAGTCTCTTCACAGAGGAAGAAAACAGAAATGTGATTCTACAAAGGATGCAGAGAATACCATGGACTGAACATGTAAGTCACAAGGAATTTTTAAGGATAATGGGAATACAAAGGTCACATAAAATTAGAATCAGAAAGAGGTTTGCTGAAACTTCTAGGTTATACAATGAGAAAAGAGAGCCTGGAGCATTTGACAGTCATAAGACATATTGATTAAAAGAGGGTCAAAGAGTAAACAGTAAGTAACTTACCTAACAAGCTTGTGCAAATGGATGACAATACAGGGATTGGGAGGAATAGTGAAAAAATAAACCTTAATAAGAGCTACAAGGAATAAGAAGTTGTGGAGATCCATAATCGTCTACATCTTGAAGTGACACACCACATCGAAAAAGAAGTAGAAGTTTGATGTATAATTTTTTTTTATTTTGTTGTCAACATTTTGGTCTGTAAGAGCATCCTCAGAAGAACTGAAAAAAAATCTAAGGTAAAAAGTGGTAACCTTGCTACTTATAAATTCTGTAGTTGATTTGAAAAAAAAATAACAATAAAATTTAAAGGAAAATATCTGAACAAATCAGTGAGATTTGTACATTTGATTAGGAAAAATAAAAGAAAGTTATGGTGAGAAAAATAAAGCACATATATTTTTTTAATCATTTCAATTAATAAACATTTTTGTAGCAATAAAGCCACAAAGATGTGGAGGTGGGTTACTGAATGTGAAAGAATATAAGAAAATGAAAAACAGTACGAAGGAGCAAGAACAATAAAAGAATTCAGAATACAGTTGTTTAATTTTATGTTTTTTGTTGTTTCTTTTTTCACTTAAGCCACACTGATATCAATGGTGAAGTTCCTTAACATTTGGTCACATTCGAATACAAGCACATTTTTCCTGATCTTCTGAACAGGAGTAGTGGTGTATCCCTTATTTCTGATTTAAGATTAGGATTCAGGTTCTTTCTAAATCTATACTTTTAGTGTGTCTGCCTAAACTCTGAAACTTCATTTACTATTTATTTATTAATAATTTTCTTCCTCAATGACACTCCTTCGTGGTCTTTGGAACCGGAGTAGAGACTTATCCATTGTTTCCTGTTTAGGATTGGGTTTCCAGTTCCTTCTAAAGTTTTCTCATTCTCTTTCACTCTTAGAAACCCCTTGAACCCTAGTGGCATTATCACCTTGCTTAGGGTGAATTGGTTAAAAAAGGAAAAAAAGAACCTGCAATTATTGCAATTAATTCGCTGCAATGGTTTTATTTTGAGGTTGGGTTATCTGTAATTCTTATTTTATGTGATGTGTCTCTTCAGGACCATGACAATCATGGCTTACCAAAATTTCCTATGATTTATAGCTCATAACAATGTTTCATTTTTACTACTCTGTTCTGCTATCCCTTTATACAAGTTTGATCAGTAGGTTACTCACTATTTCCTTCTGCTGCTCTTACCTTCAATATGCTCTGTGGGTGTCAAATTCTCCACTTTCTTCATTATGTGAAGCAGAAATATCAGCTCTCACTTTCTGATTCTAAGTATGTGTCCTTTTGGCTTCCATTTTCCTTTAAACTTCCTCATTGGTCAGATGTTCCATCTATGGTATTCTAAGCATCCTTTTCTAGAATTACATTTCTCTTGCTTCAATTATCCTCTTCATCTGTGAGAAAACTAACATTCACTAGAAAAAGGATTTTACAGAGCAGTTGACACTCAGTCTTTAACAAAATTTTCTTGTTTCTTAATACTTTATTTAGCTTTTGGAAGACATCTTTTGCTATTACAAATGCATTTTTTTGATTTCTGTGTAACATTTTCTATCATATGTTAAAACACTGCTTAGATAGTTAAATTTCTGCACTAGTTTGATCTTGATTTTCAATTTGTAGCTGTTACTCTTGCCAATAGCTATACATTCTCTAATACTGACTTGGCCAGTGCTAGACGTGCATTTTAAAAATCACAAGTCCTTCTTCGGGATGTTTTGTAGATTTGCAGAATGTTGAATTGACACTTTGAAAAGTTGTCTATTGTCAATGTTGGTAACTGTCACCAAGCTATTTTGATATGTTGCTTTACTGGAACAACAAAACAATCCTACTTTGTTTAATTTAAATTAGCTACTGTGGATATTATTAGATTTTGCTTGATTTCCATGTATGTGCAGGTAATGTAATGTAATGCAGTGTAGATAGTGGAATTAGAGTTTTGTCTGTTTTGTTTATTGTCTATTCTTATTTTGTATCTATTATTCATTTAGAAAAAAAAATGAATCCATCTTCCTTCAGCTATGGACTAAATAGCAGGGAGACTGAGGTTTCTTGCATTGGATGGTAGCCAGTCTAGGAGAATGAAAACTCTGAATTAAAACACTCATTGCCTTGCAGCTACTGGGTAAGTAAAACTCTGATCATAAACTACTGTTGATGGGACTCCTTAGCCTACAAAACGAGGAGCATGTGACGTTTGTTTATATCAGATGTTGAAAGGTCAGAAAACTTGGATAGAAACCTGACTGGTTAGATTTTGATTCATTTATGATAGCAGTTAAAGTAAAAATAAAAATTCGGAGTTCTGGTAAGTCACTTCAGTAACAAATAAGATTGATAAAAGTATTTGATCTTGGGCTGTTTTTGTAATGCATAAATATTTTCCTCAATATTCTATTTTTTATTTTCTACTAATTGTATTGCTCTCCTTTGTATACAAGTGGGATTAAAGAAAATAAATATTTATTTGAATCTTACCAACAAGTTATACTTCACTCTGAATTTCTGGGATGAGGAGATATTATAACTTAGTTTACATTCAGACTAATATCCTCATTTTTGTTGTTATTATCACAACATTTCAGCAGTTGTACTCTCTGGCCATTTTCAAGTCTCTATCAATACAATTAACCTTCAGAGAATTTAACTTTCCATGTCTCGGGTATTGATTGATTGATTACTGGAAATTAGCAGCAGTTATGTTCTTTTAAGTATATTTATTGATTGATTTGTTTTTTAGCAGCTTATCAACCTTTTGCAGGTTATTTAAAGCCAGAAAGTTCTTTCAGATAGTAAGAATTATTTTTAGAGATAGTAACAGTTTTTAGTGATACAAGTCTTATTAATTACCCCATAGCTGATTCCAGAAGAGATGGATTTATACCTTTCCTAAAGATATTTTCATATAAGTAAATATAATGAACCTAACAGGAATTAAAACTCACCTCTCTGATTAAAAATTGCAAGCAATTAGAACACCTGCACATCCAAGTTTACAGCTCTTGTTATTCCCAAGTGGACACTCATTTAGGTACTGCACGTTCGATGTTGCTTAACTTCGGTAATCATACGGAAACTGGTGTTTCAACATGGTGTGCCTGTAAGCCCCATGTTTAGGGATATTCCATCATGTAATTTTTTTAGTAAACTAAGTTAGTACAAAAGATATCCATAGATATGGAGAGTTGAATAAGAACAATCTACCCTAATGGATTAAATAAAGAATTCAGTTTGAAATTCCCTGAATTCCAGAGGACACAACTACCAAACCATTTGATAACAAAGATGAGGACATTAGTTTGAATGTAAATAATCTAAATAAAATTGTACTTTAGCTGTGAGAATGCCAAAATATAAAAGTAGTTTTTGCCTTTGAATTTGATTAAGCTAGAAAAATATACAGTTAAAAATAATTATATCTTGTTGCTATAAAATTAATAAATTAATTAATAAATTAATTAATAAATTAATTAATAAATTAATTAATAAAAGCTACTAACACACATTGATTGATGGTGGTATTTATCATCTTTTATCCTTGGTTCTGCTCTTCTTAATGAACAGTAATTGCAGGTACAACAAAATGGTCCCTGCTATTTTTGTTGAATTGTTGAAGGCATCCATACTTCCTTGTTATGGTACTAATTAACATGATGCATGGGTGTGTTCATCCTTGGGAAGTGTAAAAATCACAGGTTAGGATTTTAATGTCATAATCATGAAATTTATTACACTTCAAACAATTTTGGAGGAATAATGGGTTAATGTTCTGTTAATTTAAAGAAAAGAAGGGGTTAACATTTTTAAAATTCTTTAGATGTGAATATTTTTAAAGATATACTGTAGTATTGTGTGCAAATTAGATAGACAAGTATAAATAGAGAACAACTGGTGAATATAAGGGCTATGCCTAACAAACCTGGTTGCTGTTCAGGACACGGAGAACTGTACTATGACTACTACTATGCAGAGAGATTGCAAAACATAACATATACATTTCTACAGAAAACTTAACTTAATTTGAATATACAATGCCTATATAGATTCAAGTGTCATGAAAAATAAAAAGATACGCTATAAAAATATTCAAATTAATTTTTCTAGCAATTACATATAATTAAGAGATAAAAATAATTAAGAGATAATCCTCTGGATTAATGATTAACAGTCAAAACAAAACCATTTTAAAAAAAGGATTATATATTTTTGGCATTATTTCCTTTACTAGACTTGTCAGCTGCTATAATTTATATTTCATGCAATTAAAGTGAAAGTTTCTAATCGTGAAGTCAGCCTTGTACACATTTTTCTTATCTCTTTTATTCAGTAAGTTACATTAGAGGCCACACGTCATTTGGAATTTACAAGATATTTATTTGAGAATTCTATACTCACTAAAAATAATGCACACCAGTCTACAATTTATCTGATACTTTGCAATATTCCTGAGGGTATCTGTGCCATCAACTTTTTTATTCCTTGTTCTATTCAAATCAATAAAATGAACAGGGGAAGTCCAAATTGATCTACTAGTTGTATCTGTGGCAAGGGACAATATTTTATTTGCCCTTAAGTTGAAGAAATGCTACTAACACACATTGACCAGAGAAGGGTATTTATCATCTTTTATCCTGGGTTCTACTCTTCTTGATTAATAGTAATTGCAGGTACAAGGAAATGGTCCCTGCTATTTTTGTTGAATTGTTGAAGCCATTCATACTTCCCTGTTATGGTTCTAATGAACACTATGCATGAGTGTGTTCATTCTTGGGAAGTGTAAAAATCACAAGTTAGGATTTTAATGCCATAATCATGAAATGGCTTAGCTTAACCTGCCTTAAAGTCATATTTCTTTGGCAAACAAAAGTTGAAAGTTTAATGGAACCAGCAAGACTATTCTCATTACAAAGCAACAATAGGAATTTATGAGTTTTTTTTTTGTTTTTTTTTTAATAGATTTCACCCCAAGCCACTAATACTCAAGGGGTTAATGGCTGTAGAAGAACTAGGAATAGAAACATTAATAATGAGTGGGAAGAGGAAAGAGTAATCCAGAGGTCAGTAGATAGCAATTGACATTGCATTTAAATTTGTGTAGATTAAAGTTGACTGGAAAGTATGGAGCTGAAAGGGAGTTCTACAAGCAATAAGTGTGAGAAAAGAAACTGTTAGCATAGAATTTATGGTTACATTTACCCAGCTCAATTGTAAATTGATCTCAATGCCAGTCTACTGTGCTTAAATTCCAAAAAGTCTAGGTACCATATCAAAAAGCTTATCCAAACAATTACCATGAAAGTATTTATAGAAAAAGATGCAGAGAAGCAACCTTATGGCAATGGGAAAGTGACTGAAGCTGAGCTACCAGATCAGGACCAGTAATATTGCTGATTCTTCTTTGGATTTTATCAAAGAGCTCAAGGTAAATAGCAGGGGGCACTGGACCACATGTGGATTGGTTTTCCACCATACATATATGCAAGGGTTAAAAAAACAATGTGATTTACACTTTCATAACCTAGATTATATATAATCCATATTGTTTTGTGATGTCAGTTTAAACTCATGCGGCCCTGTCGGCTGGGGCTTTAGAATACGCCAACTGCACCTCTGTAGAGGGGTAAGACCCCCCCCAATGAGGCATCCTGGGTATGACGGTAAATTGCATCCAACAGCAAGGCCTCTGATCTGGAGGTTTTGAGGAGCGTGGAACCACCTCTTAATTGCTGGTGTTCCCAGGTCCACCTTGATCCGGGGTGGTAGCACCTGTTAGGGTCCCAGCTATGGGTAAATAGTGAACTGCTAGTTTTCCAGGTTTTGCTCACGTCCTGGGTATGATGGTAAACTACATCCGCGTCCTGGGTATGACGGTAAACTACATCCGCGTCCTGGGTACGGCGATAAACTGCATCCAACAGCAAGGTCTCAGATAATGTTTTCAGAAAGATAATGTTGCCAGCTCTAAGTTTTTGAAACAATAATGTTGCCAGCTATAAGTTTTTGAAACAATAATGTTGCCAGCTCTAAGTCTTTGAAACAATAATGTTGCCAGCTATACGTTTTTTTTTAAACAATAATGTTGCCAGCTATACATTTTTTTATTCTATACAAAATAGGCATTTAAAATTCATATAAACTGGATTTGGCATTAAATAACCCACAGTGGTTGATATGCCATAAAACCCAAACAAACAAACAAACAAATTAAACTCATGATTTTCATTAAAAGCAGATATTTTTGTCATGTTCTAGCAATTCCTGCAGGGGTGTTTCAAGTTGTAGACATTATGTATATCTGTTAAATAATAAAGAAGAGTATGTTTTAAATATTTTCTTACAACTTATTTCAAAAGTTTGTTTAACTATACAGTCTAACCTCTTTAATACAACACTTTTTTGAATCAGCTGCCATTAGTTTGTTGAGCAGCTACAAGGGCATTACCACATGTTATTTACAACTTTCAGCAGCAGCTGACAATAGAAGTGTGTTTTGGTGATATGATCATGCTCATTTCTTGTATATAACTACATATTTACCCATTCAGAATAATAAGTAAATCTTATTTTTTAGTTTTAGGCTTTTTTTTTTTTAGCTTTTGTATTGCCTGAAACAATAAAAACCTTGTTTGGAAGCATTAAGGATTATTTTATTTCCTGCTTTTAGCTTTGTTCTACATTTGATAACACAACAATATATATGTGGAATGAACTAGCAAGACTGTTTACATAGAAGATTTCTGTCATTCAGCATTTTCTCTGGTCAACAGTGGCCTAGTCCCAAGGGTGCCAGGTTAAAGAAGCTGGACTGTATTTCTAAAAAATTTTTATATGATTGACCACTAAATTTTTTGTCAAGTTTTCAACAATTTCAGAAATTTGTTTATTGTTTATGTTAATCTTTGTCAAAGTTTTAAACAGCCAGGGTAACTGAAGTACCCATATTATGTTATCAAACATATTGCTCAGTTTTGTTACTCATTATTATGTAATTATTTCTGGAGACATAATGTATAGCACTCATTACAATTTGGGTAGATCCTATTATTCTCTTGCCTTATAATGTATTTCATTATTTACTGCTGATCTGTAGCTTCTACAGATGAATGATTGAAGAGAACAAGATCCGGAACCAGTAGGGGGGGTCTAACAACTAACTTTTTTTCTCATCCTTCCTTTTTTTTTATCAACTACTAGTCCCAGACAAACAGTAAATATCAAATTTCCTTACACAAGACTGAAATTCTTCAATTTATAAAACACTGTGTATTCATTTATCCATTCTTTGAATTTGCAATCATTAGTTGTTGTCAAAATTTAATATTTAAACTGTAATTTGTCTGTTCCTTCTTTTGAAACATTTTTTTGTTTATTTATACTCTTGTAATTTTCATGGTATTGTCAAAAAAGGATAAAATCGGTGTGAATCTTTTTTTTATGTGGTTCAGCATTCAGTTAGAGTTGGTTTCTTTAAATTCCTGAAAGATTCTAAATTCAAACACAATTCCATAACTGATATTAATAAAATCTTTCCTTTTTAGTTTTGATTTCATTACAAATAAAGATGTGCGGATGGTGTTATGGATAGCAGCTCAGAATTTAGAAAACAGAGAGCCTAGTTCAAATTCAAGTTAAGTTCATGACACTGACTTACAAGTAAATACCCTTAGAAAAGGTATGAATCCATCTCCTCCCCCAACTATGGGTTAAATAGTAGGACATATCTAGAAAAAAATCATTAAAATTCTAAAAAAATTGTTCATGCAATATTCACTCACAAAAAATAAGAAAAGAATTATTATAATCTAAAATATGTTTAGGCTTTAAATAAATCAGAAAGGGTTGATAAGCTGTAAAAAAACAAAATCAGTCAAACAACTCATTATAAATAATTATGTGGAAAGATTTTTATTAGATTTTATAATCAGAATATGAGGAGGAATACTGCTGTGAGTTTGCTGAAAGTTTTTAAATGATTACCACTGAATACAAATAAAAGCAAATCTTGATTTATTGAAAGCCATAGAGGGCGTATCAAGGGTATAAAGTAATTATCTGACTCGTGGCGTGTTAAGATCCCACAAACACAGAGAGAAACAGTAGGTCATAAAAGTAAAGTGGAAAAATGACACTTCTGACTGAGAAAAAACAGCATATCAACAAACAGACAAAAAAGCTGGATATACTTAACAAATAAACATAGTTTATTAAAACAAAATAACTATGAGTAAATATTTTAGGAATTTCCTCAGCATATTTGCAGAAAGATGAATGCAATATTTTCAAGGTGTTCATAGCAATCATTTCTCTTTTTTTATGAAATTCTGGATATTTTATGTGGAGGTATGATAAGAGTCTATACTTCATTAGAGTGTGAATTTATAAAAAGGTAATGTAAGTGTTTCTCCCTTAACTGTTAAGAGTAGAGGAGATGGCTGCTGTCGATTAGGTGGATGTATGGTAATAGTCTGTACACACTTTTTTCATCTCAACTTCATGTCTAAGCTTTGGGTTCACAGAACTATATCATGATGTTTGATCCCAGCAAAGGCATGTGGTGAAAAAAGGAAAGTCTTGATTGAGATTTCTGGGATCAGGGTCAACTGACTATGGATAATAGCAGTGTGAATTCTTTTTTTATTTGAATCAGCATTTAGTTATAGTTGATTTCTTTAAATTCCTAAAGAGTTATAATCTAAATTTAGACATAAATCCATAACTGACATTAATAAAATCTTGCCTTTATTAGTTTTGATTTAATTACAAGTAAAGATGTGTGGGTGGAGTTATGGATAGCAGCTCAGAATTTAGAAATCAGAGAGCCTAGTTCAAATTCAAGTTAAGTTCATTAAATTCACTTAAAGGCAAATACTCTTAGGAAAGGTATAAATCAATCTACTCCCCAACTATGGATTAAATAGTAGGGTTTGTTTATAGAAAATTCATTGTTATTTCGGTATCAGCTAACTTTCTAGATTCTGATATTTTTTCTGCATGATAAGGAAAGGGCTTATTTTTATTTTTATTTTATTTAGATTTTTTGTAACTTTCACAAAGTCAAGCAATTTTAACATTTTAAAAATACTGATCATCATTATTAATTTTAACATAGTATATACTGTTATCTGAAATTTTAGTAGCTTTTTATGCATCTTTACACAATCTATGTCAGGCGACAGTGCAGAAGGTTTTCCTGAGGCAAAAGGTGTTTGCATCTTACCAAGAACTCCAATCCTTCAATATTCAATCCTGAGTAAATTTGTAATAAAAAGCAATTAAAAAATCAAAATGAAAGTAGATACTTTTCCAAATTAACAATGATGGTTGACATCGAATGAAGAAAATTACATACTTCTACTGAAGTGGGCATAATTAAAATTAAGAAAATTGAATTCTGTCCTCTCGTAAGCCCTGTGCCATAATCTATACTTTGGATCTAAATTAATAAACATTTGAATAAACTAGGTAGATTAAAAACAGCTAATAATTTAAAAATTTAAAATCACATATTAATTAATTTTTCATCAAAGGAAAAATATTAAAACTAAACTGCCAAAACCTTTCAACAGGATGAAGGAAACACAATGATGTATGGATATAAATATGTGCAGAATTTTCTCAAGGAAACTGAAAAGATTTCTTAAATTAGAAGGAAATAATGTTGTATTTCCAATGCAATGCAGATATTCACATTTAATCTTAATTTTTTTAGAGTTATTCACCCTTTTTTTTATTGTACCATAAGTAAAAAGCAGAGATGCAGGCATATTTTTTTCATTAATTTTACTTTGTAAATCTATATTGTTATAATTTTCTACTTATGCATTGCAAACAATTGGAAGAATATTTTGATGCTTTCTCAGAGAAAAAATAATAGTTAGTACCAATATTTAAGATGCTTACCAAAATGCTGTTTACAAGAAAATAAATTTCCACTTCATTTTCAAAAACATCATTTAGGTATTTTTTTGTAATCTTTAATATTTTTTTCTCTATTTACAGACACTTAAGATTGAAGAAAATGCAAAATAAACTGAAAATGGCAATAGCAAAGTAAATATAGACTTTTTTTCTTAAAAGCATTGATATATTAATGATTTTAGATACAAGTACATTGTGTTGTGTTGTTTCTTGCACTTGTCATTGAAACCCTAAGATGAGAACAAAAGACTGATGCCTGAGAGGTCTAAGATCCAACCTATTCAATCTGTTTTGTCACATTCCTTGACACAGACAGTGATAACCAGATTTAATATCAAACATTCTCTGAAATGGATGAGTGGATCATTGAAAGTTCTTGGCATTAAAAAGTCAAAATAGCATTTTCTGAGGAGCTTAGACAGGAAATAAAAAGGCATATTGAGCTCATGGCAGGAGCCATCAATCACAGCAATGCAGAAATAACCAGCTTCTTGAAAGTGGCTAAATCTTTTGTGCCCAGGATGGGGAATGAGCTTCTAGTAGGGGACTATTATCTGTGACCAAGGGGATGAATCCTTATATAAGCAGACACTGTAAAGATAGTCCAGGGCATCCTCAACCATGATTCCTGTGTGTTCATTAGGGTCATTACCAAGTAATTTGAGATGTTGCAGTCTAGTATTAGACACGTGGTGCATGAGGATATGACCTACCTGATGAAGCAAGGGCAGATTATGTTCAATAAGACCTGGGAGAAGAGTATGATCTGATTGAAATGCTTACTAAACAACCTCAAGCTCCCTAATGAACTTAAAACAGGAGTAGAAGGTTAATATTAGGAACAGCAGATGCCTTTGTGCAGACTGTACAAAAGTAGCTATATCAAGTTCAGGCCATCTAGGAGTCAGGAGCAACAAAGACATGTCATACTGTGTGACTTTTTCCTACCAAACATCAGGCTTAATATCACCATCTTTACTGTGGCCCATGATATAGTTGTCAAGTACTGAATAGAAAAAGGCTATACATATTCCAACAGAATTATGCTTGCTCCCATGTAACTCAAGAGTGGCTGGTGGTTGAGAATTTTTGAGTCACTCCCCCTCAGTTATATGTAGCTTCTGAGCCTACATCATTTTAATCCTCTGGAGCTCTCCTGAGAGGAAGACCAATCAATGACTTCACAATACGAAGGACTTGCTAAAGACCATCCTCATAATCAACATGCATGCAAACAACCTGGATATTTGTTGTAATCTAGAAAAAAGGTTACTGAATAAGAATAATCAAAAGAAAGGTTGGAAATGGAATGGTAATCTTTATAACAGGAACAACATGCCAGTGGCTATAGTAAGCAATCGACTGCTAGTGGTGAGCTAGAAGTGAATCAAGGTGAATCATAAGTGTATCAAGGTGAAAACCAAGTGAATCCAAATGACTACCACATACAGTATATTCTATTGTATTTATACAGATTGGGACATACCCATTATAATCATTGGTACAGAAAGACAATATGTATTCACTTCCAAGGTCATATCAAGACTGAAGACAGTTTTATTGATTAAACTTATTCTGTTTTTTTAAATTTATGTTAAACGTATATATAGAAATTATTTTGAAAATATAATGATTTTTTTCTGTTGAATATCTTTATATTATAATTTGTTTGCAATTCCCTGACATATTATTTTTTATATTCCTTCCTAAGAGAAATATTTTTGTATTTTAATATTAAAAAAAATATATTTGGGTGAATGTCTCATCCAAATAATTCAGTGTGATAAACTTCTAAAATTTTACGTGTGAATAAAAAAGACAAAATGCCTGAGTGAGAGAAGAGGGATTTTGTTTTTAACTATGGCAAAAGAATGATAGAAAAAAATGGCATAAAATTCTTTTGGTTCATAAACTGCAAAAAAAAAAAAAAAATGTCTGAAATAATGTACAAAAAGATAATGTTGATTTTTTTTCCGATAGTTTTATGAGTTGATAAATGAAACATTTGATATCAATAGAAAAAAAAGATGTAGATTACATTAAAATTGGGAAAGGCAAAAAATCTTTAAAAAAAATGAGCAAAAAGACTTTTTGAAAAGCCAACTGGAACAAAGAAAAGAACTAGAAATGAATGTATGAGATAAAAAGTAAAACTGAACAGGGTAAAGACGAAAAGAATAGAAGAACATTTTTCAACAAATTTCAAGGTTTCTGTTTTCTTTAGAGGCAAGGGAACTAAGTCGCTTTAAATTCTATACTACTTAACAATCCATTCTATTCAGGCTGCCTTTCCTTCCTACAGCTTGTTATTTTTGCTATTTCATTGTAAACATCTTTGTAAAAAATTCTCCTGTGGGAGAAAATTGTCTGATAACTCATTTTATTAATTTTTTCATAAGAAATGTTCCTGCAAAATATGTTTATATGCCAAGAAAGATGCTGAGAATGGTGTATAAGATTAAGGGAAGGTGATTTTCTGGTAAGAACAATTAAATACCACCAAATTAGAGTTTTTAAGCATGTTAAACATAGTCTAAGTTTTCTCTGCCTTGTGAATTCATTAAAAAAACTTATTGACACTTTCACTCTAGTACTGTTATAGCCTGCTGGTGCTGGCTTATTCTGGTAAAATAGGAAATTTACTGGAAATGATTATAAAGACATTGATTTTGGTTTCAATCAGATACTCTGCAGTACAGACTAAGCTAAAAGACACCCCAAGACAAAATACAAGGTAAACAAAAAAGTTCTGTCCATTTTTAAAGGAAAAAAAGAAAACGCTTCACAGTATGTGTAACTTATATTTAGTCTTCGAAGTAATTGCTATCGGCATCCAGCACCTTCTGTCAATGTGTCTCCAGCTGTTCAATGCCCTTGCGGTAGAACTCGAGGGGAGGGTTGACGCAAAGACGTCTGTGAGGGCTTTGCACAAGTCTGCTTCATTGGTGAAGGATTTCCCACAAAGATGATTATCCAGGGAGTGGAAGAGGTGGTAATCAGATGGCGCAAGGTCATGTTAATAAGGTGGATGGCACAAAATCTCCCACCCAAGTTGCTGCATGGTATCCCTGACCACAAGCATGACATGCGGCCTAGCGTTGCCATGGAGGAAACGTACACCTTTGCGATTTATCAGTGCTGGCTCCTACTGGCACAATGCCTGTTGCACACGTTTCAATTGCTGCGAGTATAGGCCTCCAGTGACCGTTTGGCCCGTTGGTAGCAGTTCATAATGAACCACTTGATGACCTGTCCACCAGACACAAATCATAATCATGGGTGCATAGGCAGTCTTGCGGTGTGAGGGACAGCATCCTGAGGAGACAACCACTGTCAGGAACGCTTGGGAGTTTCATACAGAACCCACTTTTCATCACTGGTAAGCACTCAATTGAATAAGGATGTAGCACGGTGGCAAGAAAGCAGCAATATGCAGGCTGCCACTCATTGTCCCTTGTGGACCTCCAACAGTGTTTGCGGAACCCACTTGCTCAGTTTGTATGTCTTACCTAGGCAGTGCAGGTGAAGTCTAACTGTTTCATCGGAAATGTTGAACTGTCTTGCAAGTTCACCACACGTTAGACTACTATCCTCGTCAATGTCCGCCTTCAGGACTCCATCACTCAAGACCTGGAGTCATTCACTGTGAGGCTCATCATGGAGAGACAAATCTTCCGACTTGAATTTTCAAAACCAACGTCTTGCAGTACGTTCATCCACGGTAGTATCTCCAAACGCTTGACATATGTGGCGACTTGATGCAGTTGCTGATAAGCCCACTTTGAAGTCGTAAAGCAAACAGCCCCAAACGAGATCTCTAGACACTTCCATCCTGCTCACAGCTGTCCAGTTTATAACTGATGGCTGGGCACAGTGCGCATGTTTTTTTATAATGTCTGATGTTCCTACTTCTGGCTGTCCGAATTTGAAAACAATTGCTACATGCATTTCGTATATATTTCAACTTCATTCAATGACTAATAAAAAAATGGAAAGAATTTTTTGGTTACCTTGTATAATAAGAAAATATCACAAAATAAGTGATATTGTGCACTTCTATACATCCATACTGGTTTAAAAATGCTTGGGAATGACATTTCATGGTGTCTTGAAAACATAGATATGTCATTAGTGTCAGTTTTATAAATGTAAGTAAGTAAATTAATGGCAGTGAAAGTATGGCTGATAGAACAGCAAGTGATATATTACAATAGAAGAGTCCTATTGTTTTTTTATTAAATATAAACTATTTTATTCTTTGCATAAGTGACTAAATAGTAGACTTTGTGGTCCCAAAATAATATCCTGGATTAATCTCATAATCATTTGATCTTTAGTCATTTTTTAATTGCTGTGATTGTTGCATAAAGCCAAACATAACATGAAAGCTTTTTGAAAAAATTCACATGATTTGACAGTCTTGTATAAAACAAAACATGTATTTGGAAATGAAATTTAAACTTTTCTACAAATACAAAAATACGCAATTAACATTTCATTAGAAAATGAGAATACAAGGTTTGATCAAAAAGTAAAGTTGATATGGTAATGCACCTAAAGTATACAGAGTGAAGCCACTTTAGTACAATTCATCGATGCCCAATATTTTAAAAAGAATTTTGAAAATTGTGTGTATAAATGTGTATTTAGTAAATATGGATGTCCATACCTAGCATTATAAGAAAATAACAGCTATAGTAAATTTAAAGCCAAAGTACCTAAAATTCAATAAAACATTAGATTATAGAGAATATTTCCATAAATTTTTAAGATTACTGGGTAGTTAAAAATTATATAAAGAAGGTGCTCACATTATATTACATAGGTAATTTTTATGCATATATACACTAGAAATGAGTCAATCTGTCAACACTTTAGAGAAACAGCTACCACCATGTTAAAAAAAGCATGTTTGAAATATTTTAAACTTAAAGTAATATTGGTTTCAAATCAGATTAATTAAATCAGCTAATATTCCTCAATTAAGGTTTCAAAAAAGTATGTTATTTTTTTAAAGATTTTTTAATAAAGAGAATTATATTGTGATGAAAGACGGCTAAAAATGTTTAATGATTTCAAAACAAAAATAGTCAATTTAAATTAATTTTGAAATACAACAAAGTATTTTGCTTATTGGAAATATTAAATTTCATCTATTAGCTTGAAATTTAAACTAAAATAAAAGCTTCAGGAACAATTTTTCATTTTTTTAAATTTATTTAATAAACCTTAGGTATTTTGTTTCTGTGGTGGTTAAAACTGACCTTGGTTTGTTAATAATCAAAGTTTTAAATATTATGAGTAAAAACCTGAATAATAAATTAGAGTTTAAGTAATTACTAGGTTGAAATCCAATAAATTTTTTATGTACACATTACTATACATATATATTTTTATGCTTTATGAAATCTATAATCTTTCAGAAAAGGTTTTCAGTAGTTTAACTTGCTATTCAAATTGAATGTTAGTCTTTTGTATCCACTAGCATAAATATGATTGGGAAAGTTATGAATCCATCTCTTCTTCCTTCAGCTGTGGGTTAAATAGCATGGTAGAACTGGATCTTTAGGCTTGGGTGGCTATTAGTCTTAGAGAAGGAAAACTTCAAACCTTTGATAAGACAATGGGAAATCACTCAATTATCTTTTGCAAGAATTCAATTCACAGATAGTAAGGAAAAATCCATAGATGGTCATGATCACCTATGAGCCTAGAAAGGGATGACATTAGATAAAAATAAACAAGTCACTAGATGAAAACCTGCATTATAGATGAGATTTTAATTTAGTTCCTATGGAAAGTCTAATTAGAACCTTTTGCATTATGGATTTAAACTATATATTTATTAAACTATATTCTACACCATAAATATTTACACCCTAATTCATTTAAATATTGATGAAAAGGAATTTCACAAAAAATTTCAAATGTTCATATATTTTGGAAACCTATATTTTTGGATATTTTCAGCAAATACAAACTCAAATATGACACTGAGGTATATTTAAAGTTGTGATTTTCTGCTGACAAATGAAAATAATTGAACTAAAATGAGATGAGTCAGGTTTCTGGCTAAAAAGCTTTCAGCTACATGTCTGCTTTATATAGATAAATAAAAAGATCAAAATTCAGTTTAGCTAGACTGATGAGTACACAGTAAGGAACCAGTTTATATTTATACTGTAAATTGAACCCATTATTAAAAACTTAAATGTTTTAGAATTTTCACAAAGTAATTACTAAAGAATGTTCTTTAGGTCCTATCTATAGCCAGAAAACAAACTAGACAAGTCATCCTTGAGGTATATGAAAGATACAAAAAAGCATTTCGTAATATTAAGATTATAACTGATTTTTCGGCATAGCAGAGTTTAGTAAATAAATGGCTTATGGATTTATTAAAATATGCTATGATAAAAATAATGTTTATAATATATATATATATATATATATATATATATATATATATATATATATATATATGTATGTCTTAAATATAAAGTACAGTGTATGTGTGTTTGTGTATATGTGTGTCGAAGCAACTCCTTCACTCACACTGGTTTGATTTCAATGATTCATAGCTCATTCAAAAGCCCTAGGAACAGTGAATGATTTTTGTTGAGCTCAGATTCAGGGTTGCCATATTATACAAGGTTAAAAATATATATTAATATATTGTACTAGCCATTATCATTGCTATCATGGTTCAAAGGGAGTAACTCTTATTTTCCATTTGTATCCAAAATTGTAGCTAGCTTAAAATTTACTTTATATTAATTTGGTATTTACTTGACCCCCCACAAAGTTGCATCATGACACAAGGTCAGTTTAATGTGGGGAGCCCAAGCATATACACCCTGCCATGAACAAAAATTCCCCAAGCCCCTGCAAGTGTTGGGTGAACTGGCCTTGGTGCAAGAACCGATCCCTCTTTCTGATGCAATGAGAGGGGGCAGCCTCGTGCAGCTGTTCCTCGGGGCTGGGCACTTCTAAATATAATTTCCCTCAGTTGCAATTCTGTCCTTTGATGGAGCCACCCCTGAGTGTACTCTGCCCAAAGACAGAGACACAACTTCCATCCTGTTGGAAGTCTTCATCTGTTGCACCTGACTTTAAGAACTCTGGTGACCCTTCTGACCTATCTAATTACCATCCTATCAGTCTCCTACCACTCTTTGGCAAAGTCTTTGAAGCTTTAATCAATGCCAAAGTAGCACCTTACATCCCATAATCTGCTCTTTGACAAGCAATATGGTTTCTGTTTTGCCTGATCTACAGCTGATGTACTCATGCCCATAACTGAATTTGTTTACCAAGCACTTCACAATAACGGAGAACCTCATGCCATGGCTCTAAAGCATTTGATAGCGCTTGGCATGCCAGCCTCCTTTGTAAGCTTCAGGGATATGGTATTTCAGGACGATTATTTGACTTAATACAATCATTCCTGTCAAACCATGTAATGAAGGTTGTCCTTGAATGATTCTCCTCTAGTTCCTTTCTCATGAATGTAGGTGTTCCCCAAGACTCTATCCTGGAAACTACACTTTTCCTTATCTTTATTAACAATCTTCCCAATGTCATCAGTTCACAAAAAAAAGCATCTATGCAGACATCACTACTATTTACTCTTGCCTAAATAGCAAATCTGGTATCACTGACAAAATTAACCTGGTCATTGGTCTCAAATAGGATCTCCAATCTGTTGTTGACTAGGGCAGGGAATGGCTGGTTAACTTTAATAACTCAAAAACAATACTGCTCTCTATTACCCACCAGCAAGAACAGTCCCTGCCTCCCATTAGAATGTCTGATACTCAACTCCATGAGAGCACCTCTTTGCGACTGCTTGGTATTACACTGTCTGCTGACATGAGATGGAACAATTACATTGAATCAATAGCTTCATCTACCGCAAGGAAAGTTGGTTCTCTATGTCATACCAGTAAGTTTTTCTGGGCTGTGTCCATCCTTCAAATCTATAAATCAACCATTTGCCTTTGCATGGAATATTGCTGCCATATATGGTCTGGAGCCCCCTCTGTTTGTCTTAGGGTCCTTGACAAAATCCAGAGGTGGATATGCAATGTGGTTGGCCCTGACCTGGCATCTCATTTACAATCCTTCTCTCACAGACATGCCGTCACCTCCCTTTGTCTTTTCTAGAAATACTTTCACGGTAACTGCTCCGAGGGGCTATTTTCACTTGTTCCCAAACTGCATGAATTTAAATGTGCCACTAGGTCAGCATCTCAGTCCCACTCTTTTACTGTCAAAACGGTTGAATGAAGCCATCTCTTCTACTCCAATCTTGCACTTCCCATCTGTGGAACTTCCTTCCTCTTACTTGCTTCCCTGATAGCTATAATCTCCAACTATTTAAATACAATGTCAATCAACATCTCTAGATGCCTTGATCTAGTATATATATATATAGACACACACACACACACACATATATATATATAGACACATATATACCTATATATATATATATATATATATATATATAGTCATGTATATATATATATGTATACAGACATATATATATATATATATATATATAGACATATATATAGACATATATATATAGACATACATAGCTAGAATATATAGGTCATTAAATGACCCATGTACTTTGTACATACATAAGAAACTATATATTACTAAGCTTATAAAAAAAAATTACTAAATCAAAGAAATGAAATAGTTATTCTTTATTAAGTTTTCCTTAAATAATATTTAAAAATTAAATAAAATAAATGAGAGCTGGTTATATACATACTTATAATTGATATGAAAAAATAATTTTAAATAATTCTATTACATTTACTTAATTTGAAAAGAAATATAGTCTATTAGTAATTAAGAGTAAAAATATTTTAAAATTGTACTTAAATAAAATGTATTCTAACCCAAACACCATGTTTAGAAAGAATCTGTAAGTATACAAATATGAAAAAAATGCTGAAAACCCGAAAAAACTTTTTGCCGTTAATAAAGAGAAAAAAAAAGACGACATGTGTTTAACAGATGTCAGAATTTGTTGAAAAAATACACCCCTATCCTCCCTAAACTTAACCTCTTTTTCAAATGTAACTCACAATTGATACAACAATAGTTAATAAAAATGAACACTCTACTGCCCCTGTCTGAATGATTGGATTTCTCTGTATCCTTGGAAACAGGAAATTATGAATTTATATGTGTGTTTAAAACTCAGTAAATTTAAAAATAAGTTATTCCAAAATTAACTTGAAGATGAAACAGAACTAATGCTTTTAATTTAATTATAGAATTAAATTTGAAGTTTTTACCTTCAGTTTTTGAAACATGCTTATTACTGTGTAGCAAAGAAACCATATTTTAAATCGGTTAATCTATAATATTTATGCTCTGTAAATTTACACTGAGCACTGTTTTGTAAAAATAAAAATATCAATAAGAACACCGAATTATATATCTTACTGTTCTTTCTTTTTATATATACAGACATACATATATATAGTCATATGTATATATAAACATATATAGACATATAGACACACATTGATAGACATACACACACACACACATATATATATATATATATATATATATATATATATATATATATATATATGTATGTATATATATATATATATATATATATATATATATATATATATATATATAGAGAGAGAGAGAGAGAGAGAGAGAGAGAGAGAGAGAGAGACATACAAATATATATATAGACAAACATATATGCATTGCAACCAATTCCCCCAAAATAATATGAAAAATTATAATGTTTAATTTGAAATTTATGCAGGGGAGTGCAAACAGTTTTTATACGCATAGGCACTCTTTTACCAACCCTAAATTAAAACACCAGGCAGCTCTTTCAAAAACATTTTTTGTGAACCCACAGATAGATTGGAAGATTATAGGTTCCACACATCGCTATTAGGAATATATATATATATATATATATATATATATATATATATATATATATGTTATAGGTTCCTAATTGTCATAGAAATAAGTGTAATTTATGTTTACAAGAAAAAATAGAATAAAATACAATAATCAAATCAAACTATTGGATGAAATGAATGAATTAGTTTTAAAAATAAATTCAAATTTTCATAATATAAATTTTATTTTATTAGCTACTACATTTCTCTAACTCTTCAAACGTTGAATGTATAACTAATTATAATTTCTATAATTTCATACCATATTAATTATATCTTATAAGTACCCTCTGTTCTAAAAACTCTCCTTCCTTTTATCACTTACACCTCCTTATCTATATATTTTAAGTATTTTAAATATAACTTTGTATTTTTATGTTTTTTAAATATAACTTATTTTTATTTTTAAATATTTTTATATTTTTATTCTTTAATATAACCAATTTTTTTTATTAATTGTAATTTTATTTAAATATAATCTTAATTTTAATATAAATTATCTAAGTATAGCTTATTTTTAATTTATTAAATATATTTTACTTTTATGTATAATTTATCTGTAAGAGTATTTTTAAGTAGGAACTTGTATTTTAAAACTTAACCTTATCTATATAGTTTAAAAAAAAATGTTTTCATTTTTCTCTTAGTTTCAAATTAACACTTCATTCTTCATATAACCCCCAATTTAATGTCTTATGGTTAATATTCAGGTTTAATTTTATAAAACCCCTTCACTTTAAGGCTAATACCCTCCACCCTCTCCTGACCACTGCATTGTGCCTTTCGTCTGACTGAAACATTGAAATAAATAAATTCTGTATTAATTTTTTGACAGCTGTGACAGTTAAATTTCTAATTCAAATTCAAACTAAGTCTATATACCAGTGTTATTTTGGATTTTGTGGTTTACTACTATTTATTTGCCCTGTATAATAAATATATTGAGCTCTTTTTGTGGATCAGTTTTATTATTTTATATTACTAGGATCCACATGGATCATATACAAACAGATTTATTACCTTTACTATAGATAAACATATATATGTGTTTGTGTGTGTGTGTGTGTATATAAGTGTATGTCTGTGTAGATATTCATAAATATATATATATATATATGTGCGTGTGTGTGTGTAGACATACACACACACACACATATTTATATAGGTATTGGTTTTCCTACTAATATCATTAAGCGCATTATGAATATAAGCTAAATAAAATAAATCTTTAATTAAATCTTTAATAAAAACACCTTAAAATTAAGTTATAGTTTCACTGAAAATCTGAAAAAAGAATCATAAAAAAGCTTAATAATAAAATCCTGGAAAAACACACATCCCAAAACAGTATTAATAAAGATCCTAAACTAAAATTAGACAAAAATAATGAAAGATTATGTGATTGTAGAAACTCTGAAGGCTGTCCGTTGGAAAATAAATGCCACACAAAATCTGTGGTATACCAATGCACTATCTCATTCATTGAGTGTCCTAACACTGAAAGGATATACATTGGTTCAACAAAGAATGATTTTAAAATTAAATGGAGACAGCACAAAAGCTCCTTCAATAATATTAGAAATAGAAATCAGACATTTCTATCCAAATATTTTTGACATTTAAAAGAAATGAATAAAACACCAAAAGTAAAATGGAAAATAATAAATAAAATTTGAACTTGTAAAACCTGAGATGACCCATGCCCTTTATGCCTACATGAAAAACTACACATTATTAAGTTTCTAAATAATGAAAATTTATTAATCAGACATTTCTATCCAAATATTTTTGACATTTAAAAGAAATGAATAAAACACCAAAAGTAAAATGGAAAATAATAAATAAAATTTGAACTTGTAAAACCTGAGATGACCCATGCCCTTTATGCCTACATGAAAAACTACACATTATTAAGTTTCTAAATAATGAAAATTTATTAAACCATAGACATGAGTTAATGGTTTTTTGCTGACAACAACAAAATTTTGCATTAAATAATTACCATAAAAAAAATTTAAATTTCATAGTCTAATAAAAGGTTTAAAAGCTTAACCCAATCATAAGATGGAAAAACTCTTAATGAAGTCATCAAAAAAACAAATTGTAGTTCAGTGCAATGCATTTATGTGCAAAACAGCCATTTAGAAAAAAATAAAAATTAAAAAAATAAAAATAAATAAACAAATGAATAAAATAAAATTCTTTAGACACTTCACGACGTATTATGGTGCCAACAGCTATCTTTTGCTGTAACTGACCAGACGATGTGCATACATGACTGCCATTAGTCACTTTGAAATAGACACCCCGGCCCTACCACGGCCTGATCTCTTTCAAAGGTGACTGATATGTGGATACAAATTAACTCTTATGCCCCTTATCAAGATGGTCACTCTAGCCGTTTCCATAGTAATTAATTTTGCGAATGAACATGCTTATAAAGATGTGTAAATTTCAAGTTGGTTATTCCTAAATTTTCACTTGAGGATGAAACAGGGCTTGATAATTCAATTTAATTTTAATAATTATATTGAGGTTTTTGGCTCTTGTTTTTGAAACATGAGAACTCTTATGTAGCGAAGGAATCCTATTTTTTTTTAAAATAATTATAATTTAAGCTCTACTTCTGTATGGAGCACTTTTTAAAAAAATAAAAACAAAAATACTAAAGAACCCCGGATTATTTACCTAACGTGTTCTTTCCTATTTTTCTACATATCTGCCCATATATATATATATATATATATATATATATATATATATATATATATATAACACACACAGAGGGTGCAATGGGTAAATTGTTGATATTTTATACTGCACCATATAGTAGGGTCAATTGGGTACTGTGTGTGCGGAAAAGAGCCCCATGACAGAATTCACTCCACCAAAACATTCGGAAACTGCATGATGTACTGCTTGGCATTTGCACCAGAAACTCTAATACAAACATTTCAAAGGGTTTGGGTGTCAATCTGAGGATAGTGCACAGGATTCAGAAAGAGTTGGACGAGTCTAATGGTGATTATGAAGGTGTTTGATGATGATGACATTATGCCTCCATTCATCTTCTCATAGGGCCTCAGTCTCAACATGGAGGCCTACGTCCAGTGCCTTGAGGAGGTATTGCTGCCCTGGTTCAAAAGGTTGGCTATCGAAAAACACTAGATCTGGCAACATAACTCTGCACCATGCTACACCGGCAGGAGAACCCTGTCATGGACATCAGATAATTTCTGCAAACACGTCACCACTTACATCTGGCCACCTAACTCCCCAGACTGCAACTCCCTTGATTATGTATGGGGACCAATTGAGTGAGAAACCATATATTATATACACTACAGTTCAAGTGTTTTTTGAGGTTACACCTGGTAGTTTTTTAAATTGGCCCTAAAAGTAAATATTTTGTACTTTAAATAAGAGAAAATTATTATACATGGTTAAAGAAAAGTAAGACATGATATTTTATTAGAAATTTTATGATGACAAAGAGAAAAAACATTTTTTGATTAAATTTTGCTCTTGTCAAAATATCCTCCTTTAGCCTTGATTACTGCAGCATAAATTTTTGCCATTTGTTACAAAAGTTTCTCAACGTATAAGTTTGATAATTGATTCCATTCTTTTTTCAATAACTGTAAGAGCTCTCTATTTTTTTCACTCTTCTGTCAAGTTTATCCCATTGTAATTCTGAGAGCCACTTCAAACGTTTGAACTATAGTGTATATACATACAAACATATATATAATTAATGTGGAAAAACTTGTCACTTAACTGAGTGGTGTTATTTCACTCATGCTAACTTTGAAGTTTTGTGTGTGCATTGTTGTAATGCCTTTACTCTTCAGGGCTATTGGCTTTACACTAGTAAACTATGGTAAAAGAACCAGCAATTTTGGCACATAACTCTTAAAATATTATGTATAGATATAGATATATATATAGATACACACACATGCACACACACACAGAGACTCTATAATGCAAGTCAATGTTTTTATAATTAAATTGATGCTAGTAAAAAAATCACATATCCACCATCAAAATTTCACTTTATAATAAATATTCTTATTTGAAATAACTACAATAACTTTAAATAATTTGGTTATATGAGATTTTATTCTGGGATTATAATGTCATAGCTATTGATATTTTAATTTTTCAAATATATCAAGATTTCTTCAGATTGTAAAATATAACCTAGAAAATAAAAGAAGATATTGTAAATTTATTGAGTAACTGGAATACAATGTTGGAAATCACAACATATTGAACAAAGATCATAGAATATTTAAAAAAGAAATTCAAAACCAATGGTAAGGTAAGAGGAAGAAAAAAGTATCTTCAAGAATGTCACAAAAAGAGATTTAAAAAAAAATCTAAGATGGTAAATGTGAAGAAAAGTGATGTGAACAGCAAGAAAATATTTGAAGAAAATGTTTCTATGAAAGTAAACAGAGGGAAAAGATTCAGAACATTACCTGAAAACATGAAAGCAAAAGCGAACAATCTCACCTTTAATAAAACATTATAAAGAGAAATGTTTATGTTTGAATGTAGAAGTAAACAACACTAACTTTTCATTTCATGAGCCCAATGGCTGCGATACACGTGTTTTTAATGAGAATAATCAATCGACACAAATTAGAAGACAACATGGATGAGGTGGAGCAATGTTTTAGGTTAGTTTTTTAAGCAGTAAAGTTATAGGTTCCTTCAAAGTTAATAATGTTAAGATAAATGCAGAGAATTATTATAAGTTCTGAAACAGACCATTTTTTTGAGTTGGAGGATAACCAAGAAAATTCAAGATAAAGAGGATATTTATGCAAGATACTGACTTATTGCCCACTTTACCACATAGAAAAAAGATTCAAAGATACCAAAATTAATAATTTATTACTAACTAAATACTAATATATTTTTAAATACTATGTCCCTTATATGTGAATTTCCATAACTTCTTGGGGATAATAGTGAAGTGGTTTCCTGTTGCTTTTTTAATGATTTTGAATTCAGAGTTGTCTTTCTCTTAGACTGACTATTTCCCAAGGTTAGATAGTCCAGCCTACTCTGCTATTTCATCCATTTCATTCTCTAACAGCATTTATTTCAAAAGTGAACACAGCAAACCTGGCCAGGATTTGAACTCAGCTCATTGATTCCTTTTCTATGCTGATAACCATTACACTAATTACTGTGATGAAGAATTACATGCAGACTATTGTCGTGTCATAATCTTTGTTGTTACTATCACAATGTTTCAGTCCTTGTGCCCTTCTTCATTAGGTGTTTTTTGACCAAATGACAAATCAGGGAATTTCAAACTGAGACCTTTATTTAATCTATAGGAGTTGATTGTTCTCACTATGGTGACCATATATAGAGATATCTCATCTAGTGCTAATTTAGAAGAGTACTGCTCACATTGTTTGCCCTTTCCACTGACCAAGAGATTAAACTTGCAATTACTAGTCACCAAATTTATGAACCAACACTACACTATTGTCACATAAGATAATCCCAAGTGGAGAACTTGGATTCTTAAACCTATCCTGCCTGCTGAATAGTGCTACTGCTGGTCAAGCTTGATGGCACCCATCAAGGCCTTACTTTTCTACTGCACTTGCTTCTATTGAAGCCTTGATGTCCCTTATTAATGGTTCCCATATTCTATTTATTTCTATGCTAGGCCTAATAAGGAGATCCCCTTAGCCTAGCATATGTTCTCATTCTTTCAAATATCTGTCTTGCTAGTGTTCCCTGTCTAATATTTTTAATTCATTCCACAAAAGTTAAGGATTATACTTTCCCTCCATATAAAATCAGCCATGCCTGATTTCATTGTCTCACCCCTAATTATAAAATTTTGATGTTCACCCTATCTTACTTTTAAGGAACAGCTTGCTAGTTTCACCTTTATATTCTTTGCCACAACTCCAACTCCAACAAATTGAATACATGCAGTTCTTGGTTATGTTTTCCTCTGTCTTAGGCTTAGTTCTTGTATTTGGTGACAGTGCAATTTTGAATTCAGTACTTGAAGTCAGTGGAAAATGGTGATAAATAACTGAGCTGTACTAAACAAGAACTAGACCATATATACCCGTTCAGTAGAATCAGAACAATCTATCACTGTAGGGTTTCAGTTTGAAATTGACTTGACAGACCAAATGGTACAACAGCTGAAACACTGTGATAAAACAACAAAGATGAGGACAATATTTTGCTTGTAAGTAATGTAAATAGCTGTTAAACTATTTCAACAATTTAAATTTGTGTTTCATTAAAAATGGTATCAACATCTATGGCTAATGGAGTAGCAAAAAGCTTAATTTTCCTTTCTAATACCAGAATGTTTTGAAAACATCACATTCTTCATGCAATTTTAAAATTATATCTGCATATTCTTTCAAGCACTGTGATTCGACCTTCTCCAATATATGAATGTTGGTGAAGTGGGATAAGTTTCTGCCTGTAATTTGCAT
Organism: Acanthosepion lycidas; assembly: GCA_963932145.1. Taxonomy (NCBI): domain Eukaryota; kingdom Metazoa; phylum Mollusca; class Cephalopoda; order Sepiida; family Sepiidae; genus Acanthosepion; species Acanthosepion lycidas. The sequence continues at coordinate 52,316,447 of OZ010586.1, forward strand.
TGCCCATGACAAAAGTTTACTCTTGAAATACTTCACACTCTCTTGCAACATTATTATTACCTGCTTTGGGCCCTGACTCCCACTGTGCAAAGTTTTGAAAAAAATTCCATCATACTTGATGAAAGTACAAACATTATAGGTACTGCTTATTGTGCTGTCTTTCTCAGAGGAGTTGGTAAAAACTTTAATGTCACTGAGCATTATTAGATTTACTACCTTTGAGGGGAACAGCGACAGGGCAAGGAAAAGGCAAACAGGAAAAGTGCGTTGAGTGTGCAGGAGTGACTTGGTCAAATTGGGCCCTGGAGCCTCAAGTTTAGAATGTTAAGATGGCCAGTCAGATCACTGAGGAATTGAAGCTTACAAAGATTGGATCACTTGGAAACATCTTTTCCTTTTATTGCCTAGAACAATCCAATCTCATCTTTCAAAGCAAAATCCTATTTAAAGCAATACTCTGGGTGAGCTACCTGACTTCAGAAGGGTACAGAAACTCTCCATATTGAACTGTTGGTGGTTGATGGCACTTGCCTGTATAGAGTTAATAGTTTTCATAACCATATCCATCATGTTTTTTTCTGCACAGTGCATCTTGATGCAGAATGCAATAGAAAGCAGGGATCAGTACACTAAGACTGTTCAACTATTCTTTAATGCAGCCTTTTCAGAGTATATTGCAGGTACACCATCTCTTGCCACTGACATGAGTTGTGACTAAGCCAATCCTGCACATTCAGTGCATTTTTCCTGTTTACTAAATATATCTTGCCCTGTCACTGTTCTTTGTGAATCTAACAATGCTCAGTGACATTAATTTTTTTCTGAACTCCTTTGATATAAAACTCATCTTTGGTATGATGATAAACTACATCCAGCAGCAAGGCCTCTAATTGGGAGATTTTGAGGAGCACAGAATAAATAACCTCTTAATTGCTGTTGTTCCCAGGTCCACTCTGACCTGGGGTGGTAGCACCTGTTAAAGTCCTAACTATGGGAAAATAGTGAACCTGAAAACTGGGGTCAAAATATTATGAAAGAGTTGTAGTAAGAATATCAGCAATACATTTTCATAGTAAAAACAAATTACAAGCAATAGATTATTGGAAAAATAAGAGAAAAATTACCAGCAATAGATTTTTGAAAAATAAATTACCAAAGCTTCCAAGAGAATTAATTGAAGAAAAATTAAATTTCAGCATTAAATGACCCATAAAAAATTTATATGCCATTAACAAACCAAACCAAACCAAACCAATAAGAACAGTAGAATAAGCCTGTATCTGTAATCTCTGTATTTTCATCAAGTTTGATAGAAAATCTTTCAAAATTTTGCTTGTAATCCATGATCCATATGTTAGGCCCATGGGCACATGGCTGAGTGATTAAAACATTTGCTTTCTGACCATGAGACCTGGGTTCAAATCTCACCACTGCTGGTTTGTCAGAAAGGAGACTTCCTGATGTTATCGGTCTGGAGGTGGCAATCCCAGCCTGGAAACCATACCACTGGTGAGTGAAATTGGGTAGATGGAATATTTGGGGGCTGTTGATAGCCGTACTAGAACAAAGTCACAAGTCATCATGATAGAGGGTTTGAGTGTGCTGGACTTGTTCAAATTGTTGATCATGCTAGATAACAGACTCTCTTCCTGAAACTGTAACTAAGGTTTGCTCAGTATAGGTTTGCTCAGGTCAGGTCTATGGGTGTTGAACAAATACAAATGTGCCTGAGTGAGCATCTGCAATAGGAATTGGCTAGCTGCCCTAGTAGATGGGTATCCTCGAATACAAATGGCCAGCTATTATTTTATTATTATATTTTAGACCAGAATTCATGTCTCTTTTTCTGAGCAGATTCTCATAACCCAAATAAACATTTGCATTATGTTGTTAGCCAGCCTGTCCTTGTGTCATCATGCATAGCTTTTTATGCTCCCTTGAAAAACTCAAAAAACACTCAATTTGTTCATAGCATGTTCACCATAAGACATTTTTAATAAGGATAATTTTTCAATAGAACAATTACCAAACTTCATATAAAACTTGAAGTTAATCAGCTTCACCACATTCCTTTCACTCATATTTTTAAAAAATAGTATAATACAATCATGTACAACTTACTCTCTACAAATGATTCAAATGATCCAAGTCTAAAGAAAATTGGTACATGTCCAGACATGCTCAGTTGTAAATGTTTTCTTGAATCATTACTCCAATGGCTTGCTGGGATCATTCAAGAAATTAAATTGTCACACTTTATATATATATATATATATATGTGTGTGTGTGTGTGTGTGTGTGTGTAGAGGTAACAAAATGAATAAAAAAATTTTTCCTCTTGTCACTATATATATATATATATATATATATATATTAACTGAGATAGATATTTATGTGTGCATATGTGTAGAGACAAATACATAATTTTATGATATCAGACATCAATTACATTTCTTAAATTAAAAAGTTTAATCCATTGATTTCAAAATGAATTGATCAATGAAAATCATCTTCACTTTAGTTGCACAGTTCAAAGAATCCAAAGCTGTTTTTTCTCAAAAATATTTTGATAAGATATTATTTTGTATGAGTATTTTGATGATTAGATATTTTCTTAGTAATATGGCTTATTAAAATCAAATTAAGAATTCAGTAATAACTAGTTGCTAAACTAAACAACATACCTTATACTGAAAAGGAAGAAACCATTTTTCTGTATCTCTCACAAACAAATATTCAGAGAAATAATTAGAAATTAGAAAATACAATTCACTTTGAAATAAGAGAATTATTAAGTAACAATCTGCATCAGAAGATTGACAGAATAAAGAAAATGTCAGACACCAAATGATATTTGAAAAACATTTCAGACAGTTCTTTGCTGAAACAAACAACTATAAAATAACTGAATTTATATATTTTGCTAAATGGCATTTAATAGCCTAAATTACAGTTTAGACTACATTAAATGTCAGTCTCTAATGAAAGATGAGAAATAGATAAGATTTTTTTCTTTTCTATAAATATCTTTTTTTAATTTGGAAATATACTTTGACTTTTTTAGTGCATTATGAATGAACATACATTACTATGAATATTAAATTTGTTTACTCAAATTATGCATTCATGATTTGTATGGTTTAAAATTTACATACTTTAAACAGTGAACATTGTACAATTATATTTCAAATCACAATTTATTTCTAATTTATATTATAATAAAAGAATCAGAACTGCTTTTTGATGAATGACCAAAATGTAAACTGAGTTGAATATTTTAATAAAAAGTATGAAAAAAGAAATAGTAATGTTTAATATACAAAATTCTGACAACTACTGGTAATTTCAGAAAAGAGGATAAATTTACCATTTTTCTCAAATTCATAGTTATATTTTCTTTTAATTGATATATATATATATATATATATATATATATATATATATATATATATGTGTGTGTGTGTGTGTGCACAAAAATCTACCTATTTCTTTCACTCCCAAAATCTTTGTGTCACCTTATTAAATTAATTGCTTTTGTTAATTTTACCACAAAATCAAGAGTGATTAACACTATGCTTTTCTCAGTACATTTTATGAATTTTGAGGATCAGAAAATAATTTAGTGCATTTTTACTAATGATGTATGGTAGATGATAGAACATCTTTAGCATAGTGATGCTGAATAAAAAACAGGCAAACATACTGGGCCACCAGCAAAATTTCACCTTTCAGCACTTTTTTAAGTTAAAAAGGATTTTTTTTGTAACAAGTGACCTTTCTTATTATAGAAAGTACAAAATCTCAAAGTATGGAGTTAGCAATTCATCTTGTTGCCTTTGGCTTGAATAATTTGATGTGACATTGAATAGAAAAATGTTCAGATTTTTTCATTGGGAATTTTCCCCATTCTTTTTGGCAGTCATCCTCAAACTCTTGGAGTTTGCATTGTTTGAGATTGGAGCACTTCTTACTTCAATTCCCACCAAAATGGTTTAATTATATTCACATCAAAAGTTGAACATTTTCATCCACCCACAAGAAACTTTTCTGTTGCAAGGTATTGAAAGGAGCACCATTAGGCTAAAAAAATTCTCTATCTTCATCGTCTGTCAGAAGATTAGACTGTAGTAAAATAATATAGTTTTCTCTTTTTACGTTTCCATCAACCTTTACTAATTTTTTCTACCATTGCTTTTGATACAACTCCACATCTTTAATTATTCACCTCCAAATTTTATCATTTGTTTGTGCATCATGCATTGTTCCTTTTTCACGCTGATCTTCTTACATATCCTTTCGCATTACAGTGTAACTATTTTGCATTCAATACTAAAAATTTCTTCTTGCCACTTTCCAGCATCCCATGTTAAATATTTTTTGACCATTCAGTCTCCTATTCTCATGTTTTTTAGTTAAGTTTTTTGTTTTGTTTTTTGCTGCTATACACCTATTCATGTTTTTTTCATAAAACTCTGCATACTGTATCAACTGAAACTTTATTGTTAAGACTGCATTCACTCCTCACCTGTCTGGCTGTTAATTTTGATTTTCCTACTGAAACTCTCACAAAACCTTCTTTCATGTCTTTTGTCAAATTTTTGTGATCTTCCAGTTCTTTTCATGTAAAACACTTCCAGTAGTAATAAATGCTTTTTGGATGGTTTGAACACTCAGTTTCTGGAAATTCCCAGCTGCCTGGCTATCTCTCTATATATTGAGTGATCTCTTCTTTCAAAGTCACATTTATCTTTGTTTCAAAAGATATTTTAGCCATGAAGAAAAGAAAAAGCCAGCTACTGTTCAACTTCAATGACTTGCCAACTCCTGTTAATAAGATGGAACAATTCCTATTTAGGAATTTGCACATTATCATGACTTTATTATCTCAGATTGTTCAATGGTCCAATAGTTTTCCATTGCCTTTTTTCAGCTTTAAGCTGCTTAAAGCAGTGTATCTTCTGTTACATGGCACCTACCAAAATGCTTGTTTTTCTGCTAAACAATCTTAATAAAATAAAAGTTATATAATCATTTTGTCATTGACAAAACATTTTCACACCAGTTATACATGTATATAGAGAGGAAGAGAGAGGGAGACGGCATATTTTCATAGATGATATATAGATATTGTGTAAAAAGTTGCTGATTTTACACACAATGTCTACATAAATGAAGTTGATAAAAAAGAAATTGACTCTAGTTTTTTCTTTTTTATTTTCTGAAATAATAACTTTCACAATTTTACTGTTTAGGGATGAGTTAAATTTATTTGTTTTCTTTTTTTTAATATCTAAAGAGATAAGCTGTATTTATTCACTAAGGGAATATTTTGAATATAGGAGTGTTGTGACCTTCACATAAAATGTTGAACTTATTCAAATGTCAGCCATAAATGATAAAAAGCCAATAAAACTAATAACCTTCCAAACATCAAATCAAACCCATTTAATTATGAATATTCATTAAGGGATAAAACTCAATTTCAATTCCTGCAGGTGGTAGAGCTCTAAAAGGTAAATTCATATGACAATAACTCATGATAAAACACATTAAAGAATATCTAAGTGCTAAAAGATGATGTTAATTTATTGTATAAGGTACTAAACCAAATTTATGGGAATTTGAGATAAATTAGTTAATCTAATGCAAACTTTTTCAACTTACAGTTGGACTAATGTCATCATATTTGTAGTTATTATCCTATTTTGGGAGTTGTGAACTCTGCCTTTCTTCATGTATCAGTTGATTTGGGTAACCATCAGAGAATCTAAAACTGAACCTTTTATTTAATCTCTTAGGATAGATCATTCATGTTGAGAGATATCTTGTCTTGCTCTTTCTTAGTATTTGTAATATAGTAACAACACTAAGTAGAAGCTTATGAAGTTTTGATTAATTCAGCTTTAGTGCTGAAAAATGTTTATCTTATTATGATGGATGGTTACAAGTGAGAAGGGAGATGGGATGTGCTTATTTTATCAGCACAATACTACTCAGTTACTGTTTGCCCTGTTTTTCCTATTGTGTCTAATCTACTACCCAGTCCATGGATTGAACTCACAATAACTATGCTACTAAATCCTCTAGACTAGGGAATTAAAGCTTAGATTTGTGAATTAGGTGACATAGACAGATTCACAGGATGTAACATCCGAAATGTGATAACAACAGAGATGTATACATTAGTCCAAATGTAAATAATAAGGACTCATTCTAGAAATTCAGACTAAAAAAATCCAGTTTCAATGAAAATAATTACTTTTGACATGTATACAGTAAATTTACAATTTTATTGCTTATACAAAATATAAGCAGCAAAATTAGTAATAAAATACTATCATTAAATTCCCTTTTTATAGGTTTAAACATAAAGGAACTATATTAACTGCTGCACTGCTTGTTGTAGAATTACCATTTTGAGATTTAAGCTTTGATATTTGACTTTTTTTTATTAAGTCTAAAAAATTTAGGGAGAGAGTGAGAGAGAGAGACAATGGTATGTATTTAGAATTTTAATATAATTATTAATGTATCAGCTGACCAATAAATTGGAATTCTTCAGACTTCTAATAAAGGTGCCTGATATGAAAATTAAAGAATTTTAGTCATAAAGTTAGTCACCATTGGGTTTTTTTTTAATCATTTCACCCCCAACAAGGCAAGAATGCCACTACTATACAAGGGATTACAGAGAGTGAAAGTGAGAGAAAAGACTGAGTATGGGGAAGATTGAGGAAAGGAAAAAAGATGAATGGAATTCAAGTAAATAGAAGATGGCGATTGACATTGCATTTAAATTTTTGAAGATTTTAATTATCAGGGAAGCAAGTAAATAGAAGGGAGTTCAAAAGGTGGAAAGTGTGAGAAAAGAAACTGTTGGAGTAGAAGTGGTGGTTTATTTGAATAAACATCTTGAGAATATAGTTTATAGACTAGTGGATTAAAGGTTCATGAATTTGGTGGCATAGTAATTGTGAGTTTAATCGCTGGGTTGGGTAGTATAGATTCAATCTCTGGGCAAAAGTGTGAGACAATGACACACTGACGTTTGCATTTATTATATATATATATATATATATATATATATATATATATATATATATATATAAATATATATATACAGAGACAGAAAGAAAGAAAGAAAGAAAGAAAGAAAGAAAGATAATAAATGCTAAAAAGGGAAAAGGAAAAATATAAATGTATATAAGGTTACTTGTTGCAGGAGTAAGTTAAAATAACTTTCATTTATAACTTATTATCACCATTTCAACACACACACACACACATATATATATATATATATATATATATATAAAGTAGTACTGAAAAAAATAGATGATTTAAGACATGGGCAGAAGAATGAGAACAATTTACCTCTATAGCTTAAAGAAAGGGTTAATTTGAATTTCCCAGAATGTAAACCATATTAACAGACACCTGAAGAAGGCCAGAGAGCACAATGGACAAAACAGTGTAATAATAAATAATGTAAATAATGATAAGCCCTAATCCCAGAAATCATGTTCAGAAACATTCTATGTACCATGCAATTTAGTTCTGTTTTCTCTTGTGTTGATGCAGGAAATTTTGCTGTAGACACTTAACAGGACATTAAATATTTCTGATAGTTTTGTTTTTAGAATTAAAAAATTTCTATTACTTGGCAAAATGATTTTATAATTTGCTACAGAATATAAAATACTAAAGTAACAGTACTTGTTAACTATCATGGTCCCAAGAGAAATCTGCTGTCATCAGACAGTTTCTGTTTTTTGTTTTGTTGTTTTTGGCATTTCATACTCAACAGAGCGATTGACCTTTTCCCAAACAAACCTTCTATCAGAAAAATAATTGAAGTGGCTTGGCATTGTGCCAGTGTTCACTCAGAAAGAATTCTTATGTGCCAAAAGTATTATTCACTGTGAAATTTTTCAGTGCAGCACATGTGATTGATGTTAGAGGAATTACACTAAAATAAATTAATATTTATGACTTAAATTGTTTGTTAAATTGTTTTGCTTTACTGCTTGAAATTCTTGAACTGTTTGTTTAATTTTTCAACATATTTTACTTTTTGAAATTTTTTTTATAATCACTTTATTAACTATTACAAGTTCAGTTGAGTATAAAGAACAAAAACAGAAGCTTCCTCTATGTGAAGTCAGCACATTCCGTTAACACTTTGATTGCAGCATTTTTACCTGGGTGTGCTGTCCCATTTAAAGAAAATTAAGAAATTGCTATTGCTATTGGAAATAAATGACTATTAAGATGCTGTTAGTCATTTCTCATAGGTGCCACTATTTTGGTTTTGATCAAGTACTCTGCAGTATAGACTAGCTAAACAACACACACTATACTAAAAATATCCCACAAAAGAGATTATTGTATGCTACTATGTGTTGAGACTGGTTTAGAAAGAACACTAATAACAAACCATAAAAACCAGTTAACTTCTGAATTCTAATTACTAATGCAGCGATAGGCAAAGAGGTGTGGTGGAGTAATGAATAGCAGCTCGGATTGAGGAATCAGAGAGCCGAGTTCAATCCCATTCGAATCCATTGCATTCACTTACATACTAATACCCTTGGGAAATGTATGAATCCTCTTCTTCTACCCACCAGCTATGGGTAAATAGCAGGACAGACCAGGTTCTATCGGCTTGGATGGCCACTGGTCTACCAATGAAAGAAATGGCAACCTACTGCGGGAAAAAAATCTGCCTCATTAGTCATGAAAGATACATGATTGCCTTAGCATGTATGACACATAGCATATAACTGAATAAATGCTATGACATTGTATTGTTCTCTAATACAATTCAATGAATGTTGGGTGACTGCTTGAGAATACCAGATACTGTAAACTTGGATATGCATATGGTGTAATGGATAATGTCTCAGAATTGTTAATCAGAGAGCTAAGTTCCAATTCAAGTTGGATTCATTGGAAAAGGTATGAAGTCACCTCATCTCCACACCACCAATAAGAGTTAATTAATAAGACTTGTATCACTAAAATCATTATCATCTCAAAAAAAAATTCTTACAATGTAAAAATGTTTTCTGGCTTTAAATAACCTGCAAAGGGTTGATAAGCTGTAGAAAACAGATCAATCAATTATAAATATAATTAAAAGAACATAACTGCTGTTAATTTTCAGTAACATTTTCTTTAACCCTGCATTAGTCACCTTGGATTTCTGAAAATGGATAGAAATGGATAGTCTCCTGGTGTTTGCCTCACACGACAACTGAGCTACATCTATGCCACATTACATGCTATATAGTGGGAGGGAGCAAAAGAAACATGTTGCTAATTAGGAATTGCAAGTACTTTAAAACTTCTCTTCCTGCAGCACTCATCAATCTATTTCCTAGCTGATTTTGTTCATGAGACAAACTTTCATTTTTTAACTTCAACTTTTCTTCTGTCATGTCCATAGTTTGACATGAAGTCAATAGCTGAAATTTTTCAGTGCATAATGACTGATTTGTGATGAACCTACATCGGATGGACCCGATAGATAGCTTGGAGGTTGGATAATTTTTTATATTCAATCAAAATGACTGTGTGGAAGTGGGAGTAATTTTTTGAGTTAGTATTGAAAGCAGTAAAATTAGGTCCCTTAGAAATCAGTAGTGGTAGCAAAATAAATGCAGAGAATTTTGCAAGTTTTGGAACCAGATATTTTTGAATGGTACAGGGAACAACAAGAATATTTAAGCTAAACATATATTAATGCAAGAATGTACAGGAATTAAATCCTATATAGATTTTTTAACCAATATATTCCCATCAGGAGACTTATTTGATAGTCAATTATTACAAGGTCATATACCAGCAAAATATTTGTGGACATAGTTGTAGATCTAACACGTTATTTTTGTACCATTTAGAAAATAACAATAATAACTCCTTTCACCAATCACACAAATTCGAGGAAAAGATTTTCACGAGACATTTTGAAATTATTTTCTAACTAAAGAAAACTTTTATTCAAAAAGTTCAAGTTTATGTGAAATTAGATTTTAGATCTCCCTTACAGATATAAAAATAAAAGCCTACTGTTTCTCAATGTGCAAAACAATTTCGGAGGTCAGTTTGAACTACACATGTGTACACACACATGCACCCACACACAACAGAAGAGACAACAACCAGCAGCTGCCAACTAAGGTCTTGTCCACATACACAATAGAAGGGAATAAACAGCAGCTGCTTACATACAAACACATTAGGGTGACCATCATAAAGTAAGTCTGTCCACACATTTCACACTAAACTATAAACACTTAATTACTTCATAAAAGAAACTTCACTGCAAGGAAAATTGAACATTTTATTGCTATTGTATATATCTGAAAAGAATATATATATCTGAAAAGAATGTATATATCTGAAAAGAATATATATATCTGAAAAGAATGTATAAATGTTATTTTAACTAAAATTATTGTTAAGTGTTTGAAATCCTGACACTCAAAAAAAACAAAAACCTGGGTAGATAGATCCCAACAAATGAGCCTTCCCATTCTATAAGACTGATGATTGCTCAACTTATAAAAAAGTTTCAAAGGCACCAAATTAATAAAATGCTTTCCAGTTTCTCTAGATACTAATGCAATTGAAGTAGTAAACCAATACTAATTATACTACTAAGAAGACAACTTATGACAAGGTGCAAAAATGTTTAGAGGTAGTAAAAAAGGTAGTAAAATTAGGTCCCTTCAGAGAATCTCATAAGTTCTGAATGGTGCTTGGAACAATGATGAAGATTTAAGTGAAATGTATATTGATGCAAGTCAATGCTCTTTCACAATGCTGATGATTATGCACCTTGTAAAAAAAATTTCAAAGAAACCACATTAATGAAATACCTCCTTGTCTCTCTAGATAATATTCCAATAGAAAATTTGCTTCATCAATAAAATCAATATATATATATATATATATAAGAATGGGAAGTAATAGTAAAAAAAAGATTTATCTCTGTGGAGCATTAAAAACTGTTGAAGTTATGTTAAGTTTGAAAGCCTGATGTTGTGAAATATAAAGGAGCTGACAGGAACAATAAAATTATTTATTCAAATATATAGAATAAAATGTTAATTAAATAGTTTTCAATCCCTATTTCATTTGAATCTCTTTATGCATTGGATGTGCACTAATTTCATGGCAAATTTACATCCAGGACCATATAATGTATCTCCTTTCCCCACATAAATAATTCTATTGCACTGTGGGATGTTTTAAAATAGCAATATAAATAAAAACAAAAATGGCAGAGATCTAAATGAGGACAGGTACATTGTATTTAAAAATTAAGCATCTTTGTATCTTTCTTATTATAAAATTGTAATCAGTGTCTGTTGTATTTCTTCCCCTCCCCATATATAAAAATGTCTCCCCACCAACAGAAATATCATTAGTCTGAAGAAAGCTCTGCTAGGGAAAAAACAAACAATATTTCTGTTTTTCTATAAGTTTTATATTGTACTTTCTATAATCAAATCTGGCATATTACACTTAAATTTGAGGAAGGCATTTGCTGACTTGGTTATTTTAGTAATACAGATTAATAAGAAGATATTGAGCGCATACAGATCATTGAATGTCATTTTATGAAACTTTCAAAGCTAAATAACAGGGTATATTTATGGTCAGAACTTTTCCAAATGTGTTTATTTAAATAATTGAAATTGCCAACTTCACAAATAAAATTCTTCTTAAATTAAATTAATTTTGTAATTAAATTGTCAGCATATTAATTATAATTTATTATATTCTATAATTTATCATAATTATAAATTCTTTGCTATTTTTCCTTGATTCAATTAAACAGCTTCATCTGAATAAGCTTGACTTGACCAATCTCCTACATTTTTACCCACAGCCACAGCCATGTTCTCTTTTTGTATGGATACACATCGGGTTATTCCTGTGACACATGCATAAACAAAGTTTAGCTATACAACAGTATTTTGCATTTCTAAATGATGTTTTATAATCTGTAAGTTTATGTTAAAATCTGCACTAAATCAGCAACTTATATTTTATTAAGTAATATTTACAAAACTAAATAAAACCTCTGAAAAATATAAGCTTTATATTAGTTTATTTCTGTAGATTCCTTGTGAAGCATACAATTGCAACAACCCTATAATAGTTGCATATATTTTCATTGTGTCAGATTTTATTATGCAAGTCAATGTTTTACGATAAAATTAATATTAAACATCCAATGTTGGTTAAATTATTCAGGATATATTTAAGTAAATATCAACAGAGGTAATTTTGCATATAATATATATGATATACTTATATTTAAATGATGGATATATCATGTGAATTTCAACTTAAAACATTGTCTTTTACTAGAAATATTTACATTAACTTGGTGATTTTCTCATGCAGTTTAGAGATTCAGAGAAACAAGATCTTTTATAATTATTGATAATATGAACACTGTGTTGGAAATTGTAAAAAAAAGAAATCTGATATTAATGAAAAAGATAATAAGCTAAAAAGTGGATTGACTAACAAGAAAATATTTTTTTAAATTATTGGTGCCAATGTAAACCTAGAGAAAAGATGTAAAATGTTAAGTAAAGACATTAACATAACCAAACTAACACCTTTAAATAAACATTACAAAGAGAATCATGTCCTTTTTGTCTAGGAATACATGGAAGTAAATTTTAGCAGTAATACATTGACTGTCCCTGATGGCAGGGATGAAGGGAGGTAGAATAAAATTTCCAGGTCGTCATGTAGGCAGATGAAATTACAGATTTGGTGATAATGGCAAGATAAATACAGAAAATTATTATAAGTTATTGAACAGGATGTTTTTTTTTACATTGATATAGCTGTTGCCAACCTTCCCAAAAAAGATCCCACCAAATTAATGGCATGCCTCCTCAGCATCTCCAGAAATTAATCCAACAGAAAATTTGTGGTCCTTTTTTTATCAGAGATATATATTTGAGAATAGAAAATCAATGAATGAAAGATGATGAGGAAGTTTTCAAAATACCAAAGAGTCATTTTAACATGTGAAATAATAAACTAATAATTTATCTTGGTTATTTACATTATTCAGACTATTGCTCTCATCTTCAATGCCAAATTCACAACATTTTGTGAATATGGCAATGAAAATGAAAATTCTAATCACCTGCTTTTTCAAGTGATTCGAATTTTGAACTTAACCCTTTATTTCATCCAAAAGAGTAGATTATTCTAGTTCCATGTGCCATCCTCAACCGGTTGTCTCAGTTACTTCCCTTTAACTCAACTCTCCAAGTTTCACATCAGCTGTAGCCAAGTATTGAACTCACAACTACTTTGGGTCAATTCACTGGATTCAACCAACTCTTTTATCCACTGGTCCATGTGTCCTTGAGGCACAATGTAAATAGTGTAAATAATTACAATATCTCATCTCAAAAATATAGACAGAAATTAATTTGGTGTATGAAATATTGTGTTATTATAACACTATATCTTTTGTATTTTTAAAGAAAAATTTACATTGCACTTTGCATAATAAAACCCTAGACCTTGAAAACAAATTATCAAAATATTTAATACAGATATATAAATTGAAACATATGATAAACTCACAAAAATATATCCTGAAATAATTTAAACTATTTACATTGTTCAGACTGTTGTCCTCATCTTTATTGTCAGAGTAAGGATGTTTCAGTCCTTGTAAACTTTGGCCTTCTTCAGGAGATTGGATTTTCAAACCAAACCCCTTATTTTATACCCTGGGGTAGATTTTTCCAGTTCCACATGCCATGCCTTTTTCTGGATATCTCAGTTTCAGTTATTTCCCTTTAGTAACTCAACTCTCCAAGTTTTTGTTCACCTTTGCTTTGACTAGGTATTGAGCTCACAACTTGTTGGGTCAAGTCACTTTTGGATTCAACTTTATCCATTGGATACTGGTACAACAGTTGAAACATTGTGAATATGATAATAAAGTTGAGGACAACAGACTGAACAATGTAAATAGTGTAAATAGTTACAATACCTCATCTCAGAAATATAGACAGATATCTTGAAATTTTTACCAAAATTGGTTGGTTAATGCCATTTTATTGTGTTAATATTGACTTGCATCAGAAAATTTGATATAATGTACATAGAGATAGAGCAAGGAGAATTTTGTATTTAGAATAAAAACCAACAATTTCTAGTTTATTTGTTAACATTAACTATCTAATTTATAAGAAAAACAGAAAAACTGTTAATTTAATAATTATTTTACAATTACTTTCATCTCTGAGGAATAAAAGTGGATTGCTTAGTTACAAAAAGGGAATTGTATTTAGGAAAGTAGATTGTAAACAATTATTGGAGGAATATGAATTTAAAAAAAAAAATTGACAGTCTTATGAAGGAAAATATAAAAGAAAGAAAAAAGAATCATTCCTAATTATCCAAGTTGTGTTATTTTTTAAAATATTGTTTTGTGTTTATCATTCACAAATCATCATTTTATTTTTCATAATTCATAATCCCTTAGGTACACACAAATCATTTCACTTGTCTTAAGGGGCAACCTTTTATGAGAAAGTTAAAAAAAAAATTTGTATATGTTTTTTTCAAAGGAAAGCAGAAACTATATAGTATTAATATTTATAATTTCTAAATATCAGATTTTATTATTTTCACAACAAAACTAGCAGTAACCAACAGATTCAGGATACAAATATATCCTGAAATTTTTATCAATATCTGTTATAGCATGTGAATTTCATATTAGATGTTTTTATTAGAAATGTTTACAATAACTTATTTGATTGTGTGAGATTTTATTGTATAATACATCTTAAGGGGTTAGTCATCATATAATAAATAGTTAAATATTATAGTTATTTTTATTTATATTTTAAATTTGAGATAGATAAACATTGCCATTGATAATTAGAAAAATACAGCCTCAACAGGTAAATAAATTATTGACTTACTGAAACATAACATTTGGAATTGCAAAAGAAATCTAAAGAAAGATCATCAAGCAATCAAAAAAGAAATTAAAAACAATAGCAAAACAAAAGCAAGAAATGGTTTTGATAAAGTTACAAAATGAGAGTTGATAAAAATTAAAAGGATCATAAGAAAAAAAAAAAAAAACTGGACTGAAAAACAAATATGTATTTGGAGAAGCTGCCATTGAAAATGTAAGCAGAGAGTAAAAATGCAGAATATTAAGAACATTGGCTAAAGACATGAAAACAACTGAACCTATAAGTAATCATCACACAGAGAAAGTTGAAAATTAAATTACATGAAAACTGATTTCTCAGTAATAATTTTTAGTGATAAATGTAGAAATAAATTGAACTGATCTGATGGAGGAATACAAGGTTGGGTGTTCATAAAAATAGTAATCAAATACAAGCTAATATAGCTTTTTTTCTTTTAATCATTTCACCACAAGCAAGGTAATAAAGCCACTAAGATACAGGAGGTCACTACATGTGAGAGAAGATGAGAAAAAGAAAAATATTTAGGATAGAGAAAATAAAAGAACAGGAATTAAGAAGACAGAAGATAACACGTTTAAATTTTTGATGATCAAAGTTGACTGGAAATCAAGAGGCCAGAAGTCAGTTCCAGAAATGAGAAGTGCAAAAAAACAAAATGTTAGCATAGAACTAACAGTTACATCAAGCCATTTCAACTGTAAAATAATGAAACTTTGCCATCATATTGTATTGTGCTCAAATTCGTAAAGTCAAGTTACCAAAGGGGAAAGCTAATCAAAATAATTACCATTAAAATATTTATAACAAAGGCACAAGGAAGGTATATTAACATGGTGGGAAAGTAACTGAAGCTGAGATGCCAGGTCAGGACAGATAATATTTCAGATTATTTTTTGTATTATATCAAGAATCTCTAAATATATAGCAGAAGCTCCAGTCCAGATGTGGCAGTACTATTTAATGTAGATAAATTGAAAAAATTTTTATGGGTAGTATTAAAGGAAATAAAATTAGGTTCCTTCAACACTGATCATGGTGTCAAGATAAATGTAGAGAATTCTATAAGTTCTTGGGCAAAATTTTTTTGCAGTTATACAGGAAACGAGGATATTTAAGCAAATGTATCTTCATTCCTTTTTATATTATACAAATTTGACTATTTCCCACCTTACTAAAAAAGGAATCAAAGACACTAAATTAAATGGAGTGGTTACTGTCTTCTCCAGATATTAATTTGATAGAAAACTTGTGTTTCATCATTAAAATGAGATATATAAGAGAATGAAAAAATATCGAAGAAAATAATATCTCTGGGAAGCAATAAAAATCACTGCCAGTTTGTTTTTCATTGTTTCTTCACTACAAGACAGGCAGTAAAGCCATTAAGATGCAAGGGGAGTAACTGAGTGTGAAAGAATGTGAAAAAAAGAAAAATATTATTTAGGAGTGAGAACAATAAAAGAACAGGAATTAAGATTACAGAAGATAATGACTGATATTGAATTTAAAGTTTCTGAATCAGAAGCAAGAAGTAAAATCTGCAAGCAAGATGTGCGAAAGTAGATACTGTTAGCATATAACTTATGGTTACAACTAGCCATTTTAACTCTGAAAGGATGAGACCTTATTGACAATCTATGAGAGAGGACCCAAAAGTAACCAGAATTGTGTCAAATAATTTTATCCATTTATTGTTGCATGTTTCTATTCTTATCACCTTCAAGGTATTCTCCATTTGAAGCAATGCACTCATCCAGACATGTTTTTCATTGTTCAAAGCAGTTCTGGAACTCTTGTGAAGTTATGATTTTTAATGACTCCATCATTTTCTTCTTAACCTCTCTTAACGTTTTTCTTTGAGGACTTTCTTCATTTGGGGGAACAAAAAAAAGTGGTAGGGGGTGAGATTGGCTGAACAGGGATGGTGGGGTGGTGGGGTCATGCCATTCTTGGTCAGAAACTGTCTCACACTCAAGGCGGTGTGCGTTGACGCAATGTCGTGATACAACCACCTTCCTCCACTTTGCCATAGGTCAGGACATTTTCATCTCACGTTGTCTTGCAAATGCTTCAGGACTTCCAAGTAAAAAACCTGCTTAACAGTTTGACCAGGAGGAACAAATTCTTTGTGGAAAATTCCTTTCACATCAAAGAAACAAATCAGCATTGTCTTGACATTGGATTTCACTTGACACGCTTTTTTGGGTCGTGGTGATGTTGGATGCTTCCACTGACTTGATTGCTGCTTCGTTTCCAGGTCATAGCCATAGCACCAGCTTTTGTCATCAGTGATGACCGAAAAATGGTCTGGATCAACTTCCAACTGTTCTTTCAGTTTACAACAGGCATCCTTTCAGCAATGGTAAAAAGAGACGAAAAAGGTGTGAAGCACTTCAAAACAAATGTGAACTAGAGAGCTGTATGTCTTCCCACGATGACACCAGTCAGCACACCGATGCCTGAGGGTTGCCTCAAGTAGCGATGGAAGCCTGAACTACTACGGGCTTGTCACACAGACAACAATTCCAGTTACATTTGGGTCCCTCCATTTGTAGTTTGGTTCGGTTTTGTTTGGTTTCGTTTGTTTTACAGCATATCAACTTCAATGGGTTAGTTGATATCGACACTATTATTGGTAATATTTTATTTTCAAAAATGTACTGCTGGTAATAATGTTTTCCAAAAATATATTGCTGGTATTAAAACTTATTTTCACACTTTCATAATGTTTTAACCCCAGTTTGGGGGCTAACTATTTGCCCATAGCTGAACCCTAACAGGTGTGATCCCCCCAGGTCACCAGCAATTAAGAGGAGGTTCCATGCTCCTCAAAACCTCCTGATCAGAAGCCTTGCTGCTGGATGTAATTTATCATCATACCAAAGCCACCCCATTGGGGGGATCTTACTCCTCTGCAAAGGTGCAATTGGCATATTCTGGAACCCCAGCCAACAGTCCATGCCACTCTAGTACCACATTTAAGTTGATAAAGTCTAGGTACCAAAGTGAAAAGCTTATCGGAACAATTACTATGAAAATATTTATAGAAAAGGCACAGGGAAGCTACATTACAGTGGTGGGAAGGTGACTGAAACTGAGATGCAAAGTCAGGACTAATAATATTGCAGATTCTTCTTTGGATTTTATCATGTTAAAATTTGAAACAATATAAAGGTTAATAAAATGAATGAATAAAGGTTACAGAATGTCATAAAGTTTATATTGACATGTAAAAAAATAATTTATTCGCATATATGGGATACTGCATTAATAGAATAGCTTATATATTTTGAATTTATTTATAAAAAAAATATGTTGCACTTAGTTTGCTTATATAATAAATCCTGATCCCTCCCAAAACAAGTTATCAATATTTTCAATAATGATATATATCATCTGAAAATTACATGATATATTATTTTTATTTTTATAATATATTCTAAATATTTTATTAAAATTGTTCCATTATTTTACTATGATTTTATTCATGAAAAACATTTTATAATGAAAACATTGACTTATATAATAAAATCTGTCATAGTATAATGAAATTACATTTGAATATTGTAAAGAATCTTTTTAGACATCCTGCTACGTAAATATGAAATAACTGAATGAAATATAAAAATGAATTTTAGAACTTCAAATACACTGTAGAAAATGTAATTGATTTTTAAAAAATTTCATATTTCATAAGCAAATGACTTGCAAAAATGTTTTTGCTGCTGCTATTGATAAGATGTATAGAATCTGAAGGAGTTGGAGAGTTTAACAAGTAAAAGACTAACTAAATAATGAAATATCCTTTTGCTGGGGTTTTATATTATTTCAGTCAACTTGACATATGAGATGTCATTGACCAAAAGTTTTCAATAGAATTTTCACATTTTCAAATGCCTAAAACTGTTGACTAAATTTAAATAATAGTTATTCAATAGTAAATACTTATTAATAGATAAATATTAATGACCTAAATTTTTGAATTCATTATAACTGTTTAATCCATAGATGTTTCAAAATTAATGAAAATTCAACAACCACATTCTAATTTTGTTTGTGATTCCATTTGTAAATTAGCATATATGTTATGCCCTGCTCTTACCTCAGATAAATAATGCACCATTCCATTTTGATTGTGAAGAAAAATGGAAGAAAAAGATATATTAGAGATGCTATTTGGTTTTAGTGAGGAAAAGAAGGTCTACATAATAATGAAAAAGAAGAAAAATGAATGGGAAGATACAGGAGAAATAATGCACTCACTTAAAATCTGCTTCATTGAAATGGAAAATCTTGTCAATTTTTCATTTTTTCATTTGTACCCTATTACTTCTTAAAATAATGACCTACATTTATAATTACAATTTTGTTAGTGTAATATTTTATTAAAGCTATTACGCTCAAATATGGGTATTTTATAGTCATAGAACCCACAAGCATTTTATTCAATTATTAAATTAAGAATTATATTTCATCAGAGAATTCAAACAGGAAAACCATTTAAATTTCACAGGTACTGCTAATAAGATAATAAAAGATTTGCTATAACAAAAATATAATAACTGATTCCAAATAAAAGAAATAATTTTTCTTTCAGTTAAAATGAAATTTTCTTGACTAATATGGAAGAAAGAAAGAAACCTCACAATTTTTTAAATACGTGATGAGTCATTAAACCTTACCAAATCCAGTTCTCTGCTTTACACCTGAGCCTTATCCAGAAAAAGCAAAATTATCAGTAAGGGAAGCTGAACATTGAAGGGAATAAGTGAGAGATGGTCAAGATTAGTGAAGCCTTATAAAAAGTAGTAGTGTGCTTTGTTGGGTGAGAGTAATAAAATGAAGCTGCTTTGAAGTGCTCAGTACTTGCGTGCTCAATGCACCAGTTAATTCCTGTTTTTTAAGTTAACTCAGGAAATTGGGATGACTGAAGTGGAAATATTAGGGCCTTGAAGATTAAGACTTTGAAGTCATAAAAAGCAAACAGACAAGTAAAATGATAAAGAATAAAAAAAAGAAAAAGGTAAAATATAAAGAGATTTTTAGAATTTCATTAACTTATCTGCTCTTTGGTGATATGAAAACTATTACTTGCAAACCAGAGTATCTCTTAAATTCATTACTTTGCTGACTGAGAACACAAAATTCATAAGAGCTGATTTCAGTTTTTCAGTTTCTTCAGATATCAAGCAGAAAACTCATATGATGACGGAATATTAATTGCCATATTTCTTTGGATCTGTCATCCAATCATCAAAGTTATGCAATATCCACTCCTGTCACGAGGGACAAGGATAAACATTTGATTAACACAAAATGAAGCACACCAGCTGTGCTTTAATAGATTAAAAATCAACATCTTAAAGGGCACTTATCTGCTTTTATCTTTGAAAATAATTCAGGCAGTTAATCTTTTTTTTTATTTTTCTCATCATCTCTTTTTATTTATTTTTTACTTCTAAGCTTTATTTTTAAATTTATTTCGTCAAACACACATTAAATTTCCTAAAACTCTATTGATTGGTTTTGGAAAGATAAACAGATTAAAAAAATATTTACAATATTCAGACTTAAACTGTTGTCTTTATCTTTGTTGTTATCCCAACACTTCATCTGTTGTGCTGTCTGGCCATCATCAGGTACTTGACAATCTGGTTAACCATAAGGAAATTTCAAGCTGGACCCTTTCTTTAATCTACAAGGGTAGATTGTTCTTTTATTTTGCTGTCCATGTATAGCGATATCTCATCTTGTTCTATATTTATTATTGTAACATTTCAACTTTCTTGGCAGATCTTCTATTATCACAATGTTTGATGCTTGATAATAAAAGTGAGAGAAACAAAAGAATAAGGAAACTGAACAAAATTAGCTTAGATGGCATTTCAATATTCCAACATTTTCAGCATTTCTTATAAATGCATAATTATAACTCATGTTTGTATTTTTATATCTCCCCCTCTCCTTCATACACATATATAATTCCATAAAAAAAATATTACTTTAGTCTGATGAAGTCTTTCTAGAGGATGAAACACAGTACAGAGTTTTTTTCCACTTTGTTATTCCTTTGCCTAATATTGTTCCGATAAACAGAAATTTATATATCACATTCCCCCATTATGATCATAACATTATAGTTTTAATTAAAGTGTACTGATCTGGTAAATCAAACTAAATTCACTACTTTTTATTGACTTTGTAAACTTGCTTGATTAAACAGTCATTCACTATACAGGTGATATACTGTTTTAACTAAGAAAGCTCATGTCAATATAAATTTATTGGTCACAGTTACTTCCTTCAGTTATTGAACTAATTAAATTTCTTAAAATCATTAAAATAATTGTTTTGGAATTTTATAAAGGCAAGATTTTTATTTTTTCTGGTTTTCATTAATTTTAAAATGCTGTACAAAAATTGGGCAGCCAAATAAAGAAAGTTGAATATGAACATCAATTTTCTGATCACTCAAAATTATCCATTATTTGACAGTGATAATAAAATGTTATGCAGCTGCAAGTGTCTGAAAAAATATATGATAATGTTTCAAATGATAAAATTAAGCAAATTGTTGTTCTCTGAAGAACAAGTCACAATAATTCCCTTCATTCTTTCGATCTTTCTCTACTGGGTACAATCATAACACATCATTTAGAACTACTTTAGCAATTCTTATTCCAAAGGAGTATAGTTCTACTAATGAATTCATGTATATGAGGCTATCAATTGTAATGATACTGGTAAAAAGAGACAAAACTTGTGGGTCATTTACTGGCTGAGTGAAAGCAATAAATTGAAGTTAAACTCATAAGCCAATTACTTTTAAAGCTGTCTTCTGAATTATAAAGAGAAAATAAGATTTCTTCTAAGTTTGTTAAATTCTGATATACAACTTTAATTCTTTTCGGTTGATCAACAAGAAATTTTTTTTAAAAGAATATAGTTGCAAGAGGCATAAATAACAAATTTGTAATGTCAGTCTAAGTTATCAGTCACAATAGTGTCAAATGTTTTCTCAGAATGGAATAAGATTCCAACTTTTTTTAAATGCCATATCCCTTCAGGACATTGGTGATCATGGATCTGACGAGATACCTTTTCAATATTATCTGTGAATTGGTGGTTGAGTGGTTTCCTTCTCCATGGTTTTGAATTAAGAGTTTTTCTTCTCTTGAACTGGTTGCCTCCCAGTCTATAATTTTATTTGAACTTATAGCTCTAGGGAGAAAGACAGATTCATATCTTGCTTAAGGGTATTTATATGAAAGTGAATGTAAGAGACTAATCTGAAATTATGCTAGTCTCTAAAATTTCATTGAAGATTGATTAGATTTTTATGGCTTTTGCCAAAAATATTTCTCAGATTGTAAGAAGCTTATGGAGATAATGATTTTCTGATACAAATCTTACTAATTAACCCATAACTGGGGGGAGAAGAGTTGAATTCATACCTTTCCTAAGAGTATTTGCAGATAAGTGAATAACAAACCTGACTGGAATTGAAACTCGGCTAACTGATCTCTAATTTTAAGCTGTTTTTTTTTTTAAATTTTGATCAGTATCACACTATACAAGGCAGTAAAGCCACTAAGACACAAGGAGTTACAGGGTTTGGAAGAATTAGGAACAGAAGCATTAATAATGAGCCAGAAGAGGAAAAAGTAATCAGGAGGACAGTAGATAGTGACTGACATTGCATTTATATTTTTGTAAATTAAAGTTGGCTGGAAAGCATGGAGCCAAAAGGGAGTTCCACAAGCGAGAAGTGTGAAAAAAGAAACTGTTAGTAATTTACAATTACATCTTATCCTTTGCATCACCCATACATCCAAGCTTACAGCACCTGGTATTCCCAAGCAGTCACCCATCTTATCACTGACGAGGCTTGTCATTGCTTAACTTCAGGAATCATATGAGAACCAGTGTTTTCAACATAACATGAGTGTAAGCCTTTAATATTTCCTAAATGAGATTAGTCAATAAAAATTATGAGCAAAGACATGCTTAAAATGATATTAATTTATTCTTTAGAACTTCTAACAGGAAAAATAAATAAAAAAAATGTTAAGTAACCATAACACTCTTTAAAAGGGTCCCAGTTGAATGCAACATCTTTATTATTTTATCATAAGGTTATTATTATTGTTTTAACATTTATGTTAATAGCATGTTAGCAAGTATTCCACCATTAAAAAAAAAAAACAAAAAAACATGGATATGCAAGTACTGTAATGGATATCAGCATTGAAAATGAATTTAACAAGACAAGTTCAAATTCAAGCATGGCTGCCTTCCTTCACTTTCACATAAATACTCTTGAAAGGCATGAATCCATCACTTCTCCCTCCAGTTATGGGTTGAATAGCAAGGTAGACTAGGATTTCTAGCCTTGGGTGACAGTCTAAGAAAAGGAAAACTCTGAATTCCAGACAATGAGAAACTACTCCATTGTCTTTCCTAAGAAGGTATAGCACTTCATAGAAAATAAAGGAAAGGGATATATGGAGAGCCATTATAGCCTACATTCTGAAGGGACATGACATTTTAGAGAAGGAAAACACTGAATTTTAAATTGTGGAGAAATTTACAGAAACCACTCTATTACCTTTCTCAAGAATGCTTTGAAATTCACATATAATAAAGAAATGGAATTTGTGAAAATCTTCCCATTGTTGCTTATATTCTGAAGGGACATGGCATTCAATATAATGATATTGATATACTCAGTAGATTTATGAGGTGTACCTGAAAAGTAATGGGACTTATCCATTCTTCAATGCAAGAAGTATCGTCTACAGTGAGTTCTTGCCGCACAGCCAGGTAATCAATCAGCATGTTTACAAAGAGATCCAGCAACATTTGCTTTGCTCAGTCTCTGAGAAGAGACAAGAGTTGTGGCAGGACAAATGGTGGCTGTTTCCACACAACAATGCCCTGAGCATTCAGCAGTTCCTGGTTAAGAAGAATATTGCCTTACTGAAACAACCTGATCTTGCTCTATGTGACTTTTTTCTTTTACCCAAGTTCAAGGAAATCAAAAAGGTGTGGAACCCATCAAGAGGGCCACAGTTACATTGCTGAGGGAGATTGAAGAAGAATCCTTCCAGCAGTGCATGTAAGCATGGCAGAGAAGAATGGAAAAGTACATTAGATTTGAGGATGATTACTTTGAAGGGGAAACCATATAGTTTGTGGTTTGGAATTGAAATAAATTGTTTGTGACATCAGTCCCATTACTTTTCAGACAGACCTCATAATTATAGAATTTTTGATTTGTAAATTTAGCAAACAGCCCTAGTCAGAAATGATATTTGTATATGTTTCAAGATTTAAAATTCATGTCTTTTTTTAAGTATAATTAGAATATTAGAATTCTGGCCACCAGCTCTAAAATTAACCTATAAACTCAACTCCTAAGTAAAGTCATATCCTGTTGAGGGCATCTGATTTACAAATGCTGAAATTCATATCTGAATATGTTTAGATAGAATATAGAATTCAATGGCCCATCAAATAAAGCTTGATTTTGTGAGAAACCAAATCCCTAAGTTTTTTTATAATAATACAGTGGTTAAACTATTTACCAAAAGTTTTCAGATAATGAGTATAAGTAAAAGAAAAAATAAATGTAGAAGTATTGTTCAAAGAATAATGCCTCTTATTTTATAAAGTTGACTCAAAACCAGTGATGGCATTCACAACCGTTTGTAAAATCCATTTGCTAAAGTTCAAATGACAGGTTCTTAAAATCCCCTGATTACTTACATTGTGGCAACTGGTTGATTATTAAACCCACTCCGAGGAAAGCTAACAGAAAATTTTCATAGACAAAATATTTAGGATGTAAAAGAAGAGAGAATCTGTTCCTAAAAAATTGAATTCCACCACAGAAATAGATGTTGATTGTATAGCAGTAGAGATAAAACCTTTCTGTCAATAATACAAAAGTCAGGTAAAATGGCATCTAACATGAAAATGAATATGAAGCAGAAGTGTAAATTGAGTTTCCCCATATAGAAAAAAATTGCACCCAACAACATTTATTTATGCTTACTGAATTATTATAGAGATCAAACAGTGGCTGTGAGCACAGTTAAGCAGTGAGTATTTCAGTAGTAGTGAAAGTAATATGTTTAATCAGCCAATTTACATTACTGTGCTATGCAGCATCATGTTCAATGCTATCAAAAATGTATAGCCAGTGGTGGTGACTATGTTGAAAAATAGTATGTTTTAGTTGTAACCTTGCTCTGTCAAACAGTATTATTGTACCCCTTGTATCTGTTGTAGATTTTGAGCATTACTTTGGATGTGCACATACTTTAAAAGGTGGTTATTGGAGTGGAAAATGGGACTGGTTTTTCTAGAGAAAATTCCAGCCAAGGCAATTGCATTCACTTTTGCACAAATACATTTCGAAAGGCATAAATTCATCTCTTTCCCCTATCTAGAGGTTAACAGCAGGCTAAAATGGGTTCTTTAGCCTTGGGTGGCAACCAGTCAAGAAGAAGGTAACATTAAATTCAAAACCAACTTAAGACTGATGGCTTCTGTCAGGTTATCTTGTCCAAGACACACCACTGTAGCTATCACTGCCATACATATGGTACCTCTACAGCCCTAAGAGGCTACCCAACAAATTATGTCAAGATTAATTTTTCAACATCTTGTAAATTTCTTGTTCACTGCCGTTTTTGGATGTTGTTACTTCTGTTTTGGGTTTTTCTCATAAAAACTTCTGAAAACAGAAAGTCTTTCCTGCATGCTTGAAACATTTTAATTTCCATATATATCAACTCATATGTACAACAGAATACTGAATATTATAAACACACAGTCTGCATGCAACTAAAAATACACCTATGTTATGTGTATATCTGTGTTGTACATGAGTGTCTTATATATGCTTCTGCTATTTACAGTATACATAAGCACATACAAATACACACAATTTGACTAAGTTTGAATTAAGACATTGAAATTATATATTCCACTCCCACTCAGTCTGGATATCCCCTGCCTTGAGCTGAATAACAAAATCATTGTGTTGAAGAAAATTATTTTTTATAGATTTTTTCAAACTCTTTTAGAAATATTTTTAGGTCTTTCATTGAATTAAAATATACATGTGCAGAATTATAAACAGATGTATACACTTGAAATGGACATTTGTATCATGGGCATTAATTTCCCTTTTTATCTGGCAACAAACCCTGGTTAACAAGAAGTATAAGCTGAACTGTGCAGCATTTTGAAGTCATTTTTATGTTTCCTTTATTGAAACTGAACATATTTTCTAATAATTGTAGTGTTTTCAATAAACCAACAATTTCAATTTGAAATTTGATCATTTTGCCATCAGAGAAGAAACTTGTAAGTATAATATACACATAAAATATTTAACTAATTTAAACAAACAGGAAACATCTTAGAATATGGTTCTTTACATATGACAAAAAGTTTTGCAAACATTTATTTTTTGTCATATCTCCAAAGTAAGTATGTAAATTCCCTTTGTTTGCAGAAAGAGGCACTGTCATCTTGCAAAAGAACAATGCACTATACAGTGTAAGTAATCTGGCCCATGGCACTAAGTTGACAACTTTCTAAGAGGAATTATCTCATCCATTACATTAAGCTGGTGACTTCTTCATCAGCAATAGCTTAAATTATAACACTCCAAAATAGTATACAAGTTAAAAAAAAAACATGATTAAAAAAAGACATGCATTTCTTGACCATACAAACAAAAATATTAGGTTGGTGCAAAAATAAAATCGTTTTTTGACATATTTTTTAACGTCAAAAAACGATATTATTTTTGCACCAACCTAATACATTTTTAGTTAAAATTGGGAATTTATGAACAGTTAATTAAAATTGTTCTGCTCAGTGCAATCTCAGTCTATATTATTATATCATTTTGTCTATAAGTACTCATTACTTGAAACAAATATCTGCTCTATTTTGTTACTTGTAGTATAACATTTGAATCAATGCCATTCCAATTGTTTTCCCAGACAGGATGGAATCATATTAACCAGGATGTTTGGATGAAACAGCAAAGATGAAAGTTTTTATTCAGATGCATTATTGTATTGGAGTGAGATATATTATTGAAAGAATTTTCAGGACATTCTTCAGTTACAAAAATAGATATATTATAGTATCAATAAAAAGAAGACAACAAAATAAGCAGATATACTGGCAGCACTGAAGTAATATTGAAATTTTAATTATAAGCAGGCATTTTGAATAAAATAAATTGTGAATCATTTCCTAAGTTGCCCAAACTACTGAATTGATTTTTTGTTACTTTTGTTATTTATATGATTTACATTGTTCACTCTGGTTTTCTTCCGGTGATATTAGTTGGAATTTTGAACCAAACCCTTTATTTACTCCACAGGAGTAGATTAATTCTAATTCCACATGCCAACCCTTTGGATATGTCAGTTTTAATTAATTCTGCTTAGAAACTCAACTCTCCAAGTTTTTGGTATTGAACTCACAAATCTTTGGGTCAAGTCACTTTTGGATCACTCAACTAATGGTTTTATCCACTGGGTCATGTGTCCTTCAGGACAATCTACCTCATGGATAAAGTAGAGTTCAGTTCAAAATTGCAATTAATATCACATGAAACATTGTTAATATGACAACAAAGATGAGGACAACAGTCCAAACAATGTAAATAGTGTAAATAATTACAATACCTCATCTTAGAAATATAGGCAAATGTTGCTTTTGTTCTTTGCATATTTCATCTGATCCATTCTAATGTCTACTTCATAATTGGTAACAGCATGAGAATATTTTATAAATCCAGGTAACAAGAGTCAAGTAAAAACAGTCTAACATCATATTAGTTGACAAAATCATCATACCAAATATGGATTTCAGTATAGTTTTTTTAATCATTTTTACCCCAAGGAAATAATGTCACTAAGAAGTAAGGAGTTACTAAAAGTGAAAGAGAATAAGAAGACTTTAATGAGGAGGAAGTACAATAAAGGAACAGGGTTCATGAAGATAAAAGATGGCGAGTGGTACTGCATTTAAATTTTTGAATGTAGGTGACAGGGAAGCAAGAAATCAGAGGGGATTTCCACAGGTGAGAAGTGCAAGCAAAGAAACTATTAGAATAGAACATATGGTTGCATTTAGCTATTTCAACAGTAAAATAGTGAGACTTAGTTTTCAATCTAGTAACATGCTTAAATTAATGCAGTTAAGTCACCAAGGAGAAAAGCTCATGTCTCTCTTTGTTTAGCAGAGAGATAATTAGAGAGATCTCTGTGTATAAATATAATATTATCTATGCTACATGTATTGTAGAGAATGGTGGTATCTGTATAGTCTGCATGGCTAGAAATGAGCCAACTGATTAAGTTATTAGCTATCTTTTTTGGTTCACCAACTCTTTCTGTAGAAAAGAAACTCTTTCTTTATGGATTGTACATAAAGGGAAGACTGGGAAAATGAGTCAGCTCAAGCATGGTGCTAACAACAAAAGCAATATAAGTAAGAACAACTAGTAAAATTGTAAAGATTTTTGTCTGAATTATGGTCAATTTATGTTTTAAGTCTGCTTATTATGAGAGATTTATTTAAATGAATCAGTTCCTTCATTATCATCAGACCCTATGCTGTTTTGTCAGGGAGACCTAAGACAGAAGAAACAGACAACCTCCTCCTGGCCAATCTGTCAATCTGGCATG
This sequence comes from Acanthosepion lycidas, assembly GCA_963932145.1. Classification (NCBI taxonomy): domain Eukaryota; kingdom Metazoa; phylum Mollusca; class Cephalopoda; order Sepiida; family Sepiidae; genus Acanthosepion; species Acanthosepion lycidas. Next base: position 52,345,179 of record OZ010586.1, read on the forward strand.
GTGCTGTTTCACATACTCCTTCTACTCCTCCTCATCCTCCTCATGATTCTTTCAGTGCTGAGTGTAAAGATGAAATATGAGGTCAAAAGCAGTAAAATGTCACAAGTATGTTATAAAAATGTCATATCAATAAGAATGTGAGAATAATTCTAACATTCCTATGCCATTCTCATAACATTTTTATATCATTCTTATGACATTTTATTGCCTTTTATTACAGAAAGAAATCACGGTTTTTCATATGAAAAATGTTTCATAGCTTGTAAAATGTTCAGACATATTCAATAATGAGAGATTACATTGGAGCATCTCTGTCACATTTTGTTCCTCAATGGGATCCACTTTTTTAAATATGCATACTAATGTTCACCTAATGCAAGGCCGAAGAGCCACTCAAGTTAGAGGCTTTTGTGTTAATATGAGTGTAAGAAAGGGCAAGAAATGAAGTTCATGGAAAGATAGTGATTAACCCTAAACATGAAGTCCAGATTGTATTGATTAGGAAAATGTCCTGTCAGTAATCTGTTCCACCAAACAGCAGTTCTTGGAAGGAAACTGCCCAAATGGAACTTATTTCTTACAATACAAAGGGAATGGGGATGATTCACCCTTGTGAATGTGGCATGGTGGATCCTAGTTGTACACATTAGAGGTGGTAGAATTAAGTAATGTAGCTTGTCAGAATTCATACCATGGAAGTAATGAGAGAGCAGTAAGAGACTTGTAACATTTCATCTGTGGGAAAGGGATTGTAAAATGGAACATAATTCTTCAACCAGAAGGCTGTGTAGATACTTTTGAACTTAAGACAGGCAAGCGAAAGCTGGGCAGCTCAAGCCTGGAAAGATATCAAGACTAGTTTATTTCCTATATCAAGATACTATTTCTAACAGATTATTAATCTTCAAAAAAATCTCCTTTCCAATTGATGTGATGTCTTCTAGTCTGTGACATAGAAGTTCTCCCTCTGTGCCAAGTGATGCCAGACTTATTAGTAGTCACTCGAATCTATGCAAAATAAAGTCCATTTTGCCTATGTCACTACACCTCCCAGAAACAAAGAGGTTTTATATCTTTCGTTGATCTGTGATTTCACCATACTACAGTACAAGATTTGATCTCTCTTTCTTGAAGTGTGTACCTAGTTATTTTTATTGGGGATCTAGGTCTAGACTCATCTTCTTTCTGATCCTCCAACTCCATGTCAGATTCATGCAAACTATTCTCCATAGTTTCTTTACTACTATGTTTGTTTTCTTCATTAGAATGCTTTCCACCCTTTTAGGTTCCTCATCCTCTTCCATCTTGACTTCTTCTTCATCAATTCTGGGTCATTTGATCAGAATAAGACAATAAATTCCATTCACTTGTTGCTGTATTATGTCCATTTTGTGCTGTATTATGTCCATTTTGTGCTGTATTATGTCCATTTTGTGCAATAAAGTTAGCTTTTTTAGGACTTGATTCTCTGTCATTTTTGTACCAAATTTTTTAATTTGTTGAATAGAACATTGTTATAGGAGATCTAATTTGCCTTCCTATCAATGCAGAGGGACTTTACATTCTACCAGCATGTGAAATAGTTCTGTAATTCAGTAATAGTCTCGGTGGATAACTATCTATGGTGTCTCTGGATGGGGAAAATGCCTTCAAATCCCATTTTCACTGTCTGTATCATTCTTTCTGCAATTGCATTCAATTGTCGGTGGTTTGGTGGTGTCCAATTTGTTTTGACCATGAACAAATTTTCATCACAAAATTCTGGTACATTATCAGAGACTAAATCTTTTGGCATCTCATTTTTGGAAAATATTACTCATAATATTTGCTTTATTGAGGCTGCCTACCTATCCTGATCTCTATTACTTCAGGCCATCTAGAGAATGAGTCAACCAAAATTAAAAATAGTCCTATGCCTTTAACATGCACATAATCCATATGAACATGGGTTCATGGCTCTTTTTCTTTAGGCTATGAATGTATCTTGGTTTGGCAAAAGTTTTTTTTTTATTTCTCTACATTTTGAGCATTTTTGTATGTATTTTTCTAGCTCACACATACTCAGGCCATCACACTTTCAATTTTAATCATTTCTATGTTGCTGTTATTCCAACATCATTGGTTACACTTTTTATTAAGTCTTTTCTTAATTTCTCTGGTAGTATTAAAACATCCCCATTGCATATAAGCCCCTTCTCTATAGTTAACTTGTGCCATATCTCTTTATAGGGTCTCTCTCTGCTCTAGAGCAATCACTTCATTTGTTTCATTTTATTCTACATTCAATCTTGCTTAATATTAGATCCAGTAAGGTTTCAAATGCAAGTCAATCTAAGGGTAATGCATCTGTTCTAATCTAGTGCAATATTTTATCTTCTTAATTGTCTGATTTTTTTAATGGTTCATTGTTGAGTCTTGATAGAGCATCTACATGTGAAATGTGAGGAGGCATGGTGGAGTAATGGATAGCAGCTTGGATTGAGAAATCAGAGAACTGAGTTCGAATAGATCCATTACATTAACTTACATACTAATACCCTTGGAAATGGTATGGATCCTCTTCTTCTCACCCCAGCTATAGGTAAATAGCAGGACAGACTGGGTTGTATAGACTTGGATGGCAACTGGTCTACTGCGGAAAGAAATGGCAACCTACAACAGGAAAAAAATCTGCCTCATCAGTCATGTATCAAAAGATACATGATCACATAAGTATGTATCATGCATGATACATAACTGACTGACATATTTAATGTCAAAGTCAAAGGCAATGAGTTTTATGGCTCATCTTAAAATTCTAGCAGATGTAACTTTAGGTAACTCCTGCCTGAAGTTAAAAATAAACTCTATAGATGCATCCAAGGACACTTTAGTCAGTAGTAACCATTCTAAAATTTTGTGATTGTACAAAGCATCACACATACCTTCAATCTCAACTGTATCAACTCATCTTTGATGGTCATTTTTCCAGTGCCAAACTCGCAAAATCTGAAAGCCTCTTGAAGCTTGTTTATGTATTGTATTATTGTTTCATTTCACTCTTGTTTGCTTGAGAGAAACTTTGTTCTCTCATCAATGGCCAACTTCTTTTTTGGCCATAAATTTCTCTTTATATTGTCTGAAATTTGTGAAAAGGTTACATCCTCCAATTCTCTGGGATATTTCATGACAGAGATCTTTCTGATGGCTTCACATACTGCTGAAGCCAAAAAGAGATCTGTAATCTCATTCTCCACTCCTGCAACTTTGTGGTCTTTCACCTTCTTGACCAGTGCCAGGGCAACAAAACATATAAATTCATGTTTTCACAAAGACCAGCTTATCCAACAGTGTTAGAGATCCTATCAGCAGTGCCATATTGTTGTGATGCCTTCTAGTCTGTGACATAGAAGTTCTCCCTCTGTGCTGAGTGACTTATTAGTAGTCTCACGACTCTATGCAAAATAGGGCAAGTCATGTCACTACAATAATTATTTTTAAATTTTGTAATCATGACCATATTTGTAGGTGACCAATTTTGCACTATTTTGAAAATTAGGATTTGCTTTGTAATTTGATGATTTGTTAACTTATACAAATTTTTCTTGAAATCCTAGGGCCATATTAGAACATAAAATCTTACTCCAGGCTATTATATTTTTATGGGACTTTATGCCAAGACCTGGACTATAACATCAATAAAACTGAATGATATGAGCATTTAAATATTCAAAAGATTAAATAAAATTATGGATGGAAATAAAGAGACAAAACGTCAGAAAGAAAATGGCTTTCATGATTCTTGAACTAGATTTAATAGTGTACAAACATGAAATATATTTTGTCTCTATATTTTAACAATTAGAGAATTGCTTATTTTTTAAAAATTAACAAAGGGAGATGCTTTAAACAAGCAAAAATAAATGTCAGCAGGCCTCAGAAAATGCAACACCAAAATCCAAATGCAAATTGAGACAGTGAAAAATGCCTTTGAAAAGCTAAACAAAGTATTAACAAACAGGAAAATTTTGTTAGAAACAAAGAAAAATATACTGAACAATTATCTGATATCAATTTTCCTATATAGCAGTGAATGCTGGACAATCTTCTCACAGATGAACAGACTTGAAGCAAGAGAAATATGGTTCTGCAGAAGAATGCTGAGAATGGACCAAATATATGAGCAACAATGAAGTTTTAGAGAAAATAAAAACAAAAAGGACACATTCTGAGAATTAGCAAAAGATAACTGGAATTTCTAGGGCCTATAATGAGGAAAGCAGGCATAGAAAACCCATAGAAAATTTGATACTCACAGGACATAGTGAAGAACAGCAGTGTATAACCTACCTAATGGGCTTATATAAAAATGGTTGGCAGAACAGAGATTAGGAGAGATAGCAAAAAGACAAAAGTTACTAAGAGCTACAAAACACAGGACTTTGTGGAGAGACATGATTGCCCTTATCATGAAGTGACCTGCCACATAAAAGGAGAAGGCTGAAATTAATCTAGAAAAATGATAACATTAATATTACAAATCCCAGTAAGGACATAACATCTTACCAGTTATACATATACACAAATGAATGAGTTGAAATAGTTTTAAAAGTAGTAAAACAAAACAACTTATGAGAGAAAATCATGCAGACACTCAAACATGTTGAACTCTAGGGTTAACTGTTAACTTCCATATATATCCACATAAACTGTGCCTCTTACTCTGTAACCCTCTACCATGAGTGGCTCTTGGGCCTTGTACAAGGTGAACATTACTGTAAAAAAACATAAAAGAAAAACACACAATAACCTGACAATTTTTAAAGTGCTTCCAAACAGAAATTAAGAGAAAAAAAAATGATAGACTAAAATAATCTTTATGAAATCTATTTCTTTGCATTTATGCAAAGAGTAAACTTCTGTGAATCAATCTTGTACATGGTTCAAATAAATCAAAATATTTAATAAATGAATCTACTTAACAGTTTTTTGTTTTATCAAGACACTGATCTAAGCTAACAACAAAAGATTATTTAGTGTTATCTTTTAGAATACATCTATTCTTACTTTGTCTGAACAAAAGTTCAAATATCTTTCCCGGATGCTTAAAATTTAAACTTCTGACTGGACAGATAATGGAAAATATGATACAGAAATATGACGGCACATTTAAATAGCAAAAGATGCCTTCCAAAAGTGAAAGAAAGTATTAAGAAAAATGAAAATTTTATTAGAAACAAAGAAAAGAGTGTGAACTGCTATGTAATATCTATCCTCCCATAAGCAATGAATTTCCACACAGATGAAGAGGAGACTTCAAGTGAAAGAAATGTGGTTCTATAGGAGAATGCTAAGGATATCATGAAGAGAACATGCAAGCAAAAAGAAATGTTCAGGAACATGTGAACAAAATCAAAAAGAGTTAATTGGAACTTCTAGGACACAAAATGAGGAAAAGGAGCTTGGAGAATTTGATACTCAAAGGACATACTGAAACAAGAGGGGCATAAGAAAACAACAAGTAACCTATATAACAAGCTAGTGTAAATGGATAGCAGGAGGGACAGAAAATGGACATATATTGCTTAAATCAGGCATGGGTCATCATTTTTTTTAAATAACTAGGCTCTGTGAGATATGACTCATCATAAAGTGGGCCACCCTCCTAAAAAATTTCAAGATAATTTTTTATTGATACTACTTCAGACATTTTCACTACAAGAGACCATACACATAAGCCTCTGCATTAGAAAGGGAGACAAGTTGTTTTTTAAGAAAAATTCTATCTATAATTAAAAAGAATGAAGCCTTGGTATAATGTTATCTCTGGTAACAGAGTGATTAACACACACTGTTGTGTGTTATTTGTTATTTCATTTAACTATCTATATCTATAATTCTCAAAATGTGTGTGTGTGTGTGTGTGTGTGTGAGATTGGATGTTGTTTATATGTTTCCACTGTTTTCATCCGATTTTGATGAAATTTTTTTTGTTTGATAGATAATTCTTTAGTGCCAGGTTTGAGTCCAAACTGTCTGAAAAAAATTACAACCTTGAAAGTGAAAGATAAAAAACTTTGCACAAAAAATCAAAGGTAAAATTTAATGTCTATAAAAAAAAAAAGCATACAATCAATTTAGGTAGTTGAAATGTAATGCAAAAGATTATTAGAATTATAAAAAAATATTATAAATATATTATATTATATAAATATATTACTATTATGATTGTTCATGGAAGAGGTTTCTTCCTTGCAAGATTGAGAATACAAAACCGGTCCTTTTCACTGCCCCCTCCCCCATTTGGGGATGTGCTTCAGTTGCACCTAATTGTGGTTACTAATATTAATTTTCACGTGGGCTGACTTTAAACTTAAACTACTCCAACTGAACAGCAAAAATACCCAGTAATGAAACACCTGGTCAAAGACAAGTTATACTGCTACTATATATATATATATATGTTTAAAAGCAAAAGTATATTTCTTCAGAGAACAAAAGAAGAAACAAACATCATGAATGTTTCCTGTTTCTAAAACAAAAGATCCTGACATATATGATCTACCTTAACCTTCTACACTACTTCAAATAAAATGTTAGGATGGAAACCCCCATCAATAATAGAAAGTGTGATAACAGTCACTGGATTTGAGAAACCTGTTTTTCTGAAAAATTGTTTTAAAAGAAAGATTTTATAAATTTCAAATAAAGCTGTACTGGCTGCTCAGTCAATGAATGCCAAATGTTTCCTTATAGGTAAACAGCTAATATTACCATTACCATTATTGAAATTACCAATGATTAAAGTGTTGAAAACCTTCAATGAAAGGTTGAAAAGTTTGAGAGACATTGTATTTAATCATTGTTCATGTACATGGTTGTGTATGAGAAAGTGTGAGTGAACACGTGAGAATGAAACGAAACAAACAAAATTTTAATAAATATCATTTTTCTCAAAAATTAGACATGCCTTTAGAAAGCTAAATGGGCTGTATGTGCACTGTAGGCTGCAGTTTGGCCATGATTAGCTTAGAACTACAACAGATAAGAAGTTGTGGCAAGCCATGATCATCTATATCCTGAAGGCAAATGCCACATAAAAGAAGTTGCACAAATTAACAGTCCTGCAGTTATAATATATATATATATATATATATATATATAGCTGATATCCTTGGAAGAGTGGACCAAGAGTAATTGTTGCTGGGTGGGGGTCTGTCTACAAAACTACCAGAATCAGGATGCAAAAGGTGACACCAATCAGCTAAGTGACATACTTTATATTTGTATTAATTATCTATCTATCTATCTATCTATCTATCTATATATATATATATATATATATATATATGTGTGTGTGTGTGTGTGTGTGTGTGTCTATGTAAGAGGACTGTCATTCAGAGTTTACATGGCAAGTCTTTTGCACTATTACATTTTTATTGACAGATCCAAAAAGTGTGGATGGTCCTCCAACTCAAGCCTTCATCACTTGAAACAAATCATTGTGTTGATTTTCTGACAACTACATCTAATTAGTTCCACACAATTCAACAATAACAATGGCTGGCTAAAGCTTTAAAAGGCAAACAAAGCTAAATGAAGATAAATGATATAACACAGACTAATGGCAATAAGGTCTCTGGAATATTAAGTGAAGGGGTCTGGCCTGGCAGGTGTTCCACAGCATGGCAGCATGGGCCTGGTGGTCATCTGGCTACTGCAAAAAACTCTACAAAACATATCAACTTCATCTTGACACTTGGAATGTACGAACTCTCCAGGACAATAAGGTTGTGATGTAAATAGTACCAGCTGTGAGGAATACAGCTTTATTACATTAAATAGACAATTTCCAAATCCAGAAGTTCTGTTGGTGTTATGGTCTTTTGTCTTGTAACTCCATCTTCATACTTTTAAAATATACAATACTTGTGATCTAAAAATAATTTCAGATTTCTATTATGCTGATGATTAAAGTCATATGTCATAATTCACTGATTCCAAACCAAATTCTTTTTATCACAGAAATTATCCCAGGTTTAAGAAGTTTCGCTTATAACCTGTGAAACATGAAACCAGAGCTTTTCTTCAACTTTTTTAGTTACACTGCCAATAATGATCACTCATCTGGCCTCTGGCTACAGAGAATATTGCTTAATTCTGGTTATTAGGCAAGATCATTTTTAATGTCCACAAGTAGTAAGCCCTAATATAGAACAGATTATATATTCATCTTATCCATCACATTTCCATTCACTCTCTATTGTTATTCAATCTCTAAGATCTTTAAACCAAATTCAAACAAAAAAAAGAAAGACAAAAACATCATCCATCAGGGTAAGTTCTTCCTCAGATTAATTTTTTCAAAGAAACTGCCAATCTCTTGCAAGTTGAAGAACTCTACTTCTTCAGCACTTGTTTTTGAGATGTTCAACTTAGGAAATGAAGAAAAAATACAGCTTCAATGGAAACCTGTCGCCAGATAACCTGGAACCTGAGCATAGCAAAAATGCCAGGGAAAGAAACCCATCAACTAGTGTATAATGTCAGACATTCAATTCAGTAGTCATCTCCATCCATTATTCTTCATGACCAATCCATCTCAAAGACGATAGATTCTTGGATCTAACAAATGTTTGCCCTGTCAGAGTTCATTCACTAAGATTTCTGACTATAAACTGCTTTCCAAGGTTTAGTATTTTGAAAAGTTTTTTTTACACCAACAACAATCTGTTATTAAATTTGAATATATAAAAAAAATGTCTAATATCACATTTCTCAGTATGAATATTTTGTAGTCATTTTAAGTAGCAAGCAGATTCAAAAACCAATCTAAATTTCCTATATGTTAGAAAATGAATAAACACTTAAAAAATTAAATAAATATATGAATATAACTGACTTCATAGGAAATATATCATCGTAAATTTGTAAAATGAGAATTTGATGCTATGATCAGTTTCTAATTACAGAGCATAATTATTTTTATTCAAATTTACATTATATATATATATATATATATATATATATATATATATATAATATGTGTGTGTGCGTGTTATCCAAATGTATTCTCTTCGTAATAATCACTTCATTCTTTACTTAACAATTATTTTTGATATGGTGGCAACATCGCTTGATGAGGTTTTATAATATTTATTAACCGTGATCTCTATTTAAAACTGGAAATAGTTCCTGTATCTGAAACATATTGTATTGTATGAAAACAAGAGATTGAATAAGAGTTTATTTGAATAACTTTTGTTCCAATATTCATTTCTTTAAAATTTGAGAGAAAGATTCATGGAAGTGGCACCCTAGAGAAAAGAAAATAGAATATAAAGTGCTTGCAAAAAATGATTTCTTATATTAAAATTTTTAGACAGTTCCTTATTGGAAACAATCTATTAAAAAAGTGATTACAGTAAGGCGAGAGAATTAAAAGATGCCATAATCTTAATGACATAAGATATACAGATGACAGTGTTGATAGTAGACATAGAAAGAAAACTACAAGAACTCCTATAGAAAGCGGTGAAGGAAAAGAAGAAGAAAGGACTAAACCTAAATTGTTTTCCCTGTTAAAACAATTGCCAGATATTTAAATTGTTGTCCATTCTCTGTTAATATAAAGTATGACACTGAAACACAAAGGCAATAGTGAAAGAGGCCTTCCAAAAGCTAAACAAAGTATTAAGTAACAGGAAAATTTCATTAGAAACAAAGAAAAGAGTACTGAAATGTCACATAATATCAGTCCTCCTATATGGCAATGAATCCTGGACAATGTCCTCAAAGATGAAACAACAGAAATGTGGTTCTACAGAAGGATGCAGAAAATACCATAGAAAGTGGTAGTTGAAATTTTTAGGGAACACAATGAGGAAAGTAGGCTTGGACTATTTGACACTCACAGGACATACTGAAGGCAAGAAGGTGAGAGGAAATTGGCATATACCCTATCTTACAAGCTTATGTAAATGGATGTCAGAACAGGGTTTAAGAGAGATAATAAAAGGACAAAATTTACTAAGAGCTACAAAAAACAGGAAATTGTGGAGAGCCATGATCGCCAATGTCCTGAAGGAACATGGTACATAGAAAAAGAAGAAGGTTGAAGAATGAATTAAAGAAATACAGTATCTCTTATAGTTTGCATAAGTGAGTGTTGTAAAGGCTAGAATGTTTGTGATGATAATCAGTCAAAGGTTTTGTGGGAATTAGAAAAGAAATAGAAATACAGAACATATGTATTTTTTTTTTATTTTATGTGAGCATACAAATGACAGAAAATGTAATTTTGCTTCATAATCCTCCTCATTAAGGTAAGTTAGAGCACAGAGCATTTGCTTATATTTATTGCTCATTAACCCAGATGAAGGAATGATTTTTGGCAAACTCCTTATCTTTACAAGGGTCATATCAATCCTACATAAGCTAAGGATGATTGAAGGATATACCAATTGGGAAATCATGAACAAGTATGCATACTTCTTTATAGTTCATATGAGTTTATTATTTGTTACTTTTCATCTAAAACCTCTTCTATCATCCTCATATTTACAAATGACTGTGTGCCCTTTAAAGAGAGAACACACTGAGTTGTTTAAAACATGGATAATTCTCTGCTGAGCAAAATGAAACATTTTAATGATGTTCTTATGAAAGAGAGAGATAAATAGTAGGATTAAAACCTTTTTGAAAGCAGGCATTTTTACCAGAAGTAGAATATTATTTGCTATACAAAATAGATAAATATTAACTTGAAATTGGATTCGAGCCATGACAAAAAACATTTGATAGAACATTAAATGAATGACTATATTCAAGCAAAATAATCTTCTATTTTAGTTGCTGCATTTGTTTATTTTTTTCATATAATTTTTAAGGAATTCATAGATGGTTATTAGCAAAAGGAACAATCCAACATGTAAATTACAAATTGGGAATAGCAAAATCAAACAATGTAAATATCTGGCAAGTGTTTTAACAGAGGACAGAAAGTGCAACAGTGAAACCCAAAAGTGCATTTGAATAGCAAAAGGTGCCTTCCAAAAGCTAAGCAAAGTATTAAAGAATAGAAAAATTTTATTAGAAACAACAAAAAGTATTGAACTGTTATGTAATATCAGTCGTCCTATATGGTAGTGAATGCTGAACAATCTTTTCATAAATGAAGAAAATACTTGAGGCAATAGAAAGATCCTGAGAATATCGTGAACCAAACCTGAGTAAAGCCAAAGCTTTAGAGAAAATAGAAATATAATATAATTAATATCAGAAACAGGCCGTTGAAATTTCTTCTGGGGCACATAATGAGGAAAGAGGGCTTGGAAAATTTGATACTCATATTGAAGGCAAGAGGGACAGAGGAAAACAATGCATAACCAACCTAGTGAGCTTGAGTAATTGGATGGTAGGGTAAAGTTTAGAAGAGTAAACAAAAAGACAAATTTTATTAAGAGCTACAAAATATAAGTTATTTGAACAGTTTTATGGCTTCAACTAAATATATTCTGAATGCAATTTATGTTGCTTTAAAAAGGTATTGTTTCATTTTTTTTTTTTACATAAAAATGTATCAGTGGTGTTTTTAGTATAAAAATGTATTTTATTTTTAAACTTACATAGTGTTTTGTTTGGGGGTTCAGTATTTGCCCAAAACTGGGACCCTAACAGATGCTACCACCCTGGAGCTGGAAACAACTGCAATTAAGAGGTGGTTCCATATTTCACAAAACTTTCAATCTCTTGATCAGAGGCCTTTCTGCCCGATGTAATTTATTTAAATCATGAAAACTACTTTTAAGTCAAGTTAGCCTTACTTAGGCTATGGAAAAACAACTTTTGCTGGGTTAAAATCTGTATCTGCTAACCTTCTGTAAACTAAGTAAATTTTAATCAGTTAATCAATTTTTTTAAATTCAATTCCTGTTATTAAGCACATTTTCTTTATTAAGTCTTCTTTATCTCTAGGCCAGTAGATGTTAATTTCACTGTTTATGATAACGGAGATGTCTACTCAAACATATGTACCCAGGAAATATAGCATTTATAGCACTAAGTTAATATACACTAAAATCACTGAAGAATACAATTTAAAGTAACATATTTCATAGGATAAGTAACAAGTAGGAAACATTTATAAATCTAACATGTTTCACTTTTATTAAAGCTTCATCAGAGAATGAGATATGGAGAAAAAGAAAGAAAGAGAAGAACATTCTGGAATTTTTCATTTTTGTTCATTTTTCATTGATTAACCAGACTTCATGAGCATTTGTTGTGTCAAGCAGTGCTCATGTGCAAATTTTATATATCTAAGTGATTCTAGTTTGTCTATTCAAGATTCAAATGATAAAGTATATTTATTTGTCTGTATGTCTTAGTAGGCATTTTTAGTTATGTTTAGTGGTTGTGGTTTAGTTTAGTGGTTGTCTATATGTTGATTTGGGTCATTTTGCAGTAAAGACCAACACACAGTATATACATACATATATATATATATATATATATATATATATATATATATATATTGTGTATATTTAGGCAGGAATTGCATGTTTCATTAAATAATATAGACAAGTTTTGTCTATTTATTTTAAGTAAGTTCCTTTCATATTTTCTGATAAGCTTAATAACATTATTGTTGAAAGACGAAGGGAAATCACCATATTGATACATGTTTGAATCCTATCTAAACATTCGGCTTACATAAGCCATTATCAAAGATGACAATTACATTTCAATATATCAAAAAATACATGGACAAAACAATAATAATAATAAAAGTTAATGCCCAGAGTTGAATTAGACCAGGAAACTAGTATTAAAGAGTCCTCAATACACATATAAAAAGATAAAAAATTAACATATAGAGCTTTAATTCTTTCAAACATGTTTAGTTAAATAATATCCACAAATTGTGTCTATCCAATTTTTTATTAACTTTCTCAAATTAACAAAATTTGTTTTCTATTAAATTTACCAATGTCCATATTTACTTTTTTTCTGAGTACTTTCAAAAGATGCGACCTTCATTTTCGTGATTACATTTTTTTAGTGTTTACATTACTGTTTTTGGCTAATTCCAGTTTTCCATGTTTCAAATTTCAAATCACTCAAGGTGATGTCATATAAATGGTCAAAATGATTTTTTATTTTATACACACTTCAATATATGATCCCTTATGGGGAAATATATTGAAGTATGTATAAAAATAAATTAAAATACACATAAAAATTCATTTAAATGTGAGTAACTTGTTTTTGAGCAGATGTAGGAACTCCAGAATTAGTGAAAAAGGAGTTACATAAACAAACAAAAAAAACCCCTAGGAAACAAATGTAACAACATTTGAAAGTACTCCTAAAAAAAATGTAACTTTAGGAAATTTAGCAATTATATAAAACAACTAATTCAGAAATTTGAAAAAGTTAATAAAAAATTAGATCAACAGAACTTTTTGATATTATTCAAATGAACCTGTTATATATATATATATATATATATATATATATATATATATATATATATATATCGCATGTGATGGGTAAATTGTCGCCATTTTATATTTTTAATGTTGTTTGATTTTGATTTTGCCAACCACATTGTATAGTAAGATCATTTGGACACCATCTGTGAGAAAATGATAACAATTTGTTGGTGAGGGCCTCAGACTCAATACAGTGGCCTACATCAAGTACCTTTAAGAGGTAGCATTGCCCTAGGTCAAGAAGGTGGCTGCTGGAAGACCCTATATCTGGCAGCAGAACTCTGTACTGAGCCACACAAGCAGGAGAATCCAGTCAGACAATTTCTGTGACCATATCACTTCTTACATCTGGCCACCTAACTCCCCAGTCTACAACCTCCCTGATTATTATGTGTAGGGCACAGTTGAGAGGGAGACCAATAAAACTCCTTTTAACACAAGATCAGCTGAAGGCAAGGATTATGGCAGTATTCACCAACTTAAACAAGAGATTCCAAAGTCGTCAGGAGACTGTAGTTGAAGCTAATGGCGATTTTATTGAATAAATTTACACTTTAGTATTTCAAGATATTTTTCTATAATTTTGTTAAATATATCTGTGAAAATGAAATGTCAGTGTTATTTTTATTTGTGCATAATGTAGATGTACATAAGATTAATACAAGTAAAAGTTTTGTTAATTAGCTGATTGATGTTACTTTCAGCATCCTGAGTTCAGAGTTTTGTAGATGGACCCGTCTGTCCACTCACCAGGGGTATCAGAAATTGACTGCTTCTACTTCTTTTTTGTTTTTTATATGCACTTATCATTGAAACAAGTTTTTTTCATAGTGTGTGTGTGTGTGTGTGTGTGTGTTGGCGCGCATGCACCTATGTGCACAGATGTGTGCATATGTAGGGTGTTGTGATTATTTGTCCTTTCCTTCATTTTTTTCTCCACTTTACACTCATTCTTTAGCTTTTTGCTTTTTTTTTTACTTGTTCCTTTTTTCTTTCAATTGTTGGTATTTGATTTCCATTTTTTTTTTTCTAGTCTTGTTGTCATTTTTAATTTTTGAGCATTCTAGTCTTTTCTTGAGTTAGGAAAACTGCATTTCATTTACTACATGAATAATTGATTTTAATGCTGAAATAATAAAGTAAATATTTATATATGTTTTCACATGGTATATTATTTCATTTTCTTATTTGGTATCAAGTGTTAATTGTAGGAAGTTAAGTTTATAATTAAATTTTTATTTATTATTATTTATATTTTCATGCATATGCCTGTATTTATACATTTGAGCACATGCACACACATACACACACACACACACATACATACATATATATATAGATATACACACACGCACATATATTCATATAGAAACAAGCATAAACATGCATATGTCTACGCTTTGTTATTAATCAACTAATGCTTAAATTGTAAAGTTATTTTTTCTATTTTTAAGGCATTGATTATGGTTGGTTGGGTTTATAGAGTGTTTTCTTTGCTGTTTGAATATATCTATATAGAGTATACAATATATATTCCCACACACGCACATATATGCATTTTCTAATAGTGTTTATATCATATTTACTTATATCATATGTTGGCATTTATCTAATGTTTCATTTTTATTTAATGGCTAGTAGTTAATTTGTTTTTGCCTTGGTGTTATATATTAAGGTATTAATTATGGGAGGGTTAGGTTTGTTCATCTGTAGTTATCTGAGTGTGTGTATATATTTTTATGTGCATATATGCATGTATAGATGTGTATATTTAATATTTGTTCATTTATTAATTTTTTAAAGTTTATATTATATTTATTTGTTTATTTTTAATTAGTGTTTAGATAGAAAAGTAAGTTTTTATTTATATGCCTACATTTACTAATTATTACAGTTTTTTGTTTAAGAGTTTATTTTAGTTCCTAAAATTAATTATTACTAATTTTCCTCTTTCTCTCTTTTGCTCTCTCTCTCTCTCTCTCTCTCTATATATATATATATATATATATAATACCAAAATGAGTCATATTATATGATACTATATATAAACACTGATTTGGAAATAAAAATATGAAGTGCATGTTAGTTTATAATGCAATCTAGGGAATGACATTTTCACAGAGTCTCATATATATATATATATATATATATATATATATATATATATATATATATATATATATATATACGTTGACAGCAGTTTCACAAAGATGTATATGTACATCTACAGCAACAGAAATGGGAGACACAAAATAGTGTTCTCAAACCCTTAAAGGAATGCTTTGTTATACATAATATTGTTTTATTTTTTAAATAAAAGTTTATGCTTGACTAGGCATTGACTTTAAATGTGCTTAGTAAAGCAATTTAACATTTTATAATTTATATAACAGTATAGTAAAGCTTATTTAGATAAATCAGTTCATTGCTGATAGCTTTGTCTAGTCTGAACTATTTGATTGACTGTCCACTAGTAGAAATGCAGGTGAGTCTCATGCTAAAAGAAAAATGAACAAAAGTGACAGGAAATAATGTGACACCTTTTGAACAGGGAAAACAAGTTTATTCACAGTGAATTGCTTTGTTCACTGAATTGTCTCCTCAGCTTGATTATCAAATAATGGAATCCAGACAATACACCAAAGCATAATATTTGCATAATATCTAAGCAGATGGATTTGTTGTTCTATTTCCTGTTCATTTAGAGTTTTTTTTTTTTTCAAAAACTTTCTCTAAATATGAAATTAGGTGAAATGCATCATTATTATTCAACTTGCAAAACTAATCAGAGAGTTTTGATCATTCCTCATATGTAAATTTCAACCTGACCTAGACATCTTAAAATTCATTGGGAATAATTTACCAATGTTTGAAAAGCAAAATAAATAGAAAAAGTGGAAAAAGACTTATATATTTAAAACTTTACTAAATGTGATGCCTTGCTAGCAAATAGTTCAGATATGATGTATATGGCAATCAAATTTAGAACTCTTTAGAAAAATAAATTGTCAGGTGTTTGTTGTTATTCTCTTTCTTATATTTGGAAGTAAAAACAATTTTCTACTCACTCTACTTTTTAGACATTTCAGTACTGTATATTAACAGCAGACATTGTAAGTCAACTGCTGGACAAAACAAATGCTTTTCCCAAATCTCTCTAGGACAACTGTGACTGTGATATTCACCACCATGTCTTACCATGGCATGTCTTGCTATCACTGAGCACCAATCAACCAACCTATATATATATATATACACACACACTACAGTTAAAAAGTTTGATGCCACCCCTGGTAATTTAAATTGTCCCTAAAAGTGTTTTGTACTTTTAAATAAGAGAAAATTATTATACATGGGTAAAAAAAATGAGACATAATTTTTTATTAGAAATGTTATTATGACAAAAAGAAAAAAAGCATTTTATGATTTAATTTTGATCTCATTAAAATATGCTTCTTTAGCCTTTATTATTGCTGCACCATTTTTTTGCATTTGTTGATAATTGATTCCATTCTTTTTTCAAAAATTCTAAGAGCTCTTTTTCATTTTTTTCTTCCTATGCTAATTCTGGGAATCCCTTCAAACTTTTGAACTGTAGTGCATACACACACACACACACACACACACACATATATATATATATATATATATATATATATATATATATAATTAATATGTAAAAACTTGTCA
This sequence comes from Acanthosepion lycidas, assembly GCA_963932145.1. Classification (NCBI taxonomy): domain Eukaryota; kingdom Metazoa; phylum Mollusca; class Cephalopoda; order Sepiida; family Sepiidae; genus Acanthosepion; species Acanthosepion lycidas. The sequence goes on from OZ010586.1 coordinate 52,362,344, forward strand.
CTTAACTGAATGGTGTTATTTCAGGCATACCAACTTTGAAGTTTCATGACGGCATTGTTATAATGTCTTTACTCTTCAGGGCTATTGCATTTCCACTAGTAAACTACAGTAAAAGAACCAGCAATTTTAGTACCTCATACTCTCACAATACTATATATATATATATATATATATATATATATATATATATATATATATATATATATATGTACCATGTAAATTTCAGTTTATAATAAATGTTCTCATTTGAAATAACTACAATAACTTTAAATAATTTGCTTATATGAGATTTTATTCTGGTATTATAATGTCATAGCTACTGATATTTTAATTTTTCATATATATCTAGATTTTTTTGGATAGTAAGAAAGATATAACCTAGAAAATAAAAGAAGACATTGTAAAGTTATTGATTACTGTAGCACAAATTTTTGACTTTTGTTTCAAAAGTTTCTGAAAGTATAAGTTTGATAAGTGATTCCATTCTTTTTTCAATGACTCAAACAGTTCTTTTTCATATTTTTTTTTACTTTTCTGTCAAGGTCATCCCATGCTAATTGTGGGGGTGGCTTCAAAAATTTCAACTGTAATGTAGATGCGTGTGTGTCTCTCTCTCTCTCTCTATATATATATATATGAGTGCATGGGTAAGTAATTATAAGTTAGCATTCTAATTATGACTCCTAAGTTCAAATCTTACCCAACATTTGGAACCAATCAGAAGTGACAGAACTATATCATAAAAACAAGTAAAATTGGATTGTTTGGAATCTGTTGAGGTTTGTGTTAGCATAAATCACAAGTCAACATGACCAAAATTTTGAACATATTAACCTTGTTCAACTAGTAATCATGAAAGTCTATATGCTCTGTCCCAGAAACTGTAACTCAGGTCAACTCAGCATAGTTACATCATAAACCATGTTGGCTTTGATCTATCTGAGCAGGTGTCTGCTATAGGGATTTGCTCAACATCCTAGCAAACAGGCATACTAAGCAACCAGCAGCTAGCCGTTACCTTATATATAATGTACGAGGAAGTTTTAATTCAGCATTACTAAACTATTAATCTTTTATTAGATAGAGTAAATGTCTTTATTTTTACACACTACAATAGAGAAAAAAAACAAAAACCTACTTGGGTAAATATTATTAGATTCCCTTAAAAAACTCCATTCTTTTTTAGCCATCATACAAATTAGCTTAGTATGATTAAATTAAAAATTTATTAATACTAAGCTAATTTTATCTATGCTGACAATACAACTATTTAGTCCTGTCTTAATGGCAAGTTTGATTGGTTTGATGATGTCAAAATAACCTTCAATCTATTGTTAATTGGGGAAAGAAATTACTTGTTAATTCTAACACCTATAAAATGAAACCACTCTCTTTGCGCCATCCATCAACATCAATGAATTTAACTTTCAGGAGAGTGACTCATCGCAGATATCTATCTTTCATATTTATAAGTTTACCATTTATCCATGCATTGAATATTGGTAACATATCTGGTTTGATGGCATTTATTTAGAGATTCTTCATGAAATCCAATAAAGAATCTGCAGTGCAGTCTTGACATGGCATTGGTCACTATTCCACTAATGTAAAGTAGCTTTTCTATAAACATTTTCATGGTAATTGTTCTCATCAGCTTTCCTCTGTGGTACATTGACTTGAGGAATCTAAGTGCAGTACTAAATTAAATGCAAGGTCTCCTCATTTTATAGTTGAAATTGCTAGATGTAGTTGTAACAGTCTATGCTAACAGTTTCTTCTCCCACCCTTGATGCTTATAGAACTCTCTTCCAGTTTCCTTCTTTCCAATCAACTTAGATCTTCAAAAAATTAAATGCAATGTCAATCATTATCATCTGTTGTCTTAATTCATGTTCTTTTCATTGTTCTCTCTCCTTAATAATGTATTTCTTATATTCTTTCACACTCAGTAACCCCTTACATCTTAATAGCTTTATTGTTTTGTTTGAAGTGAAAAAAATAAGCTTATGTATTGAAAGTAACAATGAGATTTATCCAATATATGCAGAATATAACAACTTGAGTCAGGTTTCATCTGGTTTTTTTTGTGAAAGCATCATATAAAAAGAAAAGAAATTAGTTTAGACTTGAGAAAAAGAATTGTTGCTGCTCACAAAGCAGGAGACGGATATACAAAGGTTATCAAAAGATTTCCAAGTGTGAAGAACCAGAGTGAGAAGTATTACCAAGAAGTTCAAAGAACAAGACTGACAGACATAGAAAGCCAAAGATACCAAAGATTTGGAAAGAAAACTAGTGAGAGATGTGTCTAAAGACCCTAGACAAACTGACAAGGTACTAGTGACTGACTTAGTCTCAAAGAAGTCAGTCCCTAGAGCTCTGTACATAAATGGACTGTGGGGTCAATGTAACAGAGAATCAGGTCAACCTGACAAGAGAAGCAGAGTTGGTTGCATGTGGTGCAGTAAGTATCAGGAATTATGTGCTCTTCCACAATTGGCTGTTAAGAGAGGACATTCTACTGCTGACAAAATTTGAATACAAACTATACTGGATAGGTATTAGCCAATAGTCAGTGTGGCTCTGGGGCTGAGAGAGCTAAATAACACCAGCTTTTTCACAGTTGTGAGGAGTGCTCCCAATGTGCCAACAACCAGACTAGACAAACACAGTCAATGACCAAGGAAAAGTCCACTTTTGCAGAAGAGATATCACCAAGCCAGATTAAAGTATGCTAAGCATAAAATGGAGGAAATTGGAAGTATGTCATTTGGTCAGTTGAAATGAAACTAGATCTCTTTCATGTCATGTCTTTTTAAAGACCTAGCAGAAAATTGGTACAGCTTAGCTGAGATGTCCTACTATACCAACTGTATTCACCTGACCTTTCACCTTCAGATTACCACTTAATCCCTACAAAACTGTCTTAATGAGAAGCATTTCAAATTTTTGAAAGCCAGTAAACACAAGTGGTTTCTTTCATGTATTTTACTTTCAGTGAAATAAATATACAATGTATTTTATTGATAAATTATACAATATAGTTGTTTATAATTATAAAAAGTAGCTTTCAAAATGGCTATATTCCATCACAAATTTAGATAAAATTTTAAGAAGTAGGTAACAGTAATTTTGAAATTGTGCTAAGTTGAATATGTGCCTCTTAAGCTAAAATGAAAATGTTCTTCAGGCTTACACAAACAGCTTCTGATAAGTTTTAAATAGATGGAAACACACAAAACTAAAATGAAAACAATTTTATTTTTGGACAGTACTTTTGAGATTTGTTTATTTCATTTTTTTTTAATTTCCTTTGAATTCAAATCTACAAAAGATACTGCAGAATATGACAGAATCTTAGCAATATCAAAAGGCATCAAAACATGCAATTTCTATGCATCTAAGCCAGGAGTAAAGGGAACTGGACTCATAATAGACAAAATAACAATTTTATAATGCACTATTTTATACTGACAGGCATTCAGAGACTCTGTTAAAATTAACTTGCATTGAAATCAATACAAAAATTGACTTCAATATCACAGTTGGAAAAACTCATTTTTATGCTTTTTACTGAAATTCTTTCAAAAACTGTTCTTGCTAAAGTAAGCATTTTGTGTTTCTGGTAACATATTTAAGACACCAAATACTTATACTTCAATAGTGTTACTGATAATTATTTAATAATAAATACATTATAGTTAATACAAGCAAATTACACATTTTCTTTCCACATTTCACCCTAAGCAGGGTAGAAATGCCACAAGTATGCAGGAGATTACAGGAAGTGAAAGTGAAGGAAAAGACTGAGAATAGAAAATGGAAATCAAGAAAATAGAAAATGGCAATTGATGTTGCATTTAAATTTTTGAAGATTGTAGTTTTCAGAGATGAAAGTAAATGGAAAGGAGCTCCTCAGATGGAAAATACAGGAAAAGAAAGTATTGGAGTAGAAGTGGTGGTTGAATTTATCCATTTCATCTGTAAACAGATGGGACCTAGATGCCAATTTAGTAGCATGTTTAAATTTAAGTATTCAGGGCACCAGGAAAAAAAAACTAGTCATAAAAGTTGCCATGAAAATACTTGTAAAAAAGATAGAGGGCAGTCATGCCAGAAAGTCACTGAAGTCAAGATACCAAATCAGGATTGATTACAATATAGATCCTTCTTTTGGATTTTGTCAAGAACGACAAGATGAATAGCAAGAGAACCAGACTAGATATGGAAGCAGTTTTCAACGCATGGGATAATGGTAGATTTGTAAATGTGCAAGATGGAATCTGATGAGAAAAATGTTCTGGCACAACACAGTGACCCAACTTTCCTTGCAGTAGATGCAGCTATTTATTCAATGTAGGCATTCCACTTTGAGTCAGTTGAAAATGTGAGGCCAAGAAGATACAATATGTTGCTATTTAGGAGTCTAGCATCAACCATGATGATAGCAGGCAGAAAAGTTTCTCTATGGTGGTTGAATAAGAGCAGTTTTTAACAAAAATCCTGTAGATATTTAATATATATCCTCCTATCTTATATAAGTTCCTATTTTCATTTTTCTAATATATTTTAATGAAATTTTCACTTTCTGAAATTATAGTTTATAATTATAGTTTAAATATATGGGGTGGGGATGCTGTCTATTTAAACTGACACCAGGAGGATTTATGTCCATGTCTAGAGTGATTGTAAACCAGATATTATATAAGACAATAAAGGTGATATTTGGAAATATGAATAATCAAACACAAAAAATCTTAATTATTTTGTTCGTGAAGCTCTCACTATAGTGACATTGTGAAAAACTACTGTACTGATTAGTGTATGCTTTGTTATTCAGACCAACATACTCATCTTAGTTGTTATACTCACAATGTTTCAACTGTTGTACTCTCTGGCCTTCTTCAAATGTCTATCTTCATACTCAGTAACCTTCTTCGAATTTGAATCTGAACACTTTATTCAATTCATGTGTGTAGATTTTTCTTCTCCTCTTTTCTATGCTTAGGCAATGATTTTTATCAGTTGGTACTCATTGGTTTTATTCCCTTTGTGTTATTTGCTTGTTTCATGACTTGAACCAGTGTATATGACCTTTCAGCACTATCAGACCTAGGGACTGAACTCTCAACTGCCAGGAAGATTGATATGTTTTAACCAATGCCTTAATCCAAGACACACGTGGCCTAATGTATTAAAACTATTGGTTAAATTATATTGAGTTCCTTAGCATTTATGAATTCAATCCCTAGATCTGGAAATGCTAAAAAGTTTTATATTCTGTTTTAGTGAGAAAACAAACAAGCAACACAAAAGTGAATAAAATTGATGAGTACTAATACATGTGAAATATTCCCCAGGCATGGAAAGCAGAATGAGAAAAATTTACCCTCATAGTCTGAATAAAGGTTTCAATTTGAAATTCTAAGGAGTTTAACAAGTATGAAGACAGATACCTGAAGAAGCCAGAGGGTAAAATGGCTGAAATATTGTGAGTATAACAATCAAGATGAACATGCTGGTCCAAATAGTAAAAGAATAATGATAATTCCTCATCTCAAAAATTCCATACTGTAGAGATGAAGAATGCATTGATAGCAACTTCATTTAATTCTGCCAGACTTATTATCTATTACTTATAAGCTGTTCAGTGTGAAAGGACATTAATGTTTTCTTTGTATCATGTTAAGCTATAAATGATGTTAATTACATAATGTTTTAATATATTGCTATGGGATATATAGATAGATTGTGTACCACAAATGCAATGATCACGTGACTTTTCAGGAGTATCTCAAAACATTACCTTTCTTTCATGAATATAAGTGAAAATCAGTTTTTCCAACAAAAGGCAAACTTTTTATAGTGAACACATTGATGTAGTAATAAGCAACTGGCTGGTATGACATTTTAACAGCAAGATACAAATATTTTGTGTCTATTTTCAAAGTTAAAATATAATGTGTAAATTAATTATACAAGTTACATACTCAAAACTTGACAGGAATTTGTCTTGATGATAATTATTATTTAAGTGATAATTTGAAAATTATTCATAAAATTGGACAGAATTGTTTCTACATTAACTCAGAAATGAATATCAGTCAGTTTTTAAACAGTTGCCTTTCTATTTTTGCTTGACACAACATGCCATCTTTGGGCTCAAGAGAGTAACTGAGGATGAAAACAGATTATTATGATTCAAAGTAAAGGCAATCAGGACTAGATTCAGGGAAACCATGAATATTTTAACCTAAAAAGAATCTAAATGTTCTTTGCATTTAGGAAGATTCATGGACGCTACATAAACTGTTGATGTGCAATGCAACATTTAGCAATTGGTTTGTTTCAGTGAAACATTAGAATAAAATAGCTACATTTTGGAAAAAGTAGTCAAACATTGTCTTACAACACCTATCTTTATATTGTAAATACAATACAGTAATGGGGCTCAGATGGTAAGTTCTCCCATGTACTATGTATTTCTCCTGAACTGGATATGAAAATTATAGATTCTCAAATAAATGTCCACAAGTAAAAATTAAAAAAAGAATAAAAATATGGGAAAGTTATCTGACTTATTCAACCTACACAGCAAGGTGATGATGAAAGAACTAGAAGTTGTACCAGGATTCATTATTGACAGCCACAATCTTAATGACATAAGGTATGCAGATGACACAGTGTTGATAGCAGACACAGAAAGAAAGCTACAAAAGCTCCTACAGAAGATAGTGAAGGAAAGCAAGGAAAAGGATTAAACATTAACTGCAAGAAAACAGAATGCATGTTTGTTAGCAAAAGGATGAGCTGAAAGTATAAACTGCAAATTGGAGATACCAAAATCAAACAAGTGAAGAAATTTAAATATCTGGGAAGAGTTTTAACAAAGGATGGAAAGTGTGACACTAAAATCTGAAGGTTTATTGGAATAGCCAAGAAAACATTCCAAAAGCTAAGCAGAGTGCTAAGAAATATAAAACTTTTGCTAGAAACAAGGAAAAAAAGTGTTGAATTGCTACATGATATCTGCCCTCCAGTATGGCAGTGAGTTGTGGGTGACTTTCTAAAAAATGAAGAGCAAACTTGAAGCAACAGAAATGCGGTTGGTTCTACAGAAAAATGCAGAGAATACCATGGGCCAAACAATGTCTTGGAGAAAATGGAGACAAAAAGGAAATTAATACTTAACATCAGGAAGAGACAGTCGAGGTTTCTGGGGCACATAAGGAGGGCTTGGAAAATTTCATACTCATGGCAAGAGGAAAACAACACATAACATTTGATGAGCTTAAGTAAATGGATGGTGGATCAGGGCTTAAGAGAAATAGCAGAAATAGAAAGCTTATTAGGTGTTACAAGGGACAGGAAGTTGTGGAGAGCCATGATCGCCTACGTCCCAAGGGGACATGACACATAAAGAAGGACTCAAGATTTGTTTAGGCCATCATAACTATTTAATCATCAGATACATGTTAACATTTTGTTATTGTCCACAATCTCATTGTAATTCTAATCAGTATATTGCACTACTGGAATCTAAACATGATTTTTTTTTTATTATTAAGGGAGTATAATTAATATTTTATCTAAAAATTGTCAAATTATTGATTAAATGATTTTTTATTAATTTTACTATAAAACAATACTATGAAATTATTTGATTTTATCGAATTGATTGAGTGATTTGTTTTTACAGATTATCAACCGCTTGTATAGTGGGGATAATAAGTATTTCATCCTCTGCTAATTTTCTGAGTTTTCTACCTTACAAAAATGGGAATGGTCTATAATTTTCAGGATAGATCCGTCTTGAATGTGAAAGATAGAATATGAAAAAAATTCGAGAAAATCACATTATATTAATTTTTGAACATTTATTCCTTTCTTATTGAAAAATAAATATTTCACCCCCTACCAAGGAGCAATGATTCAGGCCCCACAGACTAGTTATGTGACCAGGAGGCATATAGACTAGTCCTATTACTCAATTATTACTCCTAATCAAGTATTCATTTTCTATTTTTGTAAGGTGGCAAACTCAGAAAATCAGCAGGGGATGAAATACTTATTTTTCCAATTGTAGATCATTTAAAGATGAAAATTATTTTGGCTTGTAAGACTAATTTCTTTTTTGCAAGTGGATATTTTGCATTAACAGTTTTTTAAAAACAAAAATGTTTTTTCCAAATACAATATTATCTAGCCCATAGTAGGATGGTGTAGATGTATTCATACCTTTCCTAAGGGTATTTGTGCATCAGAAAATGTAATAGACCCAACTGGAATTTGAACACTGTACTGCAATTTCTTATTCCAAACCTCTATCCATATGCACATCCTTGATTTCAGTGAAAGAGTAAATCTTAACAGAAGAATCACTAACAAGAACAATAATGATGAAGTTGATAAAAATAATAATGTGCTAAAATTGAATTATTTCATTTATAAGCAGTTAGTCACTTCTCACCAATTTTTTTTTTTTTTTTTTCTTTAAATAAAAATAGAATCTTGACTCGTGGTTTATCAACTTGGAAGAATGGTACAAAACAGTCTTCTTCCTCCATTTCCCAACATTTGGTCTTCTGTCATACTAAGTATAGGAGAGAGCCATTATATCAATAATGACATAAAATCAAATTTGTAGAATCGTTTATGAAAACTAAAACTTATTTATAAATGAAACATTGTGATAAAACAAACCAAAAAAACAGCATAAGTTTTACTAAGAAATACAGCAAACTGTAAACCACATTTTCAGTGAATGTAACATGGTAACTGAAAAGAAATATAAAAGAAACAGGAATGCTAGCATTGTGATCCTTTGCAGATTGTGCAAATGTCATTCAACCAGGCAAACAAATGGAATAAGCATACCTGAAGCTTTCTTGGAAAATCAAAAAGGTAAAATACAATTGGGATTTTGATATGCAAATCAAACAAGCAAGTAAATTGGATACAATAGCTGTAAATAAGGAAAACAAAATCCACCAAATGATACATATGGTTGTATTTGCAGACCATAGGGTGAAGACAAAAACAGGTGAAAACTGAAGTAATGAGCTGTTGAACATGAAAGTAGGGGAATGTATAATTGTTGCACTGAGAAAAAGTCATGAGGGGGTGAACTATGAGTGTTTAGACCATAGAAGTGCTTGGGTCTGCAAGAATACAACAAAAAAAGGGGTTGGAGATTTTAGGAGACTTACGATATTTTAGTCACTGGTGATAATCACACTGGTGTGAATATGTAATATTTGAAATAAAAATAATAATGATGACTAGGATAATAATATTGAACAAAAGAATAAAAACCATGAATATGATAAGAGTAAAGAAAGAAACAATTACGGTCCATATAATTATTTTATAATGATTTATAGGAAAATGATGTATAATTATTTTTATATACCAAGACCAATTTTAGGAGGAAAAAGTATGACAAAGTGTAAAATTTTTTTGTGTGACATGTTTTGTCCTTCATCAGACTAAATTTATGTTTACATTAAGGTGTAATACTACACATAGACTTAGTATAGCTTACAGTTTGTTTCAAAGTATGCTCATCTGCTAGGATGGCAAGTTAATCCCTGTGGCAAACACCTGCATAGGCACATTTGTGTTTGTTCAGAACCAACTTATTGTTTATACTGTAACAATGATGAGCTGGCCTTAATTACAGTTTCTGAGAGGGAGCACATAACCTGCCAGTTTGAACAAGGCCGGTATACTCCACCCGCCTGTGATGATGACTTGTGACTTTGTGCTAACACAAACATCGACAGATTCTGAATAGTTCTATCTATCCAGTTTCACTCACAATGCTTAGCTCAATCGATGATATATACTGAATGTTGAGATCACCTCCCCTGGCTGATATTATCATGGTCAACTCTTTGACAAATCATCTATGGTGAGATTTCAGACACATAGTCAGAATGTTAATATTCTAACCATTCAGACATGCATCTACTAAAACAGACACATATAATGTTTTATTAACCTGCATTTTATGTGTCACAGTATATAAGTTCTACTCTTACTTAAAATGGTTTCCAGGAAATTATTGTCTGATGTGTTCATATTTATATAGAAGATTTCAAAATTCTGAGCAGTAACCGTTTTATGCAGAAAACAGAACAAAACCCCTTTTTTTCTCCATTTCTTTCTTCATTGTCATCTTGATGTAGTTGTTATGGAAGCACTTAACAAAAGTGATACACTCATTCTACCATCCTGAAGGTTATCTTACCAAATTATCTCAGTGGCATATTCACTTTAAATATCAAGTAGAGATAAAGGAAAGTGTGCTCTGCTTATGATTCAAATTTTAAATGTGACTCTTTTGCAAAGCAATTGTGTGAGTCTCGCTGTGACAGCATTACAGAATCAATGGATTTCATTGGAAACCTTTGAACGATAATCTATTGTGTTCTACTCAGGCATGAGCAGATATCAGTTGATTCTGGCAAGGAGCATAGCTTAGTAAGCAGTTTAGATTCTATTCATTTTTTTGTTTTTTTTTTTTTGGTAAAAAAAAATTTTTTTTTTTTTTCAAAGTTTTTTTTATTTAACACTTGATAATATATATTTAAAGCTCCACAAGGTCAGAGCAGAGTGTCATGCATGCAGGCTGAGAGCAAGAGGAGGTGCAGTCAGATTTGTAATTATTTCCTACATATGATAAAGAATATCTTCACAATAAATCTGCACTTAATGTTTTGGCATGTATATATTGAGAGTGAACACAGAATGTAAATAGAAAGTTGCAAAGAGAAAGGAACATTATTGTAAAAAAGAATAGAAACATTATTTTTCTTAACTTGAATTAATTCAAATACTATTCAATTGTCAAAAGGTAAGAAAAACCCTGATCTCTCAAGAATTAAAACAAATTACTACAGATATTGTTGTTGTTTTTATTTTTAATCTATATTCCATGTCTCTTCATGACGTGGGTGATTATAGCTCTCCACAACCTCCTGTCCTTTGTATCTCTCAGTAAAGTGTATATTTTTGCTATCTCCTCCAATCCCTGTTCTGTCAAACATTTACGCAAGGTCAGTAGATTGGTTTTACACTGCTTTCCTCTGCTCCTCTTGTCTTCAATATGCACTGTCAGTGTCAAATTTTCCAAGCCCTCTTTCCTCGTTATCTTCCCTAGAAACTTCAACTTCTTCTTTCTGATGCTAAGTATAGGTGTCTTTTTTGTCTCCATTTTCTCTAAAACTTTGTTGTTGCTCCCATATTCAGTCTACGGTATTCTCAGCATCCTTCTGTAGAACCACATTTCTATTGTTTCATGTCTTTTCTTCATCTTTAACTGCTATATAGGAGGAGGACTGATATTATGTAACACTTCAATACTCTTTTCTTTGTTTCTAATGAAATTTTAATGATTCACAAGACTAGCTTTGTAACAATTAGTCAAACAGCTCAAACATAAATATAATTAAAACTAAAAAGTAATATTAACTTATGCAATGTCCAATATTGTTTTAGTAATTTATAGGAAAAAAAATAAAAGAAAGGTTGCTAAATTATGAATAATATATTATTATGAAATGCATACTTCCAAAAATGATATTCAAAAACAATTTAATATTGTTATGAAGTTTCTGATATAATGACTTGCAAAAATAGCCGCATCCTGGGTATGACGGTAAACTACATCCGCTTCCTGGGTATGGCGATAAACTGCATCCAACAGCAAGGTCTCAAATAATGTTTTCAGAAAAATAATGTTGCCAGCTCTAAGTTTTTGAAACAATAATGTTGCCAGCTCTAAGTTTTTGAAACAATAATGTTGCCAGCTCTACGTTTTTGAAACAATAATGTTGCCAGCTATACGTTTTTTATTCTATACAAAATAGGCATTTAAAATTCATATAAACTGGATTTGGCATTAAATAACCCACAGTGGTTGATATGCCATAAAACCCAAACAAACAAACAAACAAACAAACAAACAAACAAACAAAAATAGCCTTATTTGCACTTATTATCCATAAAAAATTATCTAAAATTAACTGATATCTTGAACAAGATAAAACCACATTCATTTTAGATTTAAAAAAAACTCAAGAAGAAAGGAACCTTTTATATGATTTTCAGATCATAGACACTTGCTGTAGATGTTCCCCAAAAATTGCATGCTATTTCATCCACAGATTTAATCTGTGATGCTCAAGTTAATTATGTTATGCTATAACGTTTACATCAAAATAAGATGAAGAGTATGATGAACAACAATAAATTATAATTAGTTCTTTTTTCACGACTGAATGAAATTTCAAATGATTATAAATTGATATGGACAATGACAATGGGTTTGTTCACATGTCTATCCTAATGAACTTCAAACAATGAAAGTTTGTAAACTCATAACAGGTGAGCTGAAAATAACTTTGCAATAATCACATCAAAATAATTAAAATTTAAAACAACAAATCAATGAAAAAGATTAAATAGATAAATTTCAAATTCAAAAAATTATTTTCATGTAAATTAATTCACTTAACCTTTAAACAGTGGGGAAAGATAGCACAAATGTAAATGTGAAACAGGTAAAAAACAAGAAAATTTATGGCAAACATGGACCTTTGTGCCTGCAAAAAATCATGGTGTCAAAAGGGTGATTTTTTTCCTTTGACACCACTATTATCTGAAATACCTTCAATCCTTCATCAATGTGTGCTCACGCAATAGAGCCAAGTGGACATTTGAGGTTTTTCAACCACTCAATGATTTTCAGCTCAATTATGGAACTGTATTAATGTTATTTGTAAAGCCCACAAAACAAAAAAATACACATGAATAGAGATCAAATCATGATTTTATAATAAATACATGAAAAGTTATGTTGAAAACTGATATTTAGTGCAAAAAGTGGGATCAATGATCAATTTAATGTATGAAAGGAACTGAGTATGTTTTAAATATATTCCTGAAAACAGATTTCTTATATTTTGTAGATTTAAATAGTTTTAATGTTTGGGAACTTACACTAAATGAGGGGAAAAATTATTTCCAGAATTTTCTTGCTATCATTATTCAAAGTCAGGTGTTAGAGACACAATGGCAACAAAAATATGGCAAAAATTGTGTTAATTTGACTGAATTAAAGCAGGGCTTCAAAATTGACTTCTCTATACTGATATAAGTCACTTTTTTTTTTTAAAGAAATGCAAGTTAAACCTATCTATCACTTATTACTTTCAAAAAAATTTCAATGACTTTCCAAGCAAAAAGAGGCAGAAATAACACTTAATCACATAGGAAATGTTTTAAAAATACCAAATGTTTGCTTGCAAGCCCAGTGTATCCTGAAGGTTTGTCAGGTTCAAGAAAGCAATAACTTTGTTAACTAAATATTGCTTCTTAAACATCACAATTGCATTAGCTTTTTCTAAATACCAGTGGGTGGTGAGTCATTCCTATTATTCTGAAAGCTTTTTTTATCTTCAGTGGTTTTGAGAGCAACAACTTGTATAGCACCACCTCCTCAAGCAGCTTATGTTGTAATTGGCAGCTGATTTCAAAATGACCTTCATTCTTTTGTTAACTGGGGCAAGAAATGGCTTGTTAATAAAATAAAAAAAAACAGGGAGAGCAAATCCAACATCCAAAAATAACGTTGATAGTAATAAAAAATAAAAGCCTTAATTTTCATTTAAACAGAAAAAATTCCTTTTTAAGAAGAAATCTGCAATTATCTTATTTCAGAAAGGTTTATTGAAAACTAAAGGATGACATTTTTTAGGATAAGGTATTATAAATATAACTAACCTATGGAACTTTGAAAGTCAGTTAAGAATATGGTGCATCTGTTATTGGCTGCAGTGTATTTATTGGAAAATATGTGTTAGCAAACTGTGTTGAGTTTCTCATTAACTATGAAAGAATACTCAACATTGCATCTTGAAGCTATTCTATATATATATATATATATATATATATATATATATATATATATATATATATATATATATATATATATATGTATGTATGTATATATATATATATATATATATAATTTTGGTTAATCATTTTCTCACATTCTCCTTGGGTAGCATGAGACTGTACATGTTGTATGTTTTGAACCTCATTCTCAGAAAAGGTAATTGAATGGTCCATGTATTAATGGGACATGGATAATTACATGACCTCTCCTACTAACTTATTTTTTCCTATATACTTTCCTTTGTTAATAAGCAAAATAAAGAATGTATGAAAATAAAAGTTCTGTGATTTCTAAAAGTAACGTGGCATTGCCTTTTATTGTTTCATATATGAGTGCAGCTTTAACTTTCTTGTTTTATCAATCATCACATGATTGTTATTTTTTGTACAACTTTTATTCGCTCAATTATAATGCTACACACTAATACCTTATGCCAAGCAGCAATATTCTATTTGAGTTTGTATTAAATTTAAAGGATTTTCAATTTGAAGTTTGTTTTTTTTTCTTTTGCAGTCAGTATGATTTTTTAAAATGTCAACTCACCTCAGTAACCCGTTGCAGTAATGGTTCAATCCAGTTCGCATTGCATTCACAGTGGCTATCAAGAAACGTGAGAATCTTGCCAGTGGCTACATCAGCTCCACGAACTCGTGATCGCATTAATCCTAAAAAGAATGCAAAGAAGTAAAGACAATGAATGATATTTGTGCATGTCACTGCATACATAATTATGCATGTATTCATCTCACTCTTCAGAAGACACTTGTGTATACATAAAACATATGTGCATATATATATATATATATATATATATATGTGTGTGTGTGTGTGTGTGTGTATGTGTTTGTATTTTAAAACAAGATAGATAAAACATTATATGGTTAAAATCAACTAGAGAATTTAGGATGAAAAAAATCAGAAAACATACCAGAAATTTTAAGATATTAATACCATTTTGTAAATCAATTTTTCTAACTGATTCTTCAGCTCCAAAGAAATTATGTCCATACTAGAAATCAAAGTCTATCTCACCATTTTGGAACTGATGGAATCTTTTATTATAGACTGTAAACTAAACAGACTAGTGAGGTAAATAGCAATAGGGAGGTTAAGATCCCAAAAATCACAAGACCAAGGTCATAATTTCAAGAGTCAAAAATTAATTTCACAAGTCCAATCTCAGAAAATACTGGAGGTGTAAATCAAAAGAGTAAAAAATTCATATCACAATTTGCAATGCACAACATCCTTCTTCAATGACAAAGAGCCAAGTCATCCTGTAGTCTAAAGTAGCCTTCTTTTATTAGAGCAAGAAAGGTTTTGATTTTTTTTTTTTAAGCATTACGCCCCGAGCAAGGCGTGAAGCCACTAGGATGCAGGGGGTTGCAGAAGATTTGGAGTGAGAGCAGATAGGAGTGATAGAAGAAAGGATGAGGAGAGGGATAGTGGATAGATTAAGGTAACTGGAGATGTCAATTGACATTACATTTGAATAGTTGGAGATTATAGCTCTCAGGGAAACAGTAATAGGAAAGGGTGTTCCACAGGCGAGAGGTGCGAGGTATGAAGCTATTGGAGTAGAAGAGATGGCTACATTTAAAAGTTTCTACAGTGAAAGGGTGAGAGCAGGATGCCAGCCTCATAGGGCACTTGAATTCATGGAGTCTGGGAACCAGTGAAAGCAGCTCAGCGGAGCAATTACCATGAAAGTATTTGTAGAAAAGATGGCGCATCTGTGAGAGAGTGACTGTAGATGAGATGCCAGATCAGGGCCAATTATATTACATATCCATCTCTGGATCTTATCAAGAACTTCGAGGTAAACAGAAGGTGCCCCAGACCATATATGGCAGCAATACTCCATGCAAGGACGAATGGTTGATTTGTATATTTGAAGTATCAATTCCGGGCAGGAAAATAGTCAAGACTGGTAGGGAATTACAAACAATTACCATATTTTGAGGCCTACTAAAATCATCCAAATTTGATTTTGATTTCTTTTTGACGGATAGCACAAAGAACTCAAATTCTTTTCTGAGGTAAGTTTTGATTTTTCTTTTCTGTCACCACAACTAGTTACTATGGAAGAAACAACAAAGATTACAAAATAGTTAATTAAAGTCTCAATAAAATTTTGATTTGTGAGTTCTGAAAAAAGAACTGAAAATAAAATATATAAACAAATATAAAAAACATTCAAATTAAAATCAGGCATTTGTTTTTCCTTAAAACTGTTATCACTTTCTTTCTTTCTCTCTCTCTCTCTCTCTCTCTCTCTCCCTCTGTATACTCCTCTCTCAACTAAAGACAAGGCAGTTCTCAAGAAAAGGAAAAAATACTTGCCCCAGCCATAAAATGATGGAAATTTTCTGGACCAGAGTCTAGACATTTGTGACTAAAAATACCAAAAAATCAGAGAGACTCCATGCATAACTTCTGCTATATAAAAAAAATGAAAAAGAAAGAAACACTGGAAAATAAAATAATTTTGGCCAATCAAAAAATTAACACAAAGAGACTTTTAATGTTAGCGAAAACCAAGATTTGCACCAGTAGTCTGCGTCTCTTGTCAAAAGGATATAAATTGACAGTCCTGTAATAGAAGAGAAGAGACAACCAAAGAAACTGGAACAAGAGAAAGAGCTGCCCGAGAAACCAGACATGCATGTCATGTGAAGAAGTAAACGGTCATCTACTTAAGACATTTCTCTGCCCTTCTTAGAGACAAGAAAGGACAGCAGATTGTCTCCATATCTATTTCTAAGATGACATCTTCTACTAAGCTCTGACTTCCAAACAACCAACTACCGAGAGTCGAAACAGACTTTCTCCTGACTGCTACCAAAATCTACCTTATAAACGAACTGTTGCTACACTGATTATCAGAGGACACATTCCAATTGAAATCAAATAAATAAATATGTATTATTTGTTTATACCTTTCACTACAGTTCATCTTATTTCTGAAGTTCTGATAAATAATACGAAGAATACCTGGCACTTCTCCAAAGATTCATCTACTTGACGATATTTTCTCTAGGAAAGGCTTTAATCTAAAATCTATGAAGAAGCTGCAAAATATAGGTTTTTTAAGTAAATGACATTCAATCACTCTCTCTCTCAGTATATGTTTGAGACTTTTTCTTACAGTAAAAACAGGTTATTTTCTTGAAATTTATAAAGTATGATAAACATTTCATTTCTTTTTCTTTTATATGCCATCTGTTTACCTCGAAGTTCTTGATAAGATCCAGAGATGGATATGTAATATAATTGGCCCTGATCTGGCATCTCATCTACAACTTCACAACTTCCTAAAGTTTGTAGCTCTAAGCAATGCATTTCCCTTTACTATCCCACCCAGTCTCTGTTCTTCCATCTGTTTACAAAAGCTTGTTAAGGAGGGTTACACACTGTTTTCCTCTGCCCCTCTTGCCTTCAATATTTAGAAAATTAGAAGTTTTAAAACTGAATCAGAAAATTCCAATTTTCTAAATTGATATAAACAATGGCACTCCAAATTAAATAACATTTAAGCTAATACAAAATTAATCTATTATCATAATAAAAAATCCTGTAAGCCTTTAAGGTCACATGTACTGACTGAAGCAGTGGGAGTGTCAAGGGGAAGATGAAAGCCCATCCCTATTCAGATGTTTCAAATTCAGTGCTGTCCTTGCTTTTCTCAGACTGGTTGACCTATCAAGGTTAAAAAGCCCAGTCTGTCCTGTTATTTAACCCATAGTTCAATGAAGATAGATTTATGCCTTAGTGAAAAATGAACAGAACATCCTTGGTCAGAACTGGAACTTGTCATACAAATTCTGCTTCCATGCTGGTAACCGTTACATTACAAGAGGAAAAGAACAAATATGACCTTTTTAATAATTCTAAAGACCTAGGAAATAAATATATTTTGTATAGAATTGTTGTGAAAGAGATTGTAATGAGAACTCGTTTTTCCTTCTCATCACTTGTACTTTATTGGCTTGTGGCCACATCACATTGAATCACTGGTTCCCCTACAATCACCAAAGTTATTGAATATTGAGCCTGGCCAGGACTTAGGTCAGTGAGTGCTTGGGAATACCAGGTTCTGTAAGCTTGGATGTGCAGGTGGTGCAATGGATAAGAGCTCAGAATTGTTAATCGGAGAGCAGAGTTCCATTTCCAGTTGGGTTTGTTATATTCACTTATGTGCAAATACCTTTGAGAAAGGTATGAATCTATCACTTCTCCTCCTAGCTATGGGTTAATTAGTAAGGCTCACTAAAACATTATTATCTTCAAAAATAAAATAAAATTGCATACAAAATATTTAGATTTCAGCATTAAATAACCCATAAGTGATGATATGCTGCTAAACAACAAAAAAAAAAACAACAAAACATTTACTTTATCACTTTCAGTAATAATTGTCAGTAAAAATTAATGTTACTTTCACAAACAAAATTCAGACACTCTTTAGTAATTTTATATTTACCTTTAATATAAAAAGAACTCAGATGAACTGTCTGATCTTTCTATCAGCCTATTAACCATCTACCACTTTTTGCCAAAGTACAAGAGGCTCTAATCAACTCTGAATTGGTTAAGCATCTCATATTGTAGGGTCTTCTTTCAAATAAGCAATATGACTTTCACTTTTCAAGGTCAACTGCTGATCTATTAAAAATTATTGCTGAAAAAGTCTATCAAGCATTAGATAGGAATGGTGAAATTCAGGCTGTTGCTTTGGGCATCTCAAAAGTATTTGACAGCATTTGGCATACCAGGCTTCTTCACAAGAAATTTAAATATGTTCGTAGTGTTTTATTAGGTTATTAGGAAGATGATATCTGATTTTAGAATCAACATTTATTCCTGAATTAATGTATCTAAACATCATTTAAATCAGTCAAAATAAGAACTTTGAATGTCTATTCATTTTCGCCATCAAGTTACAAGGTTATTTATGTCTTTATAATAAAACTAAAGGTTTGGATATCAAAATGCTTGAAAAAAGTACAAGTCTTATATGCCAGGTTGATGAGCTTCTGCAGTATCAACTTTGGCAACATGTGGCTAAGCAATGTTATGAAACAGAATTGGAATTTGTTGATTAACCAGTCCTGGTCATATTTTGATTAACAAAATGTGCATTTCATCCAACTGTTAGCAGTAAACTTCAATACTGATCTTCTAGTTAGACAGTTACCATAATCAAGCCATTGAGCCAACCATTTATCATTGTCACAAAGCATCCATTTCTGATCACTAGTTGCTATTTGATCAAATCATTCAATTTTTGTAGATGCAGCATCGGACACACTTCAAAATATTGACCTCTTTGACTTTCATTGAGTTCATGTGGACCCCATTTATTGAGTTTCTTCACCTTGCCAATTTTCTTGAGATGGTTCGATATTGTTTAAAATCCTGACATGTGAGATATTTCCCTGATACTATGACATGGGTTTTGGTAAACTAGTGTTTTCAGATGTTAACAATTGCTGATGGACATCCTTTACCACTTGGATCTTGAAGATCAATGTGGTAGAAAGCCTCCATCTTGTATTCCCATGATGGAACTTCTGAAATATGCACCATACTTTCCATTCACAAGTGGATCCATTACCCCATGTTCTGTTAATGTTGGCAACAGCTTGAGAAACATTATAACCAAGCTTTACCTCATGCAAAAAAAAATAAAAATAAATGCATATCTTTTTTTTTTCATGTTCAAGTTGAGTAGATATATAATGTTTTAAATTTTGTAATTGTTTGTAATTCCCTACCAGTCTTGACTATTTTTCTCCCCGGAATCGATACTTCAAATATACAAATCAACCATTCGCCCTTGCATTAAAGTTAAATTTTGAAAGGTTGCCATTTTGTTCTGCAGTAGTCTGGTTACCAACCATGACAATAGGGCCAAGTCTGTCCTACTATTCAAGAGATTTAATAAAGAGGACCCTTTAATCATTAGGAAAGTGTAATATATTTTTGTAACTATTATACTAATATATTGGAACACAAGAAAAGTTTATTGTAAAATTTGAAATTATTTTTCGAACATTCTTATAACAGACAATGGAAAATATGGTACAGAAATTCGAAAATGTATTGAAAGAGTGAAACATTCCCTTCAAAATTTAAACAGAGTATTAAGAAAAAAAGAAAAATTTCTTTGAAACAAAGATAAGACTGTTACACTACTATGTAATATCAAACTTTGTATAAGGCAGTGAATGCTAGACAATTTCCTCACAGATGAAAAGGAGATTGAGTCAACAGAAATGTGGTTCTACAGATTAATAGTGAGAATACCATGGTAGGAACACATGAGCAACAAGGAAGTTTTAAAGAACAAGGGAATGAAAAGGACACTTATAGAAACAGAAAAAGATAGTTGTGATTTTTGAGTCATGTAACAAAGAAAGAGGGCTTAGAGAATTTGATACTAACAGGACATACTGAAGGCAAGAGGGATGGGGATTAAACAGCAAGTAACCTATCTAACAAGTTTAGGTAAATGAATAGCATAACAGGGAGTGGGAAGGGTAGTAAGAAAACACACAGAACAGCTAAAAAGGATAGGGAGCTGTGGAGAGCCATGTTCATGAAGGGACATGATACACAAAAGAAAAAGAATCAGTTTCTTGTATGCATTTAACAGTTTTATTTTAAAGCAGGACAAAAATGATTATACCTGTATTATTTTCATTTTTAAGAAAGCAATTTAAATATGAAATATAAAAGAAATATATATTAAAATGTTGGGAAAATGTCAGTGTTAATAATTCTAACATTAAATTAGATTCTGATTCTGTTTATTTTTCCTTCTTTTTTTTTTTTAAATGATTACAATATTCGATTTCACAGGGAAGCCATCCACATTTGAAAGGTTTCACAATAGTATTCATAAATTTACATTTCATCGACTGCATTTCTGAGTTTTGTCGATGTTGATTGGCTATGAAGTTGCAGTGAAGCGGACATGGGTGCTGGACACAGAGGCAAGAATTCTGCAGGACTTTTCTGCTTTCTAGCATTAGTTACAAATCAATCACAAGTAGTTTCAATGGAGAGACTGAATGGTCAAAAGTTCTGACTATTTGAAAATGTGAGAGATTAACACCTGCTGATAGGAACAAGAGCAGAGAATGGAAAGAGATTGTACAGGATTGAATAAGCTCACCAGTGGCTACGTCAGGTAGAAATCAATTCCCATTGTCCATATGTATTAGTTTTAAGCGCTACTCATTTTCCTGAATATTTTCTCATAAAGAGAAGAGTAATAAACAAAGAGAAAGAAAGAAACATTCAAAAATAAGGAAAGGTAGATGGATAAAAAACGTCAGAGAAAGAGAGACAATGATATTGAAAGAAAAGTGGAAAAAGGAGGCTGTTGAATATCGTATTGGAAGGGGAAAAATCATTTTTAAAAAGTGTGGTTAAAAAAACCAGGTACTTCATACTGATGTTAGATTTTTGTTAGAAATAAGGAAAAGGGAAAATGTAATTGAAAAGGTTGATTTATACTGAAATAGAGGAAGATAAAATCAAAAAGTAAGAAAAGAAAGAAAGATACAGAGACAAAACTGAGGACAATATATGAAAGTGAAAGAGAGAGGGTTTATATTCAACTAAACTTCTTACACACAATCAACTGACCTTGCTAATGGAAATGTTTCATGCAAACAAGTGTATACAATCTAGCCATAATACTATTATACACAAAAGCATGTTAAAAAAAAAATCCTTTCTTCTACCCATGCATTATCTCTGCCTTTTTCCCTGCCTTATCTCCCCCTCAGCGCAGTTTATCAGTGTGCATCTAAAAGCACATATGCAAATATTGCTTACCCATAGGCACAAATACACAAATCCATTCCCACAAAACAAAACAGTGTATTCAAAGCAATCATAAAAGATATGTTTGTGAAAAGGCTTTCAACTGGATTCATTCTGTTCAATCAAAAGCAATGTAAAAGGAATGAGATCAAAAATTATTGATAGAGTAACACTGTATGGCAGGTATTGATTCTGAAGCCATTCAGATGAATACCTATGGAAGTTGTTATTAAATATAATATCTATCAGAATATGCATGCACACACACATGAGCTGAGAAGCAGCCATCATAAGCAATATCTAGTAAGAATAATGTAGAATTGCACATTAGAAGCATTTATTTGTGTTGCACAATGCTTCTAGAAGGGAACATGCCAATCATGAAACACACATATATATAAAATTACTTGTATAGTTGACAGCATATGAAATGTATGACAATAAGTAAGAGGACATAAAAACACTGTTAACAGTGATGGCTTCAGTAACCTTTTCAAAAAATAACAACAGCACATTTCTTCAAGTCATATCTTTCTTCTCAGCAGAAGACAATTCTTTACTTGGATTTTAATAGTTACAACTTAGTATATATAGTAAAATAAGATGAATAATTTACATATTTATATCTTTATAATTGTAATTACTGTATATAGGTATCTTCTTTTATTTGTCATGCCCCTTCAAGACATGAGGGATTATGCTTTCCCTCCACAGATTCCTACTTCTTGTGCTCCTTTTTCCAAGACTACTGGCCCCCATTCCACTATCCATTCACACAAGCTCATCAGTTAGGTGGCCTGCTGTCTTCCCCTATCTCTATTGCCCTTCATATACTCTGGGTTGGTCAATTTTCCAAGCCCTCTTTCCTCATTATGTGTAAACAAAGATTTGCAAATGTGTACTATTTATACACACAAACACATATATGCATCTGTGTAAACAGCACACATTTGTAAATCTTTGTTTGTGCATAATGAGTAAGGACAGTTCAGAGAAATTGACCACATGGGGCATATTTAAGTGGACATTGAAGTCAACACCCAGAAGCAACAGTCTATTTCATGGTAACTGCAATCATCAGGCACATGGCTTGACAATTGCATTTAGGGTGAAGCAGACTGTTGCCTCTAGGTGTTGACTTCAATGTCCACTTTTATATTTATATATGCTCTATCCCTGATATTCAGCACTTTAACAAATAGATATAGCATAGCTTAAAACTATATTTTATCATATATATATATATATATATATATATATATATATATATATATATATATATATATATATCATAATTCATCAAGTCTAGAAGATTCCTCAACAGAATGCAGAAAGCACTAAAATGGTCGTTTCATCCTATTTTGGGGACTTATCAACAGTGTGCATCCACTATCGAGAATCAAACCTGAACCATTACAATATGACATAAGCATCATACCTACTGGACCAATGGGTCTCGGTGATGGAGAGGTATTAAACAAGACTCGATATACCACTAGCTCTTCACAAATTATGCTGTGTGACTCATCCGAATCCACTTATAACAATGAATAAGAACAATTAACTGTGTTCCCATGAGTCAAATCTTCTATCCCCAAGCCTTTTGTTGGTCTCTCGCTCAACTGCACCTCACACATAATAATCAAAGAGGTTGTAGTCTGGAGAGTTAGGTGGCCACATGTAAGGGATGATGCGGTCGGAGAAATTGTCTGACAGCCATGACTGGGTTCTCTTGCTTGTGTGCCATGGTGCCGAGTACTGTGGCCAACATAAGGTCTTCCAGCAGCTAACTAAATAAACTCTTTTTAATTGCATGATGTTCCAATAGAAATAATAAAATCCTGGCATGTTTGGTTCAGATGAAAGTGAGCTTTTTATAAAAGAAATTGGCAGGTTGAACTTATTTATGGGTGATATTAGTGTAATATCCGATTCCTGCTTGGAAATACCAGAGGAGTGAAATGAATTTAATGAATTTAATATCAGTCAGGTACCTTTATTCTAAGACGAGTTGATCTATACTAACTCCCAATATATACTGGGATCACCTTAAAATATACCAAAATAAGCTTTGTACTTGGTGTCATACCAGAAAATAAAAGAGCTAAGGGCATCAGGGTATTGCTCTGGAAGGTATCTTCGTAGTACCTAATTGCAAAATCAAAAGATGTCAGTGGTTATTCTACAGGAAGTCAACCCAGCTGAATTTAGGATGTACAAAAACAAAAGAAAATGACAATCAGTTCAGTATTCTTATCAAACATTACTAATATGAAAGTTACAATAGGAAAATTAATGACAAAGTGTAAAAACAATCGTATGATGCATTTCATTAAGTAAAATGATCTTTTTACGTTGATATAAGCACACATGTGTATGAAAGGGAGGGGACACTGAAATTTTAAAACTTTTAAATTTAATTTTTATTAGGTTGGTGCAAAAATAATGACATAATAATGTCGTTTTTTGACGTAACGTCAAAAAACGACATTATTACGTCATTATTTTTGCACCAAACCTAATATTTTTTAAATATGTGTTTGGGTCAAACCAATTTCATTTAGTTTCTCTTTGTTTTTGTTTATCTTTTTATCACCTTTGCTATTAAGTTTCCAACATTATGATAATAGATGATCTGCAAAGGAAGGAGAAATGTTGTAAGAATCTGAATTGGTGATCGAATGATTAAAGCAGTTTCTATACCACCTTTGTCTTAGTAAATTGCTTTGTCTTTTAATTGAAGAAGCACTTTTTCAACTAAATAAAATTAGGTAGACTATTTACTAAAAATAAACGAAATTTAAAAGTTTAAAATTTCACTTTCCTATTTACTTCATGTGCATGTGTAGTTAAATCAACATAATTATCACTTTGGTTCAATGAAGCCCTGAAGGACAAAATGCATGACACAAACATTTTTCTTACACTTTGTCACTAAATTTCCTTACGCACATATCGAGATATGTATATATTGTATTTCAAAAATCAATTATTAATTCTCTCATCAGATTTTCTTATTTTCTACATTAATAATAATCATAAGAACAGTGAGAAACTATTTGATAATTTTATATAAATTTCACTGTAACTATTTTTGTCTGGATTCTGTCAGATGTTTTAATCATTCTATATTGTTGGTTTGATAAAATTAATTTGAATCAACTGCATATAATGATTAATTCTCTGTACTTGTTGAACTTTTTTTTTAAATGCACTCATTTCATCAAATTTTATTTTGCATTTTCAAAGTCCATTATGATTAATATTTTTTCATTCAATAAAACAAAACAGCATTAAAAGGAAAACTTTAAAAGAAAATTTCCCCACAAAGAAACTTGTTTTTGTTCCAGTGATAAATATGAGTTATAGGTGATAAAATATATCTGATCAGAAGTGTTCTTGCCTATATAAAAAATGACTGTATTCTCAAGTCTGAAAATTAATTCTTACTTTTAAATTCAAGAAATATATTTTCCCATAAATTTAACTCTCCTACAAAATGGTAAAAATGTCAATGAAAATTATACTCTCATTTCACTTGTTCTTTTATAGAAAATAATACAAACATTTCCACATTATGCTTGTATGAGACAGATAATAAATGCTTATTTACACAATATAATTATGTTAGTCTTTGAAGAGCAAAACTCAAATATTTAAATTGAATTGTCATTATAATGTTCCATACAAAGGAAATAAAAAGAAAAACACAAGTATTGGTTTGAAATTTGAATCTAATAAGCAAAGAAAAAGAAATGTTCACAATCTGAACTTATGCAAAAATAAATGCATTTGAAAAAGTGATTTTCTTGAAATATTTATTAACAGTAAAATACAAAGCAAAAGTTCACATTAGTTTGAGACGTTCATGTTTTGTGATTCATTAGATTTCTCAAACAAATTTAAGTGATAAATATTCAAGTAGAGAAATTTCCTTCACAAATTGTAACAGTGGACATTAGAGAGTACAAGAGTGGCAAGAGAAACATGATAAAATATGAAAAGTTGCTTAATTCAAATAAGGTTTCCCTACATGATTCTAACACTTGAAAATAAAAATATTTGTTAGAATTGATAGAGCAGCAAAGAGAATAATTGCTAAGTGATCAAATATTAAAAACATCTTAAAAAAATGTCTTAGTTTTTAGTGATTCAGAGAAAAGATTATTCCAAATGTGAACCAAATGAAATAGGTTATAATTTCAAGAAACAATAAAATAATGATAATTCATAAAAATTCTCTTATAAATGGCTGACTATGGGTATATCTGCTTCTAAATATTTTACATAAAGCAACCTTGAATAACTTCTATGAGCTATGTCTCTTCAGGACATGGGCAATCAAAGCTCTCTACAACTTCCTTTGTAGCACTTAATAAACCCTGTCTTTTTGCTATCTCTCTTAATTATTGTTCTACCAAACATTTACACAAACTTATTAGTTAGGTTATTTGCTATTTTCCTGTCTCACTTGCCTTCAGTATGTTCTATGAGTGTCAAATTCTCCAAGCTCTCTTTCCTCATTATCTGCCCTAGAAATTTCAAATGTCCCTTTCTGATTTTAATACTGTTATCTATTGAACAATAACATTTTGCAATTCATTAAAATATAAGTAAAATGGTATCTATTTCAAAGTAAATATCATATACCAATAAAGTCTGTTGAACCTTAATTTTTGTAGTTTTGTTGCTTTGTCTTATAAACAAATTTGTTACTTATGAACAGAAAAATAGTAACAAAAACCTGTGTGAATTCATAAACTCAAAATGTTTATTTATGGTTATAGGTGGGGTTTCTACAGTAGTGACTTAAAATCACAGTTTGATATTTGCTATTTTCTTCTTTCTTAAGAAAATTTGTTTGATTCATTAAATGCCAAACAGAAAAAAACAACTTACAATGACCATCTGAATCAA
Source organism: Acanthosepion lycidas (assembly GCA_963932145.1). Classification (NCBI taxonomy): domain Eukaryota; kingdom Metazoa; phylum Mollusca; class Cephalopoda; order Sepiida; family Sepiidae; genus Acanthosepion; species Acanthosepion lycidas. Next base: position 52,389,060 of record OZ010586.1, read on the forward strand.
TGAGCTTATTTCCAATAAAATATTTCTCCAAATCTACAATGTTATACTGAAAAGTTATGAACTGAATGAACCCACTTCCTAAAAATCTGACCAAATGACTAAACATCAAAATGTTTTGTAAAAGAGCTTCTTGGTAAGAACATTTTTCATATATATGAAATTATAAAAAAATAAAATATTTTAGTTATTTTCAGTTCATCAAGAAAAAATAAATTAAATAATGAACTTTTCAAAAAGTAAGTAAACATTGCAAAAAACATTTTATTATATTTTGCATTTTATTACATTGTTTCTTACATGTTACTATATAGAAATGAAATATTAGTAATAAACACTGAATAGGAAGTATTAGTAACAAATCATAAATTTAAGACTTATTCCTTATTTCATAACTGCACATAGGTACATCAATAATTCTGTAGTCTAATGAGGAAAAAACATTTTATACAACAAATAGTTTTCTGCATAATATTATTGGTCAAAGTACTTTAATATTATTATAGTCATGCATACAAATGCATAAATGCATATCTAACTGATATTCATCGTATAGTATTGATTCCTATGTTCACTTTCTCTATCTCTCAATATATATATATATATATATATATATATATATATATATATATGTATGTGTGTGTGTCTGTAGAATAAAAATATTAATTAAAAATTAAGATATGTAAAATTAAGTGAAACATTACATTTACACTCTATATTTTTGTTTTACATGATTGCCAGTACAAATAATTTTTGTGTGCGCATGTAAAAATCAAAATGACACATTTTCATTTTTTAGTTAAGCTGTGTATACTGCAGTCAAATAATAACATATTGTGTATGCAAAAGTTTGCAGTTAGATATTAGATTTAAAAAATATATATATACAAAGATCAAAAGAACTTCTTGAAGCTTTAAAAGAATCACATATTTGAAACTTATAATGACAAGGGAGGCTACGAAAAGCTATCAAAACAATTTGGTGTGCACTTCTCCACCATGCAACAAATTATTTATAAATTAAATGCCTTTGGTATGACAGGATCAGAATCAAAAACTGGCTGTTCATGAAAAATAATAGCAAAAGCAAGTAGACATATAGTTTAGAAAGCCTGGATAAATCTTTCTCTGATCTTTGCAATTATCTGTCAATGTAAGAATCAGTGTGACAAAGTCTGAACAATGTCAATCTTCATGGCAGAATGCCAAAAAAAAAATCCACTGCTTATGAAATGGCACAAGAATGCTCATATTAATAAGCTAGAAACATTCTGGCAAAAGGTTCCGTGGTCAGCTGGGACCAAACTAGAGCTTTTTGGGAGGAATAATAGGTGGTGTATCTGGTGAGCTCCTAATACGGCTTTTGAAGAGAATTTGATACCAACCATTAAACATGGCTGTGACAGCATTATGATTTGGGAGTGCCTTGACACAGCTGGAACAAGTAAAATAGTATATATAGATGGCACAATGGACTCTGCAAGATACCACACAATTTTGAATGAAAAACTTCTCACTTCAAAAATTGGGTTTAGGTCAGGGCTGGAGCTTCAACAGGACAATGATCTGAAGCATCAAAGCAAATTCACAAAAGAATGTTTCGTAATAAGAAATTTCAAGTCTTGGAATGGCCTAATCAATGTCCCAATCTAAACTCAATTGAAAATCTGTGATTCAAGTGAAAGAAGACAGGGCATGCAAAAAACCCAGGTAAAATCAAGCAATTGTAGAATTTTTGCCAAGAAGAATGGTCAAAAATTGGCATTCACTTCTGCCAAAAACTTCTTAAAAATTATAGAAAAAGACTGGTTGACATTGTACCTACAAAAGGATCAGTCACCAAATATTAAATGTAAGATCTCACTTACTTTTGCACATCTTAATTTTGAATTTTTAACTAATATTTTTATTCCAGCTTGATAAAAATTTTTGAAAATGTTTGTAATTGATGTAATAAAGTTTTTTCTTAATGAATATATAGTTCAATTAAGATTTGTTCATTATCTGGAAAAAAAGAGACAATTTTTTAAAATATTATCTTAAGGGTTCATTTACTTTTGCACAGCATTGTATATATATATATATATATATATATATATATATATATATATATATATATATATATATATATATATATATGTATATATATATGTATATGTATATGTATATGTATATATATATATATGAATAAAAAGTCAAGAGGATAAACTGTTCTTAGCTTATGTGTTTAGTCCTCTGATGGACTTTATCAAGGCACCATTTGCCTTGATAAAGTCCCTCAGAGGTCAAATGCCTCAAATAAGAACAATTTTTCCTTTTGTCTTTTTATTCATTTTATTTTTTCACAGGTATAATCTATCTGAAAATAATTTACTAGTAATAATAATATTAATAATAACTATACATTTTCTTTCTTACTGTTCAGTACAACTCTCAAAAGTGAGGACAAAATGCATTTTTATTATTAATAGTATGAATTTTATCTTTGCTATTTTACATTTTATTACCACCAGCAATCATTGTGCAATATTTTATATTTATATTAATAAGTACATACATACATACATACATATATATATGTGTGTGTGTGTGTGAAAAGTGTGTGTATATAAATATAAATGTGTGTATATATATATATATATATATATATATATATATATAATTATTTATATATTATATGTGTGGTACTTATTAGAAAGCACTCAATAAAAGCGTGAAAAATCTACATAAACCCAAAATTTACAAATATTAATCAGTTTGTCTGACGATCGCAAAAGTGTGAAACCCAGGGTCACAAACTCACATCAATCCAACCAAATATATATATATATATATATATATATATATATATATATATATATATATATATAAAAGCAGACATTGAGGTCAATACCAAGTGGCAACAGTCTATTTCATGCTCAAATGCAATCTTCAGGTGATGTGCTGTGCTTTGATTTGTCTATTTATATATACTGATCAATGGTGCATTATGATTAGTAAGGTTTATTGTATAGTACAATTTATTATCCTTACTACATATAAAATACCATTGACCAGCATATATTGTTAGATTGTTTAGTTTATTCTATTCTAAAATAAAATGAATGGTTAATTCATTTAGTATTAGGTTCATGCATTTTTGATAGAACATAAAAAATGATTGTTTACAAGCATAAAATGGGTATAGCAGAAAGTCTGTGTAAGCAGTTTTAATATTTTTGTATTTTTTACAATTTCTTTGTTATTAGTTGAAAGACATCAAAAAGGAAGGAGAACTTATTGTAAACCAATTATAGAAAGGACATCATAAAAATATTCAGCTTGATTGTATTTCAATAAAAGACATTAGTGTTTGTTTTACTCATTGGTGTCTTACACAAAAGACAAGAGAATAGAGAAAAATACTTTAAATCAATATATTTACTGGGTTTAACTGTCAAATATGGCCTCACAGATAACCTTTCCCTTTGAGGTAGGTTACAATGACTCATTTAGAAGCAGAGTGGCTAAGATCAGATGTAAGCTTTTTGATACAGGCTAGTGGGTAACAGATGATCCAAAACTTTGTTTGCTTCATTCATATGGTTTTAAATCAATATGTTGACATGATATGCCTGATGAAACTGGCCCCACAAATAAACCTATTTCATTCAAAGTAAATTGCATTTGACTCATCTAAAAAAAAAAATCACATACATTATTTTTACATAAATCAATAAGTAAAAAGTCAAACAAAATATAAAAATGGTGAAGTTATTTTGTAAGTATAAAAACTAATTTGAATATGTCTCTATATAAGAATCTATTTAATAATAACAAAGATTGTGTTTTACTAAAAAGCAAAACAAAAAAAAAAAAATGAACCAACCAGTGTATTTCTGGAGGATAACACTTTTAACACAAATAGTATTGGGAAAGGCATGAATCCACTTCCTTCTCTCTCCCTAACTATAAGTGATTTTCATAACTAAAACATTATCTCAAAAAAAAAAAATATCTAAAACTATTTTCAGACTTTAGCCTGCAAAGGGCTGATAAGCCATAGAAAACGAATCCATCAATCAATCAGCACTTAAAGAAATATATGATACCAGACGCTATATATTTTGTTAAATATATGATATTTTTTAATTATGATATCTGTAAATAAAATCAATTTTACTATCTAACCTTCTTACAGGGGGATATCACTTCTGTGAAACTCTGAATCTGGAAGATAAGTTTAACATTTTTTTACCTTCTTAAACTCAACATATAATATACCAAGTGTATTTGTATATTTTTATCTGTAATGTCTGTAAGAATTCGTGAAACTAATTATCTCCCTTGCACTACCGAGATAGTGACGATGGGCCATTCAAAGATGTTTACGAACTCAGGAGGTGAACAAACCAACACCATAAAAGAGAGAGCAGAGTATATCAATAATAATTGGGAAAAAAATGTTTTTAAAGACTCACATGTAAAAACCTAATAACAAAATATTAATCTCATATATGATTTTTGAGAGCATGAGTAAACAGGTTTGTCTAATTATATAGACACAAACATAAATATAAAAAAATATTTCTAGTAATAAGTAGGAAAAAAAAATATATATGCATAATTAAAATATGTAGAATTCTATTTACTCACTAAATTAAATAACTTGCAAGTCGATTTGCTGATTATATTGCCTGTTGGTTACATCCCCTGCTGGGACATTTTTCTCTTAGCATTTTTACACTTTGAAAATATTTTATTGTTATTAGAATTGACAGGATGTCTAGAGAACTTTTCAAACAAAAATTTTAGGTAAATATTTGTATTCAGTTTAGGAATTTTCCAGAAATGGTATATTTGTTAAATCTTTTTAGTTTAATCATGGAAGATTTGTAAGATTTTAGTAAAAGTAAATAAATAGTGAAATAAACTAAAATACTTTTATACATAAATGCTAAAGAAACTATCTGCTTAAACTTTAACAGACTGCATTATTCACAACTTTCCTTTCCACTGCATTGTTTTTTAAAGCTCCTCTACTGCACTACTTAATTTCAGTCACGGTTATTTTCTGTTGCCATAGAAGGATATGACAACACAACTGCAAAATACTATTATTCGTTCAGTGGCAGGATAAAATTTTTGCTTTGCAAACAAAGTCACCACCGGAATTGTTAAAGGTTAAAAAAAAATAATCCTAATTTTGTGTTTTATTTTCAACATAAATATTTTATTAATTTTATTCCTATTTTTAAAGTATTGGTTATTTGGGGCTCCTTCACTTGATTGTCAACAAAATGGATAATTCATTACTGAAATCTTAGTAAGATTTTACTTCTTGTAAGGAATTTGTAAAAAGACAAAAATAATTTCCTTTGTAGCTATTAAATGTATTTATTGTAATCTATTATAATAAAAATATTTTAATAATAATTTGCTCTATGTTGCATTGAGCACTTTTTTAAAAAGTAATTGCTAAGAACTGTTGATTCTAGCTCCATCTGTTCTTTCTCTTTCCTAATATATATATATATATATATATATATATATATATATATATATATATACACAACAGGGGGAAAGAAATATTCGTACAGCATGACTTTTTTTTAAATAACATAGTTAAATTTTATAAAAGAATTTCATAATCTATACAATATTTATATACCATGGCATCATGCTACAGTATGCAAAAAAAAGATCAGAAAAATTTGTTATATTAATGAAATTAAAAAATTTGGAGATAAAAAAATTTTCATACAAAATTATAATACCTATTTAATACTTTGTAACAAATCTCTTACTCAATTCAACAGCAATCAGTCTCTTTTGATTGCTTTTAATCAATGATTTTTAAGTTTTCATTGGTATTTTACTCCATTCTTCTTTGCATATTCTCTTTAGGTTCAGGATGTTTTTCGGAGGTCTTTTATTAACTTGAATTTTTAATAAATGCCACAAATTCTATATTGGATTCAAGTCTGGAGACTGTGATGGCCATTTAAGTGTATTGACATTGTTTTTAATAAGCCATTTTTTCATAGATTTCACCATATGTTTAGGGTCATTATCTTGTTGCAAAACTGATTCATTTGGGAGTCCAAGCTTTACTGACCCAAACAAATTAGAGTCCAAAACATCGTGGTATATTTTTGAATTAATTCTACCATCTATTATCTCTAAATTACCCATACCATTAGCAGAAAAACATTTCCAAACCATGATATTGTCACCACCCAATTCCACCATTGGGATTGTGTTCTTCAGTGCAAAGGCTGTGTCATCTTTTCTCTAAACTGAGTCTTTAAATTACACAAATAGTTCAATATTTGTTTCATCCATACATAAAACACTTTCCCAAAATGATTCAGGTTTATTCTTATGCTCACAAATAAATTTTAACCAGCCATCCCTATGTTTCTTCAATAATAGTGAAGTTTTTCTTGGAGAACGCAATTTTAGTTGACTTCTATGAAGTTCATTGCTTATTGTTCGCTTCATAACAATGATACCTGAGGCTTTTAATTCTTTCTGTATTTCTCACTGAGTTGCCATTGGATTTTCTTGAATTTTGCACTGAATTCTTCTCATTGATCTGGAAGAAAATCTTGCATGGTGCCCCAGATCTCGATTTGTTCTTGACAGTCTTCACCTTTTTATACTTAGCAATAACAGAACTAATAGTAGTAAATAGTATATTCATGATATCTGCTATTTTCCTATAGCTTTTGCCTTCCTTCCAATGTTTGATGATCAATTCTTTTAGTGAGTGCACCTTTCCCCATGATGATAATTACTGTGTATGATTTGTGTGCAGAGATAACCTTATATAAGAGAGGAATTGCCAAATGTTCTAGATTGTTCTGGTAATAAAATAATTGGAAGAATTTAGCAAAATCTTACAAAGAATTATGTAAATAAATGTAATTTAAGCCTTTTGATATTAAAAACATATTTTGTATGAATACTATTTTTGCCTTGAAATTTTATAAATAACATATCATTTCATTTATAAGAAAGATTTTAATTGTTTTTTGCATATTGCAGCATTATGCAATAGTGTAGAAATAATGTATGGATTTTAAGTTTTTTTCATAAGTTACAACTAAGTTAAGTAAAAAATTTGATGCCGTACAAATATTTATCCCCCCCTAACTGTGTATATATATATATATATATATATATATATATATATATATAATTATTTATTTAAAAATATGATTCCAACTCGCTACATAAGAGGTCTCATGTTTCAAAACAAGAGCCGAAAAATTCAAAATAATATTTGAATTAACTTGAGTTAAAGTAGGCTCTGTTCCATCTTCAAGTGAAATTTTTTGGGGAATGACTTATTTCTGAAATTTACGAGTTTTAATAGTATGGTCAGAATTTGAAATCAAAAATTTCCATGGTAACATCAAGGGTAAATTGTTTAGAATCAGCAGGGGTGGGGTGTTAATAATTTGTATCAGTATAGAGTTACTTTCATAGATGCCGAGTCACAGTAAGGTGGGGGTGGCTAAATTTACGACAGAGGAAGTTTTTGCATAGTCTGGCTTGAGCGTCTACGGAGATTTATTTATTTATTTTTATTTTATTCTTTTATTATATCTCTTTATGAAAGGGATTTGTGTATATGAAAAGGCCGTAACGTTTGTTATTTGACGACTTCATAAAGGGTTATCAATTTTTGTAGGGTATTAAAACTATGTATATGGGCTATGGATTTTAAAATTTATTTTATTGTATGCGTGTTTTTAGCTAGTTATTCAGGGCGTAAGTTCGGTTGTGTCGGCAGAAAACCGTTAATTCTTGCCTGTTGTTTAATAGGTTTTTATTGTTTAGAAGCTTAATAATGTGTAGTTTCTCATGGAGGCACAAAGGGCATGGGTCATACCAAGTTTTGCAAGTTCTAGTCCTGTTAATGATTTTCCATTTTACTTTAGGTGTCCTATTTTTTTCTTTCAGGTGCCAAAAATATTTAGATAGAGAGGTCTGATGCCTAAAGTTTATGTTGTTGAAGGAGCATTTATGCTGCCTCCATCTGGTTTTAAAGGCATTTTTCGTGGACCCAATGTATATCATATTATTGTTAGGGTTCTCCGTGGATGATATAGTGCATTGGTATACCACAGATTTGATGCAGCACTTATTTTCTAATGGGCAGTCTACCGGGTTTCTACAATCGCATAATTTTTCCCTATCATTATCTGATTTAAGTGTAGAGTTATTAAAACTATTCAGGTAAGGGGGTTTGTTCAGGATATTATTATTGTGTCTTCTTATTATACCTTCTAGATTTTCAGTGCAGCAATAACTCAATTTTAGTGTGTTCTTATTGAATATATTACTAAGCCTACTTTTGGTGGGAAAGTGTTTACCGATTAGAGCTAAGAACTTCTGTCTATATATATATATATATATATATATATATATATATATATATATATATAATTCAGAGTTTTGTTCCATTGTCAAGCAATGTTAGGAATAGCCTTCTAAGAAATTTACTTATTGAATTTTCCTTAACATTAACAACTCAAAATATTAAGATTATCTGCACTTATGAATGAGATAAATTTCTTAGAAAGTTATTCCTAACATTGTTTGACAATGGAATGAAACTGTATTTTAAGCTTCATTTTTATAATAAAATTGACAACTTTAGTTTCAGTTTTAAAACAAGAAATTTCTGTCATGATGGAATCATATTTTTAAAAAAGAAAATAGTTATAATATTTTGCTCTACTGTTTGTATCAAGCACTGTTTTTTCAAAAATAAGAATAATTGCCAAGAACACTGTATTATAAATCGTACTGTTCTTTCTTATTATTTTAATATATATATATATATATATATATATATATATATATATATATATATATATACATATATGCAGCACCTTTGGAAAGTGTCTGAAAACCATACCATGGATTAACCCAAGCTTTGTGAGTGAAATTGAGTAGACAGAACATTTGAGGACCGTCAATAGCTGTACTAGCACAAAGCCACAAGTCACATTGGCCGGGAGCTTGAGAATATTGGCCTTGTTCAAATTGCTGATCATGCTAGATAACACACTCTTTCCCAGAAACTGTAACTAAGGTCTGCACAGCATATTTGCAGTATAAGGTGGGGTCTGTGGGTGTTGAGCAAACATAATTTGTGCCTGAGCAAGTGTCTGCAATATGGATTAGCTAGCTGCCCTAGTAGATGGGTATCCTCAAATGCGAGTGGCCAGCTATTATTATTATTATTATTATTATTATTATATGTGTGCGTGTGTGTGTGCATGTGCGTGTGTATGTGTATGAGATGCGAGTTTACAGCAACCATTATTGTTTGTATTCCAATGTGTTTGTTAACATAAGTATCTTTAAAACTTATTTAAGTCTTGTGGGGTTAAAACTTGTATTCTACTTTGTAATCTCTTGCCCAAATTGCAAGCCTGTTACTACTCTTTTGTTATTTCCATGATAAATATTCAGATGACTTCCATTCTTATAGTTTCTCCAGTTCACAGTTAGACCATGATATGCTATGCCAGTTCCACAGAGTCAATTTTTATTTTAAGGCAATTCACCTCAAGCAAGGTGGGAGTGCCACTAGAATGCAAGGAGTTACAGCGGATTGAGAACATGAGTAAAGAGGTGTGTTTGAGGAAAGGATACAAAGAAGGATGGGGAACAAGCTTAGAGTCAGATGTCAATTGGCATTACACTTGAATATTTGAAGATTATAGTCATCTGGGAAGTAAGTAAGGGGAAGGGAGTTCCACAGACAGGGAGTGTGAGAGAAGAAGATGTTTGAGTAGAAGAGACAGTTGCATTTAACCATTTTTGACAGTGAAAGGGTGGGACCGAGATGTTCTCTCTTCTTCTTGTAATGGCATTCACCCAAGGTGGGTTGAGCCGGCTCCAATATTAGAGTTACATGGGAATTTGGAATTCACAAGCGGTCCCCAACCCACATGTATAGCACATGAGATTTGATTATAGTGGGGAAGGTTTCATGCAGGACCATCCACACTTTTTGAAGGGCCAAATACAGTGACCTGGTGCACTATGTGCCACAAGGTCCCCAAACGACCCTCCACAGGTTTTGAATTCAGAGTTTTCCTTCTCCTAGACCAGTTGCCATCCAAGGCTATAGAACCCAGTCTGTCCTGTTATTTACCCATAGCTGGAGGGAGAAGAGGATTCACACCTTTCCCAAGGCTATTAGCATGTAAGTGAATGTAATGGATTCAACTAGAATTTGAACTCGGCTCTCCGATTCCTCAATCCAAGCCGCTATGCATTACTCCACCGTGCCTCTTTGGGACCAAGATACCAACCTAGTAGCTCACTTAAATTCATGTAGTCCAGGAACCAGGAAAATAGTTGCCATGAAAATACTTGTAGAAGAGACAAAGGGAGGCAAGGGCACATCTGTGGGATAGCAACTGTAGACTAGATGCCAGATCAGGACCTATCATCTTGCATATTCGTCTCTGGATTTTGTCGAGGACCTTGAGATGTACAGTGGGAGTACCAGACCATATATGACAGCAATTCATTTCCTAATTGTTCCAAATGTAAGAAGAAATATTTTTTCTCAAGAATAGTCATTTTGTGGAACAGATTCCTGTATAGGTGACTCAAAGAACATTTCAACCTTGACTTCTTCAAGTCAAGTCTCATTCTTTATCTTTCCTCTTTATCACCAAGTTCTTCACTTTCTACTTCCTTCTCTTTCATTCATATGACACACCTCATTCATCATTATCATTTTGACTGTAACCTGCTACCATGAGTGGCTCTCATGTTTTGTAATAGGTGAAATTAAAAACCAAATGATATTAACCAACATGTTTGCTTAATAAAGGTTTTATCATATACTTAAACATTTCTCTTTCAAATATCTATACTTCAAGTAAGTGTTTTAATAGTCTTGATGACAACAAATGAGCTTTTTTTATATGAAATGAAAATCAGGAAGCAGATGCTTTCATTCAAAGTCCTAGGCAGTTATTAAATATGTTTAATGTTTTCTGTTACAGAAATTTCATTTAACACGAAACGTACAGAAAATACCATTTATTTTCAAGTAATATATTAATAAATTTAAATTTAGTTATAGAAAAATTTTGTCATTGCTATTCTCTTATCTCTTGATACAAAGTCATTCAAATTTCTTTTTAATTTCTTCCATTGTTATTTTTTTTTTGCTTGTTTAATCATTTCACCCAAAGCAAGGCAATAAAGCCACTAAGATGCAAGGGGTTACTGAGAGTAAAATAAACATTGAGGGGAGAGATGACAAAAAAGACCAAGATTCAAGGAGACAGCTGATGATGATTAGCATTTCATTTCAATTTTTGGTTATTGTGGTTTTGATAGTAAAGCAAGAACCCAGAATAGAGTTCCACAAGCTAGAAAGGAAGAAACTATTAGCATAGAGCTTACAGTTACTGCTAGTATTTTTAACAGTAAAATAATGATACCTAGGTTCCATTTTAGTATTGCACTTAAATTTATGAAATTAAGTTACCAAAGGTTAACTAGAACAATTACTATGAAAGTATTTATAGAAAAGACACAGGGAATCTATGCTACAACAGTGGGAAAGCAACTGAAGCTGAGTTAAAATGTAAGGACTGCAGATTCTTCTTTGGATTCTGTCAAGAATTTCTAGATACATAACAGAAGCACTAAACCAGATGTGGTAGCAATATTTGATGCACAGATGATTGGTAAACTTGTAAGGGTGAGAGATAGATTCTAGCAAGAAAATGTTCCTTGGAATAAATTTCTCCTACAAGAATAAGTCATGAACCATTACTTTGTGGAAATGACTCCCGAGAGGATGCTTACCCAATCACAACAGTTTTAACTTGTTCAAGTCTTGGGTTAACAATTATCTTATCCCCATATCTGCATAAACTGTATGTCTTACCTCTTATTCTATAACCCTCTAACACAAATGGCTCTTGAACCTTGTACAAGGTGTACATTATTGTAAAATAAAAGAAATCAGGTGCTTAGAAAAACAAGAATTTACAGATAAATTAATAGTCTATTGGAATCAACATTATTTCAATCGTCTTGAAAGAATCAAAGTATTAACAATGTTGCAAAGAGATGTTCCTGATTAGAAAACATAAAAGTTCATTAATTCACAAAAACTACATATTGTAGATGAAATAGACTTTTATATTCTTTTACAGTTATTCTCATGGACTTTGTGCGTTAATTAGTTCAGATCCTTGTAAACAATTAATGACTGTTAATAAGTGCAGTTTCCGTTCACATGTTACGCACTCCCCAGAGAATATATTCTGCTTGTACCAAAGAGAAACCTGCTTTTACTAATTTAACAGAATATCTTAATGGGTCTTTCTTAGGTTTTGAGGAAATGTAATTTGCTTGGGAAAAATGGTGGAAAAATTAAATTACAAAATACTTATGGAGATAGTACCCTTATTTTTGGCATAACTCCATTAGGGACATCATTTATTTTTGGAGCAAATTTGCTTGTTCTTTGTTAAATTTCAATTATAGTTTAAGTAAAAAAAAAAAGAAAGGAAAAGAACTAGATTTCATTATACATAATGATATTGCTACTATAATATCACTGACCTATGGTATCTTTGAATTTCAAATTCATGCAGATACTCAGTCACTAAATATTTTCTCTTCTGTCAGATAATGTTCAGAAATCTGCATTTTTTTTCAGTATTTGTGAAAACTGATATACTTTTTCTACATAAAGCAATCATTGCTCTCAAAATCAAAAAAGCTTTTTTGTTTTTTTTTTCCTTTTTTAACAATGATGTTACTGAGTAAAAGACATTGTTTATGGGGATATGTGGGGAAGATAATGGTTAACCCTAACAGTTTTGTTTTGTTTCTATTGTAATGCCATTACATTTGATGAATTCATACTTTACTCTTCCACAACACAACAACAGCAGAATTGAATAAAAAAGAGATAATCAATAAAATTTGTGCACAATTTATCTTCATTCACTGTGTAATTGAACAATATCACTTTTCACCCTTTTTAACATACAACAATGTAGATTTGTTTAATATACGAGGGGATGTTGAAAGGTTCTCTGCTTGCTCAAGTAGGTAAAAAAAAACAAACAAATAAATTCTGATATTTGGTCCTTTCATGAAATTTTAGGAAATAGTTTTTTTTTAATCATTTCATCAAACAAGGCGATAATGTCTCTAAGATGCAAAAGGTTACTGGAAATTTAAGTCAATAAGAAGACTTTAGTGAGGAGAAAGGACAATAAAAGAACAAGGTTTAGAAGGACAGAAAATGGCAATTGACATTGCATTTAAATCACTGAAGATTAAAAGTAGCATGGAAGGAAGGAATCAGAAGAGAATTCCATGGGCAAGAAGTGTGAGAAAAGAAACTATTAGAATAGAACTTATGGTTATATCTAGTTAGTTCAACAAGAAAACAATGAGTCCTATTGGCCAATCTAATAGTACGCTTAAATTCATACAAAGTACCAAGGAAGAGAGCTTATCAGAAAAATTGCTTTGAAAATATTTATAGAAAAATCACAGGTAAGCCACATCATGGTTGTGAGAAAGTGACTGAAGTTGAGATGTCAGGTCAGGAATGATAATATTACAGATTGTTTGGATTTTTGTTAAGAATCTTGAGATATATAACAGGAGCACAAGATCTGATATGGCAGCAATATTCAATGTGCACACAAATGGTAGATTTATAAAATTTTATAAATGTGCAAGAAAAAAATTTCCTGGTACAACACTTTCCTAACAGCTGAGCTAGCAATTGATGCACTGTTAATCACTCTATTTCATGTCAGTGTGAGCCCAAGAAGGTGCAATGAGTTGCTCTCCTGGGGGTTAGCATAGAACTTTTCAGCAACTGATTGTTGTTTTATTTTCTAGCATTTTTGTGTAGGGGCTTTAAAGCTCTATAACCTAAAATATTAGGGACATAAAATGTTGCTTATAAATCAGAAATGTTATAAGACTTTCACTGTACAAAATAGACATACTTTGACTTCAGGTGTAAAGATTACTTATAATTTTATTCTACTTTTATTTGTAAATTATTCTTGTGTATAGATGATAATAAATGTCTGATTCATCAACAAAATTAATTTGCAAAAATAATTAGATAAAGAAAAATTCATATTCATCAGGAATAACAGAATTGTCAACTTTTCAAATGAGTGACATTTGTTTTTTAATTTTTTCAGACTTGCTTATTTTTGAAAGTTTCATATTTGTTTTTGTTTTGTTTTTTAACAAAATGGCAACAGGCAATAATTTCCATATATCTGAAGTTTACACCATTTTTTTGTGAATAAAATCAGATTTCGTATTGTTTGGTCACAGTCTGAGATAAAAAAAAAAAAAAAAAAAAATCTTACACTTTTTCCAGGAATGTATTAGGTTGGTGCAAAAATATTGTCGTTTTTGACGTTAAAAAATATGTCAAAAAACGACAATATTTTTGCACCAACCTAATAACTGTCAAATAAATTGTATATTTTTCATATATCCAATAATTTAAAATAAGTTAAACTAATACATATGTGACCCAAAACTGTAAATTAAATAAAAATTAAAAACTAATCTAAATACAAGAACTAAACTGTTGTGTTTTAAAATAAGTAATAATAAAAAAAAACAGTTGAAATATATTGGTGAAAAAGTAAAAGATCAGACAATAAAAGAAGAAAGCAACATTAAAACAAAATTGAGAGGAAAGGAAAAAAACATTAATGTCTATTGGTTTTTTCCTTGCTTTTAGTGATATTTATACACAGATATAAGAACAGTTAAATTACAAATACTTGTATGTACAAACACATATAGACCTATGAATGCACACACGCAGACAAACATATAGATGCATCAACAAGTCTGCAATTGAATGATGAAAAAAAAAACATTTATTATGCCTAATAAATATCTTCTTTGTCAATGCACCTAATTCAGTCGCGAATATTAATTACCTAACTCAAACATTATAGAGTGAAAATTTCAGATTCATATTCAACAAATAATTGGTTTATCATAAATTTCACTTTGCCCAAGACTGTTCCAGTGAGCTAAGCAATCAGTATTCTTTTTTTGTGTCAGCCTTGAAGCTTAAACACTAATGAAAATTCTTTATTATACAGAAAAATGAAAGCTATAATAAAAACAGAAAACTGTTCTAGCTCAAGGCTCGGAAAGCCTAAAAAACAACTATATGAAGGACTCTGGAATTACTGATTCCCCACCATTTTCTATGTCTCTCTCTGTCTCTCTCTATCTATCTATATCTATATCTCTATCTATCTATCTATCTATCTATATATATATATATATATATATATATATATATATCAAATATGTAGTGCAGATCAATTTATATTACAATGAATCATTCATACAAAAAGTAAATTAGAAAAGTTAATGATATAAAATGGCGAAATGCCTTTGCTAACAAAATTTTAAAGATGCATTAACCTACCAATCACTCGAGGAATGTTATGATACTTGTTTTTTAAAATTATAAGCAGTATACCAAAAATAAAATAATTTTCATGACTGAAGATGATTGAAAGTACATTCAAAAGTACTTGCATATTTAAGAAAGACCTTATACAGCTTATAATTTTTTTTTATATATATATATATATATATATATATATATGTATATATATATATATATATATATGTATATATATATATATATATATAACACTTTGCACAGATACTACATTCTGACTATAAGAAGAGGGACTGTCACTTTCATCTCAGGCAGAGGCATTAATCCATACATAACTAACCATTTAGTGATTATTTTACAGTGCTAATATATGTAATAATTTTATTTACTTATCCAAGACACAATTGGCTCAGTTGGAACAAAATAACATGGTTGCTAACTCATTCACTACTTTGTTAATATAAGTGAATCAAGATCTGTTATGAGCAACACTTAGAGTATTGATACAGTTATATGTGGCATTTAATGTATTCAGATTTTCAAACTACTAAAGTTACAATACAGTGTAAAGATTTGATGTTTTCTGGGAAAACTGATATTCTGGAATAAATTACAAAAACAAATGTTCAACTGGTTGAAATAACTGAAGTGCAGGTACCTAGTGTAGCAGCAATTCAAGAAAGAGTAAGAAAATATACTCAAAAAAGCTAAATAAGATGGCAAAAATCAAGACATTGGAGAATATGAGGAAGTAGTAGTAGTAGTAGTAATAGTAGTAGTAGTAGTAGTAGCAGTAGGAAGTAATGAAACGTGCAAATAGATTATATTATTTTTTTGAGATCTTCACTGATTTTCTTGTAGTCTTAATGGAATATGGCACAGAACACTGGAGATTTTTTGTGTAATGAATGAAAATATTATAATCTTTCTATCTTTTTATGTGCCATGTCCTTTCAGGATGTAGATGATCATGGCTCTCCACCTCCCTCTATCGCTTGCAGCTCTCAACAAGTTCCTTCCCTCTGCTTCCTCCCCCAGACCATGTTCTGCCATCCACTTGCTTAAGTCCACCAGGTATCTCTTTCCCTCTATTCAACCTGTGAGTATCAGATTCTCCAGGCCCTCCTTTTCTCATTATGCATCCCAGAAACTTCAGCTGCTTCTTCCTGATATTAAGTATAAGCCGCCTCCTTGTTTGCAACCTCTCTAAGATCTCATTGTTTCTCACACACTCGGTCCAAGATATCCTTAGCATCCTTCTGTAGAACCATATCTCTGTCACCTCGAGTCTCTTCTTTATCTTTGAGGAAATTGTCCAAAATTTGCTGCCATAAAAAAGGACAGATGTTACGTAACAGTTCAGTCGTCTTTTCTTTGTTACCAAAGATATCTTCTTGTCTCACAGGTACTCTGCCCAGCTTTTGGATTGTGTCCTTGGCCATCTCAATTCAGCTATGGATCTCAGTGTTGCATTTACTATCCTCTGCCAAGACACTTCCTAGATATTTAAACTTCTGCATCTGCTCGATTCTAGTGTTCCCGACCTGCAAATCTCATTTTGGGCTCATCCTCTTATTTTGTCCTATCTTGGTATTGAGCACTTGTTTAAAAAATAAATGCTAAGAACTGTGGATTCTTAATCTGTATGTTCTTTCTCTTTATTTGTATATATATATATATATATATATATATATATATATATATATATATATATATATATATATATATAGTTTATGAAAAACTAGGTAATCCGTATGGGTAAACCTAAGGAGGATAAAATCCAGAGAGCTCAATGTAAATCCAGAGCAAATAATTTAAATAAAAACAGACCACTTTAAGTTTCCATGTAATAAATTATTTCACCACAGCCCTTTTAAAAGGACTGCGGATCATCAGACTTTACTTCCAAACAAAAATGAAAAGAAAATTTACACATTTTTGACGGGCCGTATTAAACATATGTAAATTAACGAAGTGAGGAAGTGAGTGGGGGGAAGAGAAGACATGAGTCAGTTAGCAGATATTGACACATTTAAACGGTTAACTTAATGGAAGTTATATATTGAAATCGAAGAGGTAGCAAAGAAAAAAACATAGAGAGAAAAAGAAAGAAGGAAGTTAAGAGAGAAGAGGAGAGAAGATGTGACTAATTTTCTTTGTAAAAAAGCTAGAAACAGACGCTGTTATTTTGCTTTACTTTGAAAGTGTTATATATATATATATATATATATATATATATATATAATATATTCAATGATAATTAAGGATTGCAGTAATTCAATATGTTAATAATTCTAATAATATGACAAAGTCAAATATTTTAAAGATTTCAACCAAGAATTTACTGGATTTTTTTTATTTTAACTTTTTTTAGCCAAATTTTGAAATAATAAAATAGGAAAATTATCTACATTCCATTGTCTACAGATTTTATATTAAGCCTAAACTGGATATATTTCTTCAATGAAAATTAAGGATTGATATATGTCATTGAATTTATAATATGAAAAAAAAAAGTATTTCAAAGATTTTGTTGAATAATTTACTGAATTTGATTTGGATTTTGTTTCATACTAGAATTTTGAACAAACAAAATGAGATAATTGTTTTCCTTCTCAATCTATTTTATTTTAATCCCAGAAATGCGTGTATTTAATTTGTTATTTTGCTTAATTGGAGCAAACCACTAATACAGCAAAATTTTCCTTCTATTTTTGTTGCATCCCAATTAACCAGAATCCAGTTTATCATTATCATTCCCATCAACCGATCAAGGTTACACTCATTTATCCAGACCATAATGCAGCTTTGGCGTAATTACAAGGTCTGTCCAGAAAATATCCAGCCATTATCTCAAGTATCATTTGTGTAACTTTGATATAACTTGGCAATCAATCAAAGAGAGATTACTGCATTTATGTAAACAGCTGTGATCTTATGGAGTTACTCAGTTGGCAATAAAACATCAGTGAGTGTGTTTTGCACTGAGTGAACCTTCCCAATGACAACACATCAAGATTTGTTATTTAATGGATTTAAACACCTTTCACGAATGATTCCAGGAATTTACTAAAAGCACTCAATGTTCTGGAAGATCAACAAGCAGAACCCCTAAAAAGACTGAATGTATGTATGCTGCAATGAAAAGATATAAGTTCATGGATAAGAAGACTATAACAAGACAGAAAAATGGTAATTCCAAAAAAGAATTTTGCAGACCATTTTGAAAAGTGAAATAGATGTGGAGATATGTGATGTTTCAAGAGGAATATGTTCAAGGAGACCAAAGCACCATTGCCCTAGGTAGGATACTTTTTTTGTTAATATTAGACAGCTAGACTATTTATGGGCAGGCCTAATAAGTATCTATCTAGATATAGACAATGATACCTGCAGTTAATGAATAATAATGATTCTTGGTATCAAAATATAAATTAGAACAAAAGAAACAACTTATGATTCATATGATACAAAATATGTTAATTTAAATGAAGATAACTCTAATACATACCTTCATGTTAACATTTGAATTATTAATTATTTTGGTTTGTACATTTTTATTTTATACTTTTCCTTATATCAGAGAAAGATATATTGAAAAGGTTTTGTTCAAATTAAAACTTATATCACATTCATTTTAAATCTAATTAATAAAATGGAATGTATTTCATGAAATATTGATTAAATCCGGCTTTCTTTTATGAAATGTCTTCAGCTAAAAAAATTGAATACATATTAAAACATTGTTAAGACATTCAGTAATTTTTATTTTATTAAAGTAAGAAAAAAAATAGCTAAACTAAAGTAAAGCAATAATGTAGTTTATTGTAATTGCACTAGGCATATAAGATTTTTTACACAGTTTTATTAAAGAAATATGGTAACTTGGTTTTGTCCAATTAAAAATGGGCTAATCAGAAATTGGTAAGATTTACTTGGACTTTAGAAGTCAGTGATGAAATAGAATTATAATGATGACTGTCATAAAAAAGAACATTTTTAATCATTATTTCAATACATTACGAGGGTGGGCTGAAAAGTTCATAGGCTGACTATGAAGGAATTATGCTAGAGCTGTAAAATCTTGCATGCATTAATTTCAACTCCTCTTATTAATAACTGCATTCTTTCTTTCCTGGTAAACTGACATCTGACTGTTCAAAGAAAACTTCAAAAGTAACTAGTAGTGGCTTCTCTTGAAAATGGACAAAATTTGAAATCATAATATTATCAATTACCTGCAGAAAAAGAGTTTAGACCCCAAGGACATTCATGCTGACATGGTTGCTACATTGGGGGATGACCAACAGTGCAAAAGTGGGCAGCTGAATTTAGGAGAAGGAAGAGTCTAGAAGATAACCTAAGGTTTGGACATCATACAGCTGCCACAATTGAGGAAAACATCGATCATTTTAACCACATGGTGGTGGATGATAGATGATTGACTATAAATCAAATATCCAATGTTAATAGCCTATCCTGTGAGAGAGTTCAGAATTTTCTGCACAATGAATGTGGCATGATGAAGGTTTCTGCTTGATTGGTGCCATGTCTTCTGATACCTGATCAGGAACACATCAGGCTGATCACATCACAAGAAAACCTGACATTGAGGCAGATCCAGCTGGTTTCCTTGAATATCAATATGAATTTGGGATTCATTACTTTTAGGCAGAGACAAAGAGACAATCTCTGCAATGGAAACACCCCTCATTACCTGCTCCAAAGAAGGTCAAGAATCAGAAGGGAAAAGTAATGACCTGTACATTGTGTTTACTGACTTTCTTCAAAAGGGCCACCCTCTCAATGGAGAGTACTATGCTAACTTGATGATGTATTTTCAGAATGACTAGGAAAACTGATAAAAGATGTCTTATTCCATTAGGACAATGCTCCAGAACACAAGTCCTTGGTTTTCAGTGGCTGCTGTACTTGATTGAACTAGTTGATCACCTTCCCTATTCTCTTGATTTGACTATCATCTGTTCCCCAACATAAAAAAAAATGTGGCTGGGAACCATTATTGCAGTGATGATGATGATGATGATGATGATGATGTCATATCTGATGCTGTTGATTTTTTTGAAAAGCAGGTCTTCTTTGAACAGTCAGATGTCAGTTTACCTGGAAAGAAACATTACAGTTATTAAGAATAAATGTTGAAATTAATGCAGGAAAATTTCACAGCTTTAGCATCACTCTTTCATAGTCAGTCTATGCACTTTTCAGCTCTCATGGTGAGGCAGTTAAATTACAATTTGTTTTCATAAAGTTCAGTACAAAATAAAATTTTTTATTTTTAATTTCTTTTTAAACTTTCTTAATTCATCCATAGATTATTAATTTAATAATTATAATCAAAATTATGTAATATAAACACAAAATGAATACAAGTTGTTGTTCTATTTGGTTGTCTTTTAAGGTAATTTTTTTTTCATTTTTATATTAGAAAAAAAAATGAATGTATGGAATTCCCGTCATTGTCACATTTGAATTCTTCACATAAAAAATTGACCTTGTGTCATAAATTGTCCTCATCATAAAGCATTTATATTACAACAATTTGTTTTATGATAGTTTTAATCCATAAAATCATTTTTCAGTCTCAGTCATTGAAAATATATTTTTGTTTATGTTGCTTACAACATAAAAAAAATTTGTTTTCAATTTCACACAAAAAGTTTGTATTAAAAATCCTAAAATTTAATTTCCATCAAAAATTGTATTTTTAATTTTATTTTACTAATATTTTTCCTTGCATAACTGAACTTCCCTGGGTTAAATTATTATGACAGTTAAAATATTTTTAACTTTTTCTCATTTATTCCTCCTCAGGGCCAAACGAGATGCAAGTTTTATAAGTAGAAGTGGATAAAAAGTTAAAAACAAGTATTTATCCCATTTTTTTAAGCTATAGTTTTATTCCATTTTTAACATGATTTGTTTTAATATTTTTAAAATAAAACTAGTAAAATTTAATCTTCTAATAATCTAATAAATAACTGAGAAAAATCAATTCTATGCAAAAAATACAGATTTACAGTTGTTCTCATCCTTATGAAGATTTTAATAATTTTTAATCTTATTTTTATTTTAATGCTTTGTAACAGTTGAATCTCATACTTTATAAAATGATAAAGTTGGATATCAATGTTATTTTGGTTTCAACTTCATAATAGTTTAAAAAATTTATTGTAAAGCTTGCTAAAATTGCTTATATTTCTTTGAAAAAAACAGGGGATAGAAAAATAGAAACATTTTTTATCTAACAGTGAAAAATTTAAATTTTAACCAATGTTTATCATATTCAGACCCTAATTATAGCAAGTGTATTCAATGTCAAGCAGAAAAGTGTAGTTTAGAAGTTTTTAAGATTTCTGATGACAGCCAAAGTAAAGCAATATATCAACTGTAGCTAACTTAAGTGATTTACGTAAAGAAATTGTTCTCTTTATTGTTTAAACTCTTACCCAATTTTTTAAATAAAAAGGATATATCTAACTTTATTTCATAAGCCTTTTTTATTCATTTTTCTTCTAAATAATTATTGATAAATGTAATTTGTTCATTAAGTTTCCCAAACCAACTGTAAGGCCTGAAAATAATGGATTTTAATCATTGTAGGTATCGCTATTGGAATCAGGAATTGTATCAGAAATTTAGAACAGTATCAGGAATTGTATCTGAATTGGTAAAAATATTGGTATTGTTCCACTAATATTTACTTTTCTACAAGAATAAATATAACACAATGCAGTTTCAATGTAAGACCCAGCATATATGTACTTGACTGGTGACAAAAAATTGTCCAGTCTCCATGACTGCAATCACATGTCAAAATGTGTACACTGACCCTATTGTTTTTAGTACAATTCATAGAGGCTACAAGAAAGCTTCAGTTTACCTTCCCTTACCATAAGACAAGGCCCAAATTGATTTTAACCAATGAACACATACTTTCCTAAAAGGAAATGGTGCCTTGGTCCCCTTCAAAGTACTCAATGAAACTTCAATTATCTCGACATCTTTTACACTTTTCAAAATAGTCAACAAAGTCCTATTTAAGTATTACCATTATCTGTTTTGTTGAAGTCCCCTTATCTGTGATCTGAAATTTATTTTTCAGTGGAAATTTTAGATTTAAGAAAAGACTACAAGTTGCAGGGAGCCATATCTAGAAAATATATTGTGGCTGACATAGATGACATGATTTTTGTTAATGAACCTCCTAAGGATACAAGTTTTCTCTTTGTTTAAACATATCCCATTTAATAATGGCAATGCTTTCAATCATTTCTATTTAATAAGGTAATAATGGTATTAATGAAACACTTATGCAAATTAAACAAGTTTCTTTTGTCTGTGTTTATTCTTATTTCTGAAGAAAAAACTTTTGTTTCAAAATACAAGATGATTGATGAATTTTGCATGATATAAAACATTATTCAAAACATTTCTTTTAAAAATTACTTGTTTTTGAAGCTTCTAAAACATGTAATGGATATATAAGATATTTATATACATACATATATTCCAAAGGTTGTCATAGCCGGGAGTTATAGTGGGGACAACTCCCACTGTCTATAAACTGCTTCCATGGCATATGTCTCAAATAGCCTCTGGTTACTAAGTCCAGCTCCAAGCCACAGAATGGGCAAAGGTGGAAAACTGGTGCCTTATAACCAGCTGCTTCAGGTAGATGGAACTCAATAGCCCAGGAAGTCAGTCCATCAAGGGGAAGGAAATCCCGGATTTTAAATCTCCACTGCCTTGTGGTCGTGTCCAAACATAGAAAAGGCTATGGAAAAAAATCCAGACAGAAAACCTAGTGCTGCCCCAAAAGAGGTTAGCTGTCAATGCTGAAAACTCTGTGGCAATTCCAGCAGTCAAGTAATCTCTATATGTAATGCCCTGTATCCTTTTGGATCTTGTCAGTATGACTGAGAGGGAGGCAATGTAGGCTGGGCAGAACATGGTCTCTATATACCATCACCCAGGGCTGCACCTAGGAGAGGTGACTGGTTTAACCACAAAAGGACTAAGTTTTGACCAAACAGAGCATTGCCTACCTTTATCTCATGAAATAAGCGGATGATAATTTATATAACTATTTTTACTCAGATTGTAAATTACAGAGAGAGAGAGAGTTTTGTGTCTCTATTATATACCTTAAGCTCACATGAGATATATGATTTCTTTACAGATAAAAAAAAAACAAACTCAGATAACGATTACTACATTGCAAAGCACCATTGTAGCTATATTGTGAGAGGGCCAAAACAGACTGGTTTTATTAAAGAGGTGTTTTAATGCTATAGATGATCAGTTGGGAGTATATTTTGGTAATAATTACAGTTTCATCAATATTGTCATCACCATTTATATGAAAAATAGAATGTAAGTAATGTTTCCATGACTGTACTGATGTCAATTTGGTTGTTCCCCTGGCATTTGATTACATCAATAATATCTGTTTAGGAAAGCCATTAATGTTTGATTTGTGATAGCAAGTTACAAGCATTTTGGAAAAGGATTTACAAAGTTTATTCAAGGTGTGCCCAAAAGAAAATGTAAAAAACAAAAAAAAAGTTCCAACTGGGAGTCTATAGAAATAATGTTATACAGAATGTTAATTTTCCATCATACTTGCAAAATGTAATGAAAGTGAAAATTCCTACAAGAAATTTTAAAATCTATGTACTTGCCTATAAACCTATTAATACAAACATACATGAATATATATATATATATATATATATATATATATATATATAATAATAATAATAATAATAATAAAAAGGCTTAAACACTAATATTCCATGGTCATAATTTATTCCATTGGAATTGTAAATATGATCCAATTCATCAGACCTACAAATTCAAAAAGAAAACAGAAAAAACAACTCCGAAAATAAAAAATAGAATTTAGAGAGAGTATGAGAGTGTGGGACGAATGTTAGAGCTAAAGAGAGGGGTAACAGACGAGAGAAGGTGGAAGATTAAAACTTAACAGAGAGAAGTTTTAGAGAGGTGAGTCAAGGATGGTTTAAGTGAGTGAAATATGAATATTGTCGGATGTCTAATACATTAAAGATGTAACCGGAAAGGATACATTTTGTGGTGACATACACACACAATAGATGATATAATCTTAACGACATTGAGTTCTACCTGGATTCTATCCTCTTGGAATTTTTTTTTTTTTATTCAAAAAAAAAAAATATATATATATATGTATGTGTATGCATGTATGTATATATATTTATATATTTTGCATATGTATATTTACCACTAATATTATCTATCTATCTATCTATCTATATATATATATATATATAATAAGTAGGTAAATTGATAATCTGGGATAATAAATGTGGGAATAATTCAAGAGAAAATATTTTCTCTTTTCCAGATTTAATTATAAATATACTTGCTTGATAATGCATACATAATTAAGACATAATTTTAGAAAGGCAAAAATCACAAAGAAATTCATTTTTAAATCCTGCTTTCAAAATCTACTTAAGACCAAAAAAATATTATCCTGTCCCCGCTTAACTCTAAATGAAATTACAAATATTATATAGAAAATAATTTTACAATATTAGAAGAAAAGTTTAATGTTATTTTGTTCCTAAATCACTGATGTCAAAAATTTCTTCTAGTGACCTGGTATCCCTTCAGGATATGAAAAATCATGTCTCTCCACAAATTCCTATCCTTTGTAGCTCCTAGCAAAAAATTGTTCTCTTACTATCCCTGTTTCTGTCATCCATTTACACAAGCCTGTTGGGCAGGTTACTCATTGTTTCCCTCTTTCCATTTTGCCATTAATATTTCCTTTGAGTGCCAAATTCTCCAAGCCTTCTTTCCTCCTTATGCATCCCATAATTTTAAACTATTACAGATCCTTTTTGTTTCTATTTTCCTCATAATTTCCTCATTGCTCACATGTTCTCTCCATGATATTCTTAGCATCTTTCTATAAATGCACATCTTTGTTATTCAAGTCTCTTCATCTGTGAGGAAGTTACACAGAATTCACTACTATATAGGAGGATAGCTACTGTATAGCTGTTCATCTTTTTTTGTTTGTTCTTAATTAATCTTTTCTGTTTCTTAATACTTTGTTTAGATTGTAGAAGGCATCTTTCACTATTCCAATGTGCCATCCAATTTCTGTGTCGAATTTTCCAGCATCTGTTAAAACAATTTTGAGATGTTTAAGTTCTGGACTTGATTGATTCTGACAAACTCCAAATTGTAGGTCATATCTTGGGCTGTCCCTCTTACTAATGACCATGTATTGTTTTCTTGATGATTAATCCTTTCTTCCCACTTTCCTTTACTATATTTAAGAGATCCTGCTGTTTTCATTCTGAGTCTGCCATCAAAACAGTGTCATCTTTGTAGCTTATGTTTCTAAGATTGTACTCAATAAGTTTTTTAATCCACCCCAAGCAAAGCAATAAAGCCACTAAGATGTAAGGGGTGGGTGGTACTGAATGTGAAAGAAGATGAGAAAAAAAAAACATTAATGAAAAGAACAATAAAAGAACAGGAATTAAGACAGAAGAAAATGATTGACATTTCATTTAAATTTATGAAGATCAAAGCTAAATGGAAAGCAAAAAGTCAGAAGAGAGTTCACCAAGCAGAAAACTTGAGGGAAGAAACTGTTAGCATACATCTAGAAATTTCAACTATAAAATGATGAAACCTAGCTGCCAATCTAGTACTGCACTTAAATTCATAAAGTCAAGGTACCAAAGACAAAAACTCATCAGAACAATTATTGTAAAAATATTTATAGAAAAGGAACAGGAATCAGATCAAAAATTTGTACAGAAATATCATAACTTTTCAACTTGTGAAACAATAAATAATGTTTTTTTACACAAACTTCCTTTGTTATATTTTTATGCTCCTAAATCACTGGCAAAAAAAATACTTGAGTTGAAATACTTAAAATCTGAAGATTGTTTCATGGCTGAGTTAATTGTAGTGTTTTTACTGATATTAGTGGTTCTTGCTTGAACTTAAGTAAAAAGCAGGATTTCAAAAATGGACTTTTAAAACAGACAGACCCTTTCCACTCAGAAAAATCATATGGCAAAATATTACCTCCATTTCTTTTTTTTTAACCTAGTGCCAAAGCTCTACTTAATAAATAGCTAAAAGTCTTTTGCAAGTTTTATATAAAAGTCCTAGTATACTACTGCAGATAAAAACTCCCAGTATTTATTTACATTGAGACAAATATCCTTGTATTTGTTGTTTTATTACAGTGTTTTGACTGTTATGATATCCTGCCTTTTACAGGTGCCTGTTCATCCAAGTATCCTTTAGGGAATTTCAAATTTAACATTTTATTTAATCTACAGAGCTAGAGTGTTCTCATTCCCCTGTCAAGGAATATTGTTTCGTACTATTCAGTTTTTGCTTGTCCTGTTTCCACTGTACTACTCAGCTGCAGAGAATGAACTCACAATGACTATTCAACCAAATTCCCAAACCAATGCTTTAGTTCTTTAGGCCAGTGTTTCTCAACCTTTTTTTTTTTTTTTTACATTAGGACACAGTAATAGATTAGCTAAAAGTCTGGGGTACCCTTTAAATTTTAATAATGAAAAATTAGTCATGAAATTTTGGTTTAATATTCTCAATGAAGATAAATGGAACATATTTCATTTGAAGGGATTTATGAAGATTATTTTGTTTTAGAGAGGCTGATAACGACTGATTTAAATCCCATGAAGAAGGCAAAAGGGAAAGGATTATCCACTTCTTCTTAAAGATTAATGAATTAAGCATCCAATTTAAGCTATTAAATGACAAAGACAACTTAGACATGGAAGTTATGTGCTTCTTGATGTCTCTAGCTTTTTAAAAATGAAGATTTCTTAAAATATAAAAATAATTCATAAATTATCCTTCTTTTAACTTTTGAGGCATACCTGCCTTACTTTTCAGAGTACATTAGCATTACGCAAGCAGACCAGTTGAGAAACACTGCTCTAGGTTAATTGTCCAGAAATTTAGATAGAAATTATCAATATTCATTTTTTTATGAACATATGTGTCAGCTCTGAATCTTAAGTGATGTCAGATCATGAAAATACCTTTTTTATTATAAAAGAAAACTAAACATAAAACAACAATTGAAAATTGTCCTTGTAAGAGAATTGGAAACAATAGTTTATGCGGATTTTTGACATTTTAATTATTTTTAATGAAAATAATACATTCTTCAATCTTAAAATAATGATTCAAATTTTAAATTTCTGTAATAGAATTTGTCATTTCTAAAATTTTAATTCAGAGTCTCATTTCCAAAATAATTTGCACTGTTTTAATTATGATATTTGTAATTATGTTTCATTTGAATTCAACTTTTATCTTCATTTTCCATTAAAATTGAGTTCAGCACAGAATTTTCATATATTTGTTCAGTTCTTCACAAAAGCAAATAAAAATCAATAGAAATTTTCTAAAACAGAAAATAAAAATTATGTTTCTTTTAAGAGAAAAAGAAGTACTTAAGTCTAATCCAAACGAGAAGATATTTAAATCTCTTGATTTATGTATAAATACATGTCATTTAGATGCATGATTTTAAAAAAGTGACACAGTGTACTATTAGAATTTTATGTCAGTAAAAAAAAGTTAAAACTTCTAAATAAGGATATATGAATAAAAATCTTGATATCAGAAGAGTGCTTTTAATATAAAAGAACTTTATTTAATCAAAACAAATGCAAAGCAGAATATATTTCAGCTTTAACTTGAAATGCTACAAATATGAAACTTTGAATGCTAATAAGAAAAAGTTGAAAACTACATATTCTGAAATTGAATTCTAAAGATACTCTGAATATTTCAAGTTATTGAACAGAATAAATGCTGTGCTTTGATTGCTAGTAAAGATGGGAGTTGAGAATTTTGCAGTGTGCGATGAAGATTACTGATTTGGTAGCATCACTGCTTTCCCTTTTTTTCCCTTTATTGATTAGTTTATTCTGATAATTATACTCTAATACCCAGACGTTTGTTCAGTTATTAATAAACTAAGCTCACCACTGGAATGAATTTGTGGAAGTGCCAATAAATAGGAACTGCAATTTCTATCAACAGAATAAAGTAGCTGAGAGAATTAACTGTGGACTTTTGGCTCAGCTGCTGTTGTTTTAAATATGACTGCTTCTCAAGTGGATTAGTATTAATGCCTTTTCTAAATGCTCACTTCAAACCTGAGCCATGAAAATTCATTGCAAACTTACTTTTAAAAAAATGATACAAATAAGGATTAATTTAGAAAATGAGTTTACTGAAACAATGAATAAATTAGAAATAATTTTAGTTATCTGAAGGTTAGACCCTTTCAATATTTTTTTCTAATCCTTTCACATCAAGCAAGGCAGTAAAGCCACTACGGAACAAGAGGTTACTGAATGTGAAAAAATAGAAAGAAAACATTATTAATGAATGAGAACAATAGAAGAACAGGAATCAAGAAGACAGTAGAAAAATGATTGACATTTCATTTAAATTTTTGAAGATCAAAGTTGGCTGGAAAACATGAAGGCAGAACAGCATTCTACAGGTGAGAAGTGTGAGAAAAGGAACTGTAAGCATAGAACTTATGTTTGCATCTAGCCTTGTTGATAATCTTGTACTGTCCTTAAATTTATAAAATCTAGGTGGCATAGTGGAAAGTTCATCCAAACATGGAAGTATTTATAGAAAATCCACAGGGAAGCTGTATTATGGCAGTGGGAAAGTGACTTAAGCTGAGACTCCAGATCAAGACTTTTAATAAAATATTGATAAATGCAAATATGAAAACTATTTATAAGAAGAATATAAGAGAGAGATATAGTGAGAGAGTTATGATATCAACAGATATCATGAATATATAATGCATGATATCTGCTAATTGATTCATTTCATTCATCTCAATCAGAAGATAAGTTTTGTACTTTTAATTTTAATTTGTTTACTATTATATATATATATATATACATACATATATATATATATATATATACATATAAGAGAGAGAGAGAGAGAGATGGGTGAGTTAATTTCCATTAAAACGAACATTACGTTGTCCTAGTTAAAAAAAAAACAAAAAAAAACCTCATTTTGCTTTTTAGATTTATAAATCTATTGCCTTTGTATGTACAAAAAGTAGAAATCCTCAAAACATATTTTAATGCACATGAATAGAAACCTATTTCTGAATGGCTTCAGGAATATATGCTTTCTTCCATTTCTTTTTACCAAAAGCAAAATAAAACAAAACAAAATTATGTGAGGGAATTTGAGTGCTATCACAAAAAATATTTTTTTCTAGAGAGCATCATGAGTTCACATTATGGTGTGGATTAAAACCTTTCCAAAGAAAATAAAGAAATTGGGATGATGGGTAATTTCTATTTTGTGTACACATTTTGCTTCTTGTAGAAGTTCAACTCTGTTAGATTCTCTAAACTGTTAGAATTGAGCTTCTCGTCAAAGAGGAATTCAATGTAAACAGAAAAAAAGTTTTAAGATGTAATTTGTGGAAAAATAGTGACTTGTTAAAAATAGTCTTTTCATTATTACACACACACATACATACATATATATATATATATATATATATATATATATATATATATATATATTAGGTTGGTGCAAAAATAATGTCGTTTTCACACATGTTACTTTTATATATGATTTCTGAATTAATTCATTGATATATATAGCCATGTTATATATCATTTTGAAGCGCGCTTTTTCGCTCTATCGAATTGTGTTATTCATTACCGTTCTCAATCTCTTCATTCATTTTTTTGCAGGCTTTTCGACAGCATGGACAAAATTCAAATCCGCACGATTTTCTTGTTCCAGTTCAAACTAGGTCGAAAAGCTGCCAAGACAGCTCGTGATATCAATGATGCGTTTGGCCCAGGAACCACTAATGAACGTGTGGCACAACGGTGGTTCAAGAAATTTCGCAATGGTGACGAGAGCCTCGAAGATGAAGACGGTCACAGCTGGCTGACTGTGGTTGATAACGAACATTTGAAAGCCTTAATTGAAGCCGATCCTCGCAAAACCACATGAGAAGTTGCTGTTGAACTCGAGGTCGACCACTCAACAGTCGTTTGCCATTTAAAGCAAATAGGGAAGTCAAAAAAGTTGGATAAATGGGTGAACGATAATCCAAAAAATTGTCAAAAACCGACATTATTTTTGCACCAACCTAATATATATATAGTGCATGTGTTTATATAAGCAGGATGGCAAAAAAGTAAATTACAAACATTTACTAATCCAACATGTTTATTATTGTACAAATAAAATGCTTAATAAGCTGCCCAATCCTCACATAGCAGTTCAAAAGTGTCTGTATGGCCATGTGGGTGATGTTTCCCATGCTACAAACCCTTTTCCCACAAATAAAATGTTGCTAGCATTACTCTCCCAATTTCAATGGCAGACTTTTGGGCAAGCGATATTCATTAGTTCCACCAGTCCAGAGCTTCACAGTGAAGACCCGGTAGGTCACATACACAGAGTGAACTCATTCTCATTTCCTACATATTCCATTTGTAAGGAGGAAGTTCCACTTAGACGGCTTCTTCCCCAGAAGTGTTGCATTCCAATGCTTCCCTAATCACTGCAATCTTAACCCCTTCATGTCTCTCCTACAGATCATCAAATGCACCACTTGCCCTCTACTTTTTCATGGAGTTGTCATTGAGATTGATGTACTTGTCCCAAAATCACAGAATTATATAAAAACACTCCTGTAAGAATGCAGAATCAAGTGATTGAAGTCATATTTGCACCTCATTCAAATTTTACAAGGCAAATTTTTGTTTTGTTTAAACATGTCCCATTTGACATGTAACACAGCACCTCGGTGGATCAGAATTGGGTTGAGTTTCAGATGCCACTTCTTCGGTGATATTTGTGCAGGGATGCAGAAAAAGTGGTGTGATTTAAAAGTGACCCGATTGTTGAAAAATCAGAGATGATGAAAAATAGTTGAAGGAACCATTCTTGTTTATTCTATACTTTGTAAATGAGTGTCATATAACATTCTCTTGACATTGCACTCACACTCACCAATGTGGACTCCTAGCTGGAAAATTGGATCCTCTTTTATAGAACTTGAACTCCTTCCATCTGCCAGCTTAATTAGGAAAAGTCATAAATCAGTGTACACTCATCCCAGACGAAAAATATTTTGGTCTGGACTGATCAAAGATAGATAAGATGGTCAATCCAGTGTTTTAAGTCGTTATGCTTAATTAAAGAGTCATTTATTCAATGAGCATCATCATATATCACTACTGATAATGACAATGCTTGCACATTTCTATTTAATAAGGCAATAATGGAATTGGTATTCTATATAAGTTAATCAGGCTAACACCTCTGCATCTTTAGTAATTTAGTCAATGTGCCATGTATTTTCAAGACATAGGCAATCATGGCTCACCACAACTTTCTATCTTATGTGATTCTTAGCAGGTTTTCTTCCTTTCCTAAGGACCCCACTCCCACACTCTGTTCCACCATCCATTCACATAAACATTTCAGGTAAGTAGCTTGCTGTCTTCCCCTATCTTTCTTTCTCTCAATATACCCTGTGAACAGGGCCAGATTATGACCTTCTGGAGTCCTTAGGCTAATGGAATTATGGGGGCCCTCTTTAGACGAACCCATCTTGAATATTTTTTATTTGTGATATATTTTAGTGACATTTATAGTTTGAAATAAACTTATTGTAAATTCTTTAAATACATTAGAATAGTTATCTTTTGTTTGTCAATAAAAACAGTCCTTAATATTTAGCACTCGGCATCATTTATAAATATTCCTTCCCCTTTTACTGTATATGGAATCCCCTCAAAATATAGTATTTCATATATTAGTTCTATATATCTGAAATTGCAGTTGCCTGGCTCTCAACTTTAGACAAGATCGTTTTAGATGTTGCCCTAGAACGTTATGATTACCCAACCAAGAAATTCAAATTCAACATGCATTGGCAGGACTAACATTTTGCTTGGCAAAAATAGTCATATACAGAGTGCTAAAGATTAAAAAATACCACTATTTTACTATTAATTGCAAACCAAACTAGCAGATATTTTGACAAAACTGAAGTAAAAAAACAGACTTTTTTATAAGCAGCATTATAACCATGCTTGAGGGGCCTTCAACACTGCAAACTGAGAGCCAGGACAACTCAGCACCAGGGGAACAACGTTTTTATAAGTGAATAAAAGTAATTTATTAAGGATTAAGATATTAATTAGTGAATATTTTTCTTCAAACAAGGCATTTGAAAAGGTATTATGTAAAATATGAAACAGTTTTTTTTTTTAATTATTTTTAATAAAGTAAATCATAAAGAAATTTAAAAATAATTTTATAAAAAATAATCTAATAATTTATGAATTACTTTGTTGAATTATTTCTCGAGTTCTCAACTTGACAAGAAAAATATATTTGGTCAAATTTAGGGAAGTGTGTTGTAAGGATATATTTTCAGTATTCCCTTGTAAAGACAGTCTTTAATCTGTTATAGACTAAATAATCTCACAGACAGTTATAAAATCTTAGCTACAGAGAATTCATAAATTTAGAATATGACAAATATGTTTTAAGAGAGAAAAACATCCCAGTGCACCATCATAATATCAATCATCTTGTCTTTGACCTGTTCCAAGGGAACAATTAGATAAAAGAAATAGTAAGTTTGAGTGAGCAATGTGTTTTCAGGATAATCACTGCCCTGATAAAGACAGTATATTTATTCTTTTATTAATTTTTGGTTATACCAATGTTTTCCTATAAAGCTTATAGAAATTTTGGTTCATTGTCTGATCATTACCTTTTTTTTTTTGATTATCCAATAATATCATTTCTGTTTCTTTTTTGATTTCCATAAATTCCAAGTCCCATCAAAGCAGGTACAGGATATGATTTATAATTCAAATTTGAAAAATTGCTGACATAAAACATTTAAAAAAGCATTAGAAGAATTGTGTATACCGAAATAGTTTCTATGAGAAAAAAAATAAAAGATTACCTTTTTATGTAACATGAATGGGACTTGGGTCTTTGCTGCCTTAAGTCACATGCATAACAACAAGTTTCAGGGGTCATAACCTGTAGTTGTTTATAATGTATAAGCGTTATTGATTTTAGCAGAAAATGCTTGATTTCTTAAGAAAATTTTCAAAAGAATCTGTTGTCTGGCAAGGTACAACTCTTAACTCACCAGTGTCAGCCATAATATTAGTATTCAATATCTACCCCGGACTACTTATCATGAATACAATGATAGCCTTTTAATTACTAATATGAGCCTTTAAGACTCCATTAGTACTGTGGGATGTTTGAACAATGTAAAAAATGTTTTTCATTAAGTGCTAAGTCAAGTAGATTATTGAATATCTTTTACCAAGTAACTACAAGGAACTTCTGATTTTAGTCATACTATTTATGTGAATTGAAAAGTTTTATTTGTTGACTGAAAATAAAATGAAACATTTTTATATTTACATTTTCCACCTTTGTTGCTATGCCAATGTTTCATCCATTGTTCTCTGGCCTACTTAAAGTAACCATCATGGAATTTTAAACTAAACACTTTATTTAAGTTACAAGGTTAGATTTTTCTCATTCTACCATCTATGTCTAGAGATATCCCATCTCATTATATTTTTACAAATGGAGGGTTAATCACTGAAACAAACATGCATTTGTCAGGTGTTGTTAGGTATAATCAAACCATTGTAGAGTAAATTGATACCTGAGATTTGTTCAGGTTTATTCAAGAATAACATGTGGTAACTTTTATACAGAAATAGGAAATAGATTGATGGAAATATTATGTATCCGAAACACAAGGAACAAATGAAAAATCTGATTCAGCAAGCTTTCAACAATTACCTTCAAGGCAAAACATTTTGGTATTGATTATAAATTAAGTGTAACAGAGTGACTGCCTGAAAATCATGACTGAAAATAAGTCTTTCCTATGAATGCATTCAATATCAAGCCAGATAAGGCATTTGAATTTCATAATTATTAAGGATTATTTTGATTTTTGTTTATTTGTTTTACTTTTGAGTGAAACAACACCATAAAAGGTTAAATATTTTAGTGCGCTATAACAGGAAGTTCATTACTGAAATGACAGCATTCCATAAAACAGATTGGCTTTGTCTATTGAAAAGTTTAGCATCTGATTAAATTCCTATTTCCCTCTTTCAACTACATTATAGAGTGAACTCATTTCTAACCAATAGTCAACAATAATGCTCACCCAAAATAATTCTTTTATGTGCAGTGTTCCTTCAGGATGTGTGCGA
Organism: Acanthosepion lycidas; assembly: GCA_963932145.1. NCBI lineage: Eukaryota > Metazoa > Mollusca > Cephalopoda > Sepiida > Sepiidae > Acanthosepion > Acanthosepion lycidas. The sequence goes on from OZ010586.1 coordinate 52,423,902, forward strand.
TCATGATTCTCCACAACTTCCTATCCCATTAGCTCCTTAGTAGTGTTTCCCCTTTGCCTAGCCTCCTGAACCCTTTTTTGCCATCCACTCACACAAGTTCATCAAGTAAGTGGCTTGCTGCCTTCCCCTATCTCTCTTGCTTTAAACAAACCTTGTGTGAACTAAGTTTTCCAAGCCCTCCTTCTTCATAATGTACGAAAGAAATTTAGTTGCCTATTTCTGATTCTGAATATAATTTTTCTTTCTGTTACCATTTTCTTTAAGACTTCCTTGTTGCTTACTTGCTCTTCTCATGGAATTCTCAATATCATTCTACAAAACTACATTCTTGTTGCCTTCAGTTTTCTCTTCATCTGTACCTACTCAATTCATTTACTATCCATATATAGACGGTTTACTCTCAGTATAAGTTCAAGATTATTCTAATATCCTTTCTGAATAGATCTAGTTTTTCCAACAGTTCAAATATATCCTTGTGCCATACCTTTTCAAATGTATTTGTATAATCTATAAAAGTGTACAACCTTCTGCATTTGTACTGTTCTCTCCAATATCATTCTAATTATAAATTTCATCATTGCTGCTTCCAGTGTTCTTGACAAAGCCACACTGTTCTTGTTTTATTTCTCTGGTCTAATTCGGCTTTGCACTCTGTTTACCAAGATTCAGAATCTTATTGACACTTAATTTTTTCATGGCAACTGCTGTACATTGATTAACTTTAGAAGAAATAATTTTTCTTACTGAAAAAGAACTACTTAGTAAAAAAATATTTTTAAGTCCTTTCAAAAAGCCATTTCACCCAGTCTTCATTTAGCCTAAATATATTCTTCCATATGCCAAGTACATTCAGGACATAGGGGATCATGGTTCTCCATACCTTTCTATCATTCATAGCTCTAAGCAACATTTGTCTCCTTACTATTTCTCAAAGTCCTTATTCTGCCATCCATTTACATAGGTTCATGAGGTAGATTTCCCCCTGCTTCTCTTGATTTAAATATGTCCTGTGAGTGTCAAGTTTTCAAAGCCCTCTTTCCTCATTATGTGTTTTTGAAATTTCTCTTGTCTTTCTCATTTGAAGTTTAAAGGTCCTTTTTGTTCTCATTTTCCATGCATTATATTCTCATCATTCTTTTGTTTTAATAAAATAATATTATAGTAAAGTAACTCCATTCTGTATGTGCAGCCTCAGTAGATATTGCAAGTAGAAGAATGATTATCTTTAATTAAAATGTTATTTGATACTGAAACCTGTTTTTGTTCACCCTTTCAACTATTTGTCCATAAAAAGGCAAATTATTTTTTTTTAACTATACTTTAAATGTTTTTAATAATGTTTTTTTAGCTATACTTTTAAAATAGCAGTTCAACACTCTTTTCTTTATTTCTAACAAAATTTCCCTGTTTCTTTATGCTTTATTTATCTTCAGGAAGGCATGTTTCTCTATTTCAAAGATTTTTGTTGAAATCTATAATTAATAAGATATCAAATATGATTTAAGTCAAATTAATCAATTTTAAAATTGATTAATTTTTACTGTTCTTAATCAGGTAAATATTAAAATGAATAGTTATTCCCAAATTCCAAATACTGTTACTCTTAGAGAAGATAACATTTAAAAGAAAAAGAAAAATGTTATATCTGATTATTCAATCTTTTTACTCCTGATAATATTAAGCAAGACTATTGAATAAATAAATATAAATCATATATTTTAATAGGTTTTATCAATAATTTAAGGGACACATCACTTATATTAGTTTCCAATAATACTTTTAAATTGAATAATATTGATAACTGATAAAAAGTATTATAACTTTATGTATAGAAACAAAATCTTATTAACTTCATTTTTGCTGTTATTGATTTATTGAGAACAAGAGCAAATATTAAGGAATATATTTCTTCATTAATGTAATATTAAGATGTTTAAAACTTGTTTGATAGTAAAAGTTTTGAGATACTTAGTCGATGCAAAATAAAGCATAAAATATTAGTAACATTATTCATTTGATCAAAACTTTACATATATTTGCTATTCAATTTTTTGTATTATTTTATTCAAAGCACACATTTTATCTACTCTGAAATGTTTAAATCATTCTTTTCAACAAAATGGCTTCTCACTAATTAAATTGGCTGACTTTTTTAAGAAAAAAATAATTGATACTAAAATCAGTCTAAACATTGATATTATTTATGTCATAAACATTTGACACAGACATGAAAACAATTGAAGTATTTTTACTTTAATTGCAAAGTACTCCAGACAGACCAAAGAAAATTTGATTATTTAAGAACGAATGAGAAATGGCAATAAACTAATCCACCTTTTCACTGCTTCAATTTACTCTTTAATATTTTTGCTTTGTATGTATAGTCACAAAGCTCAGATTTACACCCAATATTGAAACTGATTATAAAGAAACTGAAACTAAATTACAGGAACTGAAAATAAAGAAAGTTATATCCGTCACCCAGAGAGAAAAGGCATTGCACCAAGCTTAGTTAAAAAGCCAAACTAGAAACCATAAAGATTAGTCATTGACAATTTGTTAGGGTATTTGTCAGCATTTTTTCTGAAAGCAAAGTTGTGATTTCAAAATCTGTGCAATTTATGCTTTTAAATGTATACAATAAAAGGTTATAATTATAAGATGGTCCATAACAAAAGCAGAAAAAAAAACTTCAAGTCATTGTAAATGTCTGACTATAATACTTGTTAGAGAAAATATAAGTCTAAGAAAAGAAGAATCTTTCTTTCATTATGAACATTTTCACTTAGATAAAGATAAACATTTAAAATCTTCCTAACAATATTTCCTCAGTAGAAATTCTCTATTCAGTGATAAACTGAATGTTGAAAATGAATAAAAGTTTTATCAGTGCAAAATCAGTGTTAAAAAAATACTTCAATGATCTCATTTTTAACAATTTATCAAATCATAGCCATAAAATTAAGTCTGAAATTTAAATAAAATAAAACTTTAAATTTAAAAATAAAATGGTGAATTTTTAACCATTGCTTTAATTTTATGAAGGTTGTTTTTTTTCAAAGCAAGAGAAATTGATTTTTAAGCAAAAATTGGAACTGACAATTTCACTATTTCTTAATGGTAATTACATAAATGTCTATATTCTATTTTGTTAGCTATCTCATTGCCAGAAATCCTGATGTTCAAAATACTGTTCTATTATGAAAATAAGTATCACAGTAATTGCCTCAGAATATATTATATTTAATGCTATAAAAGATCACTGCTCCATTGTAGCAGCAACTCTTATTAACTCATATACACTCACAATCTGATTTTTCTGTCTGTGGGAATTAATGGGTTATAGGTAGAAACCTATAATTAATACCAGATTTTAATTTTTATAATTAATATGAGATTAAGAAAAGATTTTACAGTATATATGGATTTGAAATAAATAACTACAGTATACTAATACTTTATTTTTTTGTGTATAATACAAGAAATTTGGAATAAAAATTAAAGGCAGAATAGACAAGGTTGTATACACAAGTACCTATTCTCAAAAATTTTTCCTTAGCATAAAAAAAAACAACTTTTCTTTGAAACAGAAAGATTGCAAATACACTCAGTTAGCACAGTAGATAATAAAATACAAAATAGGCAGGTGTTGATAAACAAATGTTTTCAAAAAGCATTTGATGTGTCAGCAATATTTGGGAATCAGTGTAATTGAACATCATTTGTCTCAGTTTTGCTCATGAGATAATTTTTTTTAATATTCTGATTTTCTCATTTTTATAAAGTTTTTCTCTTATTATTTATAATGAAAGACAATATTTTTATTTTTATTTTCATAGTTTATTAAAAGTCATATCAAACAGAAAAATATGATAGATTAATTAATACCTTAAATTGTATTACCAAGTATGTCTAATTAGCACCTTTCCCCAAATATTCAAAAATAAGTTTTGAAATGGAAATTAGAAATGATGATTCTTTAATATAATGAAAATTTAAATATTTTAGTCAAATAACATTGAGATTTTAAAGCACAAATGCTCAAAAATAAAAATCTACAGAGGGATTGTTGTACTGTGGGGTCATATTATATTCATGAAAATACAGTACTTGAAAAAAATATACAAGTATGAAAATAGAAAATATCTTTTTGATAAGAATACTGTACATCATTATTCTTATCAAAAAGATATTTTCTGTTGTCATACTTGTATATTTTTTTAGAATAGGAAATTTCTGCATAAACATTAGCCTACCAGATACCTTTTAATGTAACTCAGGGGTATTTTGAAGCCATTTTAGTGGGGAAACTGTGGGTCTTATATATACTATTAAATGTTATAAACTTTTGTTTGTATTGTTTTTTATTAAGTCACTTTTTTGTTAGTTACTTTTATATAAGTTTTCAACCAGTTTTATCTATATAGGACAAAAACAAAAACTATTTCTTTATAAAAAAGTCTTTTACAAAGACAAGGTTTCTTGAATACCACAGGCATAACTTAACTGGATTTTTTCATTTTATCAGAATCAAAGCTCATGCAGCTTACTGAAATGGAGACTTTTTACTAATGAATAAGATTTAACTAATTCTACCATTGCTGCTTGAGAATGTTTTGTTATCAGTTTAGTGTTATCATGTCAAAACTTTACATAAGTTTTCAGCCTAATTCCAGAAAAAATATTTCTTTTATACAACAAATAGTTATTTTTCAGTGTAATTTTCTTCCCCGTCAATATACTTCAATGGTTCTCCATAGATCAAATATTATAGAATGAACATTTTAATAAAAAGAAAAATCAGTTATTTATACTGTCGGACAACAGATTTCTGAGCCAGACTTGGATATATCATAGAATATTTTGCTTGACACATGGCCTAGTAGATTAAAGCATTGGTCAAAATATATGATCTTCCATGACAGTGGAGTTCAATCCCAAGGTCTGGTAGTCAGATACTCTGATTCAGTGGAAGAAGCAGACAAGTGACACAATGGTGAATAAGTTCAGTGAGTATTAACTGATAAGAGTTATCTCTTCTAAACGCTGAAAGCAGAATAAGAATAATCTACCCTATGAATTGAATAAAGGGCTCAGTCTGAAGTTTCATGGTTACTGAGTATGAAGACAGACATCTGAAGAAGATTGAAGGTTACAATGACCAAAATTTTGTTAATATAACAACCAAGATAATCTTGCTTATCTGAATAGCAAAACATATTATAATCGTGTGACGAATTACCTGAAGATAAACGAGCATGATCCTTCATGTGGCCATTTGCCATTTGGAAAGTGTGCAAGCCTTATAATACCATTGGCAGTTGACTGTTCAATGTGCATTTAAGGATTCGCTTGAAGAGACTGACAGTTTACTGCTAGGATTCATTGAGAGAATCTCAGAAGTTGATATGATCTGTGGTGGACTCTGTGCAATTCTACAATTCACAGTGTTACAGTGAGTTACTCTTTCTTTTCTTGGCAGCAAACCTCTTTTGAAGTCTGTCTTTGTGTTTGTGCCATGGATTTGACCTGCTTGCAGGAACAATTCATAGAATTTGTTGTGTACATGTTGCTGATTTTTGTCTTTTACATAAAATATATTTCAGTTGGTCCTAAAGATTTTATTTAGAAAACTTACATGATTTTGTTTACACTTTTCAAAATTATCTTATTTGGAAAACTTGACTGCTACATAAAGTTAGAATCAAATCAATTCTAGCATTAAAGAAATATAGAGAAATGTTTATTCATATGTATACATGCACAGTTTTTCTCTCTTTGATATATATATATATATATATATATATATATATATATATATATATATATCAAATATGTGGTGCAGTTTAATTTATCTTACAATGAATGATTTATGTAAAAAGTAAATTAGTAAAATTAATTATGTAAAATGGCGAAATCCCTTCACTAACTAAATTTTAAAGATGCATTAACCCACTAACCACTCAATGAATGTTATGATCCTTATTTTTTTAAATTATAAACTGTATTGGGTCTTCCTTAAGTATGTAAGTACTTTCAACAGATCCTCTGGTTCATCATCATGCACCGATAACAGATTTCAAAAAAACATATTTAGATTTGCATTATATTTTTTCACCTCAGATGCTACCTGAATTTTACCAAAAAGAAAATAGTTTCCATGCTTGATGATGACTGGAGAACCAATTGAAAGTACTTGCATATTTAAGGAAGACCCAATACAGTTTATAATTTTAAAAAACAAGGATCATAACATTCATTGAATGGTTAGTGGGTTAATGCATCTTTAAAATTTAGTTAGCAAAGTGAATTGACCATTTTATATTATTAACTTTACTAATTTACTTTTTGTATGAATGATTCATTGTAATATATATATATATATATATATATATATATATATATCTTATTATAAAACGCAGATTGTGTGTGTGTGTCTGTACGTTTATATATGGGATCGTATTTCCTACATTTTTCAACCGATTTCAACAAAATTTCACAGGACTATGTAAAATTACACGGCAGTGGTTCTGAAAGCACCAAAAATTGGAAAAACACAATTGTTTTTGCGCAAAATCAATTTGAAAGCACGGTTAAGTGTATCGCACCCATCCGGAAGTTACTGCCAGCTACTCAAACGTTCGAATGCCGTTAACTTCCAGTGACTCAGCATTTTTTTTTCAGAGAACGATACACAAAAAGTAAACAAATGAAATCTAAACATACACAAGTCATCCTAACTAAAAATAATAACCGGAAACTACTTTAACTACACATGGTGTCCAAATGAAACCCATGTGTACAGTCAAAATGCAGAAGTTAATTTTTAGTCATCAACCAAAAGATATTGCCAACCAGCTACGATGCTAACAGCAGCCGAGATAAACACAGCCGATTTCTTGTCCCTGCCCGAGTGTATGCGCTTGGGCCCCCACATTAATCCGACCTTGTGTTACATCTCATTCTAATGGGGGAATGAGTAAACACTGCGACGTGCTCCCCCTCTCACCTTCAGTTGGGCGACCCTCATGGAAAATAAACCTCTACATCTCAAGTGTTAATAAAAGCAAAGCATGTCAGATTTATAAAGATTTCCTATTTGTCCCTTATCCTATCATTCTCTTGCATTCCTATCTATATTTAATTCATATATATATATATATATATATATATATATATATATATATATATATAAACAGATGCAAACTATGCCTGGAAGAAAAAATTAAAATAATTAAGTACAAAAATAGAAGCCAGTTATTGAACCAGAATTTATACGTAAATGTCATCATAAAAATAAGTTTATATAGTCTTAGACATTTATTTTGCATCAAACACTGAAAAATATATATTAGGTTTGTAACTATCTAAGTTTATATATATCAATGTATCAATGTATGTGTGTATTGTATATGTGTGTATCTGTCTATTACTTTTATTACTATTATTATTACTTTAAATATATTATATATATATTTTTTTATTACTATTAAATGATGATGATGTTTAAATGAATAGCAACATAGATTGCATTTCTGTGATTTTTATTACTGGTTGTGCAGTTAAAGTTTTATCCATAAAATTATCCTTTACTGCAATATTCTCAAAAAAATCTAAAGTAGGACCTGTAATGTAATCGGTACTGAATTAGCTTCTTGACTTCAGCCGCTTTCTCACAGACGTGATGTGGCTTCCCTCTGTCTTTTCTAAAAATATTTTCATGGCTACTGCACTGATGAGCATTTTTTCCCTGGTGCCCTGACTACATGAATTTAAATGTACTACTAGATTGGCATCTAGGTCCCAACTTTTTACTGTTGAAATAGTTAAATGTAACCGCCCTTCTAAAAGTTTCTTACCTCGCACTTCTCCATATTGGAACTCCATTCCGCTCAATTGCTTCCCTGATAACTACAATCATCAAAAACCTAAATGCAACATCAGTCACCATGTTTTGTTGCGTTGATACCTGTTCTTTTTTCCTTTCTTCAACCCCCCCCTACACCCACACTTTTCTCTCATTTTTCACTCTCCATAACCCCCTGTGTGATAATGGCACTTCTGACTTGCTTGGTGTGAAATGCTTACCCCCCCAAAAAAAAACAAAACATTGAATATAAAATAATTAGGGTACTGACAAAAGCATCTAATAAAATAATTAGGGTACTGAAAATAGCATCTACCACAATCAAAGGTAAAGCTCTCCCTACCAACAGCTAAAATAATAAAAAAATGCTCAATACAAGATATATATATATATATATATATATATATATATATATATATATAAAAGGCAGGATGTGTGTGTGTGTGTGTGTGTGTGATGAATGCACGGATTTGCACCAAAATTTACATGCACATGCTCCAAGTTAGTGGAAAGGCCAAGACTGGCCTTGCATTTCCCAACTCCCACCAATAGTGGAAATAATTGATTTTTTCATGCTTCTAAGGCAGTTTTCATGTAGTTTGCGGCTATCTTCTACTGGCCAGAGTGAGAGCCTATAGCTGGCTGCCACGAATAGGCAGGAAGATTCTATTGGCCATCATGAGGGCCAACAGCTGATTGACATGAATGTTAACTGGCATGCAAAAAAATTGATAGCTGCATTCGTCACAAGTGGGAAAAATTTAAATCTGCATGGCACTTTACTCCAATTGGCTTATTCGCTTGCTTAAACTCAACGTTGATTCTGATTCCGCAGAACTGGGTTGGGTATAAAAAAGTATTTGTTGTTAACATTCTTTTTTCATTTGGTTTTTCCAGTTACGAGTCCTTTTTTAAAGCTGATCGTTTTGTGTTCATTTTGTTTAGTTCTTTTTTCGTAACAGATTTAATGTTTAGTATAGACCTTAGAAAAAAATCACAGTGTGAGATAGGCAAGAAGTAAGGCATGTAGCAACATCAGCATGGCAAAGGACACTCCTTTAAAGGCAACGAAGGGCCCAAAAAATTTTAAGTGATAGCGATTGCTGCATGAGTCATACAATTTTTGAATCGAGCACGGGCAACACAGAGCCATGCTGCTAGTATATACATATATATATATAAAATTGATTATCTTTTTAATGACAGATTTCTGTGTTCTTGATAGGACTGTCTGGTTGTTAGAATATTTTATTTTTGGGGTAGATATCAAATGTTTAAAACTTGGCAATATTGTTTTGATGGTGAGTTGTTTATCTTGACATGATCTTTTGATTTGCAAATTAGAAAGTGCATAGGTGTGCTATTTCTCTCACCCCAGTTATTGCCAGAATAAATTTTACATTCAGTTTCCTACAAAGAAGTCAGATGCACCAACAGGTTGACCTGACAGATGACCCACACACACCTGGACACTAAGTACACACCCACATGATCAAACAAGCTGTGCCTAGGATGTGCACATGTGACAGGGGGAGCATATAACAGGCTGATATATAAACACCCACACTGGAGGGAAAAGGAGAGTCTCTTACATCCACATGAGAATGTAGGGTGCTATTAGGTTGGTGCAAAAATAATGACGTAATAATGTCGTTTTTTGACATATTTTTTAACGTCAAAAAACGACATTATTACGTCATTATTTTTGCACCAACCTAATAATTTGGAAAGTACCCTAGGTTGATTATACCCAGTGGTCAAGAGTAATTGAAGTCTGCTTGCTTCCATATCTGGTCTGGTGTTCTGGCTATGTATTTGAAAATCCTCAAGAAAAATCCAAAGAACGACCTGCAATGTTAGCAGTCCTGACCTAATATCTCAACTTTATTTTCCCACCACTGTGATGTGACTTTTCTATAAATATTTTTTATGGGAGTTGTTCCAATGAGCTCTCCTCCTTGGTACGTTGACGGCATGGATTTAATCACACTACTAGATTGGTTACTAGGTCTCATTATTTTACTGTTGAAATAGCTTAGATGTAACTGTAAGTTCTATTCTAATAATTTATTTTCTCACATTTCTCACCTCTGGAACTCTCTTCCAGTTTCTTTCTTCCCTGCCAGCTACAATCTTCAAAAATTTAAATGCAGCATCAATCAGCATCTATCTTCATGAATCATGTTCTCTTATTGGACTTTCTCCTCACTAAAGTCTTCTCATTCTTTTTCCATTTTCAGTATCCTCTTGTGTCTTTGTGACATTATCATTGGGAGTGGAATAATTGAAAACAAAAGTTGAATAAACAGTAATATGATGTATGATAGATTCCATCATATGTTTTTAATTAACAACATACAATGACAATGCTACATAGGCATTGTCCTGTTGGTCGACCTGTTGGTCGACATCATTTTTCACCATTGAGACCAAAGAAATTTCTTACAAAGAAATGTTATTTACTGCTGAATCTCTGATAAAATGAAGATAAAATACTTCTAAAAACATAAGACAAATATTATGGATATTAAGTTCATCCTTCATGAAATAAAAATAAACATGATAAAAAGATATGAAATGGAATGGAATTACTTCTAAGCTTGAAGATGACAGTTACAGTTTTAGCAGTTATATGAGATTTCCAGCAACTGAAAAAAAAAATTCCCAAATGCAAAGGTTTAAATAAAGCATGCCTTCTCTGTAAATAATTACTTTTAAAAAAGAAAACAAAAAATCTGTCAAAATGTTTAATGATAGTTTATTCAACTGTTCAGAGATGCCAAACCAGTAAATGTTTGAAAAATATTAAAAGGTAGAACTTTACCATTTGAGTTTTATAAATAAGTTACGGTATGTTTTTATTGATGTCAAAATGTGTATTAAAAAGTATATTGTTATGTTTTTCATATCTCTCTGCATAGTAGTAGTCGTAGTACAGCTCTGCATATATACTGAATAGCAACCGGGTTTGCTAGGCATAGCCACCCTGTGTTCACCAGTTGTTCTCTATTTATATTGATCTGTCTAATTTGCATACAATACTACATATATAATGTTTGATGTATTTTAATACTAATTTTGCAAATTTATCGAAATGGCAGTTCATTATTTACTTTATTTTCTATACTTACACATCTGATTTAATAAATTTTATTTTCTGCATTGGCTATATTATTACTTCAAACATTTTTATAGTAGATGCCTATATTTGAAATAGATATCCCATTTTTTTTTTAAACAGTGTGTATTACATCTATTGGCTAGCACATTTTAAGAAATTTTAATAAAAAAAAATGTACCCAAATTTGTATCTGAAATGATCCTTGCTGGAGAGCACATTATCTTTATTAAGATTTCGTAAGTGTACAGGACAACAGACATAATATACACTGTTTAAAATAAAAATGGGACGTTTATTTTGACTACAAGTATCCACTATGATAATGTTTCAAGTAATAAAATTTTGGATTAAATGTAAATCTATTAATTCTTTAGAGATTGGCTATATTTTTGACATCATTTTAATATCTGAGGTAATGTCATTTGATGTGTTTCATTACTAATTTTCTAAATTTGTATTTCTATCAAAAAGGCAGGTTATTATTTGCTTTATTTTTCAAGCATCTGACTTAATTGATACTTTCAGGAAAATCTAAGAATTAAAAATTTGTTTAAAATTAAAAAAAATATTGCTAGATTCCTTAGACAATAATTGCACTATTTTAACTCAGTAAAATACAATTGACCGGCATTATATCAATATATGATCAACTATTTCTTTAGATTAAATACTAATTTAATTATCTATAAGGGTGGCCCAATGTGTCTGCAGCTTGTCACATAGTTACTAGATTAATTTTTCACTGTATTCACCATTGAATTAAGTGCATTGATAGAGAAGGAGGTTATGTTGAAAAGTAAATATTTGTTGTGTTAATTGAATGATTTCATTATATTTAGGTCACAAAATTATATATATACATATATATATATATATATATATATATATATATATATATATATATATACTTAGGTTTTGATTCTTAGCCATATAAATTATTAAGATTTAAAAGGAAATTTCACTTTTATCTATTTCATAAAAGAACTGCACTTTGACCTTGAATAGTTATGATTAGGCTTAACCTATGTTCAGGTTTGGTTGGGATTGTCTTGTTGATATGCGCTATTAATATTCTTTGTTTTTTGTGTCATCCCTGAAACTTAAAGATTGCCAGATCATAAAAACATTTTATTATACAAGAAAGCCTATAATAAAAATTGTGTCTTGGAAATTATGGTGAGACTCGTTATGTGTAATGAATTTTACTGTACAAGGTTAAAATGATTCTCAATTTTATAATATGAATCTAATAGTTTCTGTTCCATCTTTGTTAAATATGGATCAGTAGAAAAAAATGAATCAAGAAAAGTTCAAAATAACACACTTCTGCTGAGATAAGCCAACAAACGATATCCAGGTATAATACGGAGGCCTTTAAAAATGAAAGTATCAGAGAAGTATTCTGTGAAAAATTGATGTCCCTAAATGTTGACCAAAACAACATTGAGGAACCAAATATTGTAATCATATCATCATTGTTTTCAAGTTTTTTACATTCATTTACATGCAAATACTTTGGGGAACTGTATGAATCCATCTCTTCTCCTCCCAACTATGAGGTGAATGGCAGGACAAATTGGTCTCTATAGACTTGGTGATTAACCAGGCTAGGAGAAGGAAAACCCTGAATATAAACAAGCCTGGAGAGAGTGGGCAAAGGGTAGATTATCTTCTTATAGGAGTCAATGGCCAACATGCAGCTAGGAGATAAATAACTCTTATTAAAAAAATTGCCTGCAATGGTAACAATGACTACATATTGTGTGTGTGTGTGTGTGTGTGTGTGTGCACACATGTGTAAAAATTCAGATATAAATAAGATATATCTGTAAAAGACAATATGAATAAAGACAAATAGAAAACATTTTGTCCTCTGTGGAACTGTATCTAATAAAGTCCCTCAGGGGATGAAACACATTGGTATAGAAAAGTTATCCTTTTGTACATATATATATATATATATATATATATATATATATATATATATATATATACACACACACAAAAGGAAAACTTTTATGTACAGTGGAATTGTGGAATTATACTCCATTTGCTCTCATTTTACTTGGATATATATATATATATATATATATATATATATATATAAATCAAGTGCACAATGATTTCTGATGCTAATAAAACTGTACTGAATGTATAATAACAAAGCTAAAATTTATATTAATAATAAATATACATTTTGTTCCTCACCAGTTGCACAACTTTGAGTTTCATGTACAATGTAATCGTGAGACAGATTGAAAACTCTACACCTGCATTTTGCAGCTTGCATGAAACTCAAAGTTTTTCTACTGGTGAGGAACTATATATATATATATATATATATATATATATATATATATATATATATATATATATATATACACACACTCATACATACATGCACACACAATATTGCATATTTGTTTTTGACATTATTTGAAATTGACTAAACCATCAGGTGGCTTGAATCTAATCAAAACTGTAGGATGAGATGAGAATTTTAGTCAAAATAATTTACAAGGTGAATGTGTATATTTTTTGCCTCATACTAGTTCATGAACAGGGATGGTAAACAGTTTCAATTTTCATTCACCTTAAAAGATGGAGATCATTATTTTTTTTAACAAAAATATGTCTTCTGCAATGGCTAATTTTATATTTGTTTCCCCTGACTGTGGAATAAATTGACACCCCAATACTTCACTTTGGATTAAGTGCCTAAAATAATAAGCAGAAAAATCCAAAAATAATCTGCTCGGAGATAACTGAAAAATTTCCATTGAACTGACTTATTATCTGTTGATGCATTTGATAGGCTTTAAAAAGCAATGAAGCACAATAAGATCATTGAGTGCTTTTAAAAGCGAAGCTATAAGAAATGGAAAAAGTATGAAAACATACACACACCGGCTTTTCACACAGTGTGCAAGCATTTGTCTATGGGCACAAATTCATCTATTTGGCATATTACATTCAGTTTATCATGCAGCATAACCTGCTTTCTTTTTAGACACACATATATAAATTACGAGTTCTTCAAAATATATGTGCTTCTGTTGGCCAATTGTGACAAAGCAACATTCCAAGAAGATAAATTGTTTTTCAAAAAAGAAAGAAAATTTCTGTACCACACACCTGACACTTCCTTTATCTTTCAATTTAAACTGTTTCTCTCTCTACATGTCATATCCTTTCACAATATGAGTGTTCATATTTTATAATTCTGTGCAGCTTTGTTGAAGTAATAATCTCAAATAACTACTGCTTCCTAATTTCTATAGAATCATTGATCATTTATTCTTGTTCAACATTTAAGTAGTATGTTATTGATGCAATTAAAATTTAATATAGGACTCTATCCAAAAGGGATCAGTTATTATCTAATAAAGTGTGCTGATAATTAAAAAATTTTAGCTTTGTTAGGTAAACATGCCACACTGATCAGTGCATGCATGGATGAATGACTTCATGTAATGAACTCATATGCATTTTATCCTATATATAAAACATTGGTAGAAAGAAAAATATGTAAAAGAAGTGGCAGCAAGAAAAAGAGAACTTATTAATGATATTCTCTTATTTCCAATATTAATTCTCTGAAGTTATTTCAAACATATTCTTGCATTAATAAAGCTAATAAATCTCTTGAAAAAATGACTTTTGAGTCACTATCTAGAGAAGTAAGAAAATATCATAAAAATCTGATCATTAAAAAAACCCTATTAATGTCTCTGCCTAAATTCTATAATTTTATTTACTATTTACTTTTTTATTGCTTATTTTTGAATTTTGAAAAAAAAATTTCTTCAATAGTAGATAAGTTCACCTATCATCTAGTTCACATTCCTCCCTAGCCTTTTGAATTAGAGCAGTGGTTTAACCGTTTGATTCCTGTTTAGGATTAGGTTTCTGGCACCTCCCAAAGTCCGTTCAAGTCTATACACCTAACAATTGAAATTTTATTTACTATTTATTTATTTTCCTCAGTAGCAGTAGGTAGGTTCTTTTATCCTCTGAACAAGAGTAAAGGTTTATTCCTTCTTTTCTGTTTAGGATTGGGTTTCCAGTTCTTTTTTAAGTTTTTTTTTCCATTCCCTTTCAATCCCAGTAGCCCCTTGCATCTCAGTGGTATTATCCCCTTGCTTGAGATGAATTAATTAAAACAAAACATTCTGGTTTGTCTTTGAATTTGAGATTTTCTTTCAAAAACCATATGAGAAATTTTACATAAAAAGCAGAAATATAAATTTTTTAATACTAAAGTTCACCTAATACAAAGCTTGTGAGCCACTTAAGGTAGATAATTACTGTTAAAATCGTTATGATTAAGGAGTATGATATGAAAGAAAGAGGAGGTTGTCAGAAGTGAACATTATAGGGATAAGGCGGATAGATGACTCTTGATTTGAAGATGTTAAAATTTCAGTGTTCAAGGAAGCATCAACATGGGATTCTGTTCAACAAATTATCAGTTCTTAGGAAAAAGCTATCTGAATGGAACTTCTTCCTTACATTTGGATTATGGAAGAAATTAGGGTGACTGAACTTATTCATTCTTCAGCCGCTTTCCTATAGATATAACATAACATAAGCCTATCACTATTCTCTGCTATTTCCATAGCAAATATTTAGATGAGCTTCATTCCTTCAGTTCACCAGTTTAAAAATTTAATTTTTGGAAATGCACATATAAACTGTGTTATCCTCTGAACATACATTTTATATATCTCATCACATAACTATTAGCATTAAACATGGAGATGCACCTTCAAGATCAGCAACTCCGTGTCATTTCTATAAAAAGTTTCAAACACTAGGGACACATTACATTTGGCAATTATTTCCCTTTGATTAAGACAAAGTCACAAGGATCATGTTGCAGCTGGTGAGTGACATCATTTCATAGAGTGACAAAAGCCAATTCCTATTTATCACACCTGGAGATATGATGTGCTTGCCAAGAAAACAGACATGACAATATCACATCAGTAGGGTGAACAGAAAAACATGATCTCACCAAAAATATAACACAACAGACCTGGCCTTTTTCCATTTGGGAAAATATTACAACTAAGACTCTCTCTCTCTTCTTCTCTTTCAAACTGCTTGCTGTATACATGTTATAATTTCTCTGTATGGGGCAAATTTGTGATAAGTATGTATATATCGGTATAAATATTTTTGTGAATAATTCATGTCTATCGTTCCTTTCTTTCAGCTATTCTGTTCCATCCATGTATTAATAATGTTAGAATATCATGGATATAATAATGCGTATATTGAGGGAATATTCTTTCTTGTATAGTATGTTCATCAATTGCATTCAAACTGACATTTATCAGAAGACAGTCATTTATTTACAATATATTAAAAACCCTTGAAATTGTTTTTTTTTAATCTGTCTGAAATATTGCTTTACCAGCTTACAGCCATATCATGTTGAAACTCACTGAAATTAAGCAATGTCAGAATAGGAATACCAGGTGCAGTAAGAGAAAGTTGAAATTTCTACAGCACATAATGAGGAAATGGGGCTTGGAGAATTTAGCACTCACAGGACAGGCAAAAAGAGCAGAGGGGAAACCTACCTAATGAGCTTGTGTAAATGGATAGCAGAACAGGGAAAGGATAATGAAAACACAGACATTGTTAAGACCTACATAGGATAGGCTTATGGCCATATCATGTTGAACACCAGTTCTCATACAATTACTGAAGTTAAGCAACATGAAGCCTGGTCTGTAATTAGATGGGTGACCACTTGGGAATACCAGGTGCTGTAAGTTTGAATGTGTGGGTGGTATAATGGATAATGGCTCAGAACTGGAATTTGGAAAACCAAGTTCCAATTCCAGTCAGGGTTGTTATATTCATTTACACACAAATATCCTTCAGAAAGATATGAATCCACCACTTCGCCCCACAACTATGGGTTAATTAGTAAGTTCCAATTCCAGTCTGGTTTGTTATAGTCATCCTCTAAATAATTATATGAAAAATGAATTTTAGAACTAAAGGCATTAACAGTTTGTGAAAGTCTAAAATTATTACTTATTTTCATGCAATTATGAGATAAATATCTCATCACCTTGATATCACCTTGATACAATATTTTAACTTTATATCTGAAGTTATAAGTGAAGGTATTTATGAATAAAGACAAAAAAAAAACTTATCTTAACTGATGCATTTCATTTGTATTTATATACAAAAGCAAAATGTCATTGGTTTTTCAAAATTTTTAGGTATAGGAGTTCTCATGAATATTTATCAGGTTAATGGAAAGGCAGGCAAGTTCATGGACATGAGGTGATAGAATTCAATGTCTAATAAATGAAAGTGAGTAGGTAATGTTATATATATATATATATATATATATATATATATATATATATATATATATATAACTTCTTGTAATTGTAGAACCAGAAACAACTGCCCAGTTGGAGGTATGTGTAATTCTACAATTTTTCCAAAAGTAAATATCAATGATAAAAAAGTATATCTGCTGGGAATTGGAAACAGAGACTTTAGAGTCACTGACATTTCTTCTCCAGTACTTTAAGAAGCCTGTAAAAAGTCGATATCTAATTAATATTAAAAGAAAAACATATAAAGTAATAAGATTACACATACATATTTGCCTTATATAAGAACATTAGTTTTTAGATGTAAGAATATTGAAAGTCTTAATCTATAGTAATATATATTTATGAAAGTGCATCAATAAAGACTTCATTTTGAGAGTTAATACTTGGGTGATGTGATTTTGTTTATATTCAAATCACTTGGGTATTCATATCTACAAATATTGAAAGATAGAAAGAATTCAATGTATAAGCTAATCTTGAATCTTGGTTTGTGAGATGAGTTAGACGAAGCTCAAACCTTGGAAAAAATGAAAATGGGCAAGCCACTATCTATTGTGACAATCAAGGTGCCATAGCTCTAGCTAAAATCCTAGTCTACCATCAATGTTCAAAACATGTCAATATTAAGTACCACTTCAAAAGGAATGAAGTTCTAAGGGCACAATAAAGTTGGACTATATTCCATTGGATCAAAATATTGGTGATTTATTTACAAAGCCTTTCAGCAGAGTAAAATTATATCAATTTTTAATACCCTAAATAGAGCACAATCCTGAACATTTTACATTCCATTATTTCTTTGTCATTTTCTTTTTGCTCCATTTGTTTTCCTACTTTTTGTAAAAAAGAATATTATAATATTAATAAAATATTTATAATATTAATAAAACAAAAAAAGCTCTGTAACAAAAATGATTTAAAATAAAAATTTTGTGATATGAAAAATATTAAAAAACAATGGAGATATAAAAAGATTTAAAAAATAAAAATAAAACTGAATTAAAAAGTAAAAAAAAAAAATGTAAATATTTAAATATACCTTGTTTATATTTATTAACCTCATAAAGCAGGTGGGAAATGAATGCACTCATCCATTCAGTTTAGATGAGAGGTGATTAAAGTACCAATCTCATTGGAATGACTGCTAAAAACATTAGACAAATCCTATAGATTCATGATAGGATTTCTTTTTAATCAATAAAAATGGGCGAATTCTTGATCACATCTCCCTATATTTTTATTCTTTCTTGTCCTGAAGTCAGAATACTATAATTGCTTTACGGTATCCATTTTGCATGTAAACACAATTCTTTGTGAGCTTTTTGCTTTATTGCTATTTCTTTGTGTGGTTTTGACTTGCATTATATAATTGTTTGCTTCATATTATTTTTCCCTGTTCTTTTTTTTCCTTTTCTTATTATTTATTGGAAACTTTGTCAATTCTGTTTGCTGAGCATTTTGCCAATTACGCTTAATCCATAGTCACATAATCAATTGTTGATCAATGTTTTAATAATTGCATTTCTAAAATACAAATAGTGACAAATATTTATGCAAGTTTAGCTGGCTGATTCATAGTCCATGAATTCAACTGTTATGTCATCTGCAAGTCAATACATAATTATACAGATATGCCATACAAAGCTGAAGTGAAATATTTTCCATATATAAGAGTTTACCATATTGCAGAGGCATCAACATGTCTAATTCTTTGTCTGCTAGTGTCATACTCACAAAATGCAAAGCTCCACATTTTCTAGCACACAATCTCATTGCTAATCACCCAAATCCGTGTCTGTCACTCAACTGCAGTAAGAAATAGATTAATGAGTGTACAGCACTGCATATTACTTTTTTAGGATGCAATCTATTTGCAGTCATCACTCCAATGGGAAAAGTAATATATATATATATATATATATATATATATATATATATACACACACACACATAACCAAAAGGTATGTCTGCCTATCATATGGCATAAGGAGTTATCATGTAAGCAATAATCTCTGACAAAATTTAATTTTAGCAATAACTGGAGCAGTGAACTGAAGTCTCTAAGTCAGTAGTTCATGCAGACAGACAGTTTGGCAAGAAACCATTGTGTGAAGCAATCAATCTTGTCGAGTTTTACGAACTCAAGAAGAAGAAATAACAATTTGAATTATCAAATCATTCAAATATTGGATTTGCCAGAGAGAATGAAGAAAGCAAATGTGGAGTTTTCTCCTAGTTTTTGAGTCATGGAGGACATCTTCGTGTCCATCCTCAGCTTGAGTTATTTACAGTGATGATCAAATTTAAATGATTCTATTAAAGCACTTTTTGCACTTACCTCTTGCAACCCTATGACAATAACTGAAGTGTAAATGGATGAGAATATTGCATTGTAGCTATCTCCCAATAGATGAATATTAATCTTGACTGAATTCAAAAGTTCTCTAAGGATGCTACAATTTCTTATGCTGGGAACAAATCACAAAACAGACAGAAAATAAATTAAGTAAATGCACAAAAATAGAAAAGGAAATAAGACAAAGATGCATCTTTTCATTGGATTTATTTAACCTTTGCAGAAAAGAGAAAAACTAGAAGACCTACCATGATTTATTATTGGTTAACACAATTTTAACAATATAAGGTACTCATATGATATCATATTAATGATAAATACAGAAATAGAACTTCAGGAAAACAAGAAGAAAAGACAAACCATCAATAATACAAAGATGGAATGTATGCTCATTAGCAAGAGGAACAATCCAGAATATGTGATATGAACTGGAGATGCCAAGATTAAGCAAGTACAGAAATTTAACTATCTGGGAAGTATTTTAACAGACAATGGAATATGTGTTTCAAAAATCTGAAGGTGCATTAGATTAACAAAAGATGCCTTCCAAAAGATAAGCAAAGTATTAAGAAACAGGAAAGTTTTTTTAGAAACAAAGAAATAAGTGCTGAACTGCTATGTAATATCAGCCATTGAATGTAGCAGTGGATGCTGGACAATCTCTTGAGGAGACTTTTGACAACAGGGATGTACTTCTACAGAAGGATATTGATAATACCATAAGCTTTGAAGAACAATCTACCCCATAGATTAAATAAAGGATTTGATTCAAAAGTTCAATGTATATCACCCGAAGAAGGCCAGAGCATACAACAGCCGAAACATTGTGAATATGACAATAAAGATGAGGACAACAATCCAAATACAAAGGTTGGTGCAAAAATAATGTCGTTTTTGATGTATTTTTAATGTCAAAAAACAACATTATTTTTGCACCAACCTAATAAATAGTGAATGGCTAAAATCTTATTGAATCATTCTTGTACAAGGATTGGTGAAATCTTCTTGGGTCAATCAACCCACTTCCCCAAATCTGATCAAATAGCCAGTCTGTTTCGAAGGGCTTCAAAGATCTGGTTGAAAACTTTTCTGCATAAAGCTTATATATATATTTCATATTTCATGCCCCATATTGACATTCATATGGCCACATTTGAACTAATCAGCACTATGAATGCTATAACTGCCTCAAGCTCAAACGCAGATAGTACACTGTTATAAATATACTATCAATATCTGTGCTTTTTTGAAGGGCTTTATGGTTTGGCTGAGAACTTTTCAATAATACCTTGTATGTATAACTTATCCTCACAAGATAAAACAGGAATAGTTTTATGCAAGACTTGACAGAAAGTTATATTTATCAGTTTAAATATACAGTGTTTTTACATAATATAAATATTTTAAATATATTTATATGTGTATATGTAGATATTTATTTGATTTAACTTAAAGCTACTTGCATGAAAGGTTAGTACTTTTGGAAGAATATTTTAGATGGTAGTAGACACTATATTTTCCCCTTATTTCACTAAAGTATATTAATGTTACATGTTTATAATATTCTAAACTTTGCACCATCTTGTCCTACTAGGGATGCCTGTACAATAATAGTAATTCTAAAGTAGGCCCATAAAAACAAAATGCAATTTTCATCTGATGAGTGTGGACAATTAATAATCATAATTTATTATTTATGGGCACCTGGCTGAGTGTTTAGAACATTAACAAACTGACCCGAGTTCAAATCTCACCATGGTTGATTTGTCAAGGTGGTGATTTCTTATTAATACTGGTGTAGGGAAACAATTCTAGCATGTAGCACTATTAGAAAGTACTTGAAAACTATGCTATGGGTTAACTGAAGCCTTATTAGTAAAATTGGTCAGATGAAACTATTCAGAAATTGTTGATAGTTGTGCTAGCACAAAGTTAAAAATCATTGTGACTATGAGGTTGAGTATACCAGCTTTGTTCAACAACTGGTCACACCAAATTGTGCACTCTCTCTCTCTCTCAGAAAATGTAACTAAGATTTGCTGAGCATAATTGTAGTATAAACCACTGCTTTGCTATGTGGGTGTTTAAAAACCTAATTGTACCTGAGCAAGCATCTGCAACAGGGATTAGCTTCCACTTGAGTAGATGAATATACTCAGAAACAATCAGCTGGCCATTATCTCTGTCTATAAAAGACAGGATGTGTGTTTGTGCGTGTGTGTGTGTGTAACGAATGCATGACCGCAATTTTTGATGGATTTGCACCAAAATTTACATGCACATGCTCCAAGTTAGCGGGAAGGCCAAGACTGACTTTGCATTTCTCAACTCCCATGTGCTTCTGCAGCAGTTTTCATGTAGTCTGTGGCCACTTTCTACTAGAGCCTATAGTTGGCTGCCACGAATAGGCAGGAAGATTCTATTGGCCAGTGTGAGAGCCAACAGCTGACTGACACGAATGTTGACTAGCATGCAAAAAAAATCGATAGCTGCATTCATCATAAGTGGGAAAAATTTAAATCTGCATGGCACTTTATTCCAATTGGCTCATTCGCTTGCTTAAACTAAACGTTGATTCTGATTCCACAGAACTGGGTTGGGTGTGAAAAAGTATTTGTTGTTAACATTCTTTTTTCATTCGGTTTTTCCAGTTACAAGTCCTTTTTTAAAGCTGATCGTTTTGTGTTCAGTTTGTTTTGTTCTTTTTTCTTAACAATGTTTAATATAGAGCTTAGAAAAAATTTGCAGTGTGAGATAGGCAAGAAGTAAGGCATGTAGCAACATCAGCATGCCAAAGGACACTCCTTTAAAGGCAAGGAAGGGCCAAAAATATTTTAAGTCAAGTGATAGCGATTGCTGTATGAGTCGTACAATTTTTGAATCAAGCATGGGCAACGCCGGGCCATGCTGCTAGTTATTGACTATTATTGATAACAAGGTATGTTTGAGTAATGGATAGTGACTCAGATTGAGGAATCAGAGAGCCAAGTTCAAATTCCAGTTGAATCCATTATATTCACTTATGTGCTAATACCCTTGGGAAAGGTATGAATTCTCTTCTCCCCTTAGCTATGGGAAAGTAGCAGGACAGACCATGTTCTATAGCCTTGGATGGCAACTGGTCTACTGCAGAAATGGCAACCTACTGCAGGAAAAAAATCTGCCTCGTCAGTCATGTATTGAAAGATACATGATCACCAAAGTGTGTATCACGCATGGCACATAACTGACTGGCTGATAACAAGGACATTACAGACACAAATGCACATAAATATTATGAATCCCAGCTGAATAAGGTGTTGTTTCTGTATGTACCTTCAAAACAGTTTAAGAATGGATACAAGATCACTCTTTTCCTCTGGGGTCTGGTACAAGGAAGTTAGCAGCAGGCCCTTTAACTGCTGCAAGGTTTGTAATGAAGATTCTGTAGAACAGACATTTATTCAATATATTCCCACTTCCAACACTGATAAATCTTGGCCAACCAGTGCCTTATTGGCATTTGGTGAGTTATGGTCACTGCTGACAAATCCTCACTACAACTGAATGTGAGCAATCCATAAGCCATTCTGTTTCAGAAATGCTCTGACCAAGGCTTCTGGTTATTACAATTTGACCTTTATCAAAGTTATTCAAAATTTCTCCTGAACCATAATTGTGGTATTCAGTACATTAAAATAATGTACTCAATGCTACATTACATGTTTCTGCCATCTATGGTTGTTATGAGATAGGAGCTGTCATTCTTGCCACATGTTAATGGTCATAATATTTTGGCTCATCAATGCATATTTCAAAGATTAGCCTAAGAATTGAAGGTTACATTTTTCAAAACTACTACCTCGCTTCAGGTTAATGGGATTTTCTCTTCCTGAAGGGTTTTATCATATATTCAATAATAATAGTGAAATCAATGCAATATTGCATGAATTTCCCTTGAAATTTTATCTCTTTTTGACTAATCTACCTTGCATATGAGTGGTAATCTTAGGGGGTGATGGATTTTAAATTTTAGGTAACCTCCTCTCAAAATAACGACTAACAGTTTAAATACTTTCAGCATCCTAGCTTAGTCAGAGGTAATTAAACCAAAGAAGGTATGAAAATGAAACTTACTAATTATTAAATTCAGAGGATAGTTCTAAACTTTTGGCCTATAGTGTATATATATATATATATATATATATATATATATATATATATATATATATATATATATACATACATACATACATACACACACACACACACACATACATACATACATATATATATATATATATATATATATATATATGTATATATGTGGAGAATGGAGGCATGGTGAATGTTAGTTTTATAGCTCAATGCAATCTAATTAAAGACCATGGAAAGACTTCTTTCAAAAAAATTTTAATTAATTTTTCTTCTTTTCTTAGAAATATTTTTATTGGTTATTTGAGATTATAAATATATTTCCTGACATGTCAAGAAAATGTATTTATAATCTCAAATCACCAATCAAAATACTTGAAGAAAACAAGAAAAATTAATTAAAAACTTATTAAAAGAAATTTTTTCGTGGTTGTTAATGAAATATGCAAACCACAGAATTTACTTCCAAAATAGACATCACACACATACACAGTTGAAATGCATAGTGATGCTGAAAATAAGGCCTACAAAAGTTACGAGTCACTAGAAATAAAGTATCATTAAAGTGTTAGGGGAATTAAATGTACTGGACTCAATACAAGTTTGGATGAAGGGCACAAATTGAAAATTTTTTCGTTAATAATCTTTTACCATTCCGTTTTGACATCCAAAGTCTCTGTAAGTTACATATTTTATTACTTTATAACTATATTATTATCGTATATATATTATTTTAAAATATTTTATTATTTTAAAAATATGTAATACTACAATTGGTCCTTGTTTTGAATATTGCTGCCACATCTTGTTTAGTGCACCTGCCATATATTTAGAGATTCTTGATAAAATCCAAAGAAGAATCAGCAATGCTATTGGTCCTGACCTGGCATCTCAGCTTTAGTCACTTTCTCACTGCAAAATCTAGCTTCTCTGTGCCTTTTCTATAAATATTTTCATGATAATTGTTCTGATGAACTTTCCTCTATGGTATCTAGATTTCATGAATTTAGGCACAGTAATAGATTGGCAGCAAGGTCTCATCATTTTATAGTGGAAACGGCTCAATGTAACTATGCTAACAGTTTCTTCTCTCACACTTCTCACTTGTGGAACTCTCTTCTAGTTCTTACTTTCCAGTCAACTTTGATCTTCAAAATTTTAAATACAATGTCAGTCGTTATTTTCTGTCTTCCTGTTCTTTTATTGTTCTCACTTCTTAATAGAGTTTCTTTTTTTTTCTCATATCTCATCTGGTAGACTAAGTAATATTCTGTAGTGTTTAGTGATGAAAACAGATAATGATATTTTGCTTGTGCAACAAAGAGGTGGAAAGCCACATATTTCAGTGTATACTCACTCATGATACACAGACATAAGTCCTGATAGGATCATGTAGAATGCCATAAATTACAATTCTTGCTAAATGCTGAACAGTTTCATGTACATCAAAAACATTGTTCTAACTGTTCTTCTGCTCTTCATGGAACAGAAAGGGTCTTGTACTGTTGCAGCAAGACAATGCCCACCTATATGATACACATGCTATTCTGCCCACTCTGAAAAATGTACAACAATTTCTCTGACTGGCACAATCTCTAGACCTATCCCTAATGGCACATTTCTGTTAGTCCACCTACAAATCATGCTGTACTATGTCAACTGGCATGGCATAAAATATTGCAGGATGGTATTTACCATCTATACAATAGCAAACATACTGGTCAGTGTTAATAATACCCAACTAAGATATACAATGTATTAATATGGGGTCTGATTTAGTGCTGTACAGAGGTTTGGTGATGTTTGGTGATGGCCAAAGCCAACCCCTTGATTGTACGCCCCTAAAACTCAAGTAGGTGGGTGATATAGAACCTAGTACTGAGAAATCTGGAAAAAGAAGATATTCTAAATATGTAAAAAAAGATGAAATATGAAATAAACACTTTATTCAAATTAAATATAAACTAAATTTTTATTTCATTTTTTGACTGAATGCCCTCCTAATATGGATACCCAGGATCATCACACCTTCTGTCTGCACTACCTTCTACATGCTATTGGTCTGAGTACTGTTGATACTCCACTTATTTTGGAAAATGCATGCTTTAATCTGTACATATGATCATTTTATGTAATGCAGCTATATTCTTCTTCTATGAGTTGTGTCACTTCAGAACGTAGAAAGATGTGGATAGCCATGATCCCCTACTTTGTGTGACTCTAGAAGTTTTTCTTCCTTTGCTAAGGCCCTCAACCTCCTCCTCCATTCAACTATCCATTTGTATAAGCTTATCAGGTGCCTTCTCTTAAATCTCTTGCCTTCAATATGCCCTGTGAGTGTTAAGTTTTCCAAGTCATCCTTTCACATTATGTGTCCAAAGAATTTCAGCTGTCTTTTCCTGATTTGGAGTGTCAGTGTTCTTTCCGCTGCCATTTTCTTTAAAACTTCCTCATTGTTTACTCACTCCATCCATGGAATTCTCAGTATCCTTCTGTAGAAACAGCTATATTACTAGTTCCTAACTATTCCAAATTGAAACATATTTAGTGTATTGCAACTTTATTTCCATCAGTGTAAAGACAGTTTTGGTACATAATAAATATCTTTGTAAATAAAAAAAATATAAGTATCTAGTGTAGATATATATTAATATTTGTTTACCTGTGCAAGTCAAGTCTGGGTTATCCTCCTTAATAATAGCCTGTTTAGTATTTGTCTAGGTAGGTGTCACTGACAGTTAATTTACACAGTATTTTATGGTGATGAATGTTTAGCAAATCAGGTCTGAACTCATTGTTGAATAAGTTGGCTACATTATGTGAAAAGGAAATTTTGTTGAATACATACAGTGTTCTATACTGAAATTTCATGCAGTATTTCCTCATATATTTTATGAACATATATGGGAAAACTATATATATATATATATATATATATATATATATATATATATATATATATATATATGTATACACGAATAATATTTTTAAATTAAATTTTAAATTGTCAGCATTCTCTCTCATTCATACACATGGATAGTCACATCAATATAAACATCACTTTAGTCCAATAAAGTCCTAAGAGATGAAACAATTCGCACAAAAACTTTCTCCCACTTTGTTATAGATTTCTCATAAATATATATACAGTGTATCACAAAAGTGAGTACACCCCTCACATTTCTTCAAATATTTAAGTATATCTCTTCATGGGACAGCACTGAAAAAATTACTTTTTGACACAATGAAAAGTAGCCTGTCTGCAGCATATATAACAGAGTTAATTTCTTTTCTCCTCAAAATAACTCAAAATTTAGCCATTAAAAGCTAAATCCCTGGCAACAAAAGTGAGTACACCGCTAAGAAACTACACCCCTAAAAAGTGAGTACACCCCTAAGAAACTACACCCCTAAATGTCTAAATTGAGTACTGCTTTTCATTTTCCCTCCAAAATGTCATGTGACTCATTAGTGTAACTATACCCATGTGTTCATAGGGAGCAGGTGTATTCAAATTTGTAGTGCAGCTCTAACACTCTCTCTTACCGGTCACTGAAAGTTCCAACATGGCACCACATGGCAAAAAACTCTCTGAGGATCTTAAAAAACATATTGTTGCACTACATAAAGATGGCCAAGGCTACAAGAAGATTGCCAACACCCTGAAACTAAGCTGCAGCACAGTGGCTAAGATCATCCAGCATTTTAAAAGAGCAGGGTCCACTCAGAACAGGCCTCAGGTAGATCATCCAAAGAAGCTGAGCGCACGTGCTGAGCGTCACATCCAAATCCTTTCTTTGAAAGAGTGGCATAGGAGTGCTGTTAGCATTGCTGCAGAGATTAAAGAGATTGGGATTCAGTCTGTTAGTGTTCAGACCATATGCCGCACACTACATCAAATTGGTGTGCATAGCTGTCACCCCAGGAGGAAGCCTCTTCTGAAGGCAATACACAGGAAAGCCTGCAAACAGTTTGCTGAAGACATGTCAACAAAGCCCATAGATTACTGGAACCATGTCCTATGGTCTGATGAGACAAAATTTAATTTGTTTGGTTCTGATGGCCTTAAGCATGTGTGGCGGCGACCAGGTGAGGAGTACAAAGATAAGTGTGTCATGCCTACAGTCAAGCATGGTGGTGGGAATGTCATGGTCTGGGGCTGCATGAGTGCTGCAGGTATTGGAGAGTTACATTTCATTGAGGAAAACATGAACTCCAACATGTACTGTGAAATACTGCAGCAGAGCATGAACCCCTCCCTCCAGAAACTGGGTTGCAGAGCAGTGTTCCAGCATGATAATGATCCCAAACACACATCCAAGACAACCACTGCTTTACTGAAGAGGCTGAGGGTAAAGGTGATGGACTGGCCAAGCATGTCTCCAGACTTGAACCCAATAGAACATCTTTGGGGCATCCTCAAGCAGAAGGTGGAGGTGTGCAGAGTCTCAAATATCCACCAGCTCTGCGACGTCATCATTGAGGAGTGGAAGAGCATTCCAGTGACTACCTGTGAAGCTCTGGTAAACTCCATACCCAGGAGAGTAAAGGCAGTTTTGGATAATGATGGTGGCCACACAAAATATTGACAGTTGACATGTTGTATGTTAATATTGACAACTTTTCCTAAGGGGTGTACTCACTTTTGTTGCCAGGGATTTAGCTTTTAATGGCTATATATTGAGTTATTTGAGGGAAAAATAAATTAACTCTGTTATATATGCTGCAGACAGGCTACTTTTCATTGTGTCAAAGTGTCATTTTGTCAGTGTTGTCCCATGAAGAGATATACTTAAATATTTGAAGAAATGTGAGAGTTGTACTCACTTTTGTGATACACTGTATATATTTATCTGTGTGTGGATATAGTTAAGTCCAAATTTATTTATATCCTCACAAAATTTATGAGAGTTAAAAATATTTTAATTAAAGAATACTTTTGGGACCAAAATAGGCAATATAAAGGAAGCAAAACACTGAAAGAAACAATCTGTCAGGTATATGGAAAAAAAAAAATTTTCATTGAAGTATTATTTCATGGGAGCTGCCCAGTCTTCACTTTCTAATCTCGATAGAGTTCAAAAGAGTCTCTGAGTCCTTTTGGGTGACAAATTATTTTCCACCCTCTAATCTCTCTCTCACTAATGTTTTCGACTGATGTTAAGTGGAAAAATTATACTGAAACAATTGCTAAGTCTGCAACTACAAAAATTGGTTCACTGTGACAAGCTAAACAATTTTTCTCAACATAATCTATCTTTCATATTTATATGTCTACCATTCATCCATGCATTGAAGATTACTGCAATATATGGTCTTGTGCTCCTGCTATATATTTAGAAATTCTTGATAAAATCCAAGGAAGAATTAGCAATGTTATTGATTCTGACCTGGCATCTCAGGTTCAGTCACTTTTCCAACACAATAACTTAGCTTCCCTATGCCTTTTGTATAAATGTTTTCATGGTAATTGTTCTGATGAAACTTCCTTTATGGTACCTAGTCTTGATAAATTTAACTGATGTACAAGATTGGCAGCAAGGTCTCATCATTTTATAGTTGAAATATCTAGATGTAACCATAAGATTCTATGCTATCACACTTCTCAAATGTGAAACTCTATTCCAGCTTCTTGCTTCTCTGTCAACTTTGATCTTCAAAAATTTAAATGTCAATCATTATTTTCTGCCTTCTTAATTCTTGTGCTTTTATTGTCTTCACTCCTTAATAGTATATTTTTCTTGTATTCTCTAACACTGAGTATGTCCCTGCATCTTAGTTGCTTTATTGCCTTGCTTGGGGTGAAATGATAAAAAAAAAATGTAAATACACACACACACACACACACACACACACACACATATATATATATATATATATATATATATATATATATATATATATATGAAGTGAACAGACCACCTATGAAATGAGTTGGGATGCTAAAGGTAACATCAATCATGTAAGTGACAAACTTTTACTCACATTAATCCTATATATATATATATATATATATATATATATATATATGGGATTAATGTGATATTAATGCAATATTTTATATATTTATAAATATATATATATATATATATATATATAAGATTAAATAAGATTAGGTTTTATGCAATCAATACTTTTAACCATGAAAATTGGTATTAATCAAGAAATGTCGGCAAAATTTTCAGGTTATGTATATAACTTAGATTTATATGATAAACACTTTTTTATTATAAATATTTAAAGTAACATATTTGGTTGTGTGAGGTTTTACTATGCACACAAACATTGTTCATGATATTATAAATAAGTATAAAAAAACTGTATAGTTACTGATCTTTACTTTTTCATTTTAGATATATAAAGATTGCCATTAGAAAGATACAATGACAAAAGGATAAAGAAGATATTGTAATGAGTGATAGGAACCGAAATTTGAAAATTGTTATCAAGTTGAACAGAGATCACAGAACAATCAAAAGTAGAAATTGAAAATATCAGCAAAATCAAAAACATAAAAGAAACTTAAAGAAAAGCAAGAAAAATTTAAGGAATGACAAACCAGAAAAGTGGACTGACTAGCAAAAAAAGTATTTAAGATTATAAAATAAGATAGAAAAAAATGCAGGATATTTAGAACATTAGCTAAAGTTATGAAAGAAAGCAAGTTACTAACTTTAAGTAAATATCAAAAAGAGAAATATATAAGTTTGGTAAAGAAGTCCACAGTAATTTTTAGTGATGAAGGCGGAGCTACATTGGATGGAGCTGATAGACGGGCTAAAGATTGGGCCCTTTGTGCAAATAGTCAGCCAGTATGACATAAAATAAAACATGGGTGGATTAAAGTAATTTTTAGGTTAGTATTCTAATCAGGCATGGTGAAGTCATGGATAACAGCTTGGATTGAGGAATCAGAGAGCTGAGGTCAAATTCCAGTCAAATCCATTACATTCACTTCCCTTGAGAAAGGTATGAATCCTCTTCTTCTCCCCCCAGCTATGAGTAAATAGTAGGATAGACCTGGTTCTATAGCATTGGATGGTAATTGGTCTACTACAGAAAGAAATGGCAACCTACTGTGGGAAAACAATCTGCCTTGTCAGTCATGTATCAAAAGATTCATGATTGTCTAAATCTGTATCACACATGGCACATAGCTGACTGATTCTAATCAGTAAAATAAAAGTTTTTTTCTAAGCTGATAATGGTGGCTAGATAAATGCAAAGAATTATTTTAAGTTCTGGAACAATCAAATTTTTGAATGGTACAAACTGGAAGCAAGAAGCTTTAAACTAAGCAGTATATTCATGCAAGTCAAAGACTCTTGACACTTCTGCAAAACTATTGCCCACCTAGCATCCAAAAATTTCAAAAACCAAATTAATTTAATGGCCTCAGTTTTTCCAGAGATTAGATCACTGAGAAACAATAAAAACAGCTGCAAATAATGTTAAATTCGAAAAAGTAGAAAAAGTTAAGAAAATCAATAGGGTAAAGACTGGTAAACATTGTGAGAAGATGAATTGAGGCATAATGTCGCCATCACTAGTGATCACTTCAAACACCATCATAATCACCATTAGACTCATCCATCCCATTACAAATCCTTTGTATTGTGTTCAGACTGACACCGAAACACTGATATGTTCGTATTGGAGCTACTAGCACAAATGACAAGCAGTACAGTCAATTGTATCATGGTGCTCTTTTTCTTACAGATGATGCCCAACTGACTCTACGATACTGTGCAGTTGACAAAATAGAAAAAACAATATGCATGCACAAAATTAAAAATATTTATGACAAGAATTTAACTATCACACCTTGTGTCCATGTATGTATACATATATATATGTATACATATATATATATATATATATATATATATATATATATGTATACATATATATATGTATACACATATATATATATATATATATATATATATGTATACATATATATATGTATAGATATATATATGTATACATATATATATATATATATATATGTATAGATATATATATGTATACATATATATATATATATATATATATATATATATGCGTTTGTAAACAGTGACTATTACAACTAATAATGCAAGACTCTTCATTAAATCGAATTGAGTTCTCTCAGTCACTGTGTGTTTATCTAAAAATAAATATGCTTAAATTCACCTTCATCTCTGCTGTGTGCCAATGGATTAGTGGTAGAATCTCTGACTGATGACAATTCAGTCGGGTTTCAATCCTAGCTAGAGGCAATCAGACATCTAGCCACACTGATGAGCTGTGATACAGTGAAACAGTCTGTCTGTGGATGACAATATATATACATATATATATATATAAGGACTTGAACCCACAGAAGAAGAAAAAGTAGAGATTTAAACAAAGATGATGTCATTTTATGTCCCTTTAAGGATTCCCTTTCAGCTAACACTTTTTCGAAATGGAAATGTGGACATTGGTGCAATTAAATAAACATCAGACACAATTCACACAAATATATATACACATAGAACACCTAATGTTAATATGTTTAAACTCAGTTTTTCAAATTTTTTTTAGGTGAAATAACAGTAATTATAGTGATCATAATTTATTTTAGTTTTAATTCCTTTCTTCAGATTTCTGAAATGTTGGAAGTTTACATACACTTAATTATTATTTGCTAGTATGGCTTTTAAATTGTTGAATGTTGCAAAAACATTTTGAGTAGCCTTTCTCATATTTCTTAAAATAAACTAATGGAATTTTGGTCCATTCGGCCTGACAAAAATTGCAAATGAGTCAAATATGTAGGCCTCTTTGCTCAAACATACTTTTTCAGTTCTGTCCCCACATTTTCTAATGGAATGAGATCAGTGTCTGTATAACACCTTGACTTTCTTCTCATTTTACTACAACTTTGGAAGTATAATTAGCATTATTTGGACAACCCATTTGAGACCAAACTTTCTGGCTGATATCTTGAGATGTTGCTTCAATATATATATATATATATACTAATCTTTTTTCCTTTATAATGTTATCTATTTTGTGAAGTTCACCAATCTCTCAAGCAGAAAAGCACCTCAACAACATGATATTGTGACCCCCATAATTCCTGGTTATAATAGTGTTCTTTGGTTTGCAAGCCTCCTGTTTTTTCTCCAAATTATGGCCAATGTTTGTTTCATCTGGATGAGCAGCCTTTCAAGTCATGCAGATGTAATAGTCATTTTAATGCTGGCATAAATACTGTTTTTTCTAGCATTTTTACAAGGTCTTTTGCTGTGATTCTGAGATGGATTTGCACTTTTTGCACTGAAGTACAATCCACTCTCAGAAACAAAATGTATCTCCCTTAGTGGTATGATGACTGCATGGCACCATGATGTCCATACTTGCAGACTATTGTTTGTTCAAAAGAACAATATATCTTCAGGTATTTGGAAATCCCTCCAAGGATGAAATGGATTTGTGGAGGTTCACAATTCTTTTCAGATCTTGCCTAATTTCTCATGATATCATACAAAGAGGCACAGTATTAAAGGGTCGGCTTTAAAATACACCTACAAATACACTGCCAGGTGACTTATATGCAGTCAGTCTATCAGAAACCTTTACAGCAATCTTCTGGAATATTCAGTTCAATTTAAAGAGACAGTCACCTTATGTATATGAACTTCTAACCCACTTGGAATGTGATAAAAGAAATAAAAGTTGAAATAAATCATTATGTAACCAATTTTTGACATTTCATATTCTTAAAATAAATTAATATTCTTAACTGATCTAAGTCAAGGAATCTTTACTCAGATTAAATATTGGTAATTCAAAAAAAGGAGTGTATATGCATTTGGTTAACATGTATATAAGCATCTGGCTTCAACTAATACATATATGAGAAATTGTCAGATGCTGAAAAACCAAACAGCAAAGAAAATAGAGAAGGAAGTCAATGTTGTTGAACCAAGAGAGTAGTTTGTGTGCACTCAATGATACAGATTGTATCAAATGCTATCCATCATTGACAAATGTCTATTCAGTAGAACTTCTAGGATGTCAGTTGGCATTGTATGCATGCAGCTAGGATACTGTCTGCCTTCACTTACGTGTTTATTTTATAATATTGTTGTTGGCTGCTGTGTCACACTGAGAAATAGCATGTAGATATAAAATGAGGAGAGATGCCTAAGGGAATGAATGCATGTTCCAGGGATACACAGGTCAGTGCATATAAGTTCCTTACAAGAGCGCACAAAGTTCTTATTTCTTTTCAGCTTCTGAGAACGATCATATTGGTTCATGTTCACACCTCTCAATCATTGCCTGTGTTTGTGTCTGCTTTCAGAAAATTGTAAGAGATGTATAGATTGTGATGCACTAGTACATGTCTCAAATTGCTGATCTGACAAATGTTGTGTGTGTACAATAAAACAGTATAAAAAAGAAAAGAAAATTATCTCACTTTATCGCAACACAACACATAGATATCAATTATAAACACAATACACAAATATTGCATTGCATTAGATAATTTTTATTCTTTCAAAAAGAGAGAAGATGTATAATTCATGTGGGGTTTGATGAGAAAAATCTATGATTAATACAATTTTGTTGTATTCCAAAATAAAAAAAAATAATTGTTTTTGTTATAATTTTATACAAAAGAAACAAAATAATACCTTGTCATTATTTCTTAAAACAGGATTTTTTTTAATGTTATGGCAAACATATTCTTTACTGAAAATATGTGTTAAAGAGTTCATTTTTAAGCTTTGCAATTATCTTCTTGAATGAAATAATGAGGATATGTTGCTTTTAAGTGTTACTGGTTATCATGACTTATTATTCAGGACATGAACGATATTGGCTCTAACACTTGTAATTTCTGAATTTTTTCTTACTTTGAAATAGTTTTTAATATATTTCTACAATATTGTTATCTAGTTTTGTTGTCACAATTCCTGGGACATAAAAAAAAATTAAGTAAAGATGGCTAAATATTAAAATTTTATAGCCTAAATTACTTTTCCAAAATGTTTTTTTCAATAATGTTCACCCTTTACAAAGTCCAAGAGCCACATATGGTAGAGGAATACATAATAAGAGGCACAATTTATGGGGATATGTTGGCAAAGATAATCATTAACCCTAGATCTGACCAGGTTAAGATTGTAGTTAATGAGGAAGCATCCTCTTAGGAGTCGGTTCCACAAAGCATTACTTTGTGGGAAGAAACTGCTTGAGCGGAACTTACAATTCGCCAAATAGAATACAAAGAGAATGAAGGTAGTTGACTACAATGTATATGGCATGTCATGTCTTAGTCATGAAGGCTAAAACTGGTGGAACTTAGGAATATAATTTGTCTGAACACTTTACATGAAAATACTGATAGAACACTGAGAGGCTTGTGACATTTCGTCTGTGGGAAAGGGATTGTAGGGTGGAAAATAATTCATCACTCACAAGGATGCAGAGATGCTATAATTTGCACTTCTAACCACATTTTCTTCCACTCATATCTCATACCATTCATCGGTACCATTTCAACTATAACCCTCTACCATGAGTAGCCCCTGAGATATGTCTTGTGTGTAATTTAACAAAAATAAATAAATAAATAAAAGGCTGATATATTTGGACAGTGAAAATTTGTATATATTGATGCTTCAATGAAGAGAGACTTCTGAGTTTTCTTCTAACAATTTCACACTTTAGTTGGTTGATTCATTTGTTTTTTATGTATTATCAACCCTTTAAGGTTTATCTAATTTTTTGAGAATAACAACAATTTCTCCTGATACAAGTCATACTATTTAACCCAAAGCTGGGGGAATTCACACTTCAAAAAGGACTTTTGACATATTCAATTATTCTGCCGATTTTTCAAATAAAGTATGCCAAAATTATTGCCTATTTTGCTACAATGTTAGATTCATAAACAAAAATATCAGAATTTTGGCAAATTAAAAGAACGCATCCTGATATGACACCATACAATCAAAAGTTATGTTTTTGAATGAAGTTAAAACTACAAGGGTCACTTCCAAAATAATATCTCATTTACTATATTGGCCTGAAACATCACTGATAGATGTTTCCACAATGATAGTAGAGGTTAAAATATAGTAATAATCCATAATTTTTGCTTTGTTACAGACAACATTTAGATGGCAATCTGATAAAATGTCTTCTAACATGAAAGTGTATTGCTAATGAAAACATGAAATTTAATCTCTCATATATAGCATTACATTTTATGAAACTTTTGAATTTGTCAATTACTGTCAGCTAGTGAGTGTGTAGCTTTAAGTTCTTCTCTAAATGTGGCTTCTCCATTCTTGTGTGGATGCGTCAGAGGCTGTCCTTCCTGCATAGATTTTTATATATTCACCTGTTAGTATTTTTTACATCCATGTGTGCACATCCTAGGTGCAGCTGGGTTCATCCTATGATATGCAGATCCACACTTGCTAGCTAGGAGGTAATTTCTCAAGTCAATCAGTCAATGCTGCTAGCTTTTCTAATGTCATATTCTGTCATTATATAGAATAAAACACATACTACACAAAGCTGAGATGTGTAAATTGAATTCTTCCCTATAGACAAACTGTACCAATTAACATTCATCAATACTTACTGAATGTTTACAAAACCCAAACAGTAGATGTGAGTCACAGTTAGGTGACAGCAATGGGTGTGAGAAACAATGTTTTGAGTGTGGTATACATGTTCTTGTTCATCATTGGCAAAAAACATATAGACAATTGTGGCAATGATAGGAAAAAAATAGTGTTTTGTCACTGAGAATTTTCTCTATTCAAAGGTGTTATTATGCTCCCTCTCTAGTAAACAACCTTTTTTACTTTTTCCAGTATTTTTAATATGAAAAAAATTCCTGTCATTCAATATCGGTTGGAAATTTTCTCTGTGATGGCATAAGGTTAAAAATTTTAAGTATATATTTGAAGTCTACTTTTAGGGATTAAATGAACATTAAGGAATAGATCATTTTGTAGAAAGAATGTGCCGTCTTTACAAAAATATTGTTATCAACAAGTATCTGTGAAATTTAACCATGTAAAATCAGCGGTTCTCAAACTGGGTCGTACAACATTACTGGGGATCCACACAAAAAAACATACCAAATTTGGGGTCCATGGTAATATTTTAATGGTCCATACAGTAATTACACTTTGGAATGTTTATTACAACTGAAAGCTGGAATTTCTACAGTAATCTATGCCATATTAAAATACTAGAAATAGAAAAACAACTACAAAACTAGCAAAAAACAAGATCAAATGATGTAAGTTAGCATCCCTTTTACTCTACCTGATGTTTTAATTGTAAAAATTGAATAAAAACTGAGAAGGATATATAAAGGAAGGATTATGTATATAAAGAAAAATTATATAAAGACTATAATTTATTATATAAATTAATTTAATATATAAATTATAAAAGGATTATATACAGAGGAAGGATTAACAGTATTAACCTCTTCAGCAGCATCAGCCACAGGAATTTATTTAATAAGTCTGGACTTTATTTATATTTATTAATTACTAACATATTTTAAAATGGTTTATTATGAGTTATGTTCCATAGAATCTAGTTGTTAAATACAACTTCATTTTCATTAAATTAGTTTTACTTCAAAACAAATCGTATACAATTACTATTTCTTTAATACAATTTCTAATCTTATCTATTAGAAAAAAATAAAATTAGCTTTTTTTTTATCAAATGGTTATGGGGATCCATCAAAAGAAATTAAGAGTAAAAATAGTCCAAGGTTAAAAAAAAGGCTGAGAACCACTGATGTAAATCAATATAGACTACTTGCACATAAATAAATGTATCTATATTAAAACTTACTAAGTTCTACTTCATACAGAACAAGGCCTCTGGAGTACGCTATGAAGAGCTTAGTTGTCTGTAATAATAGTTTGCTATTGTTTTGTAATGGGTCTCCACAATTTCCTGTCTTTTGTAGCTGTTAATAATTTTTGTCTTTTTGTTATCTCTCCTAATCCCTTGTTCTGATAATCATTTACACAAGCTCATTAGGTAGGTTATGCATTGTTGTCCTCATTCCTTCTTGCTTTTACTATGTCCTGTGAATGTCAAATTTTCTAAGCCAGCTTTCCTCATTATGTGCCCTGGAAATTTCAATTATCTCTTTCTTATTCTAAGTATAAGTGAATTTCTGTTTTAGTTTTCCCTAAAACTTTGTCGTTGTTCACATGTTCAGTCCATGGTATTCTCATCATCCTTCTGAAGAACAACATTTCTATTGCTTCAACTTCATCTTTGAGGAAATTGTTCAGCATTCACTGTCATATAGGAGGACTGATGATACATAACAGGTCAGTAATCTTTATTTTTTCCTAATGAAATTTTCCTGTTTTTCAATATTCGTCTTAGGCAAAGAGAGAGAACTGAGTACATGAGTCTAACAATGGCCAAATGAGAATAAATTGCTAAACCTTACTTCTCAGTTGTCTTCTTCTTCTTCTACATGCTGTGTCTTTTCAGAACATTGGCAATCATGGCTCTTCACAACTTCCTATCTCTATCTATAAAAGGCAAGATGTGTGTGTGTGTGTAACAAATACATGGATGCAATATTCGACGGATTTGCACCAAAATTTACATGCACATACTGAAAGTTAGCAGGAAGACCAAGACTGACCTTGCATTTCCCAACTCCCATCGATAGTTGAAATAATCGATTTTTTCATGCTTCTACGGCAGTTTTCATGTAGTTTGTGGCCATTTTCTACTGGTCAGAGTGAGAGCCTATAGCTGGCCACCACAAATAGTCAGGAAGATTCTATTGGCCAGCGTGAGATGCAACAGCTGACTGACATGAATGTTAACTAGCATGCTAGCATGCAAAAAAAAACGATAGCTGCATTCATCACAAGTGGGAAAAATTTAAATCTGCATGGCACTTTACTCCAATTGGCTCATTCGCTTGCTTAAACCCAACGTTGATTCTGATTCCGCAGAACTGGGTTGGGTATGAAAAAGTATTTGTGTTAACATTCTTTTTTCATTTGGTTTTTCCAGTTATGAGTCCTTTTTTAAAGCTGATCGTTTTGTGTTCATTTTGTTTAGTTCTTTTTTCGTAATAGATTTAATGTTTAGTATAGAACTTAGAAAAAATTTACACTGTTAGATAGGCAAGAAGTAAGGCATGTAGCAACATCAGCATGGCAAAGGGCACTCTTTTAAAGGCAAGGAAGGGCAAAAGTCAAGTGATAGCGATTGCTGTATGAGTGGTACGATTTTTGAATCAAGCATGGTCAATGCCGGGCCATGCTGCTAGTTCTATATAATTACTGATA
The DNA here is from genome assembly GCA_963932145.1 of Acanthosepion lycidas. Classification (NCBI taxonomy): domain Eukaryota; kingdom Metazoa; phylum Mollusca; class Cephalopoda; order Sepiida; family Sepiidae; genus Acanthosepion; species Acanthosepion lycidas. Next base: position 52,463,098 of record OZ010586.1, read on the forward strand.
ACTTTTGTTTTTTTGCCATCTCTCCCAGATCCTTCTCTGCTATCCATTCACTGAAGATTGCCAGGTAAGATCTGATTGAAAGAATATCAATTTTATCTTCTTTGCATGTTTTCCTCTGTCTCTTATACCTTCAATCTGTACCCCCGAAATTTTAATTGTGTCTTCCTGGTGATAAGTATAAGTGTTGTTCTTTTAATAATCAAATCATTCCACAATAAGTACACATATATAAATGATTAAGCTTCAGGCTAAAACTGAACTTTAAAACTAACAAATTGCTCTGCTAAATGAAAATGCTAACCATCAATGCTTTAGTATGTATTGAATATATTTTAATTTAAATATACTTTTGAAAAGAATGTCTAAAAGTTTCTTGAAAATCCTTGTTTCATATTGCTTTTAATAATGTTACTGTTTGTATTGATTCTTTTTCATTTTGTTGCAAAATATTCACATATTTAAAATATACAACATTTATTTATATTTTATGCTTCTTGAGGCCAAATAAAACAAAAAATTGGAATAAGTTAAGAGTGATACAGAAACAGATTTTTATCCAATTTCAGGATCTCAGAGGTGATTTGAAAATTAGAATCTCATATTCCTTGAGATCTGATTGAAAGAATACCAATTTTATCTTCTTTGCATGGCAAATTTAACTTTGCTAAATCTTGTGTATGATTTATGAATAAAAATTTAAAACAATGGATTATTCGATATTTCAAACTGGCTATGGTGAAATTATAATTAATAATGATTATTTTAACCAGAAAATGAATTTTTTAAATATGAAAGATTAATATCTCATTGACATTATCTGATTCCAGGAAAAATTAATAATTTTAAATAGATTCCAGGGGAATTCAATCAGGAAAATCCATTCAGACATCACTACTTCATTTCATAACCTGAAAATTAACAGATTATCTTGTTAATTTCACTTTCTGAAGTTTCCCATTACTGTTAGTGTCATTGATATTTATATCCCAAAATAATTAAATATCTTACAAATAGCTCCAGAAGAATGGAAATTTGCTAGGCCTGCCATCTAAAAATGAGATTAATGCTTTAACACTAAAACATGTGGCATGAGACTTATGCCCCCCTTTAAGGGCTCACTTTGAGAAAGATGAACAGAACATGATAGCATATTTGCACAATCCTATCAATATGAAATACAGCATAAAAATGAAAAGCTCCTGATATCACATCTTGTGAAAGCCTGGCAAGATATGGTATAAAGATGAAAATCATCTGATATCACATCTCGCAAAAGTCTGTCAGCATCAAATATGGCATAAAGATTAAAAGTACTTGATATCACATCTTGCAAAGGCCTGTAAAGATATGAAATAAAGATGAAAAGCATTTGTTATCACATCTTGCCAAAGCCTATCAACATGAGATATGGTATAAAGATGAAAACCACCTATCACATCTTATGATGACCTGTCAAAAAGAGATATGGTATAAAGAAGAAAAGCATCTAATATCACATCTTGTGAAAGTCTGTCAATATGAGATATGATATAAAAATGAAATCACATCTTGTGGTGGCTCATCAAAATGTCATAAATTTGAAAAGCACTTGATATCACATTTTGTGAAAGCCTGTCAAGATACATGGTATAAAGATGAAAAGCATCTGATATCACATCTTGTGAAGTCTGTCAACATGATATATAGTATAAAGATTAAAAGCATGACATCTTGCAAAAGCCTGTCAACATGAGATTTAGAGTAAAGATGAAAAGCACCTGATATCACATCTTATGAAGGCCTATCAACATGAAATATGGCATAAAAATAAGACAGTATATTTTTGATTTTACTCCTCTGTTAAAGAAAGTAAGGTATAATATTACATAAATGCAAAATTAATTTTGTTTTAAATGAAATCTCCTGGTGCATAATCAGATGCAAAAAAAATTTCAATTCAATTCAAAATATTTATTATACATGCCTAACGGTTAAATGTGGCTGTCACTTCTACTCCAATAGTTCATGTCTTGCACCTCCCATCTGTGCAATAGCTATAATCTCAAACTATTCAAATGTAATGTCAATCGACATCTCCAGATGCCCTGACCTATTCCCTGTCCTTCTCTTCATCCTTTCCTCTATCACGCCTCTTTACTCTGGCTCCCACTCTTTGTAACCCCTTGCGTGCTAGTGGCATCCCACCTTGCTTGGGGTAAAATGCTTAAATAAAAAAACATTTTAAGCTTACTGAAATCTAGGATTTGGATACAGTCCCATGGATGATGATAGCAGGTTGAAATTTCTTCAACAAATATACAGATTATATTTGACAATCATTTTTCTTTATTGTCTTTTACAAGTGAAATGGCTTTTATTCACTTGGGTAATCTCTCTCTCTCTCTCTCTCTCTCTCTCTCTCTCTCAGTCAACCAGAAATATACACAATGCTTCACAGTATGATTCTTGGAGCATAAAAACTACCCTTTTTCACCTAAATCATTACATCTTCTCATTCCATTTGCTGTTCACTCAGTGGTAGCTTTCTTTTACTTCATTAAATAGACAGAAATTCAATATTCAACCACTGTTGTATCATTTATTTCCCCTATATTTGAAGGCTTTCCATTGGCATACTATACTTGAAAGAAAATATTCAATGCTAACAATTTTTTTTTTTTAGCTTTATTCTTGCAGGTTACTGGTATACCTGTATATTTTCAGTTGAAATATTACCAAATAAAGAATTTTTTTTCCTTAGCAAATAATCTGAACTGAAATTCAATGAGTTTGTCTTCATTTTAACACAATGCACTGATAAGAAAACTTTAGAGAACTTGATTGAGAATTGCATATATTTTTTATCCTTGCTTCCAGCTTTTCTAAGTATGGAGTAAATACAAATATTATTTATAACAGGATATCTGCTAGTTTCTCTGTTTGTCAATGTTTCTAAGAAAACATACAAATAATAAAAGGTGAAAGATTTTCTAAAACCTTGAATTAGATGACTTGCTTAAAAATATTTTCTTAAAAACTTACAAGGAAAAAAATAACTTATCCAAGAGTACCATATTTCAATAAGAATATTGGCAAAACTGAATTAAACTCAGCAGACACTTTTTTCCAAAATTATCATCTCTTCCAGTTCTGCATACAGATGCATTTTGAAAAACATCAGTTTCTGCAGTGACACTGTTAAACAATCCTGCTTCTACAGTCTTATTTTTACATTATTTTATATGTTTCACTTATATATATATATATATATATATATATATAATATTGGGTAGACATATATGTCATTCCATACAGTAACCCTGCCTGTGAGTGTGGGGAGGTAAGTAAGTTGTGGAAAGCAGAAAGAGAAGAGCTGAATGCAAAAAGAAAAAAGTTAAACTGGAGATGGTGGGAAGAAGTAAGATTACTTGATAATAATAACTTAGTTTGCTTACACATTTTAATGTTTAGGTAGATGGGGAAAATTAGAAAAAGATTTTTGTCTCTTATCAATAGGAATATAGAAAACTCATGACACTGGGAAGTTGAAAGATTATTATCATTTCTGATGACATTATTATGCTTTTTAAAATAAACATAACTCTAGTACATCAACTTCTGTATGGGTCATATATCAAAGATATTTTTGCTTGCAATTAGGAACTTGAACAAGTTTCATCTTTGTTCTTTTGTTAATTTTAATAATATTTTTGCCTACATTATACATCTGAGAATTACAAATATAAACGGCAAAGAAGTTAAGAAATCTTTAAAAAAAAAAACTATAGAATAATAAAACATCTTTTGACATAGAGGATAGGATGTAACTTTGAAAATAGCTTACCTCCTCCATGAGTTTCCTAACAAGCATCATGAAAGAAGTCCATAATCAGAAGCACATCTTAAAGCAGAGAGGTTTATCAAGCATTAATGCACTATGGAAAATAAAGGTAGTTTTCAAGACCCTCACACATACGTAAGTACCTCAATTGGATGCATTATCCTGAAAGTATTAATAACCCATTTTGGCAAGGGATGTAATGATGGTTTATATATCATCAAACCACTCCAGAAAATGGCATACCTTTATTGTTGGGAATTATATACTTGCTGTGTTAACCTCACAACAGCATATGACCATATCAATAGAGACTTTGTCTTTTCATCCCTCAGAAACCATGTACTAATTTTTGACTCCACTGGATCTAATAGAGAAACTATATCAGTCCATAAGGTTGTTACATGTCTGGTGAGGACTGCAATACCTAAACATTTGAAAACTCAGCAGGAGTACAACAAAGAGGAAATGAGAACACCAATCTATTTACTCTTTTCCTAGACTCTGCCTAGCACATATACAAGCACAGATGTGAAGAGATGGACACTGATCATTTAAGCATTCAATACCACATCCCAAATGAATTCTACAAATAGGAAATAAACTTCCTGCTTTCTCTTCCATGGTCAATGTACTGATGATGAGGGGAGGGACTATAGCAATGGCATAGGCATTCATAGTCAGGATAAGAAGGATCTGGGAAAAAAAATTAACATCCTCTACCAAGTGTTCATAAAATAGTGCTCAAAATAAAGAAACTATGATCTGGATTTGAATGAGAGCTGTGATGGTACATACCTTGAATCCACAGTAAAAATTGAGCATATAGTTAGAAAATACTAAGCCCTTTCAATAGCTAAGTTTACTGATCATTTATAACAAATTTAGTACAGGAGGTAAAGAAATTGAATATGAAATAGGCTGTGCTAGGAGTAGTCCAACACCTCATATTGCTATAAAACCAAAAAAATTATGTAAAACCTTAAACTATATTCTTAAATAGCTTTATAGGATCAAGATGTTCATCTGAATGTCAAGCAACACAACAAAGCCATTGAGAAACATTCGAATGGTCAGCTGTATAAAACCACCTTCTCAGATCAATGGTTAAAAGTGGATTTTGAGTAAATGGAGTAGCTAGGTAGCAAAGGCCACTCTTCTTCAAACTTTATTGACTGATACTATAAAATCATAAAGAACTGTACCAAATAACACAAAGCCCATCACTTGAGGGATTTCATCAACAGCTAAAATTGATATCACATGTAACTTGAGGAAAAAAATAATGACATAATCAAGATGTTAAAATTCCACATTATTTCAGACAAAAGTTTAGGAAGGAAACACCCATCAATAGTGGAGTGATAACAGCAAGTAGACCTGAGAAATCTATTTTTCAAAAAAACTGTTTTAAGAAAAAGATTTTTAAAATTTCAATGATGCTAACACTGACTGTTTAGTCACTGAATGCCAAATGTTTCCTTATAAGGAAGCAGCTAATATTACATTACCATTAGTATCTTCAAAAATAAAAACAAGGTATTTTTATTTTTCTCAAAAACAAGTTGCCTTGACTAAATAATGTGTTCTTCTGTATGGTGATATTCTATGCATAGCTTAGATATGGCACAAGGCCAAAAGTATGGGGCACCCAATAGGGATTGAACTTACTACTTAACCATAATTGTTTCAGCAAGACAAGTTTACTAACCATTACACCATGATGAGGTGCCCACATGGTTTTCTGTATGGATTGAACAGAAAAACAACTAACAACTGAATAAGATGCTAAAAATGTCTAATTGGTTAAATACTAATTTGAGTCAAAATTATCTTAACTATCTCAGTTATGAGCTATTCACCAAAGAGTGAATAGCTCATAAATTCCCTTTATTAAAAAAACAAAATTATGATAATTATTCTTTCTTGTTGAAATTAAGATTAAAATTTCATGGAAAATGTTGCATTTTGAAAATTTCAAGAAAAACCAGTACTCACCTAAAGTGAACACAAAAAAAACAAACAAACAATTAAGACAAAATTAAGAATATTTCATTTTTTGTTTAAATCTGACTGATATCTTACTATCTAATACTAAAACACTAATCTTGTGTATATGTATGTGTCTGTTTTCACAAGATAGAGTTTAAACAGTACATAATACACCAACCAATTTAGAAGAATATTATACCTTGAATCCCTGCAGAGTGCAGTGCCAAATTTCATTAAAATTACACAAGGTATTCTTGAGCTAGGGCCATTTTTCTGTTTTTACAGCTTTTTTAATTAGAAATACAGTATTTGTTTTTGATACACATTCTTATATTCCAACTATTATTTGTGTGAAAAATAATAAGCATTCATAATGCATTATAACATTATTAAATAAATTTAAATTATGAGTAATGCAATATATATTTATACAATTCACTATAATACATTAGAACTTTTTTATAAACATATACTTGAAAGGTGAAGAGGCTATGTGTGCCACATGTCCTGATAGCAAATAAATAAATAGATACATGCTGGTTTGCTGCCATTACATATTTTGAAATAAATGCAAGGAAGAAACAAGTATATATTATAAAAAATATACTCATTATTTTGAAAAAGACTACACCTGTTTTAAACTATTACTCTAAATTTTCATGCAATGTGTTAACTATGAAGCCCAATGGAAAAAAAATACCTTCTTTAAAGACGGTAGTCTTTAAATACACATTAAAATGTATAATTAATAATAAAATTGATAATATTGTTACCTCATAATTTTGTATCATGAATTGCTTTTAAAGAAACATAAACATATTTTAAAAATTAATTCTATTTTAATGACGTTTGATGACAGCATATCATGGAGTTTAGTTGAAAGCAGGTCAGGCATCTAATTAAAATGTGTATTCACAAATAATATATACTGTATTCCATGCATTATTATTAACCAAATATGTATCAGGTTTTTACTACTTGTAGTAAAAACTTGGTAATTTCTTTCCTTTGAACATAACTTCTGTGTAAAAAGGTGATTGCAGCATAAAAATTCTTCTTTTATATGCTATACTAGCAGTAGAGCCCGGCATTGCCCGGGGATGTAACAGTAAGAGATAGATCAAGTATCGACCATCATAAAGACTGAAAAATAAAATGACAAAGATTATAGTTTAAGGTTGACGGACACGCATGTCTTAATTAGTTTTTTTGTTTTTGTTTTTTTTACAAATTGGTCAAACTCAAACAAAAACATTGTTTTCAATTGTTATGAGTCTACCGATTGAATAGAATTTTATTATAAACAATTGTCTTGTAAATGGAATTTTGAAAGCATTCTGAATGTAAAAATAAAGAAAAAAGTGTGCAAGACAATAAGAAACACTACCTGCCAAAAAAGTGAAGTTTTGTTGAAATCATTTGAAAAATGTAGGAAATCTGATCCCATATATAAACAAACACACACACACACACACAACCTGGGTTTTATAAGTATAACTCGATATGAGTTGTCCTCCTTTCATTCTCGTGATGCCTCTTAATTGTGTTTTCAAATTGATTTTGTGCAAAAACAATTGTGTTTTTCCAATTTTTGGCACTGTCAGAACAACTGCAAGGTAATTTTATGTAGTCCTGTGAAGTTTTGTTGAAATCGGTTGAAAAATGTAGGAAATCCAATCCAATATATAAACGTACAGACACACACACACACAACCTGGATTTTATAATAAGTATGATCTCTTCAGGATGTGGGAAATAATGGATCTCCACAACTTCCTATCTTTGTACTGATTGATTTTTTATGCCTTATCAGTCTTTTGTAGGTTATTTAAAGCCCCATAATAATATTAGATTGTAAAAATATTTTGGAGATAATAATGATTTAATAATACAATTCCTACTAATTAACCCATAGCTGAGGAGAAAAGAGGTTGATCATACCTTTTCCAAGGGTATTTGTGTTAAGTGAATATTACAAACTTCAATTGGAAATCAGCTCTCCAATTTCTAATTCTGAGCTGTTACCCATTACCTCACCTGCACATCCAAGCTTACAGCACCTAGTATTCACAAGAAGTCACCCATCTAGGACTGACCAAACTCAACATTGCTTAACTTCAGTAACTGTATGAGAACCAGTGTTTCTATGTGATAGCCCATCCTATATAGGTCTTAGTAATGTTTGTGATTTCACTATCCTTCCCACTCCCTGTATTTGCTACCCATTTACACAAGCTCATTAGATAGGTTGCTCACTATTTCTCTCTTCCCCTCTTGCCTTCAATATGTCCAGTGAGTATTAAATTTTCCAAGCCCTCTTTCTTTACTATGTGCTGTAGAAATTTCAACTTTCTCTTTCTGATTTTATATATAATTGTCCTTTATGTTTCCATTTAACTTAAAATTTTTCATTGTTTAGATGTTCCATCCATGGTATTCTCAACATCCTCCTGTAAAACTAAATCTCTGTTGCCTCATCACTTCATTTCAGACGAAATTGTCCAGCATTCACTGTCATATAGGAGGATCAATATTACATGGCAGTTCAGCACTCTTTTCTTTGTAATGAACTTTTTTGTCTCTTAATACTTTGTTTAGCTTTTGGAAAAAATATTTTTTTTATTCCAATACACCTTCAGATTTCTTCATCACATTTTCTGTTATCTGTTAAAACACTACCCAGATATTTAAATTTCTGTGCTTGTTTGATTTTGACATTTTCAATTTGTAGCTTATACCATCAACTCTAATAAACAAACATTCTATCAATTTATGGTCTTTCTTCATGCTTTCTTTTATTCAAATACTTGAATTTTCACAGCCATCTCTTCTAGCCAATCAAAAAGAAGTGTGACTATCTAATCAAAAGTTATAGTAAGATTCCTTCCACAACACTCATTGGTTAGGTTGTTTAATATATGCAATGGCATGTTACATATTTTAACCAATTGACTCCTGTTGTAGCATACCTATGGATGATAATGGGTATGTCCCCATTCACATAAACAGTGTAGTAAATACTGTATGTTTGTCTGCAGTTGAAGATTAATCTCCAGCTCTGTTGGCCAAACTTTCTGCATCCAGGCAGAGAGGATCCCCAGACAAGGCTATGTCAAAGGGCAGAGTCTCGTCTCAGGAAACAGCTACCCAACCACATTTTATACAGGGTCTATAGGGAATTTTTGGCCATGCCTACGGGCTTGGATACCCCACATTAAATTCGGCCTTGTGCCATATCTGACCATGTGGAGTGGTTGGTAGATATCTTGCAGTTGGAGATTCATTGTAGAATTCACTTGACTCACTTCTAGCAGTTGACTACTTCTATGCACCGCTGGCGAATATTATACGTGTTGTTCTTGTCCTAAGTATTATTGTTCATTACCAATATTCATTTGATTATTCAGTAACCTCCCCTAGGTTGCAACAACTGACAAATTTCAGTTGGTTAATTCAAATTCATTTGAGCAAATAGTGTGTATACTAAACTTTACAATTTTCAGGATTTCTAAATTTCTACTATGATAATTCTTCAACTTGTAGCATCAGTTAGTTTCTTTTAGGGGATATATTTCACTAATGCAAACATGGAAGTGTTGATGTTTTACCATACTCAAATAGATATTTATTACAGCTTTTTCATTTTTAAAAAACTTTTATGCAGAAAATAAGTAAGATACTTCATCTTTGTACACTGCAAGCAATTTATGCTACTTATTAAATAAAATCCATTGTTACTGTTTTATCTTTTGTAGTTATCTTTGAAATTTCTAAGTTTGTTTATCAAACAGTTATCTTTAACTCTGATGCAACTATTTCCTATGGCACTGAATTGTGAAAACAGTGTCTTGTACTTGATCCTGCCTCTGTGTCTTCATAATAAATTAATAATAGCTTGAAAGGTGAAATTTTGGCAGTAAATTCATTTAGTAAATTTTTAGTATTTTTTCATTCTTTCACTGTCTGCAGTGAATCAGTGAAAGAGTGAAATTCAGAATAATAAATTTTCAAAGTTTATTTTTAGATCATTAATATAATAATTTTATTTTCCTGTTTTTAACAGCTATGCTCAAACAAACTACAAACTGAATTTATTTTTGTATACATATAAATTCTGTCATTTATTTGACTCAGTTTCATTTAATTCTAATTTACCAGAGCTGTAATGTTTATTTTCAAAATAATTCAGCAAAACATTTTTAAAAGTTAGTAAAAATTTATAAATTGAAAATTTATAAATGATAAACCTTAATAAATTTTCAAATAATAAATTCTTAATAACTCACTTAGAACAGGAAAGAAAGAAAAAAATAGCAAACTAAATAACAACCATGCAATTTATTGTACATTAGATTGCTGAAAAGTTATCAGTCTGATCAGAATTTGAGTGAATGACCAAATATCAGAACTTTTTTCCTATTCCTTCTTGATAAGGCTGAGAACTTTTCATCAGTCCCACATAGCTGATGAAATAAATTAATGGGAATATTATGGGATGGTAACTGAACATGGTATCCTGTAAGAAAATTGAAGAGAAGTCATGTTTGGCAACACATGAGGGCATACAACATTTTTAAATATCATAGGGATTAAGTGCCCCAAAATTATATAAAATACAAAGCATTTTCAACATTCTGGATTTTATTTTCTCATTGGATGATTTTATTTTGGAAAATTCTTTTACTAATATCAGAAATATATATTATTTTATCACTGTTTAAAAGTAGCTAAATTATATATTATGAAAATACTGCATTTCGTTTTTCCTTTTATATTTCATATTTGGAATGACAAAATTAAAAATTAAAATTTTTTATGACAATTTGATAAAAGAACATGAAGATTTCCTGTGACTTTTACAGACAAGCTTCATAATTTTGATATATATATCTTGCATTAAACTTTTAACAGTAAAGATCAGAGTTTTATAAAATTAAAGAGTAAAACGTTTTGCATACCTGATATCAAAGGATAATGCAGTGGCTAAATTCATTTTAGTGCCAATGACCAGCTCTCCAGTTAACAATTCTGGAACTTATTGATGATTATGTTATTATTCATGTTTTTTCTCTCACATTTTGTTCAATGAGTAAATCTGTAGAATAACTTAAACATTTTGCAGCAATAAAAAAAAAATGAAAAAAGTATGAAAATTTTTATTAACATTAAAATTCTATTTGAACTGTTGCTTAAAGTAATTGGTACTATTGAGAAATTATTTTAAATGAAGACAAAAAACATGTTTTAAATTATTTCCCTACTGTAATTCAGTTATAGTTTTGTATGGCGAGTTAAGACTTCAAAGATAAAGTTGATCATTGTAGTTTTTACTAATGATAGTTTAGCATGAGAAAAAAATGTCAAATGTGAAATTTGGCAATAGATTTCAAAGTGATACCTACATTATGAGAGAGCTTGGGTTAGCCTAAAGAAATGAAATTAAGCAAAAATACGGATTTATGAAGAGCCATATCAAATCTAATATATGACATTATTATAGAAATGGTCAAAAATGAAAAGAAATATTGATTTATGTATTAATATATGGATTATAGACCAAAATCATTGTGTAGAAATTCTACTGGTCAGTAAGGCAAAATAATGATAAATGTGATGGAACTGGAGAGATGTTTGTTACTACTCAAATAGCACCTAGGGAAGTTCAGCAATGGCATCAAGTATCTTCTTTTATAGGATACAATGGTTAAATTGTCAGTATTTTATATTTTTAATTTTGTGCATGCACATTGTTTTTGATTTTGTTAACTGCACAACATAGTAGTGCCAGTTGGGCACCCCCTGTGAGAAAAAGAACACCATGACAAAATTCACTCTGCCAGAAATTTGGTAACAGCATGCTATACTGCTTGGCATTTGCATTGGAAGCTTCAATACAAGATTTCAGAGAATTTGGAAAGAGTTGGATGATATATCCAGTCAATATCATGGTGTTTGGAGTGATCACTAGTGATGGCAATGTTATGCCTCCATTCATCTTTCCACTCAACATGGAGGCCTACATCAAATGATTTGAGGAGATAGTGCTGCCCTGGGTCAAGAGGGTGGCAACAAAACTCTGCATCATGTCACAGGAGACACGAATCATGGCTGTCAGACAATTTTTGTAACCACATCACACCTTACATCTGGCCACCTAATTCACCAGATCGCAACCTCCTTGATTATTATGCGTGGGGTGCAGTTGAGCAAGAGACCAAAAAAACTCCTTGTAACAATAAAGATGAACTGAAGGCAAGCATTATGGCAGCATTCACCAACTTAAACAAGAAGACTGTCCAGAAAAGTTGCAAGAAATTCTGAAGTCATCTGGAGGCTATGGTTGAAGCCAATGGCAATTTTATTGAATAAATTTACTCTTTAGCATTTCAAGATATTTTTATGTAATTTCGGTAAATATATCTGTTAAAATGAGATGTCAGTGTTATTTTCATTTTTGTGTAATTTAGATGACAATTTATGCATCACACCCTGTATGTGCCATGTCCCTTCAGGACGTTGGCAATCGTGTCTCACCACAAATTCCTATACTTTTTTGGAGCACTTAATAAATTTTGTCTTTCTTTTATCTCTCCTCAAACTTTTTCTGTCCTTTATTTACTCAAGCTCACTAGGTAGATTATGTCTTGTTTCCTGCTATCCCTTTTGTCTTCAAATTTGCATATAAAATTTTCCAAGCCCTCTTTCCTCATTATGTACCCTAAAAATTTCAACTGTCTCTTCCTGATGTTAAATATAAGTGACCATTTTGTTTCCATTGTATCTAAAACTTTGTTTTTGCTCACATATTTTGTGTATGGTATTCTCAGCATGCTTCTGTAGAACTACATTTCTGTTGCTTCAAGTGTCTTCCATCTATGAGGAGATTGTTCAGGATTCAATGCCGTATAGGAAGACTGATATTACATAACAGATCAGTATTCTTTTCTTTGTTTCTAAGGAAAATTTTCCATTTCTTAATACTTTGCTTAGCTTTCGAAAGTCATTTTTTGCTATCCCAATGCACCTTTTGATTTCTGTATTGCACTTTTCACCCACTGTTAAAATGCTTCTCAGATATTTAAATTGTTTATTTCTTTGGTTTTATTATCTCCAATTTGTAATTTGCTTGTTGAGTTGTTCTGTCTTCTGGCAATTGATGTTTAGTCCTTTTTTCTTGCTTTCCTTACCTTTTATAGAAATTCTTGTAGTTTCCTTTTTGTATTTGCTATCAAAACTGTGTCATCTGCATATAAGTATATTAAGCAAAATAAAAGAGAATACATCTGAGGCAATATGCAAAATGACTTTAGTTGCTTCAAACTAAAATGACTTTATTAATATTATTAAAGATATTAAGCATAAAAGTGGATATTTTTCTTTGCTTATCAGAACTTAAACTTAATCTTAAGTATTAAATTAAACGTTATGAAATGATTTAACAAGTTATAACATTTCATTTTAACTGCTAAATATATATTTAACAATCAAAAGACATAAACATATATTTCTCTTTATTTATTTATTTATTTATTTATTTATTTATTTTTAATCATTTCATCCCATGCAAAGCAATAAAGCCACTAAGACACAAGGGATTACTGAGTGTGAAAGATTAAGAAAAAGAAATACATTATTAAGGAGTAAGAACAATAAAAGAAGAGGAATCAAGAAGAGAGTAGATAATGATTGACATTGCATTTAAATTTTTGAAGATGAAAGTATTGGCTGGAAAGCAAGAAACCAGAAGAGAATTCCACAGGCAATGACTGTGAGGAAAAGAAACTGTTAATAAGGAACTTTACAGTTACATCAAAAGCCAATTCAAGCACAAAATGATGAAACCTTGTTGCTAATCTAGTACTGTGCTTAAATTCATAAATCTAGGTACTAGAGAGCAATGTTCATCTGAACAATTACCATGAAAGTATTTACAGCAAAGGCAGAGGGAAGCTACATTATACCAATGGGAAAGTGACTGAAGCTGGGATGCCAGGTCAGAATCAGTAACATTGCAGATTCTTCTTTGAATTTTATTAAGAATCTCTAAATATATAGCAAGAGTGCCAGACTGTATGTAGCAGCAATATTCAAAGCATGGACGAATCCTATATTTATAAATATGGAAAGAGATAAGAAATTTCAAAAACAGCACAGAATTAACAGAATAAAACAGAATATATCTGAGACAATAAGACTTTATTAATATTAATATAAACATTGAACATAGAAATGAATATTTTCTTAGCTTTTCATGAGGTCAATTAAAAATCAATCTTAAATATATATTTAACAGTCAAAAAACTTAAAATATATGTTTCTCTTTATATATTTAAGGGACTGATAAATTTTAGTTATCAGCCAAAAGGTTTAATATTAATTTCTACTACTAATAACACTTATTATTATAATAATTATCATCTGATTTGCATTAATTAGAAACTAAATAATAAAACAACCACAAATAGCAATTTGTTAAGGTACAAGTCCTTTAGTCAGTTTCACTTTCTTCATTTACTCTTAAATTTCATGAGAAAAGCTGCTTAAAAAACTCATTAAATTGTTAATTAATTAAATTCTAAAATTACAAAAAACTGCAAAAGTACATTGTACTTTCATTTTCTTCAAATGGACATTATCAGAAGGCAGAATTTTATATAAACTTTTATAGATTAAAAATTGAAAGAATGCCAACTACAACCTTAAATGGACAATGTTGTATAAATGCAATGGAAAAAATTGTCTCTTTTTTTCAGTAATTGAAACTTTAGGTTGTAGATTACATTACTGATATGTGTTCTGTATAAAAAATACAAAAGGAAATGATTTATCTCTATATTTAAAAATAAACCTAAAACATTATAAAATAAATACATGATTATTTTAAAAGTTTTCATGGTTATATCTTGCCTGCTGCCTCCAAAGTAAATAAAAAATGTCTTTAATGATTAAAGGCAAAAGACAGACCAAAGAAGAATTAACATTTTTAACACATTTATAAGATTGATAAAAAAAATTATGCATTCCTTAGAATCATTTTCTTATAATTTTTCTTTTGTCATTTCCACTCTTTGACAATAGGAAGAAAATTAAATGAAGAACTAAAATAGTGACAATAACTTCTTTGATTAAACTACATTTTAATGTCACCAGAAGGTGGGGGGAAGCAAAAATAAAAACCAATAAATGAATTTGAAAAGATGTTCAGTTCAGAAATAAAAAAAAAAAATTAAAAACAGTTGAAGAATCAAAATGAAGGAATGAATTAATCAAATCAAGGTGGACATTCACAGTGTTTGTTGTAGAATAAATAATACAGATAAATGCAGAGCATCAAATTTATCAATTTATGTTTTGTTTAATTTTTAGTTGAATTATATTGAATCATTATAAAAGAAAACTTGAGAAATTCTGACACTATACATCTTTCTAGAAATTTTATTCATTAAACTGATTGAAACATTTTGTTCTGTTTGAAGAGCATTTTTCTTGAATCAAACAAAATCTGTTTATGAGATTGTTTTATGCAATATGCAGATTGAAACAATTTCCACATTTTATTCATGAAAATAAATTAAATATTTTATCTGACTAATGAATGGGGAAACTCTCTTCAAACTTCTTATTTATTAAGTCAAATAGTAAGGTTATTTTATGTTAGTACCAAATCAGGTAAAGTTAAAAGTGAAAGTGACTATTTCTGTTTAACTGAAATACTAGATGATGAAGTGCAATAGTTGCACAAGATGAAGAAGTGTGGTAATTGCACCCCATGAAGAAGTGTAGTAATTGCACCCTATGAAGAAGTGTGGTAATTGCACCCCATGAAGAAGTGTGGTAATTGCACCCCATGAAGAAGTGTAGTAATTGCACCCCATGAAGAAGTGTGGTAATTGCACTCCATGAATAAGTGTGGTAATTGCACTCCATGAAGAAGTGTGGTAATTGCACCCCATGAAGAAGTGTGGTAATTGCACTATATGAAGAAATATAGTAATTTTCATGATTACAAATAAAAATATTTAAAACTACTCATTGAATGTCAGTCTTTATAAATGTATCTTTTAGTTCTAAATTCTCTTAAGAAGTAGGTTAAACTGTTGTTACTAAGTAATCTATAATAGTTGTACCTATAATATTTGATAAAACAAACAGTTTGTTCAGTTTATTATGTAATAATCAAAAGAAATTGTTTTTATTTCCAGCATTAATTTAACTGAACAATATATTTACCATTTTGTTTCATTATCTTTTACAATCATTCAGTTAACTTACTTTGTTTTCCAAAAAATTATCATTATCAGCAAAGAACTGTGCTAGATAACTTTTGCAGTCTTCTTGAGAAATGAATTTTTATTAAGAGAATTCTGGAAAGACTATAATAAATGATAATCTCATGGAGCAATATCTGGTGAATATAGCAGATCTGTGAAAGCATCCAGGCCAAGCCATAACAATTTTTGATTGGGTCGCCAAATCACACTAGCCTGATGGAATATTATACCCTTTCTCTCAATTAACTCCAGATGCTTTTCATTGGTTATAGACTTCAGTTGGTCAAAGTTAATCGAGTCCATCTCCAGAAAGAACTAATAGTACAGAATTTCCTTCCATCCCCTCCATAAATATATAGCATCACGTTCTTTGGTTGAAGCCCAGATTTTGGTATGGCTTGTGGTAATGTATTTCACTTGTATCAGCATCTCTTGTGTTCCACATTGTTATAAAGTATCCACTTTCCATCATCTAATGCAATTTTCAAAGCATTCATTATATTAAGTAACAAATCACTCAGTAAACCATGCATTAAAGTGAATAATATTTTTAATAATAGATTTTCCTCCAATAAACAATGTCTAAATTTATAATCAAAGCTCATTCATTGATGTTTATTTCTTTTCAAGTGAAGATCTTGTTAAATTTTCCAAAAATATTAAATTTTATCATTTGATCAACCTTACCAAATATGAAAATAATGACCTTATTAAATTAATTTTCAAGAAAATATTCAGAGAAATAAATCCTATTTATTCATCTTCAGAAGTCATTCCGGCCTTATGATACATTAGCCTGTTGCAGGATCAGATGAATAATCCATTTTATAATCCCTTGTATTATCTGATTCACAAAACATATTTTACAGAGTGATGTCTGGGTAAATAATGAAACAAGTTCTAATGAAATGGACAACATTTACATCAGTTTGACAGAACAATTCAATTTTATATTTGACAAGTAAAAGAAAAAATGTCATGGTTTTTAAACAAATAATCAAAAAATATTTTGATAAAACATGCTTAGAGGAAAGAAAGGAACTGAGCCACCTTATAGATGTAATCTGGAAATCTGATCTACCAGACAACCTCAAACAGAGATTCTTTTGAGCCACTGTAGAGGTGGTATTACTATATGGTGCCACTGCCTGGGCATTAATTAAACTCTAGAGTACAAGCTAATGGAACTTACACTTAGATGCTGAGAACTATACTTAACATCTCATGGAGACAACATCCAACTAAATCACAGCTCTAAGATTTCTACAATCTTATGTGAATACTAAATGCACTTTACAAAACACTGCTGACAAGCAAGACAAGCACTCACAAGTGATCTACTGTTCTGGATACCTAAACATGGAGCAAGATGAGTTGGTCACCCAGCAACCACCTACATTAACCAGCTATATTATGACACAGAAAGACCTTCCAACCAGGAGTGTGATGATTGGCGTGATAGATTCATAATAATGAATGTCCAAGCTAACTTGACCAAATAAAAAATCTTCAGACACAATTTTCTGTTGATTCTGAAAGGATAAATTTCTTACAAGCCACGTGTCTTGCTAGAGATGGGAAATAACATTTTTGCTCATATGGTCAATGTAAAAGAGTGTGAGACTGATAAATCACACTGCTTGTAATTCTAAACAAGAGACAGTAATTCTAAAAACCTAAGAAATACAGATTTAAAGAATTTTTTAAGCAATCTATGAAATTTTGAACTTATTCTTGAGCAAGCTCAAGTTTAATTTTTTCATCATCATTGCAGGCTTTGTGCCTTTAGTAAATTTGAGATGTTTTTTGTTTCCTTTGTTTACTTAAAGTATAATTTATTAGTTGATAGAAAGTAAAAATAATTTGAATTTCAGAAAATGGTGAATTAGAAATAAAAAAATAGAAAAGGAAATTTACATGTAACATTTTTTATATGCAACCAGACATTTAAAAAAGAAATATTTTTAAGAAAAAGATTATCACTTTTACAATTAGTATTTTCTCATTTTCTTTTGTTGCTGAAGGATAATTCTTAGATGACAAATCAATGTGAGTAAAATGATAGCAAAGTTTAGTAAATGCCATTTATAGAAGCATCTTTTTCTCTGCAATAACAAGTAGCAATTTACTACTGATTTTGATAGAATTCTATCTTCATAAAATATTCTTCAATAGTGAATTAAACCCAGAATCCAAAATGCAAAATCTGACAATATTTTCACAGTAAAAAGTTACATATAATATTAACAACTTGAAAGCAATTTAATATTTCTGGTTACTTCCTTATCTTTAATGCCATTAAACTTCCCTCTGAAGAATAGGGCCACGGACTCACCACACTAGGTGGTGCAGCTGTGGTTTCTGTAGTAAATTTTTACAGGTTGTAGTTGTCAGCCTCATGTCTAAACAGTTTTAAATTTTTTGTTTTTAATCAATTTACTCCAAGCAAGGCGATAAAGCCACTAAGATGCAAGGGGCTACTAGGAATGAAAGAGAATGAGATGTCTTCAGAAGGAACCAGAAACCTAATCCTTAAGAGGAAAAAATGGATAAACCTCTACTCCTGTTCAAAAGACCAGGGAGGAGTGTTCAAGGTTATCTTTTGTCAACCAAGGCTAGAGAGCTCAGTCTACCCTACTATTGAACTCTTCTGAGGTGAGAAAAGATGAATTTATACTTTTGTTGAAGGAATTCATGATTAAGAATTGCAGCATCTTTTATTTTTTGGCAACAAAAATACATGTATAAACATGAGTCCGATGAACATTTTAAAATTTCTTAAAAATCTGAACTCATGTTTGTTGAAATGATGCAAAAATTTGGTGACAATAATTGTGAGTTCAATCCCTGGGCTGAGCACTATGTGCTTGAACTCAGCAGAAAGAAGGTGAGCAATAACTGAAGAGTACTAAAAATAAGATCTAGATGAGATTTCTCTAGATATCATTAGTGGAACAAGATCAACTACCCCATAGATTAAATAAAAGGTTCTGTTTGGAATCCCCTGTAGATTAGCTAGATTGGCATATACCTGAGGACAGAACAGACAATAGTTCACATGTAAATAGTGTAAAAAAGTCTTTTATCATAACAATTCATATTTCATTATTCAAGCTCTTCTCTGTAAAAAATTGGAAAATATTTAAAAGACAATTAACAAAATGTTGAGAATAAAGTCTTCTATGAAAAATAATTATCTTTGAGCAAGAAAGAAATCAAATATCTGTTTTTATTACTTTGAATGGTGTATTTAAATGTAGTAGCTGTGGTGAGAACAGAAATTATTAAGAATTGCATTGGAATGCCTTGTCAATTTTTATGAAATATAATTAAACCACTATAAGTTAGAGATCAGGCAAGTGTTCATGCAATGGTGGCATTTGGGAGTTTCCATGTCTGAAGACCCAGAAATCAGTGGGAAAGGTCATGACCACAGTTTGTTTTGTTTTTTTTTGTAATAAACAAGGTATTTCAATAACTCTCTTGAGAAGGAACAAAATAGTAGAATCCATAATGCAACTCAAATTTGCTGTGACAATGAAAGAAGACATTGAAAGAATCATAGCAAAGGAAACTGTATGAAGTTGTTCTATTTTTGCAGGATAAATGCACCTGAAAATAAGGCTTGCAAGATGATGGATGTTTTGAAGAATTTAGGGTTCTGAATGCACTGACCATCCATTCTACACATCAGATCTTGCCCACCTGATAATTTCTTACTTTCAAACCATAAAAAGAGTTTGAAAAGGAAGACATTTTCACATGATTCAGAGCACAAAACAATATTTTAATGAACGAATAGCAAAAATTTTTTATTTCAAAATGTTTAAAGAAATTTGACAAATGATGTGCCAATGATCTGATGTGAATATGCAGAACAGTATGTATGTTTTGTGACTCTAGGCCATTCCTATCTTGGTTAGGCTGAAAACCTTTCAACACACCTTCATATATAAGGTCTGTTTGGATAGTATCTTGTATTTAACATTAACTTAGAAAATATCCTATCTAGGGCAAATGTGTATTAGTCCACTTAAAAGTTTTCTTTGAACTCAGGGACACAGTTAACCCAATATTCCTTGAAAAAATCAAAATTGTAGAAAACAAAATCGAGACCATAGCTAGGACTGCCAGAGCTGGGTGATGCAATGCAGGATATTCAAAATGGTTGGATAATTTGAAGACAGTCCATGGAATGCAGAAATTTCATAATTCTATTAACCATCAATGTCCTTTGATTACAGAATTACTCCGTGGGAGAGTGTCTGTTTACACTTGCATAGTAAGGTTACTGCTCATAGGCTAGCAAATTATATCAAGGTCACATGAGGTGGAACATACTCCTGCATAGATGCTTCCCCAAACATTACGATCTTAACAACTTCAAGGGTCTATCATTATCTCTCCTCATAATCTTCACTTCCTACCACCACTTCTTTTATTTTTATCACACACCTCATTTATCATTATAAATTTAACAATAACTTTGAGTGGTTTTTGAGTTTGTATTGGGTGTAAGAAAAGGTTCCATAACCATTTCTTGAGATATTCAAAATAGCTGAATAGGTTTGGACATACATTGTATTAGGTTGGTGAAAAAATAATGTCGTTTTCTCACATAGTAACATATGTTAGAAAACGACATTATTTTTGCACCAACCTAATATATCCAGATTTTTTTTTCTTAGAATATAAGTTTATTACTAAGATTCCAAATAAATTATTCACATGCTAAGTAAAAAAGAAACATGCATTTCTACAATGTTGATTATTTGAAAGGACAACATTTATTTTTAGAATACATAAATGTCATTTTAATGACATTTTTATTATTTCTATGGATAAAATTAAAGTGGAATAACCTGATGTCAAAGTAGTAAAGTATAAATTTTATGATCAGAGCATGAATCTCAATTTAATGCAAGGCATTGATGCTTCTTATAGGAGTGCTATGAAGACAGCTTATCATTAAGTTTTACAATCTATTTCCAACCATTTTAGAGTAAGATCTATTCTTGGTTAAGTTATTTGCTTTCCAAAATTTTCTCCTAGATTAATATTGTTTTTGGATTAAATGAAGGCCATGTCTTCAAAATGTCCAAACAATAATATTCAGAGCTAAAAGGTCTCCACCATAATCACTAGAATATAATTCAAAGCTATTATAATAATAATTTTATATTTTTTATTCTTGGCATGACTTAGTACAGTTTTATTAAAGTTTATAGCAATATAATTCTAATTATGTTCAAATTTATAAGATGCAGAATTATTTACATTTAGCCTAATGTTCTCATCTTTATTGTTATTACTGTCGCACATCCAAAACACCCAAAAGATATTTTGTTGTACATTGATGGATATAGCCAAGATTAACGTATTTGTTAAGTTAGATATTTAGATGCCATAACATAAACAACATGTGGACATAGTTTCAGAAAAATAACAAAAATCAACAAATAAGAATTAAGGATTCAATGTTTGGCCAATCAAATGGATGATCAAAAATCTATTATTTTGGTAAAGTCAAGCCTATCTCTACATATATCAGCAGAGGAGAATTAACATTTATACAGTGATTAATTACAGAGGGAGAAAACGACGACATTGATGAACCAGGAATGACATATCTTCATGGTAAAATTCTACTCACTTCTCCTGGACAAGGAATTTGACACAAGAACTAATGCCCCACCAATAGATAACTGGATTTATTTGTAAGTGTGAGATTTACATAGTAAGACCAAATAAGCTCCCAAAAGCTTATACATGTGATTTACAACTAATGCTTGCCATTCCCACAAAAAACTATTTGCTCTGATAGAGACTCATATTTTTTCTTTTCCACACCAGTGTTGCACCTAATGAATAATAGTTGTTATTGTTTGTTCTATAAACCCATGTTTGTATTTATCCATGTCTCTGTAGTTAGAGGTGTTGCTGCCTTAGGGCTGATAAAACAAACTGTATTGACCACACCTCTACATTATCACAATATTTCAGCTGATCTACCCTCCAGCCTTCCTCAGGTGTCTGTTGATCTATACAACCTTCAGGAAATTTTAAACTGAATTCTTTAATTAATTTATGTAAATAGATTATTCTCATTTCATTGTCAATGATATAGTAATTGTGAACTTCATCCCTAGCCTAAATAATACAGACATAGACTCAATGGAAATGGTGAACAATAACTGAGCATTACTAAATAAAAACATGATGAGATATCCCTATATGTGGACAGCAGAACAAGAAGAAACTTCTCCTATAGATTAAATAAAGTGTTCAGTTCAAGATTCCCTGATGATAAACCAAATCAAAAGACAATGAGAACAGTTTTTCCCATGACACCATTTTTATTGTAACTACATTCACCCTTCAGTAATGTTTATTGTTTTAAAAGTGATGATTAAAACTGTAATAAAACCTAAACATATGAAAGTGAATTTATACATTTTCTTTGTTCTTTATAATTTACAACAAAAATAATGAATACTATTTATTTATTAGAAAGAATTAGAAATCAAAAACATTACTGAGGAGCAAGAACAATTGAAGAGTAATCAGGAAGACAGTAGATAATGATTGACATTGCATTTAAATTTTTGAGTATCATAGAGCCAGAAGAGAGTTCCACAAGTGAGAAGTGCAAGAAAAGAAACTGTTAACATAGAACATATGGTTACATTTAGCTAATTCAACTGTAAATTTATGAGACCTTACTGCGAATCCAGTACTGCACTTAAATTCATAAAGACTAGGTACTATAGCAAAGAACTCATCCAAAAAAGTATCATGAAAGTATCTATAGAAAAGGGGAGTAACTTTATGGCAATGGGAAAATGACTGAAACTGAGCTGCCAGATCTGGACCAATAATATTGCTGATTCTTTAGATTTTATCAAGAATCTCTAAATATATAGCAGGAGCACCAGACTATATGTAATGGCAATATTCAAAGGATGGATGAATGGTAGACTTATAGATGTGTAAGACAGGTTTTAGAGTGAAAAATTGCCTTGCATGAAATAGTGAACCAAATTTCTTAGCAGCAGACCTAGCAATTGATTCAATATGGTCTTTTCAATACTTGATAGCCAAGAATGTTTGCTCAAGAAGGTGCAACAAGTCACTCTCCTAGAGGTTAGCATTAGCCATGCTGATAGAAGGCAGAAAGGGGTCTCTCAGATTATTAATAGAGCAGTTTTGTTTTGGAGGCATTAAAATTAACAAGCCATTCTTTACCCCAGTTAATAACAAACTGTTGACTTTCAACATATCTGCTATAAGAGAAACATAGTTGTGCTGTGAAAAATTTTCAAGGTCAGTAATTATTTTCAAACAAATTCCAAAGTACAATAAGTATACATATCAAAGTTAAAACCCCTTTAAATTGATTATACAAGGGTTTCATTGTCATAATAAATAAACATATACATAATATATAAAGTGGGCAGAGTGTGCAAAATGAAGTTGTGTGATACATCCATTGATGGTGCAATCTGACAAGGAATTACCGATGAACACCAGTATATATAAAAATCATCCAAAATTGATTTTGTGAATGACTCGACAATTGTGCATGTATCAAACTGCAGCTAAAGTAATGAGATCATTTTAATCATCATAATTTAAGCATGCTACGGAAGTTTAACTATATGTTCAATTATGCCATGAGATAAAAAAGGTTGAACAACATTGGCTTATTGAAAAAGAAGTGGGCTGATGGCTTTTATTGCAGGAATTGTATTGAATAGATTTAAATGTATACAGTTATATTGAAGAAAGAACTTTTAACAAAGTTAACCACAAAAATAATTCTTACGCTTGTTAAATCAGAGATGTATCTATCTTCTATGTTGCACATTCATCATTTTAAACACTTTCCTCAAGTTATAGATTTTCTAAAGTTTTTTTTTGTTTTATTTCTTGAGTTAACGGCAATAAGCTAGCTTTCTAAAAAGTTTGATAATGAGTTTAATCAAAAATCTACCTTTAAAAAACAGTTGACTCTAAGATAAATTTGTCTATTTTTATTTGCACAAAGGGATTTGGAATTTTATAATAAATAGAGGAAACACATTGAAGCTTCATATGAGCTCTTTTAATATCTTCTTTTTTTTTTTTTACCTTTCTCTAGAATAACACTGATGTCCCAATCTAACTTTTAAGCCAACAAATACAAAATTCTTGCCAGTAATCTTCTGTTGAGACAAAAACAGAATCATAGTATTGCCATGTTCAGCAGGTACATAAATGGTAATCAATCAAAGAGAAATTCTCTCTGGGAATAATCTTGAGACCAATCAGTCAAACTGTCAGTCCATGTTAATGTAATGAGCTAATAGTCTGATCCTATAGAAGAGTAAATTGTTGAATGCTTAAAAACAACATCTTACACAAATATTCATCATTTCATAGCATCCGTGGAAATAACTTTAATGCAAATAGCCCCCTTCATCTAGACAAATCTAATATTAAGCCTAAAAGATATGCAGTAAAAGATTCACTTTGGATATTTTCTTATAATAAAACCCCATATTTCTGAAGTTAAAAACAAGGAACAAATTACATCATTGAGTATAATACAACCCTGTAGAACTACCATCCCTATGTAAGTTCTTTTTGGAAAAATCGTACCATATTATCTGTTAAAATCTCAATGTCATACATATATTTCACTAAAATATTTAATTTTCTACAATATTAAAGAACAGAAATGAACCGGATGTTTAGACATTGCGTGTTTCTTTTAATTTCTGTCTCAAAACTTATTTTTGAATTTTCACAGAAAGGTGTTAACTAGATATACCCAGTAATACATTTTCAGGTGTTAATTAATCTATCATACTTTTTTGTTAGATATGAATTTATTATATTTCTACATATGAAAAAAAAAAAAAAATATTGTTTTTCATTAAGAAGGAAGCGAGAAAAGAATACAGCTGACATATCAAATAACTTTTGTAAACAATTGTTATCAACATCTGCCTACTTTGTGTTTTATTATCTACTATGCTGAGTACATTTGCAATCATGATCTTTCAAAGAAGAGGTTTTTGAAGATGAGTAAAAATTATTGCACATTAAAAAACATTTCTAGAAGTTAGTATAATTTAAAATATAGAAAATACTACTATCACAATAAATATTATCCCTAAACCATTGAGCTCATGGCCAGTGCAAGTGTCTCATCCACCCCACCCCAAATCTAAGCACCCTCCCAACACACACAAATGCACACACCTCTACTACATCTCAATTTTCATAATGTAGTATTCATATAAAATACAAATTTTATTGTAATCTAATTATGTACAATAATAGATCATATGCAATATAGAAAATATGCAACTACAAAAACTTAAAATAAATACAATGTATTTAAATAAGTATAGTCATGCCATATTAGATCATTCCATCTTAAATAAATCAACAATGTTTTCTGGCAATTTTTAACATCAACTTGAGATTTTTCTTATTATTTACATTATTCGGACTATTGTCCTCATCTTTGTCACCATATTTATCACAATGTTTCAGCCATTGTACGCTCCAGCCTTCTTCAGGTGGTCGAAATTTCGAACTGAACCCTTTATTTCGCTCACTGGGTAATCATGTTTGATGGATGTCAATTATCAGTTAATTTCCCTCTGAAAGTTCTCCACTGAACTGGGTATTGAACTCACACTCTTTGGGTCCTGTCACTGGATCTAACCAACGCCTTTATCCACTGTGCCATGTGTCCTTGAGGACAGCTGGGTATGAATTTCTGGTTATTATAAACCTAATGTCTTCAGCAACCATTTTTACCAGTGCTCATATTGCAATTTTTGCTGCTATCATCCCATGTTTTTACCAGAGCTCATATTGCAACTTTGTTGTTATCATTGCTTTTCTCTGGCACTCCTTATTACTGGTTCCCATATTGTATTTATTTCTATGCTTGGTCGGCTCAGGAGATTTTTGTGCCTAGCATATGTGCTGATTCCTTAAGTTTATGAATATTCCAATGGTGTTCCTTGTCTATGATCTCAACATGATCCCACAGAGGGCGGTGGTCTCCCTTCTCTCTCCATATGTGGTCAGCCACGCCTGATTTTTCTACTTTCCATTGTGTTCTACTTTCTGGTGTTCTTGAGGCCTTACCTTGAGGAGGCGGCCTGTCTCTCCTTTATATTCCTTTTTGCAGCTGGACGGGATAGCATACACACAGTCTTTAGTCATGTTCTCATAAACATGGCGACAAAGATGAGGACAATAGTCCGAATAATGTAAATAATGTACATAGTACCTCATCTCAGAAATATAGACAGACTCTGAGATGTTTCTTGTTAAAAAGTTGAATAACTGAGCACATTCAATATTATGGATCAAAACAGTGAATTTTATATAGTGTTTTTTAAGACTTAGCACAACAAATTCATTGAATTGGACAAAGAAAAAAGAGACCCCAGAATGACGTCAAAATCTTTGATAGTTGCGTTTCATTTAATTTATAACATATGTAAAAATAAGAAATAGAAAACAAAACAAATGTTAATAAGATATGGAGGATCACAAAGCACTGCCCAGGGCCCTAATCAGGGCCCACCACCAGTCCAGCACTGGCCTTCATCAAGCTTATATATTAGTGTATACATTATTAACATGTTGACTGGAAGAGGTCAATTACTAAATCTGACTTCAAACACCAAACACCAAACACCAACTTTATGATAGCCAACTTAGGCAATAAAAACATTTATAAGCTAACTTATAGTTTCAATGGAAGTTTTAACATTGTTTTCACACTAAAAGTATAACTGAGAATAAACTCTTTGATGGCATGAGATAACTTGTGGTCAGCATCAAAATACAAACTACAAACCACATGTTATCTTGTGGTTAGCAGTCATTGTTTTAAACAAATGTTTATAGTAATGTAATGTAAAAGAAGAAATTACTGCACACAATAATCTTATAAGTTGTTTACATACAGTAAGCAATTATCAAACTTTATTAGTCAAAAGAATATTATAGAAGTACAAGCTTTAAGTTGCTAAAAGAGAATATGCCATTCACCTCTAGTATCTTTTTTGTGCAACATGAGGACATGGACAGTCAAGACTTGCCACAACTTCCTACCCCTTGTAATTCTGAGCAATATTGATCTCCATACTCTCCCTCTCAGGTCCTGTTCTGTTATCCATTTATGCAAGCTTGTTAGATAAGTTACTTAATCTTACTCTCAGCCCCTCTTACCTTTAATATGTCTTGTCAGTGTCAATTTCTCAAAGCCTTCTTTCCTCATTATGTGTCTTTTAGATATACGGAGAACGTTACAAGTGAAAATAATTGTCGAAAACTTTAAGCAAAATTAATATTAAAATTATTTTGGGTAGTTTTGAGATATATTTTTAAAATATCTGGGATAGATTTTTTAGGCTGATTATGTAAATGTATGTTTTTTGGAATGGATATAGATTTAAGAAGCACTTGAATATATTTTATTACCTTTTAGCTATCTGAAACAGATTTTTTCATGAATGTTTTATACCTATTCTCATTATAATGATACAAAACAAAGAATTATATTTGAATGCATAATTTAATGTAGGTTTTATCTGGTCAAACATGATTGAAAAAATTAAGAAAATAGATGTCTTCCTATAAAAGTGACTCTTGTATGTTTATCAGTTAAATTTGGAATTGAAAACGATAAATGTTAAGAAAATAAAGATACCTTTTCTCATTATTTACGAATTAATTTATATGAGATATCTATATTATATGAGTAAGCACAGACTAAAAATAACTTACATTATTTTGTCCACAATACAGAAGATAATTCTTTATTAGTTGCATAAATAAAAAATGTCATATTCTTTGGTTTTGTGAGTATTCTTTGGGTGATAATGCATTTCTTTTAGAGAGGAATTCAAGATACAAATGATATCCTGAAACATTTAAAAGATATGACTTTGTAGACAATTTTAAGCTTTTGTAAACAGAGATAAATCAACATATTTGAAGATCACAAAATATGACTGACTTGGTCTGTGTTCCCATGGGAGTCACTAGGTACATTGTTCAAATTATGCTATCTGTGAAGACAGTGGTGGGTCTAAAAAATATTGGTTGCCTGGAGACAAAAGGGGCCCTTCCACAACTACAATGGTGTCATTTAATTTTAATAAATGATAAGTAACATTTTTAAAAATGCATAGGCTGGAACAATTAAAATTTTTGTGGAAAAACAATGTCTTCATAATTCCAGTGTACATATACTGGCAATAGATACAAAATGTAAATACAGAATGTTATAATTTAATTTTTTATTTACTTTTTTGTAATTTTAAATAAATAAAATTTTAAAATTTTAAATAAAATTACAGTTGATATTTTTAAATAGTTTATTGCACAATTTATATATTAACAGATAGTTCAAAAACCTTAGGGAGCATTCATGCAATTAACTATATTAAGGCAATCATTTATGCCCACCAGATGATTGTATAAATCTACCAATAATTTCTTTAGCATTCAATTCATCTAACAATTTATTTTCAATTTATAGTAAGCAACATGTATGATTCCAAATTCTCCTCAGTAAGTGAATTGCTTAACCTTGTTTTTATGATATTTAGCTTTGAAAATGTCCTCTTACATTGGACTTGAGTAATTGTTCATGTGCAGATGACTTTATAAAGTCCTTATTCATTTTTATTACTAAAACTATTGTTTCTTTATTGCATTCTTATTTGATAAAGGAGCCCACTTGCCTGTCCAGTCCACCTCTGTGTGAATATTTATCTCAAACTCTTGAAAATATTGTGAAAATGACAAAATTGTATTTTTGGAAGTAACTGTCCTCAAAAAATAAACAGTGCTTGTATATATTTGACTTATTCCAATAAGTATTTGTAAATGTTATTTTACAAGTAAATAAAACGCAGAGCTAATACTTGAAATTGAAAAAGGATATTGAGTAAAAGCATATCCTAAAATGTAATTACAGAGGTCATAAAATAAAAAAAAATATGTTCTTTGCATAGTAATTGATATTTGGGTAATTCCGTCTTGAGAAACATCAAATATACCCCCCCTCCGATATGATGTAAACTACCATAAAATTAACAAAAAAATAAAAAAAATCCTTATTGCTAATTAAATTAGCAATTTGCTTCATACATTATATGACAGCGATATGAATCATGTAATTTGCAAGTATTCATCATTTACCAAATAAAAGATATATTTGAAGTAAAAAAATTAAAACCAAAGCATGTGCCACTAAAAGTTTATTGGAAAAGTTTTTAAATCAAGGTATCTTATACATCCATATATTTTATTTTCTGCAAAGGAATATATATATATATATATATATATATATATATATATATAATGCATTTAAATGGTGGCAAGTAAACTTAATTAGATGTACAATATACACCAGGTATTTGAGAACACATCTTTTAACCAGTTATAAATGGAAGATGACTTACTGTAATGTTATATGGTATGCACCAAATGTTTTAACATACTTATTTCTCTTTCATATTTAAAGTTAACATGACAGCTTCAAATTTACAAGGAAAATAAAAAGGCATGGTGCCATGTTTTTTTAGTTGCCCATCTCTAGCAGACAGCCATGTGTCTAGGGAAATAGCAACCTTTTTTTCAACTGACCAAAGGAACTAGATGAATTGCATGAACCCCACAGAAGTACTCATAAGATGCATACTAAATTCATGCTGTCTGTATTGATTGCTACAATACCCATTTTCTTCCTGTATGACCTCTAGGTCAATACACTTTTCGCAATCACATCACCCTCCCAGCTTTCTTGATTTGAATGTGACCTCCTAGCTTTCAGATTTGAATACTGTTATGGTCCAGTTCCTTGTACCACGGTGATAGTCCAAGGTAGAACCAATAAAGAAGAACTCGAACACAGGTATGGAATAACACAGATATATTACAAACAGGAATATATACAGAGAAGTAGAAGTTTTGGTATGAACAATCTGGTTTAGTAGAGAGAACAATGTAGTCTTGACCAGTATCACTATTCCAATGTCTTGCGGTAATTGTCTGAACGCGACTCTGTTTCGGATTGCCTCTGACTCAACTCTTGATTCGACGTGAACTACTGACAATATTTAGTCACCCCCACCCCACATGGGCATCATGCGGCACAAGGCCGGTTTAATGTGGGATCACTGAGCCCATGGGCTCGGCCAAAAATATGCCCATTGAACCCGTATAAACGGGTTCATGGTCAGTTTACCTCCCCAAAAGAGAATCCGCCCTTTGGCGTAGCCTCCTTCGGGTTCCTCCCCATCCAAAGGCAGAGAGTTCAACCAAACAGCCAGTCAAGACTTGAACTACTGATGATATTCAGTCACCCCCCCACGAGGGTATCATGTGGCACAAGGCCTTTTTAACGTGGGCTCTCCGAGTTTACCTCCCCAAAACAGAATCTGCCTTCGGCATAGCCTCCTTCGGGTTCCTCCCCGCCTGGAGGCAGAGAGTTCAACCGATCTGCCCGTCATGAACGACTGACTCAACTTGAATTACTGACGATATTCAGTCACCCCCCCCCCATGAGGGTGTCATGTGGCACAAGGCCTTTTTAACGTGGGCATTCCGAGCCCATGCGCTCGGCCAAAAATATGCCCATTGAACCTGTATAAACAGGTTCTGGGCCGGTCTACCACCCCGAAGGAGACTCCACCCTTCGGCATAGCCTCCTTTGGGTTCCTCCAGTCCGTAGAATGAGAGTATAACCAAACAGTCGGTCAAAAATTGAACGACTGACTCTTTGCCTACTCCTGAGACGCAGTATTTATTAAGTATGGAATAGTCCATTATTATTATTATGGGTAAGATCCCATAACAAATACTTTTGACTAATATGAGGGTTGCACTAAAAGTAATGCTTCCTATTTTATTATTTTAACACACAGAAGAAGATATTGGTAGTATAACAGTAGAAGTTGAACCTTCCCACCAATAACCCATATTTTTTTGTTTACCAGGGTAAAATGGCATCAAACTTGAGTTGAAACTGGATTAAAGCAGAGGAGTAATCATTGAATTCCTCCCTACAGCACAAAACTGCATAGTTTGACAATCATTGGTTTCTGCAAACATTCAATGAATGTAAGCACAGTTAAGTAGTAATTAAACCCTTTTAACAGTAGAAAGCCAAGTATTGTGTGGCTGCCAAACCATACAATAATGAATGTCTCAAAACTGTATAGCCAGGAAAAATAATATTTTGTATTTGAGAACTTTGCTCAATTCAACTGTCTTATTGCACTCACTTTATCTGTTGCAGTTTCTGTGAATATGGATACATAGTGTATTACTTTGGAATGACCCTGTTCTGTTAAGGGTGTGGTCAAGAGAGTGAATAACCAACAACCTTACAATACTAAGAACACATTGAAAGCTGGCATCATGGATATAATTGCTAATATGGACAAAAACCACCTGATCCCAGCATGTAATTCCTTTGTGACCACATCAAGGCCTTTTTTAAAGCTGAAGCCGGTTTTAATGGATAAACATTTTATGTTTTACTCAACTGAACATGTATACAATTTAAAAAAAAACCCACTGATATTTTTGCAATTGAACATCTTTATTTTTCTCTATAATTTGTCTCAATTACCTGAAACATCTTGTATAATTAAAATATTAAACACATATGTATACAATTAAATTTAGTTAGAACACAAAAGATTAAAACAACTTTGTATCAAAATCTGTTATTATAATGATGAAAGTGTAGTGCCAGTATTTTTTGCATAACTATTTGTATATACACTCATATACATGCAAATTGCATAAGATATATATATATATGAATGAAAAGACAATTGGAAAACTATACTTTTAGATGATGTGTTTGTCAAGGCAAAGAAACTTCATTTTTCTTTGTTCTTTTTTGAGTAAACTAGATGACGTATTGGACATTTCAGTTAACTAATTTCTTATTGATTGTCTTTAATTTTAAAATTTCCTTTCAAAGATGCTATACGACATAATCTAAGATCCAACACGTAATTTTTTTCAATTAGTGTTATGGTAATTATGGTAATTTACCCATGTATGCATAAACTCTCCCAGCTATAAATAGGAGCAGGTACTGCCTTTTGGAGAGGGAAGTTTCCAGCAGTCAGCTCTGACAGTCAGACCAAACATTCTTGCTGTATCACTCTTGTTTGTATATGTTTGCATTACTGTTTCTGTTAATATATTTGTTTAACTCAATTCCTCTCTTTGTGTTTTTATTTCTGGCCCTAACAACACCACAACAATTAGCATACTGAATATTTATGAGGGTTCTTAAATTTTCAAGTTGAGTAACTGTCAAATATATACGTGTTTCAAAATAAAGCCATCATATTTGCCTTGATAAAGTCCGAGTGACAAAATGTGTCAGCTAAAACTCTATCATGTATATATATATATATATATATATATATATATATATATATATATATATATATATATATAAATAAGTGCATGATGTGAGGTGTGGTGAAAGGTGAGGAGGAGGAGTGGAAAATCAAGTTTATTGGAAATGTATCAGTAGGGGATTAAATGAAATATACATATGTTCTTTATATCCCACTTCAAATGAACTTAAAAGGAACTTTTTTGTCATAATTTCCAATCAATGGTTCAAAAGTTTTTTTTTAAATGTATATATATTTCATTTAATCTGCCACCAATACATTTCCAATACACTTGATTTTTCACCTCCTCCTCCTCCTCCTCAGCTTCTACCACACATCATGTCGTGTGCTTATTCATTCATATTTTTTTTTAAATACAGCACTGATAAATTTTTTATTTTTAAAAAATAAAGCATTAGGAAATCAATTAACCAAAATCACCTGAAGATAACCGAGAGGTTGAAACCAAGGTACACAGAATCAGTTAATTTCCTAATTTTTTATATTTAAAAGCTCCACATGTTAAATTCTTATCTATTTTAATACTACTCTATTAACTTTTATATATATATATATATATATATATATATATATATATATATATATATATATATATATATATATACGAGGATACTGGACAATATAAGGATAAGCGAAGATTGGGAGCCCCAAGAAAAACAACAGTGCAACTAGATAGATGAATTCATAGGCTTTCCAAAGCCAACCAAATACTGATGGCCATGGATATTTGCAGCCAATTATCTGGTAAAAATGGCATTAGTTTTACACTGCAAACTGTCCAAAACCATCTAAGAGAATTTGGATTATTCGGGTGCTTTGTTAGAAAAAAGCTAATTATTTTGGAGAGGAATCAACTCAGGCAGCTGAATTTTGTGAAAGGTCACATTCAATGGATGGTCGACGACTGGTGTAGAGTGACGAGTCATGCTTTTGCATCTTTGGATCAGATGGAAAAACCTTTGTGAGACACTGCCCAACTGAGGAATTCCATCTTAAATGTGTCAAAAAGACATTGCAAATGGCAAGCAGGGATGTAATAGTGTGCGATGCATTCAATAGTTTTGATATTGGTCCAATTGTTAAAGTTGATGAAAAACTCAACAGTGTAGGCTATATGCAACTAGTTAAGAAACATGTTCTGCCATATTTGACTGACCAAATGCCACCTGGAACTATTTATCAACAAGATAATAGCTCCATTCACAAAGCCAAAAATGTAATGCAATTTTTTGATCCCCATAATATGGATGTCAGTAAGTGGCCTTCACAGAGTCCGGACCTTAATCCAATTGAAAATTTATGGAATTATATTTCTAAAAGTGTTCACACTAAAAAAATGATAAATTTAGCCCAATTATACGATTATATTAAGCAAATATGGCAGAGTATTCCAAATGATTTTTGTGCTCACTTATCAATGTAAAGCTGTAATTAATAATAAAGGTTACAGCACTAAATATTGATAAATATTTTGGGGTTGTTTTTGCTCATTTTTGCTATAACTTTTTGCTTTAAATATAATGATACCCATGCAGTCTTAAACTTATTTTGCTGGCAAATTGGGATAATTTAAATTAATCCCGCATTAAAATTTTTCAAGTTTTAGAAAAATATAAAATTTTTTCATCATTTGAAAGAGAAATAAATTCTGCATAAAGTGTACACAATAAAACTAATTTATATTGTTTTATTAGAAATATATTCTGAAATGAATAAAACTTTAACCATCGGTTTTAAACTTATTTTCACCAGTGTGTGTGTGTATGTATCAGAATAAACTAAGGGTTGAAGAGAAAGAATAAAAACAAACCAGCAAAATCCAGCAAAAAAAAAAAAGAACAGACTCCTACCTTAATAAAATGAACAGTCCTCAATGCCTGTAGAAATAAGAAACCCAAAATTACAGCTGTAGTGATAACCATAATGAGGAATCCATCTTGAGAAACCAACCCTATTAACTGTTACTCTGAGTTACACACCAACTGAGATCATCAGACAATTATGATTACAAATTGCTACACAAAATCTTTATGCACACATACAGACACCCATATAAATGTAATAAAAATTTTCATGTCCTTTATTGACATGGCTGTCAGTTCAACACATACAAATTCTTCAATCAAAATTAATAAAATTTCAGAACTATTTTTTTTTTCAGGTTGTGCAGCATATTTAAAAATAACTTTGGAACAGATATTTTAGTCTGTCCATGTAAATATATGATTTTGTAAAGATATATTTACTCTCAAGGTCAAATTTTCTCTTTATTGAATTTTTTCAATGAAACCTTTGGCAATTTATTACATTTATAATGCTTTTATATTCATCGTTTAGCATTGATATTTTTATCTGCCTTAAAGCACAGAAATTAAATAAAGAAATAAAATCTTTGTGATCACAAAAATATTGAACGGGTGTTCAGTATGAAAAAGTGAAATAAGCACAAAAGTGGCATTAAATTTCTCATTCATAAAATCATTTAAAATACATTAAAGAATTGTAGAAATGTTTTTGAGAAAGAAAATGGTCTTTTAAGTAGAGGCAAATTCTATGAACTGTTTCTTTTGTTAGAATTGATTTTTCTCTCAATAAATGAATATGTAACTCAAGATACTTAATAAAAAAGAGGCCTGAATATAAAATTTTATGATCATCCATCTTACGTACAAGAGGCTGATACTTGAAATAATCATAATAAAGAGTATATCAATGATTTGTGTACATTTTCTTCAAGACATGATTCAGGTAAAAGTAGTCTTCAGGTAAAGATGCTGCCTTAACTTCAAGAAATGTTAAAAAAAACAAAAAACAATCAAAGGTAACAATAGCACAGAGTAATGCACTAGAATTGAATGTTTGATATGAAACATTCCAATCTAACTTGAGTAGTTTCTAATTTTAAACATTTTTTTTTGTCTAAATTGATTCTTGTCTCTAATGACAATATTTAATCACTAGTCCAAGTTGAAAAATTACAACAGAAGTTGTGCATATTTGAAAAAAAATGAATCCTAAAAAACACAACAATACAAATGGCAAAGAATGATTTATAAATATAAGGAGAGGAAAAAAAAGTGTGCAAAGAGGGAGATGTAACGCCTGTGTTGAATACTGATATAATATTTTGCTAGAAGATCTGTAGATATAGTTGTGACTCAATTCTCTTTCTAACAAGTCTTTCTCCATATATAAATGATTTTGTATTGTTTTACATCAAGGCAAACACATGTGTATTGTTCTTTAACATGATAAATGCAACAGAAAGTTTATTCCCTTAAGCAGCTCTTCACATTCAACAAGTATAAAAATATTTCTCAAATATCACACCGAACAATTCCTATATATACATATTTTATTTTTCTCTCTAGGTTTGCCATTTTTATAAGATATGTTATAAGTTTGTATATTGTACTGACAAATAAATATTTTTCCCTGTTTTCTTTGTCTAATATCTAACTATATTTCACTAAACAGAAATTTATTTTTTCAGAAAAAATAATCAGTTGATTAAAAAATATGTTAACTATCATATATACTCTGTTAGATTTTATTATGCAAGTTAGTATTTTAACAATAAAACAGGTACTCAAAACCAATATTGCTGAAATATATTCATATTTATGTGAGTAAAATATTGTGTAAGTTTCAGCTTCTATCTAAAAGATCTATCAAAATTAAAAATATTGATAATAACTCGTTTGGGGACAGCCAAACAAACTAAATACAGCATAAGTTCTTATAATAAATAAATATAAAAGTGTTACACTTTCCATCGTCTTTTAAAAACACTCCCCAGATAATTGTTGTACTTGATTTTGCTATCTCCAATCTGTAATTTATGTATTGGGCTGTTCCCTTTGGCTGACAACTATGGATTGTCTTCTTACAATAGACGCTTAGTCCTTTCTTCTTGCTTTCCTTCACAACCTTCTGTAGGAGATCTTGTAGTTTCCTTTCTACATCTGCTATCAACACTGTTTCATCTGCATATCTTATGTTGTTAAGATTGTGGATGCCAGTGATAAATCCTGGCAGGACTTCTAATTCTCCCAGGATTGCTTCATTGGATAAGTTCAGTGAGAAACCACATAATTGTCTTAAACTACTTTCTATTTTTGTATATTTACTGAATTCATTTTCTGTATGTATGTAGGTGATTTGCTCCCAGTATAGTTTCTGGATTATTCTAATATCTTTGCCAAATATGTCAAAGTTACCTAGCAGTTCCAACAGTTGTTTGTAATGTACTTTATCAAACACTTTTACTTTATTACTTTATCTATTAACACTTTAACACTTGTAGGTTTTGTGACATTTTATCTATTAACACTTTAACACTTGTAGATTATGTGACATTTTATCTATTAACACATTAACACCTGTAGGTTCTGTGACATTTTATCTATTAACACATTAACACCTGTAGGTTCTGTGACATTTTATCTATTAACACTTTAACACCTGTAGGTTCTGTGACATTTTATCTATTAACACTTTAACACTTGTAGGTTCTGCGACATTTTATCTATTAACACTTTAACACTTGTAGGTTCTGTGACATTTTATCTATTAACACATTAACACCTGTAGGTTCTGTGACATTTTATCTATTAACACTTTAACACTTGTAGGTTTTGTGACATTTTATCTATTAACACTTTAACACCTGTAGGTTCTGTGACATTTTATCTATTAACACTTTAACACTTGTAGGTTCTGTGACATTTTATCTATTAACACTTTAACACTTGTAGGTTCTGTGACATTTTATCTATTAACACTTTAACACTTGTAGGTTCTGTGACATTTTATTTATTAACACTTTAACACTTGTAGGTTCTGTGACATTTTATCTATTAACACATTAACACCTGTAGGTTCTGTGACATTTTATCTATTAACACTTTAACACCTGTAGGTTCTGTGACATTTTATCTATTAACACTTTAACACTTGTAGGTTTTGTGACATTTTATCTATTAACACTTTAACACTTGTAGGTTTTGTGACATTTTATCTATTAACACTTTAACACTTGTAGGTTCTGTGACATTTTATTTATTAACATGTTAACACAGGCTTTTTGATATTATAGAAACTTCTATAACCACTGATATGCATCCCTTCTTGAATTGCATTAAAATCACAGACCTTCAAATAAGGTCATTGGCAGAATAGCCAGATTGTAATCTTGCTCAACAGCAAGAGTGCCCCTTATATCAAATAAAAATGCAATAAATGAATAAATGCAAATAATTGTTTTAGTAATAAAAAGAAATAAGAACTTTATAAAGTCATCAACATACAAACAGTTACTCAAGTCCAATGTGAGATGACATTTTCAAAGATAAATATCATAAAAACAAGGTTAAGCAATTCACTCACTGAGGAGAATTTGGAATCATACATGTTGCTATCCCTTAAAAAAGAATTGTTACATGAATTGGATGCGGAAGCAATTATTGGCAGATTTGTAGTCATCTAATGAACACAAATGATTGCTCTTAATATAAAGAACTGCATACAATGCTCTATTGGATTTTTGAACTGTTAATAAATTGTGCGGTTAACTATATAACTGCAATTTTATTCATCTTAAAAATAAATAAAAAATTAAAATTATAGCATTCTGTATTTACATTTGGTATCTGCTGCTAGTAATGTGTACTGTATATGTAAACTAAAATTAATAAGAAATACACATTTTTCCACCAAAAATTTCAAGTGCCCACTTTTTCCATAGGTATTTTTTGAAAATGTTATTTATTCTTTATAAAAATTAAATGATAACATTTTAGTTGTAGTTGAGCTCCCTTAGTCTATTGGCAAACATCATTTTTAGACCCAGTCTGCTACTGAATAAGATATAAATAAATAAAGCACTGTGTACTTGTGCCTGACCGTTTTTCAATCTTGATGAATTATAAACAACCTGTAGTAACAGATAGTAACTATTGTAGTTACATATGATTAAAAATTAAATAAGTAACTCTTTTAAATTTAAATATTAGAGTGAAAGGTTTAAAAATTAATCCTTTATTAAAGGTCTAACATGAATTTTGCTTTTCATCGAAATTACAATTGATATTGTCTAATTAAACGATAATTAATTTTATTTTTCTAGCACAAATACTGTGATATATTCGAAATATTACATACTTTGAGTTTACCTGTCTTTTAAGAGGGGGACTTTTATGTGTTATGAAGGGATCATAAAGAATGGTGATTTTAAAAGAAAAGAAAAATTAAGCGCAAAATAAATGTAAACAAACTATGAAGATCAGTTTTATATATGAAAAAAGATTATGCCAAATTAAGGTGTAGAATAAAGATAAAATAATTTTATGATTTCTAAATTCTTATAACTTTTGTGAACATAGGATACTAAAGTAAAAAGGCTGAAGGCTCCAAAAGCCCTCTGCAGTAGCTAGCCTAAAGTCAGCTGGAAGGTCAGCTTCTAGGCTAGTTGTAAATATTTTTAATCAGAATAAGTTGAAATTCACACTATTTATTTATAATATACGTATACCTTGAAATGTTACCTGTATCAGTTGGTTAATACCAATTTTATTGTGAAAACATTGACTTGAATAATGAAATTTAACTAACATATGTTCCAAACCTATCAGCATGCAAGGGACTTGAAGGGTGGCCTCCACAAAAATCATTTGTTAAAAAATGATATGAACTAATTTTAGTGTACAAATACTTACTCCCCCACCCAACTTAAAGGCCACCCCACACCACTCTCAAAACACTCTGCTGATAAGACTGGTATGTTCTGCCACTGATTTGTTTAAACATGTGGCCCTAGTCATTGCTACATGGCAGTTACATTTTTTTAAACAAATATAAGAGCTGATAGTTGGCTGTTTTATATTTAAAGATAGAGGGTAAAACAAAAGAAATTTTTTTCTTGCCATTGTCTCTGAGAACACGCAGGTTTTAAAGATGCAAGAACAATAACAATAAAAAACTTTATTTGTATAATTTAGAATTGAAGCTAAATGCTAAAATGAAAAGTAAAATAAAATATAGACAGTTACCTAATGTATACTTTCTCTCAACATCTCATTGACAGTGACTATGAAAAGAGCTAGAGTTAATGCATGGGTATGTGCATATATATATATATATATATATATATATATATATATATATATATGTGTGTGTGTGTATATTTAAGCAGTTCACCCCAAGCAAGGTGGGAGTGCCACTAGAGGCTACAGAGGATTGAGAACAAGAATAAAGTGGCTTGTTTGAGGAAAGCATACAGAGAAGAACAGGGTGTCAGATGTCGATTGACATTACACTTGAATATTTGAAGATTATAGTCATCTGGGAAGTAAGTAAGGGAAGGGAGTTCCACAGATGGGAAGTGCGAGAGAAGAAGATGTTTGAGTAGAAGAGACAGTTATATTTAACTGCTTTGACAGTGAAAGGGTAAGACTGAAATGCCAGCCTGGCAGCTCACTTAAATTCATGCAGTCTGGGAACCAGTGAAAGTAGCTCGTTGGAACTATTGCCATGGAAATACTTTAGAAGAGACAGAGGGAAGTCATGGTATGTATGTTGGGTAGCAATTGTAGACTAGATGCCAGATCGGGACCTATCATCTTGCACATTCATCTCTGGATTTTATCAAGGACCTCAAGATGTACAGCGGGAGTACCAGACCATATATGACAGCAATATTCCATGCAAGGATGGATGGTTGATTTATAGATTTGAAGGATGGACTCAGATGAGAAAAAACTTTCTGGCATGACAGAGAGAACCAACTTTCCTTCTGGTAGATGAAGCTATTGATTAAATGTATTTATTCCACCTCATGATCCAGACACATTCCAGAGCTGTGTATACCTGACTTTTGTTTGTGTTTATTGGCTGTGACTGTAGGGTAATTTCTGTTTGAAACATATTACATATATATTCAATAGGGTTTAAATCTGGTGAATGTAGAGGCTAATGAAGTCCTTAGAAGTCATTCACTTGTTCTTGAAACCAGTTTTCTGTCAGTCACTCACACACAATTTTGTGCTGAAACATATCATGACCAGCAAGAAACATGATAAGCATAAAGGTGTGCAAAGAAGATCTGTGGATATTACATCAACAGAATACACCAGGCACTATTACAGAGCTAATCATCCTCTTTCACAATATTCTGCCTACAGGCAAGATCCATAGCCTCTTCCATACTGGAAACCTGACTCATCTGTCTAGGTGATGCAGTATCAGTCTTCCACAGACCAATTGTGATGCCCTTTGGCCCAGGTGAGATGCTATAACCTTTATTGGTTTATTAACCCCATGGAATGTGGCATATACATTTG
Source organism: Acanthosepion lycidas (assembly GCA_963932145.1). NCBI lineage: Eukaryota > Metazoa > Mollusca > Cephalopoda > Sepiida > Sepiidae > Acanthosepion > Acanthosepion lycidas. Next base: position 52,503,989 of record OZ010586.1, read on the forward strand.
ATATAATGTTATCCTTTGTTTTGTGGTTATCAGGCATCAGTGGTCCCAATCTGTGTGTTTCTGCAGTTTTTATGTGCCACTAATGTCAGATTAAATTTTGCATATTCCTGGTATACCCTTGCTACAGTTGCTTGATACCCACCCACTAGAGCAGTTGCCACCTCAAATAACACACCATCTTTCTGTCCCCAACAATCATTCCATGATAATTATTAGATCCTGTCTGCATTCCCATGGCTGCTCTACCATCCTGGATAAGACGATAAACTACATCCAACAGCAAGGCTTCTGCTCAGGAGGTTTTGAGGAGCATAGAACCACCTCTTAATTGCTGGTGTTCCCAGGTCCATACTGACCTGGGGTGGTAGCACCTGTTAGGGTCCCAGCTATGGGAAAATAGTTAACCCTGACACTGAGGTAAAAAGCCTTATGAAAGTGTAAAAATAGATTTTAGTACCAGAAATACTTTGTAAAAGAATAATTACCAGAAATAAATTTTTCAAGGAAAAAAAACTATTACCAGGAATATATTTTTGAAAAAAACTATTACCAGCAATACATTTTTTAAAATAATATTACTAGCTATACATTTTTGAGGAAAAAATATTACCAGAAATAGATTTTTGACAAAACAAAATATTACCAGGAAAAAAAGTTGTCAGCATTAAATAACACATGCCATAAAACAAAACAAACCAAACCAAACATGGCTGCTCGAACAACACTGTCATAGCTACAGCATCTTTTTCACCTGTTACATCACATATGCTTGGATGGATCCATTACTAAAAAAGGGAAGAGGCAGTCTTGCAGTCATTAAACTTTTTGTCATTTCATTTTATAAATGTGGGATAGGTTTATACTTCACAATAAGATTATGGAAAAAAATTTTTAAAATTTTCCTTTCTTTTTCAAATCTTTAATGATATCTGTTAAACTTCTAGGATGCACAAGATAAGAGTTGTCATTTGAAATAAACTTGTATAGGAATTCTCTTGTGATCCTGAAATTTTCAAAGATGGAATGTTTCACCTCCCCATAGAGAAGAACATGACTAAAGACTGTGTGTACATCATCCCATGCTGCTCTTGTAAGAAATATAAAGGAGAAACAGGCCACCCCCTTAAGGTAAGATTGAAAGAACATCATAAAGTTGTAACATGAGGGGTAATAGAAAAATAAAGCCTAGCTGACTGCATATGTAGGGAAAAGGGAGATCACCACCCCCTGTGGGATGAGGTTGAAATAATAGAAAGAGAATATCACTGGAAAATATGAAAACTTAAGGAATCAGCACATATGCTAGGATACAAAAATCTCCTAAGCTGACCAAGTATAGAAAGGAATATAATTTGCGAATCAGTAATACGGAATACTAGAGAAAAGTAATAATAACAAAATTTCAAAATTTGTCAACAATTAGCATCATTTGTTGCATATTTTCATATTATTTTATGCGATTTTAACATTAATTCATGACACTTTTTTAAATAATTGTTTTTATTATGCCACTTTTTCATATAAAGATCTATTTGTTGTATACAGTAGTCCATCGCTATTAGGTGAACCAGTTTATTTCAGTCCCAGTGTACTGCAGGTGGGTGATGGACCGCAAGATTTTGCTCTCGTACCTTCAATATCACTCACTTTTTTAGAAATTCCACCCTATTTTACTAATTTCACAATAGACAGAACAAACAGCAATCATCTGATGGGCCTAATTTTTTTTAATAATTACACTCCTTTTTCACACGTTTTACCTTGATTTTGATGATCAGACAGCCCAAATTTTGTGAAATTTTAACACCTAAGTTGTTTCTCACCTAATCCAATTGTATTGATAATAATTACACATGATTACTTTATATTTCTATTTCATGCATGATCAAAGAGTTCCTATAATATTGGCCTAACTAACAGGAATTCAATCACTGCAATCAGATATCATGCATAGGGTATAGACAGGAGTACTTTTCTCTGGTTGATCTATGATTTAAATAAATCAATATTGCCTTTTTTATCTGCTTGTAACACGCAAGCCATCAATCTGCCACAAGTGTTTACCATTGGTGGCCCATTGTCTGACTACCAGCATGTTTGTCTTGGCAATGTTACCACTTGTGAACCACTAGTGGCCCACTGTTGGCCTGCCGGTGGCTGGCACCAGAGGATCGCTGATGTTGCCATTGGTGGTTCACAAGGGAACCACTGGTGTCTTGCATGTAGGACAATTTATTTTAAAGTAAAATTTATGAAGCATGTTATTTCTTATAACAATTTGTGGTTCAAAAAATTTCTCTGCAGATCAGATCTTGTCCTTCTCTTAAATCTCATTCCTTCTCACAACCATTCTTGTATGAAATGAACAAGAAAAAGATCCCAACTTCTATTTTCAGAGGAGCTTTGTAGCTTTTCTTCCTTTCTTTAATGCTCTCTTCCTACAATATCTTTCTATAAAAGAAATTGCCGCTTCTTTCCCCCACCCCACTATAACGTAAGTGACATTCAATTCTCTTTTTTTCCTTGATTTAAACTACAGGTTCCCATGATCCTGAAAGAAAAAGATAATTTCACATAACATAGTCACGTGGCCAAGTTAGCACTTTATGCACTTTCTGCAGTCTTTGCATTGGTGCCATTCCATTTCTATCTCCTCTATGTTCAGCATTTACGTCCTCATCATCTACATGGATCCCACGCCTTAAATCCAAAAATATGATGCAGCATGTCATCAATGGTCAGGCTGTTAAGTGATTGCACTCCAGTCACCACCCCTCTTCCCCATTGCATCATGTACTGTGTATTTGGTTGCTTCACCGAAACCTCTTTCTTGTATTTGGATTCTGGCCAGCACTTCCTCATCAATATTCAGGGATATATCTTTCAGGTGCCTCCACTCATGTGAAAATTGATCTTTGTAGTACTGTCTCCTTTCTTTGTCCCGCTTTAGGTGCCATGTTTTAAAACATTGCTTCGACAAGTGATATCCATCCTCTCTCAGCTATTGATTTTATGGTCCCGATGCTGTTGCTCCACTATTTCATTTACCTCTGGCCTGTATACTGCTCTATAGTACCTTCTGATTTCCCAATTTTTGCTTGGAGGAGTTCCAAGCTGAAAACCATGCCATTGTATATTAACTTCTCCACTACTTGACCTCATCCAAGAATCACTTGCTCCAGTTCTGCAATCACAGCTACCATTTCTGCATGCAATTCCCTCTATATCACCAGTCACCTAGCTCCACAGTCAATCATTGACAAGTACACCTCCCACCCCATGATAATGTGTTATATACAACAACTAAACTCGTCCAATTGTCCCTCATTCCATTATGACCAGGATAATGCACATTTGGGGCAGGGTCACTCACTTGACATCTAAGGCAGTTCCTGACCGCCCTCTGAACTTTCTCCCTTTTTACAAGCGGGTGGCTTCTTGCACCAAATATAGTGTCTTGTCCACTCTCATAGGATGCATAATGTGCAACTCTTTTAGTTCTCTGGTCACTAGACAGCATACTGGAGCCTCTTCCTCCTCATTGATGACCAACCACTTTTTGTTTACTTGAGTCAATGCATCTGCCTTATTTCTTTCCAAAGGCACAAACACTGCTTTCATTCATAATGTAAATTTGGATATCAACTCATATTTCCTAATCTATGATTCACTATCATTTCTCCACACCTTTTGTCCATATTCACCTGCTCTCCTTTACAGTAGAGTTCACTCAACTTAGTACTGTAGTTGAATCAGTCTTTATTTCCACATCTCTTAACACCTATTTTAAATCCAATTAACACCTTTTAGCATAGCAACTAATTCAGCCACATTGATGTGGTTATAGTCATCCTTTTTTCTCGGCCTAGCTGTATCTTTCTATCATCAAAATGCCAATCTCTACAACTACGCCTGTAGCAATACTGCTATCATCGCACTACACTATTCCCATTTTCCTTTTAGAGATATGCCAAGTCCTGGTCACAGGGTCCCTTTTCTTTACCTTACCTAAGACCCTCCTGCATCACAGTAACAGTTTCATTATTGACTTTACATTCCCAGTCTATCCTGCTTGCTCTTCTTTTCATGTAGCTGCATGCCACTCACAGCCATCTAGCAACAGGATAGTGCTCCAACAGCTTTCCACAGACCAATAAAAATTCCTACCTACTCATCTCTCCTGTCACCTGTGAGACTTCATTGCCCCTTCCAAACACCAGTTCACCCACTTTTCCTTTCTTCAGCTTAAGGCCTAGTGCTGCCTCTCCTAAGGGTTCTGGTGGCTTTGCTGTCAATCCAAATTCCTTAAGATGATTCAGCACTTCCTCCATCAATACCTTTATAACATCTATCATGATGTCATGTATGAATCACTGGCTTCCTTTGTCTTATTGCCTTTCATCAGCACAGTTTTTAGAACCACTGCCATAATTTTCAGTGCAGCATTGAGTCTGAACCCCAACCGAGTCAAGCAGTAAGCTTTACTCTTATAGCTCACCAGCTGGTACTGCGATAATTTCTCTGCAATGTGTAACTACAGGTAGGCCGACTTAAGGCTCTCAATCATAGTTCCTCCTGCCAACTGCCTCTACTTTCTCATCTTTTCATCACATATGTCAATTATGCTGCTTCCAGTGCATAACAGTTCAACTCCCAAAAGTCTAAAACTGGCCTGACCATTGTCATCAATGGTAACACTCCTTTTACATCACTCTTCCACAAGGAGAGAATACCCTCAGTAATCCATCTTTCCATCTACTTCTCAAATTCTACTCTTTTTTTTTCTTTCAAAGAAATTCTTTTAGTACTCCACTTTGTTTTCTTTAATACTGGAGACTCTCCTATCCAATTCCATTACACAGTCCATTTCTTTCCATCAAACTCTGCTGTAAAGTCCTTGTAATCAATTTTGCAAGAGTTTGGAACTTAAGCAGCTGTGACAGTGTACCTCTCCAAACATCATCTGACCATTTTTTACAGTCACACCTCCTAAACTTGATGATCACATCTATTCTGACAACAACCTCAATCCTATCGATAATGCAATCAACAATAACCGCCTCCATTTTTATCTTCATTCCACCTATTTTTATCTCCACCCGCTGGGTTTCTTTGCATTTTACCTCTCTTCCGGCAACTGCTTTTGCTGTGCCACTCCCACTCCATCTGCTCACACGCTTGGGATTAAGTAAAATAGTTGTGCAGCTAGTATCAACAACACCTGCCACTACCACGCCGACACTTCAATGATTGGTAGATGTTGGTACTGCACCTTCATTCTATTGACATGGTAGCTACTAGCACAGAAGCTCTCCACTTGCTTGAAGCTCTCCCTTCCTTGATCGTGTGGGCAATACCTCACAATATGCCCTAATCTTTCACAATTGTAGCATATTACTTCTGTTCTTGGTGGCTCCTTACAATCTCTAATTAGGTATGATCTCCAACATCTATAGCACCTAATGCTGAATGATTCCATATGACCTTTATTTTCTTTTGGTCCTGTGTTTTGTGTAATTGCAACCACTGTTCTGGGCTCCCAAAGTCTTTTGCCAACCAAGAGCCTTGTGGTTGGTATCATTTTGCAGAAGCCCATATTTTCTACATCAGGTACTTGTTGCAGTATCACAGATACATTGTCTGGAAGCCTGTCATGAAAGCTAGTTTCGCTGTCTGATCCAGTCCTCTCCCCTGATATCCTGCCAGCCCCACCAACTTTTTGATATTATTGTCATAGACATCCACTAATTCCCTAGTCCTTTTCACTCTCTTGAGATTTTCATAAGCTTCAAAAGGCCTTTCAGTGAATGCTTTCTTCAGTCTGGTCTCTATCATGTCCTCATCCAACTGGTCCTTGTTACTCATTTCAAGGTAGAGCACATCTCCTTGCAGAAAAAGTGGAAGGAAACTAGCAAAGTCTGGCACTTTTTGAAGCTTGGTGACCAATTTCACTTTCTTTATCCCTGCAACTATATCTCCTTTGCTAAATGGTGTTATCATGTCTACCCAATCTCACCATTCCAGACTCTGTATCACCGAAATAACTTTTTGTTAAAAAAAATTTTCTCCTGGGATCAGATCTCTCTTGCCCTTCTCTTAAATCTCATTCCTTCTTGGAACCATTCTTGTACGAAATGAACAAGAAAAATATCCCAACTTCTATTTTTGGAGGAGCTTTATCACTTTTCTTCCTTCCCATAATTCTCTCTTCCCACAATATCTATCCATAAAAGAAATTGCTGCTTGTCACCACTTCTTTCTCCCACACCACCACCATGTGGTAAGTGACATTTCATTCTCTTTCCTTCCTTCATTCAAACTACACAATTATATGTGTAGCATTTTATATGTTTAGCTTTTCCAGTATTTTAAAGAAATAGCTTAGTTTTAAATTGATTTATATTCACTTTATTTCTTAGCATGGAATAATCCAGTTTGGTTATTTATTTCAATTAATGCAACAACAATCTCCAAGATTTTGATTTTAATTGTGTTTCCTCAAACAGGATCAAAAATTTAACGTAAAATATTTTGTGTGCAATTTTATGATATCTATCTAGAACTGTCCAAGAGTCTGATTTAAAAATTGACCTTACCCTAATAGATAATAATTCATCCTTTTGCTGCATTATACTATGAAATAAAGGAGAGAACAGCAGAAAAGTTTGGTGATTTTTGAAAAATGCAAAGTCATATTTAGTATTAGATGATCTACACTAGTTAAAAAAAGCTTTTATAAAATATGAAGGACATATTCTTGCAAGAGAAATTATTTTAATATTCATTTGTCAACCAGTCAAGAGAATATTCTGTCCCTTTATCTTTTCACATTAAATAACTTTGCAGTCAATCATAAATTTGTTTGCCTTGTTGAATCTTAGAGAACAACTGCTGTAATGGTTGGCAATCATCAGTGGGTAGCCACAACCGTTTTTCAAATCATGCTTCAAACGAGCAATTTCTTTTGACATCTGAGATCAACACTTGTCATTTTGTGAATGTTGAAGCTTTTCCTCTCTTTGCTTATTCTTTATATTTTATCCTGTGATATTTTTTTTTTATTTTGTTCCTTTGTTGGGAATGAACATTGAGGCTTTTTTGATGTAGGAATAATATTACTTTAAATAACTAAAAGGAGAGAGTAAGAGAAAAATGCAAAAGAAAGAATGTCAAACACAAGAGAAAAAGAAATGATAGAAAATAAAGAAGAGTGAGAGAAAAAGAAAAGGTAAATAGAATAATGGTTTTCCAGGAAAACAAAGAGGAAGGGAGGGTGACTAGAAACAATGAATAGAGAGATCAAAGGTAGGAAAATAAATAAAATGGAAAGACAGAGAGAAAGAAAGACAAGTGAAAAGAAAACGGGGCAGAGAAAAAATAGTAGCTTAAAGAAAGGCAAATAAATTGATAGAAAATCAATGACACTGAAAAAATAGGGAAAAAGAAAGGCACATAACTAGGAAGAAAGCATTTAGAAAGAACTGAAGAATGAAGAAGAATGTCAATAAAGTTGATTTCATAAGATAATTGTAAGTTTTTCACGAGCAGCTTGCATTATGGCAGTGTGATTGGCATATAAGACAATCTGAGGTATTTCTTATAATTACCTGCTGCTGGAAACAAAATGGACATCAAGTAATTTTCTCAATTGTATAAAAGAAAAGATTGTGAAATAATTTCATGCATAATTGTATGCATAATTCCATAAATTAGACCCAATTTTATTTTCAGATTTAACCGTATTGACAAGACTACTTTTAAGCATGTAATAATGAGTGCATTTAGAACTAACTTGGCACATACATTTGAAATAAGAGAAAAATAAATAGTTTTAAATATGCTTATTAATATAGATACAAGTGCAGTTTTACACGATATTATTGTTAATTTATATACTTTTTTAAAAAAAAATTTTTTACAGTAAGGTTTACCCTGTACAAAGCCTGGGATCACTTAGGGTAGAGGGTTACATTAGGAGGCAGTTTATATGGATAGAAGGGGAGGATAATAGTTAACCCTAGACCTGAACAGGTTAAGATTGTAGTAATTGAGGGAACAAACTCTTAGGAGTTGATTCCACAGAGCAGTTGTTTGAAGGAAGAAGCTGTTCGAGTGGAACTTGCTTCTCACCGATTAAATATGAAGGGAATGTGGGTGGGGTTTGCTACAATGTAAGTGGCATGGTGAGTCCTTGTCAGGAATGTTAGGCCTGATGGAGATTAAATAGAAAATGAAATCATTCATTATTTTACTTTCTAAACAGTCTGCTTATTTATTTTATCAAAGGATTATTTTTAAAATTCTATTTATTCGGAGTTCTTGGGAGATTTTTATGATATATTTAAGATATGATATATCACAGAAGGATGCTGAGGATACCATGAACTGATTATGTGAGCAACAACAAAGCTTTAGAGAAAATGGAAACAAAACGGACACTTATACTTAACCTCAGGAAAAGAAACTTAAAATTTCATAATGAGGAAAGAGAGCTTGGAAAATCTGATACTCACAGGACATATTGAAGACAAGAGGGAAAGTGGAAAACAATGCATAACATACTTAGTGAGCATGAGTAAATGGGTGATGGAACAGGGCTTAGGAGAAATAATAAAAAAAACAAAATTTATTAAGAGCTACAAAGTACAGGAAGATGTGGAGAGCTATGATTGCCTATGTTCTGAAGGTAGACAGCACAGAAAGAAGAAGATGACTCAGTGTGAAATCTTAATGTTGTTATTTCAGTAAATATTGATGTTTTTCTTAAAAAGACACAAAGCCAAAATCTTCTTTCACATGCTATGTTCCTTCAGGGATGCAGGCGATCAGGGATTTCCACAATTTCTTAGCTGTTTTTCCTATTACTAGCTCTTCCAGTTTTTGTTCTATTACCAATTTACACAAGCTTGTTTGATACATTATTCAATGTTTTCCTCTGTTTATTTTGCCTTCAATCTGTCTTGTGTGTTTCAAATTCTCCAAGCCCTCTTTCCTCATTAAGAGTCCTACAAATTTTAAATGTCCCTTTCCAATTCTAAGTACAAATATCCCCTTTGTTCCAACATTCTTTAAAACTTCCTCATTGCTCACATATTCTGTTCATGGTATTCTAAGCACCCCTCTCTATAAACATATATCTCTGTTCATTTGTGAAGAAATTTCCCAGTATTCACTGCCATACAGAAGGATTGATAAAGTTATTGCTAGTTCATGACGCCAAATATTCATCAGTGTGCCAGAAACTCATTTTCATATAAATTTTATTTTACTTGTATCATAACAGATATTGAGATGTTAAAGGTGAATAACATCAGTAAATTTGTCTGCTCCCCAAAAGCTGCCACTATCTGCTATTTATTATCAGATGCTTCATGCTTTCATCATGAATTGTCTTTTTTCTAGAGACCAGCTGATGACAAGCTGATTTTACCTGATCATAGACGACTACATAGACTCTTCTATAATTAAGAACCATTTGTTCAGTGATATGATAGCAATATCATCTTTTCACTTTATTATAGCTATGTAATCTATACAGTGAAAAGTAATTCTGAGAGAATTGGGTTCTACCAGTATTTATTACTGATTCCCACAATCCTAACAACATAAGATATGCAGATAACATAGAGTTGATAGTAAACACAGGAAACTGCAGGAACTCTTACAAAAGATAGTAAAAGAAAGCAAGAAGAAAGGACAAATCTCAATTGTAAAAAAATAGAATATATGATTGTCAGCAAAAGGAACATCCCAAAATATGAACTATGAATTGGAGACACCAAAATCCAATACAAAAATTTTAATATTTCGGAGGTATTTTAACAGAAGAATGGAAAATGTGACACTGAAATATGGAAGCACATTGAAATAATGAAAATTGCCTTACAAAAAAAAATAAGCAAAGTATTAAGAAATAGGAAAGTTTCATAAAAAAATAAAGAAAAGAGTACTGAAGTATTATGTAATATCATATCAGTCCTATATGGCAGTGAATTCTGGACAATCTCTTCCCAAATGAAGAAAAGACTTGTGGTAACAGAAATATGGTTCTACAGAAAGATGCTGAGAATACCATGGACTGAACATGTGAGCAACAACAAAGTTTTAGAGTTAATGGGAACAAAAAGAACATTTAAAACTTAGAATCATAAAGAGACAATTGAAATTTCTAGAGCCCATAATGAAGAAAGAGGACTTGGAGAATGTGATACTCATGAGGCATATTGAAGAAACAGAGGAAAGCAGTGAATTACCTAATGAGCTTGTGTAAAAAGAGAGATTATGAGAGATAGCAAAAAGAGCTACAAAGGGCAGCAAGTTGTGGAGACTCATGATCCACCACATTCTGAAATCTCATGGCACATAGAAGAAGAATCTTTCAGTGTGTGTCTATTTGAATTAGATGTGTTCTTTTTATGAAAACACCCAGTTTTGTCTATTGGAACATGATGTCAAGTATGAAACCATCATTTCTTTTGAATGCTTCTTCCCCAAAAATGAACTCTTTATGCCAATTTTATCTGATGGTTGACCAAAGTTTTTATAATTGGCATTAAACATGACTTTTGACAAACATTTTCCACTTTCTGTTATTCTTTAAGAATCCTGAAAGTGCAAGCAGTCTATTTTGGGAATTTATCTCATATCACTTCTAACAGATTATATTGTTTTCTTTTTGGATTTCATGATACAAAACAAGAAAATCTTTGAATATGTCCATACCAACTTTTCTTTTTAATGGTCATTAGAATACATGAGCTTACAAATTTAAGACAATTTGTCTTATAAAGACTTGCACAAGCAGTCATTCTCTTTTATCCTTTCATGCTAAATAATAGCATGTAAAAAGTTAGAAATACTTGAGCAATAGAAAAAGTTTCAGATCTTCTTGAAGTCTGTAGTTATATGTTTATATGTTTGACTCTTATTTGGATTGAAAGCAATTTCAAGACTACCTGCCTATAATTGACATTCTACTTTTAATGAATTAATTTGAAACATGATTACTGAGATTTGAAAAATCATCCTTTTTTCTCTATGACATGCTCTTTAAGGATTGGGGGATCATGGCTCTTCATAAAACTTTCAAACCTTTGTAGCTGTTAGCAATATTTTTCTTTTTCTTTCCCCTTTACACAAGTTCATTAAGTATGTTTTTTCTGTTCCTCTTGTCTTTAATATGTCCTATGAGTGTCAAATTTTCCAATCCCTTCTTCCTCATTATACAACAATATTTCAACTATCACTTTCTAATTCTAAGTATACGTGTCCTTTTTCCATTTTCTTTAAAACTTTCCGATTACTCACATGCTCCATCCATGGTATTCTCAGCATTCTTCTGTAGAACCAGTTTGCCTTGTCTTCTCTTCATCTGTGGGGGAATTGTTCTGCATACACTGCCATATAAGACAGCTAATATTACATAAATCAAACTTGTTTTCCCCTTACATTTAAATACCTTCTCATTTGAATCACTGAGTCTCCAAAGAACCAAACATCTCATTGTTTTGATGTAAAGTTTATAGCCCTTTGAAAAGTCAACAATTTAATTATAGAAGTATACATAAGAGAGTTTTATGAAAAGATATTATGGTTTTTATAGAAAACAAATTCTTAGAAAACTCAATTGAAAATGCCTCATTATAGCAAATTCAATGTTCAATGTAAAATCTCAAAGCAGCATCTGTTTAACATACATTCTCCTTCATAAGCATCTAGATTGAAAAGATCATGCCAGCCTCATTATTTCATTTTAGATGGAATACTGATAAATGTTAGCACAAAATATGACAATACACTTAGTATTTTCCTGGAAGGATCTGAATTCACTTGCAATAAATAATATGAAAAAAATATTTGTGCAAGAAAGCTTAAGAATGGAAAATAAGTTAATTATATTTCAAGAATTTAACATTAGAGAAACATTTGAATTCTATCTTGGTAGTTGGTTTATTTAATAATGATAGTTATGGAACAGGCTGAATTAAAAAAAATATATATTTTTATTTTAGCAATATGAAGTAGGAGGCACAGTGGAGTAATGGATATGGCTCGGACTGAGGGATCGGAAAGCCAAGTTTGAATTCCAGTCAAGTCCATTACAATACATTCACTTGCATGCTAATAAACTTGGGAAAAGTATTGATCCTCTAATTCTCTCCTCAGCTATGGGTAAATAGCAGGGTAGACTGAGTTCTATAACTGGTCTATGCAGAAAGAAATGGCAACCTACTGTGTGGAAAAAAATCTGCCTCGTCAGTCATGTATCAAAAGATATATGATTACCTAAGTGTGTATCATGCATAACATATAAGAAAAATATGAAGTGTTGAACATAAAATCTAAAATGAATGAATTAATTTGGTGAAATATTATTAAAATGAGATTAAAAAAGGACCATAACCTGATTTTTCCTAAGGCTAGATAGGAAGTAATCCAATTTTGATTCATCATCATGGAAGTTGCAAAAATTAACTATCTTAAAAAAAAGGTGATTTTCAAATGTTTCTTGAAGTTCATTAATGCATGTCTAAATGTTAGGAGAACTTTTTCATCAAGGTTATAAAAAGAGCTTCGCTATAGTAGAGTAGACATGAATGATTGATTATAAAAAGAAAAATACACATGTAATAGGTAGGAAGTGATTTAGACTATTGTAATTAATATGGAGATCATTTTCTTCAAATTGACTAATGAAAGGTAACATGATTATATTTCGAGTATTATTTAAAGTAACACTCACTGAGAAGACACAGTTTTATGTAGGAGAGCAATATTAATGTTTGGATGTAAAAGTTGAATAAGGCTTCTTCTTTTTATTCTTCTTTTACACAGTGAGGAAAATAATTTCATCCCCTTCTGATTTTCTTACAAAAAGTAGGAATGGTCTATGATTTTCAGAGTAGGTCCATCTTGAAAGTGAGAGATAGAATATAAAAAAAAATTCTAGAAAATCACATTATATTAATTTTTGAACATTTATTTTTTTTTTTATTGAAAAATTATTATTTCACCCTCTACCAACCAGCAATGATTCAGGCCCCACAGACCAGTTATGCGACCAGGAGGTATATAGACTAGTCCTATTACTCAATTATTACTCCTAATCAAGTACTCATTACCTGTATAAAAGACACCAGTTCACAGAATCCTTCAATGAATCAGAATCTAATCTCTCCACAGTGAGCAAGATGAAAAAATTGTCTAAGGACATCCGGAACAAAATTGTATATCTGCACAAGACTGGAATGGTGAAAAGGAGTTAAGTGTTGGTGCAATAATAAGAAAATGGAAGAAACACCAACTGACTATCAATCTCCCTCAGTCTGGATCTCCATACAAGATCCCCCAATGTGGAGTGAACCTAAATATGAGAAAGGGGAGGAGACAACCTAGAACTACACAGCAAGAGCTTGTTGATGATCTCAAAGAAAATGAGAATACAGTCACCAAGATGACCATTAGTAACACTACATTTAGTGGACTGAAATCATGTAGTGTTCACAAGGTCCCCCTACTCAAAAAGGCATATGTACATGCCCATCAGAAGTTTGCAAATGAACACCTGGATGATTCAGAGGAGGGTTGGGAGAAAGTGCTGTGGTCAGACGAGTCCAAAATTGACCTTTTTGTCATCAACTCGACTCACCATGTTTGGAGGAAAAAAAAGCCAACTTGGACCCCAAGAACATCATCCCAACCATTTAGCATGGTGGTGAAAACATTATGCTTTGGGGCTGTTTCTCTGCTAAGGGGACAGGACAGCTACACTGAGTCAAGGGAAAGATGGACAGGGCCAAGTACAGGGAAATCTTGAGTGAAAACCTCCTTGCCTCAGCCAGGACACTGAAGATGGGTCATGGATGGGTGTTCCAGCATGACAATGACCCAAAGCATACGGTTAAGGCAACAAAAGGGTGGCTCAAGAAGAAGCACATTAATGTAATGGAGTGGCCTAGTCAGTCTCCAGAGCTTAATCCTTTAGAGAATCTGTGGAGAGAGCTGAAGAGTTGCCCAATGACAACTGACAAACCTTAAGGATTTGGAGAGGATCTGCAAAGAGGAGTGGACCAATGGGATCTGTAAAAACTTGGTAATCATCTACAGGAAATGTCTGGATGCTGTGCTTAGCAACAAGGGTTTCTTCACCAAATGCTGAGTTATGTTTTGCTATATTTTTCAATAAAAAAGAAATAAATATTCAAAAATTAATATAATGTGATTTTCTAGAATTTTTTTTATATTGTATCTCTCACTTTCAAGATGGACATACCCTGAAAATTATAGACCGTTCCTATTTTTGTAAGGTGGCAAATTCAAAAAATCAGCAAGGAATGAAATACTTATTTTCCCCACTGTATCCCTTCAGGACATGGGCAATCATGGCTATCTCCAAATTCCTACCCTTTGTAACTTTTAGCAGTGCATCTCTTTTTGTTATATCTCTTATTACCTGCTCTGCCAACCATTTATGCAAACTCAGTAGGTAGGTTATTCATTGCTTTCCTTGGAAACTCCAACTGGATATAGTCAACACCATTGAGGAGCTGCTACAAGCATGCAAAATACCTGTCTGACTGGTTGGATCCATAATCTTATGTGGTCTCAAAATGGCATCAATTTTCCACAGTCCAATAGCAATGTGCACTGTGCCAACTGCCCAAGTGTCAATAATGTTATTCTTGTTCATTGATGATTATGAAATGCAGTGTACACTTTATAGGGCATTGACTGAATATTGCCTTTGGTGGGTGGTTTGGTATCCTTGTTAGTCAGTAGTGGATCTGTTACTGCATCACATGTGGGTATCTTCTGTATTTACATACAATTGATATTTCCCACATTTGTTGTTAGAAAAATCTAGAATATTTGCCTCCCTATCTTTCTAGCATCAACAATCATTTTTAGTCAAATGGTGTCCATGTTGTGTGGTTACCACTTATAAATTATAATTTAGTAATTGTATAACAGGTGTACAAGGCTGTAGTTCTCACAACCCTGTATGGCTCAGAGTCCTGGACACTATACAGAAAGCAAATTCAGCAATTAGATATTTTTCACAAAGGCTGTCTTCGGGAAATCTGTGGGCTAAACCTAAGTGACAGAATGGTAAATGCAGATCTTTTCACCATGTGTAATATTGATGTTATTGAGTCCTTTCTCATGAAATCACAATTACACTGGACAGGTCATGTGTTATGTATGCAAGACAACAGAATTCCAAAAATGCTCATGTATGGTCAACTTGACAACGGTCATCGAAACGTGGATCGACCTTTGCTTAGGTACAGGGACAGGCTGAAGAGTAACCTCTTAGCTGCAAATATAAATCACACTACCTTTGAGAACATCGTAACTGATCGTAATGAATGGAAGACTACATGCTACAATGGCATCAAGAACAAGGCAGCATCAAACATTGTCAAGCTTCATCAAACTAGGGAAAGGAATAAAATATCTGCTGCTGTTCCAGCCATATACTCCAAGAATCCACACTCTTGCACAATCTGTGGACTTCTTTGCAAATCACTAGCAGGACTGAAATGTCACTTGTGACTCACACACAAGGTTAAATAAACAAAGTTGTCGGAACCTCATACGTTGAAACCAACGGGAGAGTCCACCATAACAAAAAGTAACCAGAAATTCTCAGTTAATTAGTAATAATAATAATAATAATAATAATAATAATAATGATAATAATAAAAACTGAATTTAATCAACACTGTGGTTTGGTCTATATCAAAGTGAATGCAAGATCAAGTGAATAGATTTCTAAAGAATCTGAAACTCAGGAAATAATAGCACATTTTGTTAGAATACAATACAATGGCTTCTTAGTCTTGTTTATTTGAAATGCAATCTCAGGAGATATTACTGTGGGATTTCTATATAAAGGTGACAATACATGAGACATTATTGGGAGCAAGAAAGTTTTAAATATATTTTGAAAGTTTACATTGTTCTGTAGCAAAAAGGCAAAAGTTATTAAGCACAACAAAGGACAGGAAATTGTGGAGAGCCATGATTGGTAATGTTCTGAATGAATACAGCATATAAAAGAAGATATTGTTCTGTGATGTTAAATTTGATTAAAAAATTTGCTACTGATATTTAGTTCTTTGGTATTTGATATAAAAGGGGCACTGAAAACTTTTTGACCTAACCCACTTTGCAAAATCAGTGTTTATATATTTGGTCTTTGAAGTACTGATTTTGGGAGGTGAATCAGGCTGAGAGCTTTTCAGCATCCACTCATAAATGCTAGAAGTCAAGAATTACAATCTTCATCACATGAAAATCTATAATGTCCATTTGTTTGGACCATTGCCAATGACAGGGGCAAGTTTCTTTAGGCTCTGGTATCTGAATGCTTCTTAAATTAAAATTAAATTAAAATAGGATTAAAAGTATTAATTTTAAACACTATTTTGCCTTTTATTCCTACCTTAACATGACTGATCTACTTAATCCCCATCTGAAATGAAAGACTCCAAGGCTTGCAAAGGCCAGATACTCCAACTTAAAGGGAAATGATACAATATAATCTATGATATTTTATTAGAATGTCCAGAAATGTATATTAGATGACTTCACTCAATCTGATATAACTAAAAGAAAGATTTTCCAAAATTAATTCTAGCTGCTTATTTAAATATACCAAAGATGTGAAGAATGTCATTTCTTAGTGATTATAAATGAAATAGTCCTACAGTACACAGTCACTCAATGGTATCTTAATATAACCTTACAAGAAAGTGTCTGTTCATGTAAGTGCAGTAAATTATATGTTAATCATTCTATATGGTGGTGAATTACTGGACAATTTCCTCACAGATTATAGGGATACAAAAGAGATGTGGTTCTACAGAAGAACCATGAACTGAATACATAATCAAGAAGTTTTAAGGAAAATAGAAACAAAAATGACACTGATACCTAGACCTAAAAATGGTTGGAATTTCTGGGATGCATAATGAGAGAAGAGGACTTGGAGAATTTGATACTCACAGGACATTGAAGGCAAGATAAAGGGGACAGAGGAAAGCAGCAAGTAACCTACTTAATAAGCTTGGTCAAATGGATGGAAAAACTAGGAATAGGAGAAATAGTAAAAAGGCAGACATTGCTAAGAGCTATTAAGGATAGGAAATTGTGTCCTGAAGAAAAGAAAACCAAAGATTGACCATAACCAATCTAACAATCAGTAATCCAGTACTAATTTCCTTGAGAGCAATTTAAGATTTTCTTGGTTTCTTCATGGACCTGTAGTAGGTATATTTTCTTTTGATGAAAAGTTCTAAGCTCTTGGTACATCTGACCCACTAACAATTTTTGGTGAACTTGTATAAATTCAAAGGAGTGATCAGACATAGAATTTGAACAAAGAAATATTAATAAATATATTGTCAGGACATTTTATAAAAGAAAAGATGAGAAATGAAAAGTTCAAAGCAATTTTAAGTGTCTGTAGTTGATTACTCACATTTTGCAGGAGTGAAAAGAATATGTCTTTTCGCTATGAAAAGTTACTGAGAAAGAGATTGAGTCTTTCAAATCTCAAGCTGCCTGTAAACTGTCAGGGGGTGATAATTTCAAAATCTCACTGCAGTAAAATTTTATTAATCAGGGGGAGGTAATCCAACAGACCCGCTACTATTGCTTGGTGATGCTAGCTTTTGTATCAGCTATGCTTGAGCAATTTTAGACATTGATAAGTTATTTCTACTTGTCTTTTGTACATTTGTATTATAGCTCACTGATGTCTAGCCTCAGTCATGGCTGCAATGTATACAAGGTATATTTCTCCTGGTTTGAAGTGTAAACACCATACATTATCTATAACAGATTATTTTTTCATATAATTTCCACAATAGCAATTTCAGATTTCCTGGATCATTTCACAGACCTGCCACTATTGTTTGGTGACATTAGATGCTTTATTGTCTGTTTTGGGGCACTTTTAAACACTTATTTTGTGCATTTTTATTGTAACTAGCGGATGATGTTACTAACCAACATCTCTATATGCAGTAAGAAGATAAGAAAAAAAAAACATTGTTATCATAACCGAACACTTTTCTGGCTTCCTTACCTACATAAAAGGGTTGTTAATGAGATTTTTAGATGAGATATAGGGGGGCATGTAACAAATGGCAAAAATTCATTAAAAACAAAAAGAAAACACACAAAAAAGAAAAAAAATCAAAAGACACTAAATTACTTATATGTACAATCTAACAATCACCAATCCTGAAATCAATCATTTGGTTCAATCATTAATCTGGTACTAATTTCTATGATATCAATTTGAGATTTCCTGGGTCACTTCACAGACCTGTCACTAATGTGAATTTAACACTCACAGATTATATTGATGGCAATAGAAGTAGTAAGTTTCCTACTTGGCAAAACATGTAAATAACCAAGAATTACTTAGAGTAACAAAAATATTAACAAAATATATTTTTAACTAATGTTAATTATAATGTTATAAAGAATGTCATTACAAAGTTAGCAAATATATTCTTAATTAATAATAATTTATATTATTATGTTAGCAAATCTATATGGTGATATTAGATTCTTTACTGTCTGTTTTTAAGCACTTTCAAACACAGGTAAAGGTTTTCTACTTATCCTTTGTGCATTTTTATTGTATACTAGCAGTAGAGCCCCGGCATTGCCCGGAGATGTAATAGTAAGAGATAGATCAAGTATCGACCATCATAAAGACTGAAAAATAAAATTGACCAAGATTGATGGTTTAAGGTTGATGGCCATGCATGTCTTAATTATCTTTTTTTGTTTTGTTTTTTTTACGAATTGGTCAAACACAAACTTTTCAATCATTATGAGTCTACCGATTGAATAGAATTTTATTATAAACAATTGTCTTGTAAATGGAATTTTCAAAGCATTCTGAATGTAAAAATAAAGAAAAAAGTGTGCAAGACAATAAGAAACACTATCTGCCAAAAAAAAAAAAAGTGAAGTTTTGTTGAAATTGGTTGAAAAATGTAGGAAATCCGGTCCCATATATAAACAAACACAGACACACACTCACAAACAAACTGGGTTTTATAAGTATAACTCGATATGAGTTATCCCCCTTTAATTAATGCCTCTTAATCGGGTTTTCAAATTGATTTCATGCAAAAACAATTGTGTTTTTCCATTTTTTGGTGCTGTTAGAAGCATCGCAACGAAATTTTACATAGTCCTGTGAAGTTTTGTTGAAATCGGTTGAAAAATGTAAGAAATCCGATCCAATATATAAACGTACAGACACACACAATCTGCGTTTTATAATAAGTAAGATGTTACTAAAGGGGAACTCGAAACTAAAAAAGTGGAAATTTAAAAAGTAAACCAAGGGTAAATCCAAAAGGAAATGAGGTTTTAGTACAATTGGCTAACGTGTGTAGGGTTGGGTTAGAACTATAAAACAAAAAAGCAGCCAGAACAGGTAATTAACAACTTGCGGTATCTGAAGTTGGCGAATAAAGTAAGCCAAGTATGTGCACGTGGGCAACAATAAACGCAAAAGTGACGTTCCACTCTCTATTAAACAAATTGGTCAGCGAAAGAGGAAATCATGGTAGATATCATTGTCATTAAAGTAGGGGAAAGAATCAGTAACAGTGACTGTGCCCTCTCAACACAAACCTTAGGTGAATGAAGAGAGAGTGACAATGTTCACTCTCTCTTAGCGAATATTGCGTATCCTGTTGCATTAGTGCGTGTATGGAGGCCGTCCGTAAGGGGAGGAGGGGGATGACCCTGGCGCCTGAAAAGGCACCCACGTGTGGACAATTATTGAAGTTTAAAAAGTCAATTATGAGTCGAAGTCCACTGAGGAAATAACGAAAATTCTCGTAAACCCCTAAGCAAGACACACAGACACCCCCCTCGTAAAAGACTGACCTGCATGAACAAAAAAAAGAAAGAAAAAGGAATCAAGCAGAAAAGTCGGGTACAAGGTAAGTACTGTGTTCTTTCCTTAATAATTATCATCTTCGAAATATTTTTGTTTTTTGTCTATCAGATTTCTTGCGTCAGCATTTTTAAATTATTTCTTAATACTTTCGTTTAAATATTGAAATAGAACCAATTCCTTGTAGATGCCTTGTACCAAATTACAAAGGGAATTATAAAAACGGCCCTAAAGTACGTGGAATTATCTTTCCCTAAAGATAAAAAATTATCTGATGTTTGGATTCGTACAATCAGTAGAAATTGGTAGATTGTTGTTTAAGGTTGATAGACACGCATGTCTTAATTAGTTTTTTTTTTTTTTTTTTTTTACGAATTGGTCAAACCCAAACTCAAACAAAAACATTGTTTTCAATCATTATGAGTCTATTGATTGAATAGAATTTTATTATAAATAATTTTCTTGTAAATGGAATTTTTAATGCATTCTGAATGTAAAAATAAAGAAAAAAGTGTGCAAGACAATAAGAAACACTAGCTGCCAAAAAAAAAAATGAAGTTTTGTTGAAATTGGTTGAAAAATGTAGGAAATCTGATCCCATATATAAACGAACACACACACAACCAACCAACCTGGGTTTTATAAGTATAACACGATATGAGTTGTCCCCCTTTCATTAATGCCTTTTAATCATGTTTTCAAATTGATTTTGTGCAAAAACAATTGTGTTTTTCCAATTTTGGGTGCTGTTAGAACCACCGCAAGGTAATTTTATATAGTCCTGTGAAGTTTTGTTGAAATCGGTTTAAAATTGTAGGAAATCCGATCCAATATATAAACGTAACAGACACACACACACACACAATCTGCATTTTATAATAAGTAAGATTATGTTTATCCCCAGCCATAACACCAATGAATACTGGAAATACTTCTTATGGCGTGAAGTGCAAACACCAAATGTCATTCATAGCATATAAGGTAGAACTTATGAAAAAAAAAACTTCTTTTACTTGTGTTTCATTAAAATTTCATTTAATGTTTCACTTTTAGTTTGGAGTGATGACATTTTTTATATGTCAACAGAATTACTTGTAATCTTTATTTTATTTGTTTCATTAAAATTTCATTTGACTTCTATTCAGTTATTCTTTTTCCTTTATAAACCAATTGTATACTTATTTACACATTTATTTACACATCTTTCAGGATGAAGTGGTTAGCTGTTGGGCTAAGTGTATTCTAATCTAACTATCAGTAATCTGGCAAACAAATACAGGTCTCAATGATTCTTGATAAGTGATGCTCAGCCTGTACTGGTTCTGAAAAAAATCAAAGCTGACTGTTTGACCAACTTTTTACAAGCCTTTTCTCTTTAGCAATTTAGCGCTGCTGTTAGAGACCTTTTAAATTACATTCATCAATCAAAATACAGATCATTATTAGAAAATGGTTCTAAAGCACACAAGTTATTTTACCTAAGCTTTAAGCAAATATATCTGTTGTTAAAACCCATTGTGAATAATTCTTCTCCACTTCATTGTCTGAATGAAACTTTTCCGGTTCTGCTAACTCATTAAGGCGCTCATAGACGAGGGTCTCATTATCAGTATGCAATAAATCTTGAATATTACCTGCATCAACTTCTCTAAATTCCACTTACTGTATCATTTGTAAAAGGATGATTTAGACTGTTTTGCCCTGTGTCCTTATAAAGACATTCAAAATTAAGCCGGAAATTCTAGTAACAAGCAGGCAATGTGAATGTGATTTTGTCTGTCAAACTGCAACAATTCATTGTAATGAGGTCTCGTTAGAAGAGGAAATGTACAACAAAGTATCGATGTTTCCAAAAATGTCAATTCTAAGAGAAAAGAGATTGCTTCAATGAGGGCATCATCACAAAAATGTCTTTTTTGGTAAGGAAATAGATATTCAGAAATACAACTTTTTAATTATAAAACTGGAATGAATTCGTTTTTTATTACCATATCGCTTCAGATGCAGGTGATAATGACTCTCCACAGATTCTTTTTTTTTTATTATCTGTGAATTGCCATCCATTCTTGGGAAAGATTGTTGAATGGTTTCTTTCTCTTAAAGTGGTTGCCACCCAAAGCTAAAGAACCCAGTCTCTGTTGCTATTTAATCTGTTGTGATAAGTGCCAGTTATTCTCTTTACTATTATGAATTTACTGAGCCATTCATGATAAGTAGTTCTGGAAAATTGTCTAGAAAAGACAAAAATAATATTAGTGACTTGTCAAGCCAAGTATTGAATACTACTATGATGACTGATTCTGTTGTTAAATGTTGTGTCTTGCCAGACCCCACATCACAATATAATCCATAGTTGGGGGCTAAAAAGATGGAGGCATGCCTTTCAAAAGGGCGTTAGTGCAAAAGTGACTGCAATAGACTAGTCCAGAATTTGAACTTAGCTCACCTATTACATTTTCCATATCAATATCCATTACACCTGCCACATATCATGTAATATATTTATTTGTAATAAGGATTAATAGCTGCTTAGTGATGATTGATTGAAGATTTTTGTTATAAATCATTAATAAAAATGAAGAGAGAAGTAAGTTTGTATTGAATAGTAATTGGTTACTGGTTTGCACATATTTCTTTTCATTTAATTTGTCAGAAGATTGGTTTTAAGAAGAAAAAGGCCCAAATAATTATCAATATCTATTGTCTATGGTAATGGAAACTGTCCAGAATGTGGCTAAGACTAGAGCATAATGGGGCCTTAGGATTGCCCACCAGAAACACATGCAGGGACACCTGACCATGTGTGACATGGCACAACAAATATCCTGATATTATGTGACTGTTGATCAGAGCAACCTCACTAAACACTACCAAACAGTTTGGGATCCTAATGACCAATTGGAAGCAGCAACCAGAAAACTGCCAACCCAGTACCCTCATAATGAAAAGTATAACGACTGATCAGTCAGATCACCAAAAAGTTAAGACAGTTAAATCATTATGGCTATGGAAGAAAGAAGTGGTAAATAATATCCTAAACAGATTATATAAATAGGGATTAACCTCTACACATGTTCAATAAACATGGAAGGAATACTGACCGGCAATAGATGAACCTATCTACTCTTATTAACTTGTTTACAGCAAAGGAGGCTAGGCACTTTTATCAAGACACTATATCTTGGAAGGTTGCCAAATAAAGTGCTAGGTCTCATCCAGGCCAAGTGGAATTATTCAATTTTAAAACTTCTCTTAAGATTATTCCAAGAGTTGAAATCGAAGTGAAGTTAACATAAAATTAGATCACTTAATCTAGTTAAAATTAATAAAAATTTAAAGTTTAAATATACATACATGCATACATTTATCTTGAGTTTATCTTGAAGTTTCATTGCAATGTAGCAACATTAAATATTTGTAGCAATGACAATAAGCATGTTTACCTTTTTCTTTTCTGTTCACATATAATCTTATTTTGTAGAATTAATACTGAGCTGACATTTTTATTATTTTATCAATCTCAATATATTGCAGAATAGATATAATTTCATACTGCTTTCAATAAGAAAAAATATACTGGGAACTTAGTCTTGAGAAAAAAATAATTCTGTTTTCATTGGTTTATTCAATCTCCTTTAAAAATTGTTAACTAATGTATATTTATTGTTTCTTTTTATTAAACTTTTCTATTCCTTTCATTTCAACAAGTTGACAGAAAAAATTCCCTTTGATGCTAAGTTTATGACAAGAATCAAATATATCAAAACAATGATCATTTGTATTTTGGTAAAAATATCTCAGGTTATCATTTGACAATATAACTTTTTAGATAACATCAAAGACATTTTATGAACATAAAACAAGAAAATCATTCTTCATTTCAATTTTATGAAAACAAAAAGAAAAAAGCATTTAATTTTATGTCTTCTAATAATCTATAAAAATTATGCCATGGAACATTCTCTTTTCTTATATTTTGGCTACTGATATAATTTTCAGTGCACTTAAGAAATTGAAGTGTGATTTGTGAATCCTTGCATTAATCTTTGCATTGTAGCTTGGCAGAATAGTAAAATTTATTAATTTAAAAAATTCTTAATTTAAGACTATTTCTATATAAGAATATCATATTTTTGTGTTCATGCTGAAAACCAACTCAATTGAATATTTTTTTCAATTATTTTCTTCTTTTTCTTCTTCTATGTACCATGTCCGTTCAGAACATTAATGATCATGGCTTTCCACAATTTTCTGTTCTTTGTAATGCTTAATAAATTTTGTTACCTCCTAAACTTTACTCTGCCATCCATTTACTGAAGCTCACTAGATAGATTATGTGCTGATTTCCTCTGTCCTGTGAGTAGCAAATTTTCCAAGCCCTCTTTCCTTATTATGTATCCTAGAAATTTCAACTTTCTCTTCTAGATGTTTTTGCTTCCATTTTCTATAAAACTTTGTTGTTGCTAACATGTTCAGTCCATGATATTCTTTGAATCCTTCCATATTTCATATGAAGAAGAGATTTGAACCACATTTCTGTTGCTTCAAGTCTCTTTTTCATCTGGGATGAAATTGTTCGGCATTCATTGCCATATAGGAGGACTGATATTATATAACAGTTCAGTACTCTTTTCTTTGTTTCTAACAATTTTTTTTTACTTAGCTTTTGGAAAGCATCTTTCGCTATCCCAATGCACTTCTGACTTTCAGTGTTGCACTTTTCATCTTCTGTTAAAACACTTCCCAGGTACCCTATTTACATTATTCGGACTATTGTCCTCATCTTTGTCACCATAATAAATATGGCTACAAAGATCAGGACAATAGTCCGAATAATGTAAATAGTATACATAATGCCTCATCTCAGAAATATAGACAGATACTTCCCAGGTAATTTTCATTAAATTTAAAAAAATTGAAACTATAAAATAACAATATTTATTATCTGTAGATAGTAAATAAATTAAATGAATTAGTGCTTTTGAGATAAAAGTGTAAAATAGATAATACTGCATTTTCACTATAACTTGATACATTTTATTGAAGTTTTACAATAGTCTAAGCAAGTTAATTGGATATTACTTCAAATTTAACTAAAATATTTTATAATGATACTCACTGCAAAATATATTAGTGAAGAAAGTCAAACTCATAACAAAGGTCATATCATGACATTTTAATGATATTTATCAGCTTATTCAATAACAGTCTTCATTTCTAAAACTAGATTCGACCTAAAATGTCTCAAACATAAACCACAAATAGTTATACTACAAATCTGTGATAAAAGGAATATCAAGTCTAGTAATATTTATAAAAATCAGTGAGCATGTAGTGAAAAATAAATACATTTTATATATAATGCTCATGTTAATTAAACTTTATATATTTAATTTATGCATTACCCAAATTAGCCAAATATGGAATTTCAGAAAATTGGAATACAAAAAAAATTGCTGGGAGATTTATATTCCAAGTCTTTGAAAGTTACACTTCAAATACAAAAGATGATGAATTGTACTTGATTTTTATTATTCATGAGATTTTAGTCTGCATTTTAATGTGGCCAATCAGTGTCACAAAATATAAAAAGGAAAAGAAAGATTAAATTTTGCCTTTATTATATGACATGATACATATGTATATATTCATGTTCATAATGTTGACATAGTATTATAA
Organism: Acanthosepion lycidas; assembly: GCA_963932145.1. Classification (NCBI taxonomy): domain Eukaryota; kingdom Metazoa; phylum Mollusca; class Cephalopoda; order Sepiida; family Sepiidae; genus Acanthosepion; species Acanthosepion lycidas. Next base: position 52,529,604 of record OZ010586.1, read on the forward strand.
TGAGTGTTGTTTTCAACCAACTGAATTTAACTGTGGATGTGCAGATAGCATAGTGGTTATTGGTGTGGCTAGTGGGATTAGTGTACTGAATTCAAATTCTGACCATGTTCACTGCATTCAATTTCACATAAATACTCTTGGAAAAGGAATGAATCTATCTCTTCTCCCTCCAGCTATTGGTTAAATAGTAGGTTAGACTGTGCTCTCTAGCTTTGGTCAGCAACCAGTCTTGTCCTAAGGTTCAATTCAAACCAGATTGAGAATGGGAATAGCAACACCTAGTGCAGTGAGGCTGTGGCTCTATTTTCCAGAGGAGCTTAATGTCACAAAAAAGGAGGAGAAAGAATTTAAGTAAGTGAAAGATATTGTGTTGAGAGCAAAAATTTTCAGCAATTTTTAAATTAAAATTACCTTTCCATTGTGTATTCAGTTCTTTTTTGGAAAAGAGTTTGCCGAGAACTTGTGCACGCACCTCATACTCTAACTGTTTTCAAATAATGTATATAAGTCTGTTTTGATACATCAATATATAGAAAAGTAATTTTTTAAATTTAATATAATGCTGTACATTGACCCAGTTATTAAAATGGTTTTAAAATTTGTTCAACTGATAAAATATTTTATTTTGCAAACTGGACATAAATTACTTAAAACTTTTATATTTGTTCCAAGTTACCACACTGATATGTAGGAGTATATTTGCTCAACCAATTGCTACTTAAATTCTTTTACACATTTAGCATAAGGAGTTATCTGCTACAGGCAGGATTACACTGTTCATCTCTTAAAAAATGTTTGGTTTGAAACTTGCAAATTAAATTTACAAATATAATTTGATTTGCCCTGGCTTCATAGTTAACTGTATTAGTCACAGCAGCCATCGGAAAGCAATATTTTTTTCCATCTCACTGAATACATATTGTTTTGGTGCTGGTTTAGTGAAATATTTCCTTGAATTTGAAGACAGATTCAACTGAATATTGGGCCTAGTCATGGTATTTTGTTATCAATAGGGGTAAAGGTAAGGGAAAATGTAAAAAGAACTTTGTCTTTTCGTATTTAAGTTAAGAACTTAATGAAAATAATTTGCTAGAATCAGATTTTATTTACAATGGAACAAGAAATATTTGATAACAAATGCACCATTAGAATAGAAATTTTAACTTCTGTCTGAGTTATTATTACTTTTATTATTTACAGGCAGACTATTGTCTTCATCTTTGTTGTTGTTATCACAATGTTTTAGCCCTTGTAATTTCCAACTTTCATCCAGCGCATGTTGATCTGGGGAACATTTAGAGAATTTAAAACTTAGCCCTTTATTTAATCTATGGGGGTAGATTGTTCTCATTCTCTTGACCATGTCTAGGGATATATTGTCTACATGTTATTTAGTATTGCTCAGTTATTTCTCACCCTGCTTCCACTAAGTACTAAGCCTGTACAACCCAAACAAGCCTACAGATTGAACTCACAATTATTATGTCATCAGATTCATAAACTAATGCTGATGAAGCCTGGAGGGTGCAATATTCAAAACATTGTAATAATAAAAACAAAGATGAGGCCAATAGTTCACATTTAAATAATGGAAATTTATGGTTTAAATAATAAATTGATAAATTTCTTTTTAATTTTCTTCAGTAAGGACTTATAGTAGTAAGAATAGTTGATTAGAAAGTTCATGGATATATGTGCCACTTGCCAAGGATATTATAAAAAAAGACTATTTACAAAACAACTGACCTAAAATTCTCATGTTCCCTAAGTGATTAGAAGCCATATTGAAAATAAGATTTTGCTACCTTAACAGCAAATATACATTTATCAGTTGATCTCATTCTCTTTATATCAACATCATATTCAAAACTCAAGCATACATAAGTGTATGAACATCAATATAGAAATGTTCCATCTACAAAGGAAAAAAGTTGACCAACAGGTTAAGTAAAAATGTATAAATGCACAGATATACTTGACAATTTTCAAATGTAACATAATTAATCACATGTCCACATAATTTTCATTCAATAAATTCTTTAGTGCATTAAAATCATGAATATACAAATTAGTTTTTTTAATCCTTTCGCCCCAAGCAAGGCAATAAAGCCACTAAGATGCATGGAGTTAATGGGAGTGAAAGAGAATAGGAAAACTTTAGCGAAGAGAAAGGACAAAAAAAGAACATGATTCAGGAATGCAGAAAATAGCGATTGATGTTGCATTTAAATTTTTGAAGATTGTAAGTGGCAATGAAGCAAGAAATTAAAAGGGAGTTCCACAGGTGAGAAGTGCAAAAAAAAAAAAATAGAAATTATTAGAATAAAACATTAGGTTGCATCTAGGTTCAACAGTAAAACTGTGAGACTTACTTGCCAATCTAGAAATACTCTTAAGTTTATGTTATTCCTTTTCACTCATTTGCTGTTTAAAGTTGAATGATTTGAAAGAAAAGAAATATTTTTCATTCAGATATCATAAAGGTTTTTATACATTGAATTTAATCTCTGGTACCGTTACAGATTTTTCTTCTTTCTTTTTTCTTTTCTGATAAAGTTAGGAAAATACAATTTTCAGTGTTTTCATTTTTACAGAAAAAAAAAACAGAATAAGTTAAAGGACTAGAAAAGATTTTGTAGAGAGAATAGTAAAAAATTTTTTTGATTGATTGAATTGTTTTTATGGATTATCAACCTTTTTCAGTTTATTTAAAGCCAGAAAATATATTTGATTCTAAGAGATAATAATGTTTTTACTGATACATGTCCTATTAGTTAATCCATAACTGGAAAAAGAAGAGCTGGATCCATACCTTTCCCAAGTAAGGCAATACAATGAAGCCGACTGGAATTGGAACTCAGCTCTCCAATTTCAAATTTCATGCTTTTATCCATTACACCACCCACATATCCAAGCTTGCAGCACCTGGTATTCCCAAGCAGTCACCCATCTATGTCCTAACCAAACATGACATTGCTTAATTTCAGCGATTGCATGAGAACTGGTGTTTCAATGAAATATGGCAATAAGTCTGAACACTAAAGTTCATTGAGATTTGGTAAGAAAAAATTAACCATATAATAATTATCAATATGTATTTATATATTTCCTGTCCCATGTGTAGTGGGAAGGTAGGTAAATCAACTTAAGTTAGTAAGTTTATGAGTGATTACTTCCTGTAATCATTTTAACAATCTATACAAATAAAATATTTATCTGCAATCAGACAAAATTAATTCTCAAGCAAAATGAACTATTTAAATAATTAGTTCTTTTATTAGTACATTTTTAAATTGCAGTCTTATTTGTTCAAGCCTTTTATGTGAGACACTCAGATACCTTTGTTTATTCTTGCTTCAACTTAGTCTTGAAATAGGCTTTGTCATTGCCGTCTTTGTTGTTCTGTTCCTAATCATTTTCTTCTGAGACATATTTTCAGTTACTGTTATATTAAACACATAAAATTTTTAACAAGAAAAGATACTGAGCAAAAATTGATTTATATTATACCAGAAATACTCAATGAATCATAGATACCATTAAACACTGAAAACATATAAAGGAAACAAATTAATTAAATGGTTCATTGCTCTCTAGTTGTGAATTTTTTATCTCTAATATATTGCATCTAAATACATGGTTTGAAGACTTTCATTTCATTGCATCTGACTATTAAAACTTTCTAACAATTGCTGTCATTTCTGACAGCATGGGTACTCTAGTATATAAATAAAAAATAAATAAAGACTTAGTCTTAAGATGCGTACTATCATCTCTATAGAGATGTTAATGCCTTGTTTAAGAACAGCATATTTTCAGTTTGATCTTGATATACATAATCAAGTAAGTTAAGGTTTCTCCACTTTACCATATGATTGTGAATACTAACAAGAAATCTTTGAAGATGATCCTTCAGGTTACTCTCTGTTGATGTCTTCTAAGTCAACCAAGATGTAGAGATGATGAGGAACTCAATTAGTTCCTCAAGAGGTTACACCCTTTTGAAGACTTCAATCTGGTTTGAGTATACAGAATTATTTTCAAAGTCCACCAAGATGTACAGGTACTGTTGGATTAATTAGATCATCAATGTCTCGCATTATTAGTCATCTTATGCTTTATTGATATGTAAAATAGATACTTAATGAAATCTAAAGGTTTATTTACTAAGTGACGAAAATGTCTATTTGTGCAGATACCAGCTATTTTTGTATGAAATATTCTAAATTTCAAGATTTCAAATTAATAGCCATATTGCAAGTTGGAGACCTTAAAATAGATTTCATTTTAATTATTTCTCTCCAAGCAGTTGCCATTAATCTATTTGTAGAAAAGACAAGGTGATGCCACATCATGTCGTTAAGAAAGTAACTGAAGATGAGATGCCTGGTTAGGATTGATTGTATTAGAGAGCATTCTTCTTTGTCAAGAATCTTCAGATGTACAGTAGGAGTAACAGACCCAAAAAGACAACAGTCAATACGTGGATGTATAGTAGATTTATAAATGAGCAAGATGGATTCTGACAAAAACATGTTTTTGGCACGGCACAATGAACCAAACTTCCTCACAGCAGACATAGCAGTTGACTTCATATAGTCAGTTTCCTTCATGCTAGTGAGAAACATGAGGTCAAGAAGGTGTAGAGTGTTGATCTTCTGAGTTTCAGCATCAGCATGCTAGGCAGAAAAAATTGTAAGGTAGAATTGTAAGGTAGAATTGATGGATAAAGAGGAATGCAGTTACAATAAAAGCTGGTTAATTCTATACAATAGTAAGCAAATGGCAGCTAATTTTGTATGAAACATACTGATATTTCAAATCTCATATCAATATTTATATAGTGAGACTGAAGTTTAAAAGGTATTGTATAGCTGTGTTGTTTTACAAACTTTCAGATAAAAATAAAACAATGCTAAAAAGGGGAAAAATGATCTGCAGATACCAACAAAATTGTGAAGATGTTCATTATTTATTCTGGAAAACCATGACAAAGATCTGAGAAGTACAACTTGAAAACGTATTGATTTATGACCTGTATCAAGAGAGAATATATTAAAAAATCAATTTTTGTCATGTTATGAAATTTTTTAGGTATTATTGCAGAAGAAGTGTTAGAAAGCAGAAAATTTCAGATCCTAAATCATATTGCCAAAAAAGTGATAATGACCAATGCTGGATGATCGGTGCTGGATTAACCTAGAAGCAAAAGTAACAAATACTAAAGGCCCTGGGGTTTTTTTTTGGGGGGAGGGGGTCTGGATTAAATACTTCCAAGTTATCTGTTGAAATCGCTACCTGGAAAAGTTAATGTTTACATGATGGGAAAAATTCTAGAAAATCACATTATATTAATTTTTGGACATTTATTTCTTTCTTATTGAAAAAAAAAAAAACAAGTATTTCACCCGATAGCAAAACATAACTCAGTATTTGGTGAAGGAACCCTTGTTGGCAAGTACAGCAGTCAGACATTTGCTGCAGTTGGTTATCAAGTTTTTACAGATCCCACGGGGCGGGATTTTGGTCCACTCCTCTTTGCAGATCCTCTTCAAATCCTTAAGTTTTGGAGGTTGTTGTTGGGCAACTCAAATCTTCAGCTCCCTCCACAGATTCTCTTTGTTGCCTTGCTTTGGGTCAATGTCATGCTGAAACACCCATCTACAATGCATCTTATGTGTCCTGACTGAGGCAAGGAGGTTTTCACTCAAAATTTCCCTGTACTTAGCCCCATCCATCTTCCCTCAACTTGGTGTAGTTAACCTTCCCCTTTAGCAGAGAAACAGCCCCAAAGCATAATGTTTCTACCACCATGCTTAATGGTTGGTATGGTATTCATGGGGCCAAAGCCAGCGTTTTTTCTTTCCTCCAAACATGGCAAGTCAAGTTGATGCCAAAAAGCTCAATTTTAGTCTCATCTGATCACAGACTATCCTCTGAATCATCCAGGTGCTCATTTGCAAACTTCTGATAGGCATGTAAATATGCCTTCTTGAGTAGGGGGAACTTGCGAGCACATAATGATTTCAGTTCACTACAACATAGTGTGTTACTAATGTTCATCTTGGTGACTGTGGTCCTAGCTGCCTTGAGATCATCAACAAGCTCTTGCCACATAGTTCTGGGTTGTTTCCTTATCTTTCTCATCATCAGGTTTTCTCCACATTGGGAGATCTTGCGTGGAACTCCAGAACAAGGGAGATTGATAGTCAATTGGTGTTTTCTCTATTTTCTCATTATCGCACCAACAGTTGACTCTTTCTCACCTAGCTGCTTGCCAATTGTCTTGTAGCCCATTCCAGTTTTGTGCAGGTATATAATTTTGTCCCAGATGTCCTTAGACAATTTTTTTGTCTTACCCATTGTGGAGACATTAGATTCTGATTCAATGAAGGATTCTGTCAATTAGTATATTTTATACAGGTAATGAGTACTTGATTAGGAGTAATAATTGAGTAATATATCTATATACCTCCTGGTCACATAACCAGTCTGTGGGGCCTGAATCATTGCTGATTGATAGGGGGTGAAATACTTATTTTTTTAATAAAAAAAATAAATGTTCAAAAATTAATATAATGTGATTTTCTAGAATTTTTTAATATTCTATCTCTCACTTTCAAGATGGACCTACCCTGAAAATTATAGACTGTTCCTATTTTTGTAATGTGGTAAATTCAAAAAATCAGTAGGGGATGAAATACTTATTTTCCCCACTGTACTAGAATTATTTGTTCCATATTTTTATGTGTTTGTTTATTTTGTTGATAGACAATGTTTGTCAACACCTAAATATTATAACACCCAAATATTAGAAAAGTATATGAGGGGAAAGTATAACCATCACTTTAAAGTCAGACTCAAAGAAGACAAGAAAGCAATAGAAAATTTGGTATGACAGACTATATCTGATACAAAGGAGATGAAATTGTAGAGAGCCATGATTGACAATGTCCTCAAGGGACACAGCACATAGAAAAAGAAGATTATATCAGAAGAGAGATGAGTGCTCATTGCCCACTTTCAGAGGAGGCCCAAATAATTGACAAGAAGTGCTGCTGAAGAGTGAGAAACTTGAAAGAAGCAGCATATACTTGCTTGTTGGTTAGGTACATAGATCAGGCAATTATTGATTTTAGCACTGTAGATGTCTTTACTTGGCCAAGATGTTTTTTTAAAGTATTCCTACTCATGTATAGATGAGAATCACTTTGGAATGTGGGTGGTAGTATGATTTTGTCCAATCATCTAACATTCCTGACAAATGATAAAAAATAAATCAGCCAAAACTTTGTGGTTAGAACATCAAGGAAACAAATAAAGAATTCAACTGTCCTAACAATTTTTTTTCAAATTTACAGATAAAATAAAAATATTTGCTTTATTGAAGTAAGGGAATTTTGATGATCATTTCAGTATGATTATGCAGATTATAATTTTCTCTTTTTCCCTGCTTATACTATCATCTTCATCCTTTGAATAATTTCACTGGACTCAGTCTATGTTTATCTTTGAAAACCTACACCAGAATATCTTTATGTCCATCCTCACTGGTCAGTTATAATTATTGTCTCAAAATGGGCTTCAATAATGTCTTCTATAGAAATCCGCCTACAACAGATGTGAAGAGGAAACATACATATTAGTTTTGATTTTGCCACTCATAGAAGACAGAGTCACAGGCAATATATCTATTTTACTTTGTGATAATATAATTTCATTGTAACTGATAACCATATCAAATCATAAAACCCAATTCTACACATTGGTAATAATGTGTGTAATATATATATATATATATATATATATAATTTTTTCTTCATTTTTTTTTATTAGTCTTACTCTTGTGTCCATATATATATATATATATATATATATATATATATATATATATGAGCAAATATATGGATATAGATCTGACAGGATGAAGAAAATTATACAGAAAAAACAAACAAAAATCTTAATATGCAATTATGCTGTTTTAATGTTAATATAATGTCAACATTTTGATTAGTCTTACCCTTGTGCCCATCGTCTTTTCATGTTGAATTAAATATAGTCTAATGTTAATTATGTTTTATGAATATGTCCTGAAGATGGTCTACTAGACCGAAACGTCCGACGTTGACATTATATTAACATTAAAACAGCATAATTGCATATTAGGATTTTTGTTTGTTTTTCCGTATATTTTTCTTCATATATATATATATGTATATATATATATATATATATATATATATATATATATATATATATATATATATATATGAAGTGAAGTATTGTAACTATTTGCAGTATTTACATTTTTGGGACTATTGTCCTCATCTTTATTGTCATATTCCTGCCACTTCAGCCATTGTGTGCTCCAGCCTTCTTCAGGTGATAAACATTTGAATTTTGAACTGAACCATTTATTTCATCCAATGGGATAGATGTTCTAGTTCCACATGCTGTGGCTTTTCTGGATATCTCAGTTTCAGTTATTTCCCTATATTATACAACTCTCCAATTTTTTGTTCTAAAATAACATGGCATATTGTGAATATAACAATAAAGATGAGGACAATAATCCAGATAATGTAAATATATATATATATATATATATATATATATATATATACAGGGTGTGATGGATAGATTGTCTTCTAAATTATGCAAAAATAAAAATAACACTGAAATCTCATTTTAACAAATATATTAATCAAAATTACACAAATATATTTTGAAATACAAAAGGGTAAATTAATTAATTCAATAAAATCTCCACTGGCTTCAACTACAACCTCCAGATGACTTTGGAATCTCCTGCAACTCTCTTAAAAGGTCTCCTTGTTTAAGTTGGTGAATGCTACTAAAATCTTTGTCTTCAGTTCATCTTTGGTGTAACATGGAGTTTTGTTAATCTCTCACTCAACTGCGCCCCATACATAATAATCAAGGTGGTTGCAGTCTGGGGAGTTACGTGGCCAATATGTAAGCTGTGATGTGGTTGCAGAAATTGTCTACAACCATGACTGGGTTCTTCTGCTTGTGTGGCATGGTGTAGAGTCCTGTTGCCAGACACAGGGTCTTCCAGCAGCCACCCTTTTGAACCAGAGCAGCACTACTTCCTAAGGCAGGTGAAATTAAAAATATGAAATGGATACAATTTACCCATCACACTCAGTGTGTGTGTGTGTATATATATATATATATATATATATATATATATATATATATATATATATGTATATATATATATATATATATATGTATATATATATATATATATATATATATATATATATGTATATATATATATATATATATGTATATATATATATATTATGGCTGGTAAAATGTCTCTCATTTTTCCAAGTAGATCCAACACATCATATCTAGTCAAACTAGAGAGTTAATATATTAAAAACAGCTGTTTATTGCTTTACAAATATCAAGGCAACATAATAAAAATGCTCAACACATATTTTTTCCATGAGCTTCTTTATTTGCTTTGTAGTCTGAGCAGTTTGTATTATATTTTTTTAAATTTAATTTTGTATTTGTCTTTTCATGCAAAAAGAACTGAGCAGTTTTTAAAATTAGGATGAGAACTTAAAATCTTTAAAGCTATGAAAATATTGAAAGCAAAAACCTGATTAGTCAAAGCTAAATAAAATAGCTTAGTGGTTATAGAATTTCATTGTGAATTGACACCTTTAATCTTTCAGTTTAATACTCTTATGATTTTACTGATGATTTAGTATGAATATAGCTTCTAATGAATTCAGAATTGTAAATTCATTTTGACTATTTGATTCTCAATTTCTTAGAATTAAAATCATTTATAATTAATGCTTTCTGAACATTTTTTCATTATTCTCTGAATTATTAATTAGTAAAAATATCAGCAAAATAATGCCAAATGGTTTTAGAAAAGTGAATAAAGGTAAGGGTAATTTATATAATTATTTGTGAAGTGTGAGTTTTACCTAAGGTAGTGATCAATTTTATATTATTCTGTATATCATGATTCATTTCAAATATGGTCTAAGATACTGATGATACCTATAATTAATTTAAAATATTTTGAGATGCAAGAATTCATTTTTTGCATGAAATAAATGGTTTAAATATTGATTTATTCACATAATCACTGTAATGTGTAATGTTATGTGAGGCACAGTAGAGTAATGGATTGTGGCTCAGATTGTGAAATCAGAGAGCTGAGTTCAAATTTCAATTAGGAAAGGTATGAATTCAAGTTTCTCCCCCTCCTAGCTATGGGTAAATAGTAGGAAAGACTGAATTCTATAGGTGGCAACTGGTCTAGGAGAAGGAAAACTTTGAATTCAAAACTGTATGTAGCCTTGGCGAAGCACATACTATACAGCTAAGGAAAGGATGATTCACATTAGATTGATGATCCTGACAATGGTAAACTCCTTTATAACAAGAAATTATCTGTGATGATTTCAGATTATCTATGGTCAATTGCTCTTAATATTGTCAGTATTTGCAAAAGTTTTATTTAACACAATATAAACCAATGAGTGCTGAAATGTTATGTAGTATCAGTCCTCTTCTATGACAGTGAATGCTAGACAATCTCCTCACAGATGAAGAAGAGATTTGTAGCAACAAAATCATGGTTCGACAGAATGATGCTGAGAGTAACCATGGATTGGATATGTGATTAACAACAAAGTTCTAGAAACAATGGCAACAAAAAGGTCACTTATACTTAACACCAGGAAGAGACAGTTGAAAATTTCTGGGGTACATAATGAAGAAAGAAGGCTTGGAAAATTTGATACTCACAGGACAAGTTGAAGAGCCAGAGAAAAGCAATGCACAACTTACCAGGCAAGCATGAGTAAATGGATGGTGTAGCAGGGATTTTGAGAGATGGCAAAAAGATAAAAGTTGTTAAGAGCTACAAAGGACAGGAAATTTTTGAGAGCCATTATTGCCAACATCCTGAATGGACATGGCACATAGAAGAAGATCATAAGCCAAGCAAGTCAGCCATATCCTGAAATCTCTCGGTTCGGTAGTTATGAAATGTTCATTTCTGTCTTGATCTTTTCAAAAGATGAATGCATTTATCTATAGCAGGGCTCTTCAAACCCTGGGGTCGATAAATACTTGCAGTCAAAAAAAAAAAAAAGGTTGATAAATGCCTGGTGGTCAAAAGAGAGCCATTAAATAAATCATAGTGACAGACAAGAAAAACTCCCCAATTTCCAACCAAATATCAATGCTCTTGCTACTGCTCATCAAACACATCTTTCCCATTAATGATGTCAACAAATTCAATAAAAAGGTATATCATTTTTTAATATGTTTAGTCTTACCTATATTATTTATGTGATCTTTTCTCATTATTATTATTTGAAAAAAAAAAAACAACATCTGGTATAGAGAAAAAGAAATTGAAAACCTAATAACAAAATGTAAAGCTAAAATGAATCTTATCAGGAAACAATAATAAAGGAAAAGGGTTTAGGAATTTCTAATCTAAAATAAAAAATAATTATTAATATTTTTTTTACATGCCTGGAAGTCAATGAGGGGTCAAGGATTCCATGACAAGGTTGATAGTTTAAAAAGTTTGGCAACCCTTCATCTATAGCTTTATTTCCTTCTTGATCTCTTCAAAGGTTGACTGCATTTATCTATAGCTTGTTTGTAAGTGATTCACTGCCTTAAGCATAAATATGAAAAGCAGACTTCACAATGAATCTTGTCAGATAAAGGCTGAATCAAATCTATGTCATTAGTGAATCTCAGTTGACTACTTTAGAACTGATTACTTTTAGGAGAACAACAATAACAATGGTCCATTGTTTCCTCAGAGAGTTTTAGAGACACTTCAGCCTTAGGGAAAATCTACTGTTGTGTTTTGACGGAGATGTCACTCAAAGACTTCATTCAAGAGAGATGATCAGATTGAAGATAAGAGTAAACAGCAATCTAATTGATACTTAAATTGAGCAGCCATAACATTGTACGAGGCTAAAAGGTTTTTCTCATTCAAATCTTGCTTTTTCAATTTTCTATATCAGATCATAAACCAATTAAAAAACTCATCTTATATAGGCATTGGATTTGATAAAGAAAGTTGGTACTTTTACTTATAAATGTATTCTAAATAAAGTGATTGTCTGACAAGTGAATATTTTTCAAACAGTTTTTAACTAGAATCTTAATCACCCTTATGTTTTTTCACTTAAGCAAAAACTAAAACAGTTGTCAAGAAATAATTTTCTTTTTTTCATTTCTCCAAAGGTTTGAATAATTGACAATCTGTGAATTTTTTAATACTGGCCAGAAGTTAATACATACCAATGGCAATCACTCAATTGATTTTGGTAATAAATTAAGAATTACCTGTCAAGAAGATATTTTTTGTGAAATTTATTTCACTTGTTATTTTCAATTAAAAAATGCATCTCTGTAATTTTCAAGTACCATTTTCAAACTCTAAAATTAGAAATAGTCTTCACTGAACTAAAAGTGACAATATTTATGTTAGCTTCAGTTATTTTTCATGTTGAAACTTTCAATTGTTTATCTTCTTGAAACACTGCACACATAAAAAAGCATAATTAATTAAATTATTTTATTTGATACTGTCACGATTAAATTGAAAAAGACTATAAAGAGTAATTTACAAAACCTACCTACAGAAAAAATTTTGTTAACTATAGTTAAAAAGTTTGACATTTTTCTGTTTATTGTCCAGGAAGAAGGAAAGGGAGACTAAGATTTATTGCTATTGCTTTGAACTTGGAGAAAACAACATTTTGGGATTTTCAAAAGTATCGCTATTGAAATTTGAATCCTAAATTCAGACTGAAAGAGAAAAATAATAATGACATAAACTTAAGTTATTAATTTTGTTTTTAAATTGAAAATACATACATAGAAACATCCTTATAAGGAAAACAGATGCAGCTTCAAGCATCAAAGGCATTGTTAGCTGAGAAGAAACTGATAATATGTGTTAATGGGTGTATTTTCTCAGAGAATGAGGCTACCCAGGGGAAATAATGGGTAAACATACCCATGGCCTATCATAAGGCAGAGACGTTATTAAAAATCAGTAATTCCCATGGTGGCTTCAGCTGTTCAAGGTCCGGTGCTATAGTCCCTTTGTTATTGACATATCCTAGTAGATTAATGATGCTTAACCCATATGAACACTTACCATTTATATAAGATTGAATTTTTCAACAGTGTCTATGTACCATTTGAGATTGCAATTAAGGTCAATTTTGTTAGGGCCACATATTGTTACATTGTTTATGTAAGCATAAGTGCCTTACAGCTTTTTGTCTGTTATTATCTTATCAATGTTTCTTTGGAAGCTGACCCTACCATTTGTGACCTCACACTGAATTAAATGAAATTGGTATAACTATCTGCATGTTTCAAGAGCTGTGTAAGGCTTGTCTTTCAAGTTTATTTCTATCTGGTGATAGGCACATTTGAGATCCAGGATACTAAAAGTTTTGTATTTGGTGATCTCACCAATCATTTTGTCAATACTGGGTAGCATATAAGGTATCCGTGTAACTCAGTTTATAGTTTGTGAGTAGTCTATAACCATTCGCTTTTTGTTATTTGCAGAAAATGTTATCAAGACTTGTGCCCTCCATAGGGATTTACTTTCTTTGATTGTTTCTTCTCTTAGCATTCTGGATATTTATGGTTGAGTAAATATCTTGTTTTCAGAAGAACATCTCCTAGATTTGATGGCTAATGGTTTACACTCTAGTTAAATTATTGAAAAGAAAGATGTATTGTATGTCTATAGTGGCCACATTGCCAATATCTACACCTTTTGGAGCCCCAAAAGGGAGTTTAACACTGGAGTACTGGCTGAAGATGTTGTGACCCAGTATAGTGTCAAAGTATATGTTCTGTATTACTCAGAGTTTAATAACATTGAAAGTATACTGTCTGACCAAACAATAATGCTCAAATGAAGCATTTGCCATAATTTGCTATAATAATGTTTAATCTTCCACTATTTTATCTTTGCAATGTCAGCATTTGTGAAACTTTGTGAGCTTCTAGTATTAATTAAAGCAGTGATAGTTAATCCATTAATTTTAACTTACAAGATAGCCTTTGAAAGGCATTTAGGTGATACTATATTGATTGCTACCATTGCACACACTGCTGAACTTGGAGAATCAACAGAATGACAAATCATTGAAAAATGACCTTTTTTCTTACACTTGTGGCATATCAATTTTCATGCAGGACATGATGAATGGACATGAGAACTGAGTCTACAGAAATAACATTTTCACTGAGGCAACAGTAACAAGTTTTTAAAATGTGAGAGTTTTGAGGATGAGGTGGGGTGGGGACAGAAACAAGAGGTTTTGAAGAGACAGCCAAAGTACTCTGGGCAGATGAAAAATTATGAACCTGTAGGAGTCCAGAGATAAGTGTAGATGGTTGCATAGCTTAACTCTGACAATTTCTAGTAGAATGTAAGAGAAAAATTGTTTCTCAGCCATGTCTAATAAGATAGTCCAGTTGCAAGCTCTTGTCAGGTTTGATGCTTTATTTTCAAGTCGCCTTTGTCTTATTTGGAGAGTCAATATCCCATTAATAAAGGCATCCGTAATAAATTCATTCCAGGCTTGTTCTGCTGTCTAAGCCTTGATGTCACAGTCCCAGATTAATGTCTTCAGCACCTGTAGGTATTGGTCTAGATTTTAACCCAGTTGTTATTACCTAGTAGTGAGTAGGTAACGAGCAAAAATGGAGTTTTCTTTTTTCTTAAACATTTCTTCTAAAATAGCAACAGCCATTTTATAGCCCTTGCAAGAAGAAATATTTATATAAATCTGCTTGGAGACATGGAGAAATAATTGACTAAGCTTCTTGCTCCTAATATTCTCATTGACAAGGAAGTCTTTAGGGCTGAGAGAAAGCTGTCAAATAAATTTTTCCAGTGGAATGAACTATATGTAGTATCTGACTCAGGCGCATCTACGTCTAAATATTCAGGTTTCAGATACTTTTCTATAATTGCTTTGAATAAATTGTAAAAAAAACAAAAACAGACAAACCTTTAAGCTTGTAATGAAGTTTTATTCAAAGTAATTTGACCACTGCACTTGTGTGATGTTCAACCATCACTTATTATAGTTCAGTAGTTTAAGGGGGAGACAACTATGGTTGCCTTCACCTCAAACTAATTATATATTTGTGTGAAAAGAAAAAAGAAGAGTAATCAGTTATTTTTTAAAAAGAACAACCATAATTCAATCATTTTGCAACAGCTACTGTTAGTGAATTGTCTATCTAAACAGATAGATACTATAGTTACCCATATATTTCCAAAGTATTATTGCAGGGAAATATTCCTATTAAAGCAAAAAAATATATGTTCAATTATAATTATGATTATGTTTGAATATGGATGAATTAGATGAACTATAGCACATTTTGCTTTTGTTTTTAAGTTTCACGTTATACGGCTGATATGATGAAAATTGTAGTCAAACTTCCTCAGGATGAGAAATAAATAAATTATAAACCAATTCATGACCTGAGAAAAGTAGAAGTAAAATTGTTATTATGATGTAACAGTTTCTTCTCTCTCTTTCTCAATATATATATATATATATATATATATATATATATATATATATATATATATATATATATATATACAAGGAATAAATATCATCACTTGATAAGACACCAAAAGGGTTGAAACAAAATGGCTATTTTTGTAGTGATTTTATAACATATTTATGTTATAATTTTTAAATAAATAATTATATATATATATATATATGTGTGTGTGTGTGTGTGTGTATTAATCACTAATATTATCTATCTATCTATATATATATATATATATATATATATATATATATATATATATATTTATATATACACACATATACAGACACACACATATATATATATACATATATATACACACATATATATACACATACATACATATACACACACATACATACACACACATATATGCACACACATATATGCACACACACACACACACATATATATATATATATATATATATATATATATATATATATATATATATATATATATAAAGGTTTCATTAAAGATGACAGACAAGGTACTACAATTAAGCTTTTTATTCAATTTTTATTGTGTTCATCTAAGTGTTTTCTTTTTTGGATATAAAGTGTATAAAACAATCCAAATATTCTATATATCTGGGTGTTTTCAGCTATTCTATTAGCCATTGTCAAGGATTTTTAAGAAAAAAAATAACTGAATATGTAAATGTATATAAATGTGTATCTATAGTGATGGGAATGATTTTTTTTTATTTTTCAGACATGGTCAGCATATTATGGTCATGTTCAAAATTGGCATTATTGAGTGTTGTTTTTTTATTATTAATGTTCCCATAACGTTTATCATTTTTTAAAATGTGAATGTGGCTATTATAGTTGCATTTTCTACAAGTATGTTGTGAACTGAGTTTGATAGGTTTCTGTTTGTGTTTGGATGAGTCCTAATTAATTTTGCACACTTTATGTTCAAAAAAGAAAACAAGAAAAATTGAATAAAAAGCTAACCACAGTACCTTATCAGTTGTCTTTAATAAAACTTGTATAAAAGAGGGTTTTGTTTTCCAAATACACACACACACACACACACATATATATATAATTAAAACAAAAAGTGATCCACATGTACTTCTTATAATATGTAAAATAGATAGGTTGGTTAATAAAACAAGGACAAATGAAACGGTACCAATATAATCAGTACGATACACTTTTATTAAATATTAACCATATCACAGAAATGAAGGGCAAAGAGAAAGATTTTATGTTTGGAATTTTTAGACACACCTGTGTTATTCATTGATGGAGACCACAAAAACCAGATCTCTGCCTGATTCCTTGATATGCACACATCAAGGAATCAGACAGAGATTGGATTTTTGCGAATAATACGATTTCCACTGAAAAATACCCCGTCTACAAAAACATCTGTTGGTGAATAATCCCTATTTCTTTGTTTGTTACTCAGACTGTTGATGAGGGACACAGGCATGTCTGAAGATTTTGGACATAAAACCTTTCTCTCTGTGCCTCATTTCTGTCATATGGTTAATATTTAACAAATGTCTATTGTACTGATGTCATTATCCATTATACCACCACCACATCCAAACTTACAGCACCTGGTATTCTCAAGTAGCCATCCATATAGATACTGATTTGAATCAACACTGCTTAACTTCAGGGGTTGTATGGAAACCACTGTTTCCACTTGATGAAGCTGTAAGCCTTAAATATTTTAATTAGGTTGACAACAAAAACTTTTATTTTATGATGAATGAAAAATTATAGAAAAACAAAACCAAAAATATTTTCTGCAAAATGATTGCTTTATGATCTCTTTCTGTGGAATGAGAATATATAGCAAAATGTATATATAATTTCACACATAATTTCATCAGAAAATAAGAGGGAAACTTTAATATTTTTCCATTTGAATTACTTGTGTAAGACAAAAAAAAATGTTATGAGGAAACTGGATAAAAAATGAATATTTGGATGAGATCAAACTTGGGAAAAATTATTTTAATAAACAGGAGGTGCTATGTATTTAAGAATGCATCTTTATGAGGCCATAAATGGAAAACAATATAATGTTATACAGCTTGCACAAAATTCTAACATTCTCAAAATGAAATAAGATAAAAAGCTGCCAACTATAAAATTTTATCTTTCTTTGATAACCATTAAAAATCACATTAAAAATCACATGAATAGTACCAAACTTATTTCATCATACATAGAACAATCTATTAGGTGTACATAAGCTTAGGAATGAAAAAGTGCCACAAGTGAAAAAAATCCAAGACAAGAAGTTTCCTGAAGACAAGAAATTGTGGAAAACCATGATCCTAAAAGTTCATGGCACATAAGAGAAGGAAAAGAAATATTTTCATAGATAATTATAAACACTTTAAAACTCTTTAGTTGTCATTAAATAATTTTATTTTTTTCATTTATTTTCTTACTAGTTGTACAAAATGTCAGTATAGAAAGTAACACATCACATCATAAATCTGTTGGTTATTCCACTTGACTTTCCTATAAACAAAAAATCTTGTTAAGCCTATAAACAGGCAGTGATATTCCCACTTATTGAATTTCCTCTTTTCAACTTTGGCTATAAGATGTAGTGACACATCAGAAAAATGTGTCCCACTCGGAGGCATGTTCATTTTCAATGTCCTACTTATCTGTCTTGACTTTTTGTACTCTTCCACACATGTCTCTCTATCATGTAAGCCTACAGAAACTTCACACAATCTCTAATTTAAATGCTTTATGAATTTAGTCTCTAAATGTTTTCTGCATTTATTGTAATTAATACTTTTGTTAATACATGTATTGTCATTTGTTTTATATTGTTTTGTGTTTTTATTTTTTTACTTGGACTCACATTCGACTCCACAAATATTGTTATAGGAAAAATAATACCAAGAGACACATGTTTTCTACATAAACACAACAAGCATTCCCACAACAAATCTTATACCCTATTTGGGTAATAGGGTCAACTTTTCTTTTTAAAGATAAATATCATCCCTTTCTTGTCTGAATTAATGCAATGAAAAAAGTATCTCCCAGATTGAACAGTTACGAAAACTTAAAAAGATATAAAAACAATGTTAATTGGAATTATGAATTTCACTTTTGAGTTAATCCAATGACTAATTCATTGGTTGTATTTTTGAATTCTTTCCATTTGAAGACATAGTCTTTCATTTCTTCTTTGTTCTTGTGCTGTGTCCTTTTGGGATGTGTGCAGTTACAGCTCTCCACAAATCCATATGCTTTGTAGCTCCAAGCAATATTTATCTCTTTACTATTTCTCCCAGTTCATGTTATGCCATCTATTTACACAAACTCATTAGTTATGTTACTCTTCAACCGTGTCCTGTGAGTGTCAAATTTTCTAAGCTCTCTTTCCTCATTATGTGTCTCAGAAATTTCAACTGTCTCTTTCTGCTGCTATGCAAAAATGTGCTTTTCATTCCCAGTCTACTTAAAACTTCCTCATTGCTCATATGTACTGTCCATGGTATTCCCAGTATTTTTCTGTAGAACCACATCTCTGTTGCCTCTTTTACATGTGTAAGAGAATAAAAAACCTACTCCTTAATACAACACATAAAATCAAAAGAGGTAATATTCATAAAAGAGTAAGAAAAATACTTCAAAGATATACATTTTCTACACTAAAAGTGGGTAACC
This sequence comes from Acanthosepion lycidas, assembly GCA_963932145.1. Classification (NCBI taxonomy): domain Eukaryota; kingdom Metazoa; phylum Mollusca; class Cephalopoda; order Sepiida; family Sepiidae; genus Acanthosepion; species Acanthosepion lycidas. The sequence continues at coordinate 52,548,905 of OZ010586.1, forward strand.
TAGAATACACAAAAACATAGAAGGGCCTGAAGTATTAGATTGGCTCTGACCAAAATGAACAGGAATAAATCAGCAGGTCTATATGGGATTGTAATAGAAATTCTTAAACAAGATCTGTGTTTGTAACATTGTCTGACAAGCCAAGTACAAATGAATGGGAGCTCCATCAGAGCCATCAAGCTGATGAAAAAATACTTTGGAATTCTACAAGTCTCAACTTTTGATAGGCATTTACTGTTTTGTATCAGAATTTCTTTACTGTTGTCTATATACTTATGTTTTAACTGTTTTGTCAAAAAATAGATTTAGTAATTTGTAGACTTATTCTAGAGTTACAAGTTTACTAAATTGTTGCAGTCATGTACCAAGGTATAATTTCAAAACTTATTTTAAGAAAAATACATTTGGTTTTCTATAGTGTCTGAGAATTTTTGATGACTTCTTGTGCAATTGACATTAGCAGGATGTAAGCTAATTAATGCTTTTTAAAATTGGTTTTATTTATTAGACGTTCTTCAATAATGTATGAGACAAGTAAATAATTTAAAATCAGCTCAATGGCCCAGTCATTTTGGAATAGGCTATTTGGGTCATTATTCAATAATTCTAGCTTCAGTTGCTTATTTATGTACACAGTAAACCATTTTTATTAACTTGTTTTGAATTCACGAGACATATTTGATTAAGATTTACATGAAACAAGAAATATTTGGGAAATGACAATCTGTGAATATTTATTTTTTCAACCTAATATTTTCATTTGACATTTTGTCTGTATCCAAGTAACCAATTGTTGTTTATTTAAGCAATAGTGCCTCTCCAAGACATGTTTCATTAAAAAAATGTATGGTTAATTTTTTATGTTTTTCTTATATATACAAGAGATTTCTTTTTTTGACTCAGAATGATTGTTCATTCTGAGGGCTTTTGGTTAATCTATTAGAGATTTTCAGAATGATTGTCCATTTTGGTTAATCTATTAGAGATTTTCAGAATGATTGTCCATTTTGGTTAATCTATTAGAGATTTTCAGAATGATTGTCCATTTTGGTTAGTCTATTAGACATTTTCAGAATCATTGTCCATTTTGGTTAATCTATTAGACATTTTGGTTGAGCTACTGCAATTTAGTATGTATGTTAGTTGCTGAGACATATTTTTAATTCCCAAAGATGGTCAGTACATTATGACCGTGTTTCTTGTTGACATTTTTAAAGGTTGATTTTTTTATTATTTTTGATGATGAGTGATTCTATTATTTTTAGATGTTTTTTACAGTTAGAGGTGTGTTTTTATATTTGCATTTTCAACAATTATATTGTTTATTGAAGTTGAGCTGTTTTCATTTTGGTTTAAATGAGTCCTATATGTGAGCTTTTTTTTCAGCTTAACATTTAGTTGAACACTCTAAGAAGGAGAAAAGGTTTTTGTTGTCAGTTTCTGCATTCTTTTAATTACTTGGACAATTGAGTCATCTTAAGCTAAAATTTCATTTGATAGCCAACAAAATTCTATCTTTATGTAATATATGCACAAACATGATATCAAAAAGATTTTAACATTCACTGTCAGATGTACATAATAAAATATCCAAGACAATTTGGCTGTACTTTTCATAAAGGCGGGAAGTTTTGAAGAGTCAAGATTGCTCCTGAAAATGTTATGGCATATAAAAAAGAATTTTTTCATAGATAACTGTAAACGTTTTTTACTTTTTTTCTTTTTTTATCATGCAAGTAAATTATATTTTAAACATACATATCACTTAGAAGTGGAACTGAAATAAATATTTAATCTGAGGTATAAACAAAACTTTTCTTTCAAAGTTAAATTATGCATATAATATAAATTTAAAACCTCTTCACTGGAGAGTCTTTTATATCCAAGTAAAGAGAAATTTTGTTAGAATCAAAGAAAATCATGCTTAATTACTATGTGATATCTATCCTTTTATATGGCAATCTTCCAACAGAGGAGGAGAAAACTGGAAGGAGTAGAAATATGGTTCTACACAAGGATACTGAGAATACTATAGATGGAGCAAGTAAGCAGTGACAAAGAAAATGGTAACCAAATGTAGACTTATATTTAGAATCAGAAAGAGAATGATCAAATTTCTGGGATGCATAAGGAAGGAGTGCTTGGAAAACTTAACTCTCACAGGGCACATTGACAGACCAAGAGTGATAGGGGAAGTCAGTGAGCTGATAAGCTCATCTAATTAGATGACAAAAGGAGAAACATTGCTAAGAGCTACAAGGGATAGGAAGTTGTGGAGAGCCTTGACAGCCCATTTTCTGAAGGGAAATGACACATAGAAGAATGTACATATATAGTTGTTAAAATATAATTTATTAAAACAAAGTATTCTTTTTATGTTATCTATTCTGAAGGTAATATTATGGAGATATAATGATTATGTACAAAAAAAAAATTATTTTAGATATTGTGTACCTTCATTAATCATAGCTCTCCACAGCTTCCTGTCTTTTATAGCTTAATCTTGTTAGGGAGGTTACTCACTTTTTTCCCATGCTTTCAGTATGTCCTATTAGTGTCAAATTTTCTATGCTCTCTTTCTGCATTATGTGTCCAAGAAATTTAAATATTATCTTTATGATGCTAAGCAAGTGTCCTTTTTGTTTACATTTTCCTTAAAATTTCGTCATTACTAACATGTTCTATCTTTGGTATTCTCAGCATCCTTCTATAAAACCACATATCTGTTGCCTCAAGTTTCCTTTTCATCTGTGAGTAAATTTGCCAGTATTCACTGCCATATAGGAAGATTGATATTATGTAACATACCAGTACTCTTTTCTTTGTTTCTAGCATAATTTTCCTATTTCTTAATACTTTTAACTTTTGGAAGGGAAATTTGCTTAGCTTTGAAAGTAGCAAATCAACTTGAAAAACAGAGCTGTTTGTACTGAGTTTAAATGAATTCCGTTAAAAATGTCATGAATCCATCACTCTCTTCTTTCTATCCAGTTAAGTCTTATAACCAGAAGGTAAACATTCTATCAGAGAAAAAAAAATATTCACTCATAATTATTGTACTTGCCCAGATAGTAGCAGCAAAAAGTTATTACATCTATAGTTAACTTGACAGTAGCCATTCTTTGTTTCTTTTTTTAAAATATATATTAAAGCAGCTCCTCCTAATTCAATAATTTATGATATAAACCAGAATTGATGCAACCTCATTATTTTTCTTTCATACTTAGCTTAAAGTTATTTGCATATTTTTATTGAGATTAACACCACATTTTTAAAATTCATTCAAATTTAATAACTTTTTCATTTATTTTTCATGAGATCTCTTAAAGATATACCATAGTTGAAAACAGCATAAATTTCAGTTTCCCATTCATTGATTTTACTCAGGTTTCAAGTTCACAGCTTGACAAATCATTATACCTTCATATAAGTGTCAAATAATTGTAACCTTTGTATAATGTTAGATGACATTTTAAATGCAAAAGGAAATAATACCACTGGCAAATAGAGAACCAGCTAAAAAAATTAAGTTACATTTTTTTAACTAAATATTTTCTCAATACAAGGTCCACTCAAGTTAGAGAGTTAATGAATAAGGTTTTTATGGATGTTAAAGGAGGATTTAAGTGATAAGAATATGTAGGATAGATAATAGTTGAACATAGATTTGAAAAGGTCAATATTTTAGTGAACTGGGATAGCATCCTCTTGGGAGTCTGTCCCATGAAGTAGGCATTCATAGGAAGAGGCCATCTGAGTGGAACTGCCTTCTTACCAATGGAAAACAAAGAGAATAAGGGTAGTTTGCTTCTGCATACATGGCCTGTCAGATCTTAGCTGTAAAGGTCTGACCTGATGGAACTAAGGGATGTAGCTCATCTGAACATTGGCCATGGAAATAGTGATAAAATAGAGATAGATTTGCAACATTTCTTTTGTAGAAAAGAGGCTGTAGTGTTGAAAATAATTCACTGCCCACAATACTGAAAAAATGAGAATTTGGTAGCTCCAGCCTAAATATGACAGCAATACTCCATTTTTGGTATGTAAAAGGATAGGGCATATAAGGAGAAGTCATGGTACTTTCTGGAGTTGCACAAGGAGCCAACCATTTTTCCTATATCTTTAGTGATGGATTGTATATATGAGTTCCAATTGAGATGTCAGGTAGACTTGAGTCCCAACATATGTTCAAGGCAAGGAGCCTCATTGGGGGTACATCATGACTGAAGCCTTTAATGAATAATTTGGTTTGATTTGAATCTAGATATAACATTTTATTAAAGAATTTTAAGTTATTTTAATTTATGAAAAAAGATAAAATTGATAAACATGATAGGATGAATAAGAAACAGTTGTATTTTTCTTGATTCTTATGGCAGAATTTATGTATTACAGGTTGTCTTCGATCATTAGTGAAAAAAGACTGAGTGAGTGAGACCTGAGGGTTTTGGCAAATATCATACTTCTTTGAACATTGTGGACTGACGCTACATATTCGCAAACAAAGAACTGTGCCAAATAACAGAAATTACATCATTTGTGGACTTTCAACAGCAGCAATAACTAAAATGGATGGCATATGTAATGCAAAGAGAAAATAATGACATAATCAAGATGTTGGCATTTCACACTTAGGAATTAGGAAGAAAGCCTCCATCAATACTGGAATCAGTGATAAATATTTTATAAAATTCAACTCAAAACAGTACTGGCTACTTGGTCAATGAATGCCAAATGTTTCCTTGTAGGGAAAAGGCTAATATTACCAATACCATTTTCCATTGCTTTAACTATATATTCATTATCGCTCCAGAAACTATCTAGATATGCCAGGCTACACCAAAAAAAGAACAAGCATTCTTAGAATACTTAAAGTCCATGAAGCCTTTTTCAATTTTGCATTTATTTCTGATGAGCAATTCTTTAACAGACTTCAAAATAAACATTTCCTAATTTCTTTCTGTAAGGAAGATCAGTATCTTGAGAAAAAAGAAATGTGAAATGATCTCTGATGAAAATTGTCTATTTTTTCCTGAAATTGGGTTATATAAATCTTCCAAATTATGTTTCTATGAAACTGATGCCTGGGTATGTAAAAACGGTTTTGTGAAATAATCAATTAACTCATCAAAAAATAAGAAAAATAAATAAAATCTTGGATTTTTATTATCAGTTCCAAAATATTCGTCAGTTCTGGAAAAAATACCTTGAATCTAAGATTAACAAAAGATGAAAAATTATTTTGTTGGCAAGCTGCTCAGATTCAGGGCAAAAAAAGTTAATTCTCCATCTACTGCTGAGCTTTCAGGATTGACAAATAAAAATTAGCAAATGAAAAGAAGGGAGGATATTTTAGCTTTGATGAGGAAATAATTCAATGTATCTATTTAAAAATAAAAGAATATACCATAGCCTGAACAGAAAATGTGAGATGTAATCAAAGTATGCCTTCATTTTTATTTTTATATTCATGGTATGCATTACTGATTGAATAACACATAAGATGTGTATGTGTAAATATACAGAAGTGCACGTATTCTTGCATGTCAGAAGATGGGCACTCACTAGCAGAAATTCAGGGTTTTAATGAGTAATTTTTGTATATATATTGCCATAAATATTTTCAGTAGTTGCATTTATATTTGCATACAAAAAACAGATGTGATTGCATGCATGAACATAAATACCTAAATGTATACATACATACATATTTACATATAAAGGGGTGCTGAAAAATTATCAACACATTCTTTTCCCCAAAATCTAATCAAATGACTAAACAGAAAAAACTCTTATTTGTCTGGCCAACATTTTTCAGCACCTGCTTATATGTGTGTGTGTGTGTGTACAGTGGGAAAAATAAGTATTTCATCCCCTGCTGATTTTCTGAGTTTGCCACCTTACAAAAATAGTAATGGTCTATAATTTTCAGGATAGGTACATCTTGAAAGTGAGAGAGAGAATAAAAAAAAAGATTCTAGAAAATCACATTATATTAATTTTTGAACATTTATTTCTTTTTTATTGAAAAAATAGGTATTTCACTCACTATATAAGAGAGGGCACGGTGAGCCAAGTTTGAATTCCAGTTGAAAGGTATTAATCCTCTTCTTCTCCCTCCAGCAGGACAGACTGGGTTCAATAGCCTTGGATGGCAACTGGTCTAGGAGAAGGACAACTCTGAATTCAAAACCTGTGGAGACCTTGTAGCACATAGTGCACCAGGTCTCTGTATTTGGGCCTTCAAAAAGTGTAGTGGGTTCTGCTCAAAGCCTTCACCAGTATAATCAAATCATATGTGCTGGTGTTTGGCTGTCAGTTACTAGGAACTGAGCTGCTTGACCCTCATATGTCAATTACAATGGGAGAGTCCACTATATATATATATATGTTCATTTTAATTAAACCTAAACTTTAAGTAAGAAAGATTATCCATATAAAAATAATTACAAATTGCATTCATAAATTAGATTCAAACTGATAAAGATGTTACCGTAACTATTTTTACAATATTAAAAAAGTACGATTGGCGGGTAAACAAACTGTTATAATTTAAAATACTTTTTAATATGTTCTCTATAAATGTGTTAATAAATATAGTATTTAACTTATATTAAATCCCTAAACTATTTGTTTAAAAAAAATTAAATATTTAAATTGATAGCAAGCGTCATATTAATTTCTTCCCGTTTTTTTTTAGACATCTAAATTACTATCAAGCATTAAAATCTATTCTTTACATAAATTGCTAAAACCCAATTACATCCTCTTTCTCTTTACTTCCCTCCCCCTCTTCTTTCTTTTTCCTTTTTCTTTTCTCCCCTCTCATTTCAATATATCACTTCCATTAAGTTAACCGTCGAAATAGGTCATGGTCTGGTCACTCCTCCTCCCCCAATACTAAGTATACTTGAGAGAGATATGAAATTAAACCCTCCCTAAACTCTTCCATGTCTCTTTACCTACCCCTTTTACACTCTCTGTTAAATTACAAAAACTTACACTACCCATCAATTTTAATTTCATTTTTCATTTCATTTCATTTTTGGAAGTGCTATCTGATGATCCGGCGTCCTTTAAAATGGCCCGGATGAAATAAATTATTATAATGGTACCTTAAAGTGGTCTATTTTTCTTTTAAATATATATATATATATATATATATATATATATATATATATATATATATATATATATATATATAATTCACCTTTTGATCATAATGTTAAAACTAATATCAGAAGAATTTTCCTAAATTTAATCTATAAGCATTTTAAAAATTCACAAACATTCAAAAAGATTTTTTTAAAAATAATGTTAAAATCAGCTATAGCATAGATAAAACCATATCTCAGCATAACAAAATTATGTTAAACAAAATTGTATCTCACCATCAATCAACTGGGATATTATATCAAGAGCTAAAGCTTATAACAGGAAAGGAAATAAATGTAACTAATGTCTATCGGTGAGGGATAATATGTATATTTATTAATATATATATGTGTGTGTGTGTGTGTGTGTGTGAATTATATATTGGTATAAACAGAAACACTTATATAACCTAAGTAATTATAGTATACACAATATACATGTGTATGAATAAAATATCTTCATAAAATACTGTATATACTTGTGTATAAACCAACTTTATGTATAGTGCAACCCCTGAATTTTTGCATGAATTCTATCCTCTCCAGAAAAGATATACTTGTGTATCATGCAATCAGTTACTGAAAATGAATTATTTTTAAGCTCTTCAAAAAATTACCTGTGTATAGTGTAAATCCTATCTTTTTCATAAAATCTGATAATAAAAACTCACATTATATTCAAGTATATATGGTATACATCTATATATACTTATATGAGATGTGAGAGAAAGAAATCAATGTGGAACTAATGCAGGACTGTTTAATCTAGTGCAGGGATTATAGTATATATTATAAAGGGACCTTAAATTAAAAAAAATATGCATAAATATTAATTCATAAATTATTTACTAACATAGTGATAGAGCATAAAAAACAGGAAAATATTTAACTTTTTTCAACAGTCACAAAACTGAGAAAAATAGGGGGCAAATAGATTTACCTGTAGTAAGGAATAATTAAAGATGCAGTTTTCTTGACATGTGAATATTAATATAACCAGATTGTAAGATGTTGACTTCCTCAAATATCTCTTAATATGGGGCCTATATCATTTGCTACTCTTGCTACTAGAGTAATTCAGCACTGAAATAATGTTCACTGCTACCCAGCTTATTGATATTAACCTTACCAAATTGTAATCATTGTACCTTCTCAGCTTAATGAAGTGGAAAGATTATATTGAATCAATTGCTATGTCTGCTGCTAGGAAAGTTGGTTCACTGTGCTATATTAGACAATTTTCTAGTCAGAATCTGACAAATTTATAAGTTTACCATTCATTCATACAGTGGATATTTCTGCCGCATTTGGTCTGGTGCTTGTGTTATATAGTTAGAGATTCTTGATAAAATACAAAGGAAAATCTGCAATGTTATTGGTTCTGACCTGGCATGTCAGCTTCAGTCACATTCCAACTGACATAATGTATCTTTCCTGTGCCTTTTGAATAAATATTTTCCTGATAATTGCTGTAATGAATTTTCATTTCTGGTACCTAGACTTTATGAAGTGCAGTACCAGATTGACAGCAAGGTTTCATCATTTTAAAGTTGGAATGGATAGATGTAATTGTAATAGTTTCTTCTCTCACACATCTCACTTGCGGAAGTCTCTTTCAGGCTTCTTGCTTTCTAGTCAACTTTGATCTTCAAAAATTTAAATGCAATGTCAATTATTCTGTCTTCTTATATTCTGTTCATTTATTGCTTTCTCTCTTTAATAGTGTTTTTATTTTCATGTTTTCTTGCACTCAGTAACTACCTTATATCTTAGTGGCTTTATTGCCTTGCTTGGGGTGAAATGATTAAAAAGAGAAAAGATGCCGACTTCACCAGATGACTCAAAAATGTGAGGCCCATATCATTTACTACTTTTGCCACTAGATTAATTCAGCAGTGAACTAATTAATGTTCATTGGTACCCCAACCTATTGAATCAGTCTGCCAATAACCTTCATGTTGTCTTTTCTTTTATTATTGTGTGAGGTTTTTTTAAAATTGTGTTGGAATGGGTCTGCAATCTCTACAATTGCTGATAAATTTGAATAACATGTCGATATCAAATTTTGTGTAAGCCTCAGCAAATCTGCTATTGAAACAGATGAAGTGTTTTGTCAGGCTTTTGGAGAACATTTTTAACATCAAATACAGATTATAAGCATTCAGGCAAACAAATCCCCAATCAAATCAAAAGTAAAATTACAGAAAATGTAAATTTTTAAACTCCTCTATGCAGATCATTGTCAAACAATCAACTACTTATGTTATATAAGTGGATTCAGTTGAGGAACTTTCTGATACCACCTTGTATCATTTTCAGCTTATTGTGTGATCTTAAATCATGTGGCTTGTTTCGAAAAACTTTCGCTTCAACAGAGATATGCAGGAGTACAAATCAAGAAGCAAAATCAATTACAATTGAGGACAGTGCCATGAAGATTTTCCTACATATCCGCCGCTTGAAATGATAACAATAGTGACTCAGGAGGAGGTTATAACATTCAGTATTTTGAGAAATATGAAAACATAAACATTGTTGAACAATTTCCTGCAGAACAAGATCTCTTGGATAAAAGTCTTGATAAAATTTATCTGTTTTTATGGAAGTTATTGAGTTCAATCCTTTGGCAAGGCAGTGCAGAAAATATTCACTGGCTCAATGGTGAGTCATGAAGAAGTATGAATGGTGATGAGTTTTTAAATTTCTTAGGAAGAATATCAGTTACAAGAAATGCAGGGATAAGAACATCAGATGCTAATGGGTTCTCTTTGACATTACAGGGAGGTTATTAAATGCTACAGATACCTGAAGAAGTCACAGAAGGCACAATGACCAAAATGTTTTTTATAGAAGACACAGAAATGATAAAACTGATTAGAATGAATTAATCAATAAAATCTTCTTAAAAATTTAGGGAGAAACACAAGATTAATATACAGATTAAAAATGCTTAAAGAAAAAATTCAGATAAAAACATTCAAATTGAATGAAATATCTATTTTTATAAAATCTTTTGCTTCAAACTTATATTAGAGACTTGTAGAAAGATTTATAAAAATAAAGCTATTATTCCTATGGGTACTATTAACAATATATTAATGGTGGGACACTAAGTGAAGAAGTAATCCATGGACAGAAACACATACAGAAATGCCATATATATATATATATATATATATATATATATATATATATACATACATAAATTCATGAATCATTCATATAAAAAACAAATATAGAGGTTAATGATTTAAATGGCGAGAATACATTGTCGCAAACAATATAAATAAGATACATCAACCCTGAACCTGTATATGAATGATATGATCCCCGTTTATAAATTCCAGTTGTATAAGGTCTTTTTAATTTTTTACAAGCTTTCGTCTGTTCCTACAGACATCATCAAGTATGGAAGTAGATTTTGTTCTCAGTAATAAAAGGACAACAAAAATACAGATGTAATCCGAAAAAATGCTATGAGAAATGTGTTATTGTTTTGGAACGTGCAGTCACAACGCTGAGTTTGAATTTAAATTTTAAGGTTGTGCGTTTTTGTACAAATATAGCAATAAGAGAATTCTTTTTTTACTGGTAGATTTTCCATGAATATGGCATGAACTATATTGTTCAATAATTACAGTAATGTCACACTTATTATCTGAGAGTTGCACGTTGGATCAGTTATTTTAATTTCAATTAAAAGGTGCAATTATAATTTATAAATTCATGAATCATTCATACAAATTATATATTATATGTTTTACCAGTTTGTGACTGGAAGGGATTATTCTGAGGAGGAAATAAATCTAGGGAGAGCTCAATGTACACTACAGAGCATTATAATTATAATAGAAAGATGGAGACTTTAATTATTCATTTCAAGTAAAAGTTTTTTTTGTGAACACCAAGATGTTCAGATCATCAGAACAAAACCTTCTCCACAAAATCTTTTTTCTACTGTTGACCATCATGGAATAAACACATGCACGGCTTCACTTGTCATGTTGTCCCTGTGTCATTAACGAACCCCGGAAAACAGAACAAGGATTCGTTCTGATGAACTGGACATGTTGGTGTTCACAAAATAAAAATTATAAACGAAAGTCTCCATCTTCTTATCATTTTACCTATATATATATATATATATATAATATATATATATATATATATATATATATATATATATATTATATATATATATATATAGATATCAGGGAAAAATTACACAGAAATACATGTATACACATAAATGCTTACATATGTATAAATGAAAACATACATACATACTACATATATATAATTGCTGAAACATATGTAAATAGGTAAATAGGCATGCTAATGTGTCTATATCTATATATGCTCACTCATAGACATATATTAAATTCTGACAGTAGTATAAAGGGGTGCTGAAATGTGCATGGCCTGACCCAATTTCCCTTCTTTGTTTGCAAACTTTTTCAGCAAACCTTTGTATATTAATCATATTTATAATTACTTAACAGTATTATCAAATTGGATTTAATGAATGCGATTATTGACCATTATTATTCTCTTGATATGGCTGAGTGGTTAGGACATTACTGTTTTGATCAAGAGACTTGAATGTTTAAATCATGGTCAATTTCTGCTTGATAATGTCATAATGAGGAGATGATCCCTGCATTTGGCACCATATCACATCTTGACCCAAGCCCTATGCCTGAAAATGGCTTGGGAAAAGTGTTCAGAAACTGTTGATGATTGTGCTAGCATGAAGTTGCAAGTCATCATGACTGAGGGTTCAAGAGGTTTTGTTCAACTACTGATCACACCAGATTGTAACTAGTATCAACTCAGTATAGTTGCTGTATAAATCACAGGTTAACTCTGTGGGTGTTGACAAAACATACTTCAGCAGATATCAACAATAGTGATTATCTTGCTATACCCTAGAAGATGGGTGTACTCGGAAGTGAGCAGTCAGCCATTATTCTGTTGAAAAGAGATACTTCTGTCATGCTTCCTTTTATTTACTCTTCTTTGTCTTTCCTATCCTATTCTCCTTTTCTTCTTTCTTCACTCCACCCCCCCATTTACACATTGCTTAAATCTATTCCCTATCTCAGTTTTTCCTCCCTAGTTATCTTCCTTTTGTAACCTAGAGATAATTGAATTATGGATATTCCCACAAGCATTCACAAGTGTAAAAACTGCATATATTTAACAGCTAAAGGATTCCCATCTGTGGCATAGACATATACTTTTGCTTTCACTTTAATAAATAATTCCCAAAGATTCAGAAAAATCCATAGATTTAGGAAGAAACCATTTCTTTGTTCAATTTCAGCTTTCCTCTTTCCTTCTTTACAGAATAAAACCTTTTTTTAGTCAAAGGTATTCAAATTTTTGCTAGCATAGTATTCAGTAAATATTTCCAAATATTTTTTATTAAAATTTCTACTTTCTTGTTTCTTTAAAGTGAATGTTGTCTTACATCTTGGATAGTTGTCCTTTCTTTTGAAAAAATATTTTTTGAATGACAAAAATTTCAAGATTTAATACTGTGTTAATCTCATCATTTTATGGGAATAACATTTAATAACTCACTCTCTTATTACTCTCCTTTCATCTTGCATACTGATATCAGAATGTAGATATGAGAATGGGATTATTAACTCATAAAGGCTCACCATACGCTCTCAAACCTATCCAAGGAGATTAGAAGCAACAGGAATATGGTTCTACAGAAAGATACAGAGAACACCATAGATGGATCATGTAAGCAATGAGGAAGTTTTAAGAAAAATGGCAACAGAAAGGACACTTATGTTTAGCATTAGAAAGAGACAGTTGAAATTTCTGGAACATATGATGAGGAAAGAAGGCTTGGAGAATTTGGCACTCACAGGACATACTGAAGGCAAAATGTAAACAGTGAGTAATAGGAAAGGGAGGGATACTAAGGAGATAAATACTGTTTAGAGCTACAAAGAATAAGAAGTTGTAGAGAGTCATGATCAGTCACTTACAGGACACAGCATATAAAATATATACACCTTAAAATCCAATATTAATTATAGCTTAAAAAAATAATTATAGATCTATAAAAATTCAGGATTATAAGCTACTCCCTGTAACTCATTAAGGCCTACTGTGGAAATAAAATAAGCACATCTCATCCTCTTTCTCACTTGTAACCATCCCCTATAATGCTAGGTTGGCCAGAAAGTCCTGACTCTCTTAGAGAATGGAAAGAAAACAACATTCTTGATCTCTGTCTGGTGGAATTTCCAAGGAGTACTGCATTTTGAGCTTGTTCCACATATTTGTACCATCAGCTCTAAACTGTTATATCAGCAGCTGGAACATGTGTATGACAGACTAAAGAAGGAGTATCTTGCTTTGGTCAGTAAAGGTTGGGCTTTGTTTCAGCAAGACAATCTGAGGCCACACACTGTCAGGTTGACTAAGGAGATGGATGATGTTGAGTTTCTTCCACATCCACCATTCAGTCCTGATGCTGCTCCAAGTGACTATGGCCTATTCCACTCAATGGCACATTTTCTCTGCCACCAGCAATTGAACACTTTTCATGAAATGAAGGAGGCTTGTTTACAGTTTTTTCATTCAGAGCTAACAGACTGGTATCTCGGACAGATTTAGATGCTGGCAGAAGATCATCGAGAATGATGGACTTTATTTTGAAGAATAAATGTTGGTGTTGCTCCATAAAATTTTGTTGTTTTCTTTTCACTTACTAAGTGAGTCAGGACTTTCTGGCCAAACTAATATAATGTTTTCAGCACAAAAACTGAATTAATCAAATAAAGCTTCATAACTTCATAAAGAGTTGTTGCTATATTATACCTACCATCCCATTTCTGTGATTTTGAGTATTAATGAGTTAACGTGCATGTTACTTGAAATAACTTGATGAAAGTAAAAATCATACCAGTGTGTGTTTGTGTGTTCTTCAGTATGAGTCTGTCAGTTTATATGCAGGTCTTAAATTTATCCTATGATCCCCAAGGTATGTTCATTTATGTTTGTAAAACTCTTAACAAACAAAAGGATGAATATCCATTCACTTGTACCTTCTTTGTTTTCCTCGTTTTTCTCTCTTTCAAATCATATTTTTGATTTCTATTCTCCAACTATTGTATTTATTCACTTTAATCTTTCTTGTCTTTTCTATTGTCATTCTAATTCTTGCTTTCTTTGTTTACTTACAGTCTTAAAATGATCAGATCAGCATCATATATAAATGTTCCTTGGTCCAGATAATCAGCTTAACATCCAGCCATATAAAATATTTTGCCTGAAGAAAAATGATGGCCATTTTTATTCATAAAAATGGCTTACAGACTGAAAAATAACTATGCATTCTTTTTCTTTATTTAATGTATTCTTTTGTTTTGGAATTTTTATGGCATAATGATTTTAATATTTGTTTCTGCATATTTTAAGAATGTTTATTATAAAGAAAAAGATGCAGGAAGTTGTATAATATCATGAGGATTATTAATATCTATTAGTGTTAACGGTAAAATTAGCCATTTCCTTCAGCATTCATTAACAGTTAGCATTACTGCTGGCTGAAATTTATAAAATGTTTTTCTTAAAATAGTTTTTCAGGAAATTAGGCTTTTTAAGCCTCTTATTATCACTCAAGTATTGATGGGAGTTTCCTTCTTGACCTCTTGTTTTTGGTAGTGCAGAAAATTAGCATCTTGATTTTATCATTATTTTCCCTTGTTGTTACATGCAAAACCTATTTTTGTTGTCATTGCTGTTGGAAGTGTTCAAATGACGTGGCCTTTGTTATTTGTTAAAGTCCTTGTTTGCAATTTTGTAGTACTAGTCTTTCAGATCTGATTAAGGATTGTCTTTAAGATCTAAAGTATTTATTTACTCAGAGAATGGTAACTGACACCAAGCAATAACTACTATTATATAGTTTAAAATTGACTATAGTTATAGGGGTAGAGTGCTCAATATTAGAAATAGATAATTTTAGAAGATCATATTGAGGACAACTAGCAGTCACCATACAGTGTTGATTTCTATGTCTATGCAGTTAATTAATTTAATTAAAAGAGAAAACAAATTAATGAGGCAAAAATATATAGAAAGCACATTGATTACTAAATTATCAACAGTAAATTTGTATCCAGGTTCTTACAACATTTTAACTCTCTTGGCAGATCTTCTGTTATTACAATGTAGGATATTTAGAAATAACAGCAATAAAAACAAAACAAAAACATAGGCAAAGTGAATGAAATTGATTAAACAGTATGTTCAAACACATCTGAGGCAAAAAGAAAAAAAAATTTAAATCTTTTAAAATGAAAAAAATTTGAACTCAAAAAGTTAAATTTAGTGTTCCAACATCTTCAACACCTCCCTTAAGGGCATAATTATAACCAACATTCATGTACTATCTCCTCCTCCCCTACACATATATAAATCCATCAATAAGAACAATGCATACACAAGAGAAAAAATCAGCTTAACACCAATATTAAGAGCACCTAAACTCGTGCATAAACGAGTTACATCATCAATATTGGTATAAAGAAAACTAAAAATGAAAAAAACAGCAGTTAACTGCTTAAACCTCTTGAAGAGCGGATTGAACAATTACGAAAATCTAGAATTGAGATAAGGAATATGATATCAATCGTCTAAGTGACAAATTTTATCTGTCCTAATCCGCTCTCTCTCTCTCACTCTCTCTCTCTCTCTTTCTCTCTAATCTAATCTAATGATGAAAAAAGTCTTTAATTTATACAATAAATTAAAATTTTTTTAACATAATCTTCTTCCTTGGCATTACACTCAACATTTCTCTATTAATAGATTAAGCATTATACAATGAAATTCTGTGATCATCATTATGTTTATTACATGTCAAACCTTAATGATCCACCCTAATAAACAATGTTTTTTTAATTAATTTTTGTGAAAAATGTGTACTTAGTGAAAATGCTTTTGACGTAACTAGTTGTGACATCATGAAATTTAAACTAATATTCTAAAAATATATTTGTTTTTTTCCTGTTCACTTTCCTTTCCCTTTTTATTATTTTTTTATCTTTCATTTCCTTCTTTCTTTAACTTTTTTCTCTTCTCTCTTTCTCTCACACACACACACACACTGTTATGATTACTATTTACAGCCTTCTGTCTCACAGACAATAGAGTATGTGCTAGACGTTGGTCGAGTCTGGGGTTGAATTGCAGCACCTGCTGCGACTGAACAGCTCAATCTTGGAACAGCAGGTTCTATTGTAAACGATTCATGTGAAAGCCACATCTGGCTCTATGGGTGCTGGTGTCTGGCCTCTACCATCTGCACACTCTCTTCACTTCCTGATTTTCCTCTCTCTTGTCTGGATACCAGTTTTGACAGCAAGCCTCCAGCTGCTGTGATCTGTTGCACCAGTTTCCCAAGCTACTGGGCTGATGCTGCCTGCTGTCGCGATTACAAACATTTTTGTAATGAAGGACTGATTGTCATGCAAGTCTGGAGCCCATGGCAAGTTCACCATCCAGCACATCCTTACCTATGCACCTGTCCTCATACACACACACACATTCACACAATTCCCTTCTCTATAATTGATCTGCATTCTTATCTAAGCCTTCACTTTCCTCCCTGTTTTATAGATTCTTATCTATTTTATTTTTATATTTAACTTTGTTACCAATCTTTCATTTCAGTGCTTTATATCTCTTTCTCTCACACATTTTAAAGTCATTTTTCTTTTACTGTTATAGCTGTCTCATTAATAGCAGCACAAGAATAAAGAATGATAGAAGATTTTGTTCAATGGCTCTGCTTCAGTGAAACTGTACAGAATCACCCAATCAAATTCTGTAGATCATAAGACACAGCATACAACCAGTGCCCATTCCTTACAGAATGGAAGACAATTGTTTATATACAAGGAGGTGCTGAAAAGTTATCTGGTTAACATACTTCACAAATCAAATTTAATCTCTTTTATGTACTAAGACAGGTGAAAGAATCAATGCACATGTAAGACTCTGAAAATCTCTTCAGTAGACCTAGCATAAAAATGAACATCTGGAAGAACAGACAAAAACTGAAGTGATATGTGGCCTTAAAGCATTGGTTAAAGTAAATCTGTCTGTCTGGCAGTAGTGAGTTCAATTCTTGAATAGTGCAGAAAAGTAACATACTCTTGTTCAGTGAAAGAAAACAAAAGTGACACAAAAGTGTTTAGTAGATATTTCAAATAAGTTAATTCTCAGCAGGCTTATTCACCAAATATTTGTTAAAGATGAGGATGTGCAGTGTTGCATAAAGTATAACATCTGGAAATGAGTTTGAATTTCAATTTGTTACATTTACTGATGTGCAAATACCCTTGGAAAAAGTATGAATCTGTCTCTTCTAGCCCCAGCTAAGGGTTGAATAAACTGGGTCCTATAGCCTTGATTGGCAACTACTCTACCACAGAAAGAAATGGCAACCTATTGTATGAAAATCTTCTGTCTAGCCAGTCATGAGTCAAAAGAGAGATGATCATCCAAATATGTCTCATATAGTGATTTTCCAAGCATAGCTTAGATGTGATACAAGGCTGAAAGTAGGGGACACCCAGTGAGGATCAAACTCACTACTCAGTAGTAAATGTTCTAGCAAGACAAGCTTGTTAACCATTACACTGCCTCTATGTGCCCTTTTTCTAAGCATAGCTTAGATGTGGCACAAGGCCGCAGGTATGGGGAACCCAATGAGGATCAAGCTCACTACTCAGTCGTAATTGTTCTGAGACAAGCTTGCTAACCATTACGCGATGCCGAGGTGCCCAAAATGTGTCTCATGTATGCCACAACTGACTGACTAAACATGAAAAATAGAATGAGAATCATCATCAGGGACTCAAAGTTCAAGTTACTGAGTACAATGATATCAGAAAAAGGTCAGAGGAGATAATGGCTGGAATGTGGCAAGATGTGGCAAACCATGATGTGTGGGCTGGACTGAAATTATCATTGCCAAGGTTTGTTACCTACAACTTGGTACTTTTTTGGAATATTACAATTCAACTTCAGATAAGATGTATCATATTAGTGACATCACATGTAGAACAGTTTATTATATTCAAAACAAATATTATTCTACAAAGTGAACAACCTACATTAAATAAAATATCTTTCATGACAACAGATAGCATATTGTAAAATGTGTGTAAAATATTTAATATGTTCATAAAATAATTAAAATACACATAAAATATTTATACACTCATTTCTGGTCTTATCAAGCTCTATGAAATCATTTTATATATGACATCATTTATATAATACAATATTTGAATTTGAAATGTAATATTTAATAAAAAGGTATGTATCCAACAACCCTTGCCTATAATACTGACAACCATGTCTAGTGTGTACTACCCCCCCTTTCTTTTATATTTTTCCTTTTCTTAAACTCTTCTTTTCCCTATCACTTAATTTTCATTTATAATCAATACATTGTATCAGTGTACATAGATAATAGTTCAGCAGTGTATCACTCTGAGAACCAAGGGTTAATTTTATTTCTATACTAAACTATAATTTGTCATCATTTTTTTTTCAGCCAATAAATGAGTAATCACTGAATTCTTCTTTTTTGTATAAAGATGAGGAAGATGGTATGTAGGTGAAAAAAACCTACCTTCTTTCTTATGAACTCAATGACAGAGAAAAAAAAATCTAGTCAGGAAGTAACAAAGTCAATATGAAGGTAATTGAAGCTAACAATCATATCAGTTGTTCGGTCAACTTTTTAACCAAAATGGCTGAGCAGTTAAGGCATTGGCCCATAATTTAGTGATGGATCCAAAACCCTTTCAGTATGGTTTGTGGCAGAATCAATTCTTTTGGGAGGTTTTCCAGGCAGTAAATGTCACTTGTGGCATTGGTAGATGAAGACAAGATCAATATAGATAAGAAAAAAATTCAAATAATTCAAACAGACATTGTGCACTGGCAATAAAGAGACGCCATTCAATTCTAAATTGCACTTAAAAAAGCATCAGAGAATATATACCGAACATGGTCTTTAAATAGATGTTCAATCAAACCTTCATGCATCTATATATGAGGTTATTCAATATGAAATTGCCAATTCAAAAATAAACTGAGAAATGCATAGAAGAATTATTTCTTCAATCAATCATTCTTTCTTGGTTATGATGCATTTATTCCACCTTGGCATCAACTGATTGCTTTTTCTTTCTGAAGAATCTTTAATTTAAGCATTTATCGAAATTCATAGACGAATTCTTCAAGCTGATCCTGATTGGAGAAGTAAGGGATCTAAATGTTTATAAAAAATGGTGATCCCTAGGAGAGAAATTGGGAGAATTGACAGGAGGCAATAAAATTTCCATCTTCAACTGATTAAACTTTAGTAACATCATTTTTGCAATATGAAGGCAGGTATTTACATTACATTACATTTACATTATTTAGACTATTGTCCTCATCTTTGTTGTCATATTTAGAATGATTTGGTTGTTGTATGCTTCAGCCTTCTTCAGGTGATTGGAATTTTGAACCAAACCCTTTATTTCATCCACCAGGGTATATTGTTCTAGTTCCACATGCCATGCCACTTCTGGATATCTCAGTTTCAGTTATTTCCCTTAGTAACTCAACTCTTCAAGTTTTTATTCACCTCTGCTGTGGACAGGTATTCCCCAAGGACACATGAGCCAGTGTATAAAAACATTGGTTGAAGTAATCCAATGACTTGACCTCATCTCAGAAATATAGACTATAGACACAAATACAGATAAAGGCAGGTATCATTATTTAACAAAATGACACCTTTCATTCATTTATCAAATTAATATAAATACAATATTTCAAAAATGATCTTTATGGGTATTTTATTAACCACTTTGAAGTAAGATACAATGTATTAAATTGCTTTTCTTCCAGCAGAATCTTAAATACCAGAAATTATAAAACATTTTTATTCTTGAATTAAATGAAATGCTCCCAATCAATACAATAAGATTTAGCAATTTTTTGCTTTTAATATGCTATCAGAACCATCAAATTTTCAACATCAGTTTATGCTTTGTGCCAAGTTTTTCTGATTTCGAAGTACAACCTACAAAGTTTTTGCTTGTTTGTTTGTTTGCTTTGTTTTACAGCATATGAACCCCAATGTGTTATTTAATGCTGACAAAACTTTTTATTACCGGTAATATTTTTTTTCAAAAATGTATTGCTGGTAATTTTTTTTCTCATCAAAAATCTATTGCTGGTAATAATTTTTTCTTCAAAAATCTATTGCTGCTAATATTTCTTTTTCAAAAAATATATAGCTGGTAATATTTTTTTTTTTCAAAAATGTATTGCTGGTAATAATGTATTTTTGGTAATAATTTTTACAAAAAAGTATTTCTGGTATGAAAACCTATTTTTACATTTTCATAGTGTTTTGACCTCAGTTTGGGGGTTTACTATTTGCCCGTAGAGGGGACCCTAACAAGTACTACCACCCCAGGCCAGCAATTAAGAGGTGGTTTCACATTCCTCAATACTTCCTGATCAGAGGCCTTGCTGCTGGACGTAGTTTATCATCTTATCCAGGACATGGATATAGTTTATTGTCTTATCCAGGACACTACAGAGTTTTTAAACCAAAATTGAATTTTTTTTTTCATTAACAACATTGTCCTCAAATGTGAAATTTATATTTCTTGCAACTTCAGCTCAAGTATGGTCTAGTTTGAACTCGAACAAGTACAGTAGATGCCTGCTATCCACAGATTTGCCAATCACTATCTGCAGGCTCACCAACTGTGGTTTCATTTTTCCAACATTGTCCTAATCAGCAAACCTTTAATGTTAAAAAATTTCAAAAGAGTAAAACATAAAAAAAGACATGGACATTAGCATTTAATAATAAAATTATTTAGAAAATATAAACAATCCATTTAAATATTGTCAAGGTCATCAGATCCTGAGAGAAAACTTAAATGAAAATAATACCAACTTTTAATTCATTGACTAATGAAATATTTTCTCTATTTCATTTAATTTTTAAATTGGTTTAAAGTAAAAGTTAAATATATTTCTTATAGATTTCTATCATGTTATGTACACTATCTGCTATCAATATTTATATAGAACCATGGAGAAAAACCAGTCTGAGAAATGATAACTGAATTTTGATCCATCCTGGTATTAGTCAGGGCCAAATTTGTCAGTCGTTCAAGTTTTGACCGACTGTTCGGTTATACTCTCATCCTACGGATGGGAGGATCCCGAAGGAGGCTACGCCGAAGGGTGGAGTCTCCTTCGGGGTGGTAGACCGGCCCTGAACCCGTTTATACAGGTTCAATGGGCATATTTTGGGCCGAGCCCACGGGCTCGGAATGCCCATGGGCTCAGAATGCCCACGATAAAAAGGCCTTGTGCCACATGACACCCTCGTGAGAGGGTGACTGAATATCGTCAGTTGCTCAAGTTTTGACTTGAGCAACTGTTTGGTTATACTCTCATCCTACGGACAGGAGGAACCCGAAGGAGGCTACGCCAAAGGGTGGAGTCTCCTTCGGGGAGGTAGACCGGCCCTGAACCCGTTTATACGGGTTCAATGGGCATATTTTTGGCTCGGAATGCCCACGTTAAAATGGCCTTGTGCCACATGACACCCTCGTGGGGGGAGTGACTGAATATCGTCAGGGCCAAATTTAGTAAATATCCATAATTACCAATGTTATGATTTACATTTTAAGTGTCCATTCAGAAAAGGTGCCAGCCATAGTAAAATATTTCCATGATTTTTTCACTGGGTACCATAAAAATCAATTTCTTGAATTCTTTCTGATTTATCATTGTTGCTATTTTGTTCTTTCTGACAACTTAATAGAAAGCATCTTGTTATGAATATAAAGTTGTTGATAATGGTATTTCACTGATATTGATAGAGAATCAATTTATGTATATTAATCAATAGTAAGTTTATTTCTTGTGTACTAAGGGGAGAGACATTGCTTATCACTACAAAGGATAGGAAGCTATGGAGTGCCACCATCATCTATGCCTTGAATGGATGCTGCATATAAGAGAAGAAGACAATGCATTGCCATCTCCTGAAAGAGAGAGAGAGAGAGAGGAGGTAGAAAGCTATTGAAAGCAATATATAAGGGATGCTATGAAAATAATGCCTCCTTTTTATTCCCACAAAAACAACATGAGATACACGGTACACAATAACACCATTGGACAGAGCAAGTTTTCAACTACAAAACACCATTTTCCAACTTTTCACACCAACAATGACATTGTTATGAACATTTCTACACTGCCTATCTTTCATTTGTCCAATCATATCTTCTTAGACATATCACTGCTGACATGCAATACACACCACCTAACTGTTCTCACATCCACTATTTGGTCTCTGTAAACTTTAATGTCAGTAGGTGCAATTTATTTTGCATGGATGAATTCAATGAGACAATATGGAATAAGGCCAAAAGAGTTTGGGTTATTGGTGGGAAGATTTAACCTGTTAGCCCATATTACCAATAGTCACCTCTGAGATTGTGGGCCATCATAATAAAATAGGGGACATTACTTTTAGATCGACTTTCAAGAGTGTGTGTTTGTGTGTGTGTGTGTGTGTATATATATATATATATATATATCAAAATATAAAATTCATCCAAGAATATAATTTCAACAAATTACCATTTTTAGATATACTTAAAAATAAAACAATCACATAATCACAGATATCTACAACAATATCTTCATTTCAAGAGACATCACCTAAAAATCTGCTTGAAATCCATCCCCTATTCTCTAGCACGTAGGGTTTGTACTATAGTGACTAACAAACACCTCCAAAAAACCTACCTATAAAAACTACATAGAAATCTAAAAAAAATGAGGCTACCCCCACAATACTAATAAACAAAGGTTTTGAACTTGCAATAAAAGATCCTTTAGATGAACTACAAAATCCAAAGAAATGTAACATCGAACAAACTCTAGCATATGTCTCAACATACAAGAACAATCCAGAACTATTTACAGAAATTACAGAAAATCTAGGCCTACTTAGCAAGAATGACAAACTGAAAAATATACTAAAAACAACCAAAATAATTAAATTCAAACGCTAATCTAAAAACCTGAACCATATTAACCTCATCCAAATTTAACCAACACAATATAGGGAGTCACAAAATGCAACAAAAAAAGATGTGGGGTTTGTGACATCATTATAGAAGGAAACTCCTACACTTTTGAAAACCCTAAAATGACATTCATAATAAATAAAAATTTAAACTGCAACTTCAGAAATGTGATTTATGCACTCAAATTCACAAAATGTAAGAAGACATATATAGGTATCAGCCAAACACTAAACAACAGAGTTTCCCTTCACAAAAGCAATATCAAATTACCAAACAACAGAAAACACTTTGTATCACAAAACATCTATAAATGTAGCCAGGGTGAATTTAAAATTGTGCCAATATATCAGACAATTATTCTTACCTACAAATACAAGAAAAAAATTTCATAAACAAATTTAAACCAGCACTAAATAGATCATAACTCCACACACAAAAACACACAACATGCACACATAATGGTCAAATACAGTGGTCAACCATTCACATGCATATGCACACACTCACACATGGGTATGTGTGGAGCACAAATATATATACACATATTGGCAAAAACAAATAGACTCCTTACAATCACACACATGAACCTTACACAACATAAGAAGAGTATGTATGTGTATGTATGTATATATGTGTGTATATATGTATGTATGTATGTAGGTATTTATGTGTATACTAATTCTTTATAATAAGACAGTATCTATGTATGTATGGAGAGGGAATATACATATACATAGTAACAAAAACACACACAATACAAAAAATGGAAATAGATCTAAGAACACACAGGGGTCATTAAAAGATAAAGAATATAGATATCTTTCCTCACCCTTTCTCAGACCAATTTTATTTTCTTTATTACCCTTCAAGCAGAAGAACTTTCTCACTGCCAGTCCAAGAAAGACATTTGTGTCACTACCACACAAAAAAGACTATGTTTAACATCGAAAAATATAAGGAAAATTAATTCATTTTAATATGTGGAAATATCCACTTTTTGCCTAAGAAGGTCACAAGACCCAAAGCATGAATAAAGCATAATATATATTTTTTAAAAATCCACATTGCAACCAAAAACGTTTGTGGTTTCTCTCTTCTTTTTAATATATACACTTTTCTCTTGTTGAAACAACTATAAACTCTTCCATATATATATATATATATATATATATATATATATATATATATATATATATATATATATATATGTATGTATGTATGTATGTATGTATGTATAAAAGTGAACATTGAAGTCAACACTTAGAGGCAACAGTCTGTTTCATGCTGGATGCAATCATCAGGCCACAAGTGCTGTTATATTTTTCGTCTATTTATATATACTGGTTTGTTTCCAGAGTCCTTCATGTATACTTTTTCTTCATTATCTGGTGATTTTATCATGGCTTGGTATATTATGTTGTTTTGTAAGTAATTACCATTTAAGGGACATTCATTCTTTATTCTGCAGTTACACATGGGTTTAATTTGTTTATGTGGTTTGTTGATAATTTTCTTGTTGTGATTTTTATTATTTGTGCCATGTTCTCGGTGCAACTGTAGCTGATTTTTACTGTGTTTTAGTTGAATATTTTGTGTAGGATGCTTGATTCCGGGAAGTGTTTGTGTAAGGGTTTGAAGAATACTTTTCCTACGTTTGTTTTTATGTTTTTGCTGTACGGTGGGTTGAACCATATGATATTTCTTTTCCTGTTGGCCTTTTTTGTGTTCTGTGGTGAGTATGTGAGTGTTGCTGGGAATCCATTATCTTTTAGGGCTGTTTTGTAGTCTTTCTTAGCTTTGTTAAATATGGATTCATTGAAAGAATTGTTGGAAAACCTGCAGTTAATCGATTTTGGTACTTGTTTGATTATAGAAGAAGATGTGTGTATATAGTGTGGTTTTGTTCCAGCCACCCACTTTTTATAATCAACCAGATACCATGTTAAGTCTGAGGCTTTGTGTGAATATGAATAGAGGCATAACATTACCATCACTAGTCATCACACCAAATACCTTCATAATCACCATTGGAGTCGTCCAACTCTTTCAGAATCCTGTGCACTGTCTTCAGATTTACACCCAAGCAATCTGAAATGTTCATACTGGAGCTTCTGGTGTGAATGCGAAACAGTACAGCAGGCTGTTTCCAAATTTCTGATGGAGAGAATTGTGCTATGGTGCTCTTTTTCTCACAGGTGATGCCCAACTGACCCTACAATACTGAGCAGTTGACAAAATCAAAAACAAGCAATAGGCATGCATGAAATTAAAAATATAAAATGATGACAATTTACCCATCACACTCTGTGTGTGTGTGTGTGTGTGTGTGTGTGTGTGTGTGTGTAGGAATAAAGACAAAAGGAAAACTGATGGACTTTATCGAGGCAAATAAAAATATTTTATTTTTTCAACAATTATTCATAAACTGAAGTAAAATTGTTTTTAGTTTTTCAGAATTTGGAAATTTAAGAAAATTCATAAATATATTCTGTTTAACTGAAAGGCAAGGTAAACTATGGTGGATTATAATAAACAAAAATGAGTAAATGTTGTCATTGTATTTTTTAGATATATAATGTAATTATATTTATTTTAGTTTAGTTTGGGAAATGTATGTATTTTATATATTTTAAATAATAGAAGGTTCTTAATTTACCTGTTTTCTTTTAATTTTTAGAAACTTATATAGTCATGTTTGTTGGCTTGAGAAAAGGGTATATCTTTTAGGAAAGGAGATATTTGAAAATATACAGAGTTCAAATTAATAGTTTAGCAAGATTCAATGCAGCACTCTCAAGAATTTATCTAAGTTACTTTCTCTTTTAATAAGTGTGGTTGAATTTCTTTTTTGAGTATGACTATCAGATCCTTTTTGTGTTTATAGATATGTATTTTTCAATTTCTGCAAGTTTTTCCTGTATATTATATATATATATATATATATATATATATATATATATATACACACACACGTGTGTGTGTGTGCATGTTAGATGATTATGTTGAAAAATATTTATTGTTTAAAATAAATGCCTTCTTCAACAAAGATGTATCTACAGATGTGGCAGTATTATTCACTCCCACTTACATAATTACAAATAAAGCTGTAATACCTCAAATTTTCATGAAAACTTCATGTGCATTTTTTCACAAATAATGAAATAATGGATTTGAAAAAATGTTCAGTGATGCCTACAGCAAAATTTTTATTTTAATGCCAAACAATAATACAGAAAACACCAAAAAACAATTAACATAGGACAAAATTATTGACCCTCCTGCCATAATAATCATTTATTTGTCCTTTATTCTTGATTATTGCTTTTAATCATTTCTAATAATGCCTTACACACCCTGAGTTATTTTGCTCTATTCTTCCTTCTAGTTCCACCAAATTTGAAGGACTTCTTTCTTTTACTTTTTTTTTCAAATATGCCTGTCAATTTTTTTTAGGTCAGGAATTTGTGTGGGGTACACCACTACCTTAATTTTGCTGTCATCTAAAGTATTTTATAAAATTTGTGCCATGTGTTCAGATCATTGTCATGTTGGAACATCCAGTGTCACCCCAAAGATAGCTTTTGTGCACTTTGTTTTATATTATTTTTAAGAATAAACAGAAACTGCTCTTTATCCATGTTACCTGTACTCTCACTAGTTCTTCTGATCCAGAAGCAGCAAAATATCTCCAGAGCAGAATGCTCCCACTACCGTGCTTAATTGTAGGGAGGATATTTTTCAGTTTGTAAGCTTTATTCACTTTCCTCCATACATAACAGGAGTTCATGTGACCAAATAATTCTAGTTTGGATTCATCTGACCATAAAATAGAGTTCCAATATTTACTCCCATGCTCTAGATGGTTTCTAGTACAAGCTAATCTGCATTTTAGGTGTTTAGGCTTAAGCAAAGGACTTTACCTTAGGTGACAAGCTCAAAGTCCTGCTTGATGAAAGCATCTGGCGACTGTCTTCATCAATACATTCAACTCTGATGCCTTCACATTACTGACAATATCCTTTGTCATTAAGTGAGGATTCTTTGAGACATCTCTTACAATTTTCATTTCCATTCTCTCAGAAATTAACAGAACTCTGCCAGTATTTAATTTATTCTTAATACAATGAGTCTCATTGAACTTCTTGATAATGCTATGAATTGTCAATCTAGAAACACTTGTATATCGACCACCTTCTTTGTATGCATCAGATACCTTCATTTAGAGCTTCTTGTCAGCCATCTTCACCATTGTTTCAGAACAAATGAGTTATCATGGTACATGGCACTCACATATTGTTCTCTTCATTAATATTTAGAATATTATAGAATCAGGTCAATACTACTTTATTTTCAAACATTTAGCAGTATTATTTCATAATTCTTATAAGTGGGTGGCAAATAATGTTGGACTGTATCAAATTATAGAAAAATCTATAACTATGAATATAATAGATTGAAACTTCTAAAAATTTCCTGAATTATTCACAACTACTGAATCAATTATTTATGGTAAATTCAGTAAATACCTGCAAATATTTGCTTTTCCTTAGAAAATATGCAAATATTCAGTAGGGATGAATAATTCTGTCCACAACTGTATGTATAGATAAGAGCAAGCTGAAAAGTTCATTCCACAGAGTTATGAGAATATTTTATTTTCCAAACATTGTCAGCACATTGTGGCCATGTTCATAGTTGATATTATTGAGTGTTGGCTTTATCTTTTTTTTATCTTCCATTATTTTTAGATACATACATAAAACAATCTTTGCATTTAGTTTAAAGTAAAAATAAAATCATCCTTTGTACAATAAGAACACAAGGAAAATTAAATAAAATGCTTAACTGCAGTACCTTATCAACTGTATTTAATGAAACTTGTATAAAAGAAGGATTGCTATCCAAATACACAATTTTATATATATATATATATATATATATATATATATATATATGTATGTATACATACACACACATGCATATTTTTCTCTAACATTCCTCAAATATTCAGGGCAGTAGATAAAAATATATGAATATAGTGTTTAATAAATAAATAGGTGTCTGCTCAAATATGAGTATCCACTAAAAATAACGTAGTAAAAAATAAGTTGTATATATATATATATTACTATATATATATATATATATATATATATATATATATATATATATATATATATAGTAAAGGTAATAAATCCAGTAGTATATAATCCAATTATTACATAAATAATTAAAACTGATCCACAAAAGAACTCAATGTATTTATTATAACTAGTGTTACTTAGTATTACCTCATATGGAAGATAGATCTATTCCCCAAATGTGGTAATTTTGGATTTTGTTGTGTAATACTCTCTCTCTCTATATATATATATATGTGTGTGTGTGTGTGTGTGTGTGTGCTTCTCAGACAGTACTGTTTCACTGTATCACAGCTCCCCAGTGCGACTAGACAACTGAATGCCTCAAGCCCGGATTGAAACCCAACCAATGTCAGTCAGAGCTGCTACCACTGAGCCATCTTCACTTAACAGAATGAGTCAGCCAAATCTAGCATATTGTTTTTACAAACGTAAACAAACACGAAGCAGCCAAAGTGCACCATTCATATTACTGAAGAGCTTCACATTATATATATATATATATATATATATATATATATATATATATATATATATATATATATATATATATATATATATATATATGTATGTATATATATATATATATATATACACATAAGTACTGGATCATTTTTACATGTAAATTATTTTTCAAACTTCAAAAACATGGATAATCCTTCATGGGTTATAATAAAGCAAAAATACCCACACCAAATAATAATTGATTTTAATTATGTTAAAATAAAAAATCCAAATGAAAGATATGAAAAAATGTATACTTAATCATTTAGTCATTCTGGCTTGTGATATTGTTTAGAAAATTACTCTGCCATTTTAAGGTTTAATATTTAACATTTTTGCATTTGTTTTATAATGAGTTAATACTGATAAAGTTTTAAAAATTATATGAAAAACACTGGCCATCTATAAAATATTACAAAATGAATTCTTTGTTTAAGACAATTATTCCCAAATGGTGTGATGTACTTCATAGATGCAACAGAAGAGGATAGCAGGTGAGGTAGAATGATTGAAAGACAATCAAAGATTTAGAAACAGTTTTTTAAAAATTCATATGTCAAAAATAAATTTAAAAATTTAAAATATTATTATAGATTAATTGTTATTGCATGCATGTATCCCAGTATAAATAGTTATAAATAATTATTGACCAATTTTATGGTTGTCATATTTTTGCATTATATAGTATTAAGAATATAATAACTAGGATCCGCAAATTGGAGGAGAGAGTTATCAATGATAATGTTCTGACTTTGAATCCACAGTTATCTCCCATTAATCCTCTCTCTCACTGTTTTTATTTTTCAATGTATTTTTTATCACATGAAATTTGGTGAGGTGTGAGAAAAATTCCATTCCAAAAATGTGGCCCTGAGAAAAAAGATTTTGGGAAGCACTGGTTTAAGGAAATGCATAAAAGATAATGCTTTTTATAAAATATATTTGTCTATATTTTTTACCTAATTCAGCAATATTACAATTTATCACAGACTTCAGTATGAAGGGTGATGATCTAAGGAGAATATTAAAACTTATTTCAATAAATAAGAGATTTGAAAATATTAAATATTAAACTTAGTAATCTTCTTGGAAATGAAACCCCTAAATCTGTTTTTGGAATAGCCATCTCCTGAAAATTCTACCTTTTCTTTTTATCTCTGTGAAAGGAAATATTTTGATGTTTTTCAACAGTTAAAGAACTGGCACATCTACAACAGACTTTGTTGAAGTGCTGACAGAGTATGAATGGAATGTGTCACAATATCTGTTTTTAGATAGAATCCTAAAGCTGCTGAACAAAACAGTGATGTCCCACAAAAATATCAACATCTTCTGTGAGATAAAAATAGTTTGTTTTTCAGAATGTTTTTATAACCTAGCATTAGGTCATTTATTCATATCTGAAAAGTATAAGACTAGAAGAACAAAGGTTTTGTTGTAAAAAAAAATATATATTCTGTGTCCTGTAATACTTTCATCTCTTTTTATTTCTCTCTCAAAGGTGTCTACATTACTTAAAATTATATAGAAATGCTAACCACTTATTCTAACAATAAGGTACATATTTCCTGTTCAGGTAACCTAAGTGTGAGTACCCTAAAGGTAAATCACAGATAGCTAAATTGTTAATTCTAAAAAATTAATTTTCTAATTACTTTTAAATTGTTTTTTTTTTAATTGTAAGAAAAACATCCCAAGGACACATGAGTCAGTGGATAAAAGTGTTGGTTGAAGTAATCCAAAAGTGACTTAACCCAAAGAATTGTGAGTTCAATACTTGGCCACAGCAGAGGTTAACAAATACTTGGAAAGTTGAGTTACTAAAGAAAAATAACTGAAACTAAGATATCCAGTTATGGCATGTGGAACTAGAACAATATCTCTGTTGAATAAATAAAGGGTTCAATTCAAAATTCCAACTTATATCACCTGAAGTAGACTGGAATGTACATTGGCCAAAATGTTATGAATATGATGATAAAGATGAGGACAACAGTCTGAATAGTGTAAATTCTTATAATACCTCATCTCAGAAATACAGACAAAAACATTTCTGCTAAGATAAAATTATCTTATCACTCATTCATCAAAAATGTTTTGCAATTCTATGATATTTACTATTTCTGTTAAATCTAAAAATGCAGACATAATCTTATACTCTAACATGACAAAGAAAGTAATCAAGTGACTTGGGAAGAAAACACAGAAAAGGCAAATGAAAGAAGAAAAAATATCAAGAATTAATAGAATTTTACAGGAACTAAGTTTCGAAAGTCAGCTGCTTACCTATTGAAGTGGGCTGGACAAGTTTTGCAAAACACTAATAGATTGACCAGTATCAGCAAAAAAAGAAGAAAAAGCAGTTAAAAAAAACAACTAAACAGAAACAACTAAAAATGCAGCAAGATGGTTCTGGATAAAGAGGAGGAGTTCATTGCACTGAAATTATTTATTTCCTCATTTATGCCCCCCATCGCAGCACTGCAAAAAATTAGAGTAAATGATAATTAGATAATTCTCCCAGACAAACAACAATAAAATACATCCCTACCAAAGACTTCATCTGATTATTTCTAAAAAAAAAAGGCACCAAATCAAAGTGACAGCTTAATTAGAATTAAATAAAAAGCAGTTGATCAATGCCTGAAGGCCATTAGTTGGAAGTGACGTCACTAAAACAAAAAATTTTGGAACCACTAATCAAGCTACTGAGATGGAGCTATATGAAACAGTATCAATTTTGCTGAAAAGAGGATCAGAGTCCTGTCAGCTTTAATTGGGTTAACCAGGGAAGGAGACCTGATGTTGAATGACTCCAAACTCCCAATAATCCAGTTATAAAACATCACCACCAGCACATTGGAAAAGTGTATTTTGCAAAATTATGACAGAGCATCATTCATAAATTTTAATCATTAAAAAATTCATAATGCATAGATGCAAATAAATAATTTTTTTTCAATGGTGCCATTATATTTGGCTTAAAGTTTCAACTCAAAATCTCATGTTATAATATTTGATTAATAACACTCAGAACTGGTGTTCTTTTTAAATTTATCCAAATTCATATATCTGAGAACAGTTGGTTAGTAAGTAGTAAACATGAAAATGTCTCTGTATTAAGGCAACTCTACAATTTATCTTAATCCATATTTTCTCCTGGCTGCATTGAAGATGTATTGATTGATACATGTGCATCATTAATAATTATGAAAATCTAGACAAGTTAAAATTTGATAAAACATAAATTTCATAATCTTAAATTGGTTTATGATGAAACAGCAAACTTTCATGATTTTAGATATTGGTAGGGGGAAGTCTATTTTGGATTGTGTTAAATGCTTTTTTTAAAAAAATTAAGTATTTCTTAACAGGGGTGTTGGTATAATGAGATTTAATTCCTAAACTAGCCATCCTAAGTTATAATTTTTATTTCCTGTTTAGTCATATTTTATTCTTTCTTCTTCACAAAAACTGCTTTTTGGTCTTATTTTGGTTTTAAAAATTCACTTTCACACACACACACACACACACACATTATATATATATATATATATATATATATATATATATATATATATATATATATATATATATTATATACATATATATATATTATATATATATATATATATTATATATATATATATATGTGATCACCATGACTGGTGCAAGGGACTCATTCATGCCTCCCACTCAAATCTATAATACGGGGGCCCCCAACTCTACTACATCTTAGGTTTCAAAAGATAGCATTCATGTAAAATACAAATTTTATTTTAACCTAATTATGTAAAATAATGGAACATATGTAATATGGGTGAACAATTCAGTTAGAAAAATTGAAAATAAATCCAATGTATCTAAATACAAATTAGAGACATGTCATAATAGGTCATTCCATCTTAAATAAATCAACAATGTTTTGCAGCAATTACAAATGTCAACTATATATTTTTGTAGTTAAAGTTGAAGAATTTTACACATTCAACATTATGCATAAAAAATAAGTGAATTTTATATTGTGTTCTAATTCATGGATTAGAAGGAAAAAAGATCCCAGATTGATATCAAAATCCATGAAAATCTTTCACCCTTTCATAGTCAGTTGTTCTTAGTTTAAATACTTAATGTATATAAATGCAGGCAGAAAAAAGCAAATGTTGCTAAAATAGCAATGGACACAAAGCACTGCCTGGGCGCCCCCCCCCATCAGACTTACTTCCCCTGGTTGGGGGTTCAAGGTAATATGCACTGGGCCATGGTGGACACTGAGATTGACACCAAGTGGCAACAGTTTGTTTCATGCTTCAATGCATAATATGGCGTGAAAATTCTGTTGAAGTATGAAACAGACTGTTGCCACTTAAAGTTGATGCCAATGTCCACTTTTAATCTTACATACACTCTATCTCTCAGATTGAGCAATTTTATCCATAAATATAGTATACCTTAAAACTTTATTTTTGTGCATATGTATGTATTTATATATGTATATCCAAATGTAAAAGAAAAAAAGAATATAAATTCAAACATTTATAACATTAATTTAAAAAAGGTTCCAGTACAAAAGTAGAGCAATAAATAGATATTTATTATAGACTGTTACATTTGAACATTGCAAGCTATTAGGTTGGTGCAAAAATAATGACGTAATAATGTCGTTTTTTGACGTTAAAAAATACTTCAAAAAATGACATTATTACGTCATTATTTTTGCCCCAACCTAATACCATGACAAAAATGCATATTTGTTTCAATGTCTAATTAGACATCACCAGATGGTTAACATTAGTGGTGTAATTATATATATATATATATATATATATATATATATATATATATATATATATATATATATATATATGTGTGTGTGTGTGTGTGTGTATTTAAAAGCCACCCTATGAGGCAGGATTTAAGCTAGATTCTGTGAAGGGCTCTTGATTGGGCCTTAATCACAATAGGTAGGGGAGGAATAGCTGCAATAGGTAACAATAAGCAACAGAAGAACTCAGAATTGATCACTGCTTTTAAGTATTGCATTAATATTTAAGCTTACCTTTTAAAAGTTCAATGATAATTCTTCTGCCGCCACTTAATTTAAAGACAGATGTATGTAGGTCCTTACTTTCCATACAAACAATTACTTTTATTTCATGGATGACTTTCACTGGATTTCACAATTAATTTTGTTAAATGTAAAAAAAATCACCAAAAACAATCACCGTAATGAAAACTTGACAATTGAAAATTTCAGGATTGCTTGTTCAGATCTGGCCTGGAATGTTTTTAATTTGCTCACAGAGTCAGCCTGATTCCAAAATGGTATGATATGTTAGGTTACAGCCTCTAGGAGTAAAGTCGAAAAAGTGTGACACAGTGACACAGTGACATTCGCATTTATTATGTGTATATATATATATATATATATATATATATATATATATATATTTCCAACTCACTAAGACTTTGTTATCAAGGACAAAATTTTAAACTTGGTAAAACTTTCTGCATATAAAAAGTTTGATACATTTTACAAAACATGTTTATAAAAAGAATGTATAAGCATAAAAACATGTTTATCCTTCACTTTTCTGTAAAGTTTAAGTTTAAGCAAGGCCACATAAAAAGTTAAAACATCCACAAGAAACAGTATTTATTTAAATACTGTTCCCATCAAAAATATTTGGAGAGATTTGTTTTGAAGTACAAAACTTAGTTCTTTCAAATAAATTTTGTCTACTTGAAATCATAAATTAATAAAATCATAAATTAATCAAATTTAATGCTCAATTATTGAAATATAATTTGTATAATATCTTTATTTTCGAATTATCTTTATGAAGTAGATTACTGAACTGCTACATATCTATCTTCCTTTATGGCAGCAAATGTTGGACGGTCTCCTCAAAGATGAAGAAGAGACTTGAGGCAATGGAGGTATGGTTCTACAGAAGAAGGCTAAGGATATCATGGACTGAACATGTGAGCAACAATGAGGTTTGGAGATAATGCAAACAAAGAGGAAGCATATACTTAACATCAGGAAGAGGCAGCTGCAATTACTGGGACACATAAGGAGGGCTTGGAGAATCTGATACTCACATGATGGATAGAGGGAAAGATAGACAAGAAAGAGCAACACGTGACATATAACTGGCAGGTTTAAGCAAGTGGATGACAGAACAGAGTTTGGGAGAAGTAGCAAAAGGACAAAACATATTGAGAATTACAAGGGATAGGGCGAAGTGGAGAGCCATGATCGCTTATGCACTGATGGGACACAGCACATAAAAGAAGAAGTAAAATACTGGCTCTAAAGATAAAAAATAACTCCTCACTCAGTTCTTGACTTACACCTAGTGGTAACTACTTCTGATGGATTCCAAATTTCTTCATTTTTCTGCTACAAACATGACTATTTGCTTAAAGAAGAGAGAATGAATATCAATATGTAAAAACTATATGTATTTAAAATGGACACCTCAGCATAAAATTGGCCAATATGCTAAACTCTATATTTGTTGAAAGTGCTTGGAAGTCATTAAGTCATAAGTAGAAATTCTTTCTTACAAAATTTCCAGCATTTACACAATTATTTACAAATTATTCTAATTTTCCATTTTCCTTTGAGGCTCAGCAAATCCAATAGATTTTGCTAGACTGCAGCTGCAGTGTAATAATATCATAAGATTTGACTTACAAAACTTAAGCATTTTATAAATAGGAACCATTACACATCATATAAAAGCACTGAATATGAAGAATTGCTGAAAAGTTCTTCCCCCAAGAAAAGGAAACTAAAAGAAGGACGGCCGTAGATGGGACCACAGATTCAATCCTTTCCTTAACTGCATAGTATATGTTTTGCCAGGGCCACATACTGTTTTGAATTATCCTTCTCCTAGACTGGCTGATAACCAAGGCTACAGAGGCCAAATTGCCCTACTGTTTAACCAATAACTAGGGGAGATAAAATGATGGATTCATACCTTTTTCAAGGGTATGTGCACATAAGTGAAACTAACTAGAATTCAAACTCACCTCTCCAATTTCACATTCTATGCTGCTACCAATTACACCACCTGTACATCCAACAAACTAACAGTTAAGTGGCAGTACTCATGAAAAGTTCCCAGTTATTTGAATTTCTTGATGAATCTTATTTTTTAAGACAGTGACTGATTAAGATCCTGGCTAGTTCTGCAACTATAAAATACCCATAGAAATTCCTCTACTGTATTGTTAAATATTTTAACAACTTTAACAAAATATAGCAATAGCAATTATAAATATGAATACTGGTCATTATTTAAAGAAGGAAGAGGGTACAAATGAAAAGATTCAAAATTGACATGGGTTTCCATTTCACTGAAGCAGACGTTAAATGCACTTAATGGTGTTATCACCTACTCTATCTTTATTTTCATTATGTATACTTTCTTTTTTCACTAATGTCTAATGATATATTTTTCTTCTGTATTTCTTCACAATCAAAATGGATTGGTCTATTATTTATCTGTGGTAATGGCAGAGCATAATGCATGTTCTAACTAATGAGTATGTTTTTAGCATGCCTTTTTGAGATTGAACATTTTGAATTAACTTTTGTTGTAAATATATTCTAAAAGACTTTATTGAATCAAATTTTTATCAAAAAGGCCAAAGAAATTAATTTTTCATTGTAGAAACAACTCAATATGCTTCCCCAGCTTCTATTTTTTTCAATATGAAAACAAAAATTAACCAATAATGAACCTTTATCAAATTACATTAGAGAAAATCAACAAAAATACTAACCTCTACAAACTTTCTCTCTTTTCTTAAAGAACAAGTTTCAATCTTTTCAAATGTTAATTAGTTATGCAAATTTAAATTTGTTTACATTTTTCAATATTTTGAATTATTTTTTCCATTTTTAATTTGCTAAGGAAATTTAAATTTGTTTGTTTACATTTTAAGATCATTTGTATCATTAAATCTTTTCAATAATTTTAAATAACTGATTAAAAGAATGTCATTTTATAACATCAATTTCATTATTACAAAAAGTTTGAGAATAAAAATTTTACAAATAAAACACGACATGTTCTCTTAACCTGAAGAGAAAGATTTCTTCAATGATAGTTGCTTTGAAATTAGGTTTTTACAAGACAAGCTTTGTCAAACTGGTAGATTTTAAGCCTATCCAGATGCCACTAATATTCATTTCACACTCAACTGTCAATCACCAATAGCAATAAATATCAAACAGACCAACTCTGATTATTATCAGTATCATTTTATCATTTTATCATTTTAGCCTACCATACCAGTAAAAATGTGGATTTTTATGTAGGCTAGATTATTTGATTACTTTAAAATATTGTACAAAATATCATAATTTCTTTTGGAATAGGTTTTTAATATGGCTGGATTCATTCTTCATAATTTTAAAATATTTACAAAATGATAATTTATTTCTGCTTTTGACCAGAATATATTTTCATAAGAAATTACTGTTGAAATGGCTAGATGTAACCCTAAATTTTCTGCTCACAGTTCCTTCTCTCACTTGCAGGACTCTCTTCCAGTTTCTTGCTTTCCATTGTTCAGACTGTTTTCCTCATCTTTGTTGTCATATTCATAATGTTTAGGCCGTTGTATAATTTGGCCTTCTTCAGGTGAGTGAAAGAAGGCCGGAACATACAACAGCCAAAACAATGTGAGTATGACAACAAAGATGAGGACAAGAGTCTGAACAATGTAAATAGCATAGAAAGGTTATTTTGTTGACAACCTCAGTGTCAATGAAATTAATTAATGTTTTATCATTTTACCTGTGCTAAATGATGCTAATAACATTATGGCCCCCCACCACCACATGGGAATTAACATTTTGTCTTCCTTTTTTCCTCCATAGATTGCTGCTGCTAACCTTCAAATTGGTCACTTACTCTATTCTCAGTTTCTTGTCAAAAAAAAAAAGGAATAAAATGCTGGTTCTGAATGCATAAATAACTCAGATATCAAGAAAAAGCATAAAGAAGGTTTAAAAAAGTGTGAATCAAAATGTTTTTCTTATTTGTAACTAGACATTTTGACAAGCACTGAACTAGTTTTTGATTTCTCATTTACAGATCTAGCAAAGAAAAGTGGCATATAAATCATGTGACCATAGATTTACACAACAATATTAGACTATCATGTAAATGGATAGTTACATAAATATTGTTAAAAAAAAAAAAATTGTAAAATATAAGACTAAAACATGTAGCTTTAAATCGTAAAAAATATTATTAAAATCAAATAACTGATTATTATTACTTATTTTCTCACGGTAGAGTAAAATGGATAGCAGCTCAGATTGAGGAATTGTTGAGCCGAGTTCCAATTCCAGTCAAGTTTGTTACATTCACTTATATGCAAATAATCTTAAGAAAGGTATGAATCTCTTTTTCCCACCAGCTATTGGTAAATAGTAAAACAAACTGAGTCTTATAGACTTGGGTCGCAATCAGTCTAGGAGAAGGCCAACTCTGAATTCAGAACATGAAGAGAGTTGTTTTAGGATCTTGTGCTACACTATCTGTGCCTGTTCTCTGTATCCAGCTCTTCCAGGCTTACAGCAATATCACATTGAAACACTGGTTATTTTGTATGATCAAATATTTTTAAAAAAAACATCATGACTCTACAATTAAATCACATTTTCTCTACTCTTTACTCTTCAAAATATTACAACTTTTAAAAAACATAAAGGTTTACATTAAACTTCTTTTTAACAACAGTGCACTGAGTGAATTTTGTCAATTTTAAGTTTATGCCAAATCCTTTTCATTTATTCATTATCATCCATATTTAATATTTTCTATGTTAAAATGTATTAAGTCGGATAACATATATAAAAATTAAATGGTCTTGTCAGATCTAGACTCTAATACGGATGTCATACATGGAATCCATTCTGTTCCGAAATGTCTAAATTATCAGCTATATACAACTGTTTACCAAAATCAGTGAATAAAAATGGCTTCAAATGAATAAATCTTAAAGACAATCATTCCTGAAACCCTATAGACTGGAGCTACAAAATCACAAAGAACTTTACCTAAATAACAAAAAATGGATCACTTGAAGACTTCCAAAAGCAACAAAAATGAGTAGCAGATATATACATCAGAGGACAAAGTGCATTGGCTAAGAAAAGTTTTCCTTTTATCTTTACATATTGTCCTTTTACACAAATATTTTTAGTTATATCTGAAATTTTATACACACACATATATATATATATATATATATATATATATATATATAGAAAGAGGGAGGAAGAGAGACAGTGTATCCATAGATATCAGCATCACATAGTGACTGTTAGTTTCAGGCCTGAGTATGATATTCTGACCAAGTAGCACTACTCCTTTATCAGGATAAAAAATAAGAAAAGAGAAGTCGAGGAATGAAGAAAATGGCTCTTCTCAGAAATATATACAAAATAAAAACAAAAAATAAATAACTGAATTATATAAATGAATAAAATAATATGTCAAAATATAAATAAAATAAGTATTGCAAATGTCACAACAATAAATATGACAATAAACTACATCCAGGAGCAAGGCTTCTGATTTGGAGATTGGAAGTTGACCTGGGGTGGTAGCACCTGTTAGGGTCCCAGAGATAGACAGATAGTGAACTCCCTCAAACAAAAACAAAACACTATGAAAGTATGAAAAAATACATTTTTATAGTAAAAATATCAGCAATATATTTTTATATGAAAAAGGACTAACAATACCTATTTAAAATAAAATGACCAGTAATACATTTTATTTGTAGTTGAAGGAATACATTTGCATTCAAATTAATTAGATTTCCACATTAAATAACCCATAGAGGCTAATATTTCACTAAACAAAATCAACCAAACAACCAACATGAAAGAATTCTTTCATTACATTAATCCATATAATAAACAACAATTTCTATATTCCAACAAACTGTATTCCAAAATATAACTTCAACAAAACAACATAAAACACAAATTTTTATCAAGCCAGAATAAAAAATATTAATTAAAAATTAAAAATGAATATGTGCAAAAATAAGTGAACCTGTAAATTTAATATTTGGTAACTCCTTTTGAGTTTACAATGTCAACCAATATTTTTCTATAATTTTTAAGACATTCTGGCAGTAGTGAGTGCTGATTTTTGACCATTCTTCTTGGCAAAACTCCCACAATTTCTTGATATTACCTCGGTTTCTTGCATGCACTTCCTTCTTTTACTTGAATCACAGATTTTCAATTGGATTTAGATCAGGACTTTTACTAGGCCATTTCAAAACTTTTTATGAACGCATTCTTTTGTGGATTTATTTTTATGCTTCCTGTTGGAAATTCCAGCCCTGACCTAATCCCAACTTTTGAACTGAGGACAAGACAATTTTATTCAAGATTGCTTGGTATCTTGCAGAGTCTATTGTACTATCAATGTGTACTATTTTTCCTGTTCTAGTTGCAACAAAGCACACTGAAAAAATAATGTTGTCACTGCCATGTTTAATGGCTGGTATCAAATTCTTCTTGTAAAAAACCATATTATGAGCTCACTAAATATACCACCTACTGTTCTTCCCAAAAAGCTTGTTTGGTCTCGTCTAACCATACCAAAGGCCTTTCATTTATAAATAATTTGTTGCATGATGGAGAAGTGCACTCCAAATTGTTTTGACAGATTTTTGTAGCCTTCTCCACCATTATAGGTTTCAATTATTGATCTTTACATATTTATTTTTTTAAATTTGGTCCCTAACAGCACATCTTTGCATACACAATTATATTGTTTAACTGCAGTATACACAACTTACCAAAAAGATTGAGCTCAAGGATTGGTGGCACTTGAGGTGTGAAACGTAGTTTTGACTTTTATGTCAACACACTTTCTATCATTTTATAGCGTTATCATGTTGAAACACCAGTTCTTGTGTGATCATCAAAGTTAAGCAACATCAAGCCTGGTCAGGTCCTAGATGGGTGACTGCTTGGGGATACCAGCTGCTGTAAACTTGCATGTGCTTGGAATTGGATAACTGAGTTATTATTCTAGTCAGGATCATTATATTCACTTATGCACAAATATCCATGGGTAAAGTATGAATCCACCTCTTCTACCCCCAGCTATGGGTTAATCAGTAGGATATGTAAGTCATTATTATGTTAAAAAAATTCTTATGATCTAAAAATATTTCTGGCTTTAAATAAACTGTAAAAGGTTGATAAGTGTGTAAAAAAACAAATTAATCAACTGTCTATATCTATCTCTTATTTTGAATACTCTTCCTCTATAAATATAGCTAATTTAAAACACTCTCTCTCTCTCTTTCTTATATATATATATATATATATATATATATATATATATATATATAAGTGGACATTGAAGTCAGCACCCAGAAATGACAGTCTGTTTCGTGCTAAACACAATCGTCAAGATATATATATATATATATATAGATAGATAAATAGATAGATAGATAGATAGATATAGAGAGAGGGGAAAAAGGTATGCATGTATAAATAAAAGTGTGGCATCCTCGGTGATTCAAACAAGAGTTTGGTGAGCTACGATTGATGCCTCACAAATGGCACCAAAGTGTCTCATGCAGCATTGTCACTACAAAAGAAAACGAGGAAAACCTTTTATGCCAGCATGTTTCATTCCTTGAGGAACTTTATCAATCATTGGCATAAAAGGATTTCCTCTTTCCTTTCCTTTTTATTTATATTGTCTTTACAGATATATTTATATCTGCCTTTTCAAACATGCACACACACTTCTTATATATATATTTGTATATATGTATGTATATATATATATATATATATATATATATATATATATATATATATATATATGTGTATATATATATATATATATATATATATATATATATATATTACTGTGCAAAAGTTGTTTTCATTATTTTGTAAACTAATAGCTGTGCCATTATGATTGGCATCATGTCTCCACAAAATACAACCTTTAATTGAGTAGGGGGAATTTTGTCATGATATCAAACAATGAAAGAATGCAAAAATGGAGAGCTAGATTTTTAATTATATTTTTTTTTTATAAAATCAGTGGTGTTCTAAAAAAATATTCATATTAGCAGTGAAACTATTAAGTTGAAAAATAGAAAGTAAAACAGCTTCATCATTTTTGGGTATCATCTCACATCATCTCACGTCATCATCATCTCTCATCCAGAAAAATAACTTAGTGGGAAACATGATAATTAGGTATGGAAAGGACTCAGAAAATAAACAATGCAATGACAAATATCTACTTAAGTCGGTAATTATCAGAAAGTTACAAGTG
Organism: Acanthosepion lycidas; assembly: GCA_963932145.1. Classification (NCBI taxonomy): domain Eukaryota; kingdom Metazoa; phylum Mollusca; class Cephalopoda; order Sepiida; family Sepiidae; genus Acanthosepion; species Acanthosepion lycidas. The sequence continues at coordinate 52,591,240 of OZ010586.1, forward strand.
AAGTGGCTGAAGACTTTTCCTACAATAATGTCATCTGTCTTTCCTTCTCACTCGACACACACCAACATACATATATATGTATGTGTAAGTGTGTGTGTGTATGTTGTGGTGTGTGTGTGTTCTTTAGTTTATCGAAACTAATCTCAACTAAAGTTTATATGCAATAAGTTTGTTGCTAGGGTTTCTTAAATTTTATTCTTTTTTTGAAAGATTGCAACAAAAAATGGAAATTATGAAAAGCTCTCCAAGAATATTGAACATTTCAGTGATGTTTCTAAAAGAATATAACTAACAGGCCATGGAATTTTTATTCTATTATTAGGTTGTTTGGGAAATAATGCTGCATTTTTGAAGATTGAATAAAAATCTATTGAAATGTAACAAAAGTTTGTCAAGAATATAATCGTCATTATGTCAATAATGACGATTATATTCTTGACAAACTAGCGTGTTATTCTTTATGGCAGGAATGTGGAATAGTATATTAAAAAAATATTATGCATTAACATATAAATCAAAGCTCTTCTTCTCTAAGACCTTAGTGAGTCATGAGGGAAAAATGATAATTTTTTATGTATTATATGCTAATAGAATAAGTGTTCTGTTGCCATAGTACAGTGTTTTTATGGATCTATTTCCTTTTAGTCAGTACCTGTTTAGTATAGATAAATTTTATGTTAGCCACCATTTTTACTACTTCCTGTTTAACCCTTAGAAAGTACTGGTAACTTAGAATAGGTGACAAGGAATGCAACAACCACTTTATCTATCCTCAAATTTCTACCTTCATTGATAGCATCAATATATAATTTCTTATGTTTTTTTCTGTAAGTGTTCAACTTTTTTAATATACTATAATTATTTGAATATTTGAATAATGTAACCACTTGGTGTACATTTATTTTCATGTGAAACTATATTCTACTTTAAATAAACCTGTAGAAGAGAAGAACATTGTCTTCAGAATCTTGCTTTCCATTAGGCGTTTATCTGATTGTCAGAGGTATGCATGATCAAAAGAAAGGATACGTACCATGTGGTGGCACTACAATACAGCAAAGCTAATACAGCAGATATTTATTGTCAAAGATAAAATACCCTTTGATTTCAGGATAGATTTATATAAAAATATCTGATTTTCAGCTTATAATATTTGTTTTTATAAGAAATATTTACAATAGGTTATTTGATTGTATGAGATGCAACTTAAGGGTCATTCATGTTATATATATATATATATATATATATATATATATATATATATATATATGTATGTATGTATGTATAATAGCATAGTTCTTTTTTTTTTAAATGCCATATCTCTCCACAGATTCCTTTTGTCTGAATTGCTATTCATTCTTGGAAAAGATAGTGGATTGCTTTCCTGTTGCTTTTTCAACAGTTTGGAATTCAGTTTTAATTCTCTTAGACTGGTTGCCAACCAAAGCTAAGAGAGTTTAGTTTACACTGCTATTTAACCCATAGTTGGAGGAATAGTATACTTACTCTTTTTAAAAATTGTATAAGAAAGATATAACCTTAAAGAAGAAATAAAATATTGTAAAGTTATTGAGATAAAAGAAAACAACATTGGAAATTATGAAATGAAAATTGATCAAAAAACAAAAGAGATTAAAAACATTGACAAGATAAGAAAAAGGAAAAAAAGTTCTGGTATTAAGAATGTCACATAAAGAGAAAAATTGTTATAAGCAAGTAAGCATGCCATTAGATTAGCAATTAAGGTTCCCTGTTTTTACTGTTGAAGTAGCTAGATTCAACTGTCAGCTCTATTCTAATAATTTCTTTTCTCGCACTTTTCACCTGTGGAGCTCCCTTTCGATTTCTTGCTTCCCTGATAACTACAATCTTTAAAAGTTTAAATACAACATCAATCACCATCTTCTGTTCTCTTGAATTCCTTTATTTCTAACCATTTCTTCACTAAAGTCTATTCCTTCTGTTTCACTCCCTGTAATACCATGCATCCCAGTGACATTATAGCCTTGTTTGGGTGAAATGATTAAAAAAAAAAAAAGATAAGAAAAGAATTTATTTTTCTTTTTTTGTGACATTCTTAATTTAAAACTTAGCAAAACAGAGGAAATCCATGAATAACCTACCTAATGAGCTTGTGTAAATGATCAGAAGAATAGGGATTAGGAGAGTTACAAAGGACAGAAAGTTGTGGAGAAACATGACTGTTTATGCCCTAAAGGAACACAGCATATTGAAGAATAAGTAAGAAAAATGGATTGGCCACAAAGAAAATATTAAAGGTTGGTGGTGTTGTAAATGCAAACAGAGAAAACATAAAATTGGTTAAAGGCATGAAAGCAACCAAATTACCATCTTTAAATAAACATCACAAAACAAGACATGCATGTTTAGTGAAGAAGAATATGAAAAATAATTTCTCAACAATAATTTTGTGATGTATACAGAGCTACATTGAATGGATGTAATGACTGGCCTAGAGGTTAGATCCTTCATAGAAATAGTCAATTCATACAATTTTTTACATTATTTACATTGTTTGGACTGGGTTTTTTTTTGTCATAGTCACAACATTTTTGACTGTTGTATGCTCTGTCCTTCTTCAGGTAATATGCATTAGAATTGTATAACTGAATCCTTTATTTAGTCCACTGTGATAGATTGTTCTAGTTCCGTGTGCCATGCCTTTTCTGGATATCTCAGTTTCAGTTATTTCCCTTTTAGTAACCCAAGCCAAAGTTGATAATTGTTCAAGATAAATGCTGAGAATTATTGTAAGTTCTTGGACAAAAAATGTTTTTGAATGGTACAGGTCATAATCAAGAATGCAGAACAATCCTCCCTCAAATTATGGGAAGCTGATTGTTTCCCACATTGTCATAAATACTTTCAAAGAAAAAAAGCCAATGAAATTGCACTTAACCCCTCCAGGTATTAATTCAATAAAAAACCTATTGTCCATCAATAAAATAAATGTATATAAAAGTTGAAATTGAATATTGCTGCCATATATGGGCTGTGCTTCTGCTATATATTTAGAGATTCTTGATAAAATTCAAAGAAGAATTTGCAATGTTATCAGTCTTGACCTGGTATCTTGACTTCATCCATCATTTTAAATGTAGTTTCCTTCTACCTTATTTATAAATATTTTCATGGCAAATGTTCTGATGAGCTTTCTCCTTTGGTACCTCAACTTTAAAAATTTAAGCACAGTACTAAATTGGCAGCTAGGTCTCATCATTCTAAAGTTGAAATGGCAGCTAAATGTAACAGTAAGTTCCATGCTCACAGTTTCTTCTATCACTCTTTTCATTTGTGGAACTCTCCTGTTTTTTTACTTTCCAATCAACTTTGATATTCAAATATGTAAATGCTATGTCAATCATTATTTTTTGTCGTCTTAATTCCTGTTCATTTATTGTTCTTTCTCCTTAATAATATTTTTTTTATATTCTCTCTTGCTTGGGGTGAAATGATTAAAAATAAGAAAGAAAAATAAGCCTATTTTGTTGGCATATTCAGTGTTAATGAAATTAATTAATGTTTTAGCATTTTACTTATGCTAAATGATGCTAATAAAATTATCCCCCCCCACCCTTATGGGAATTAACACTTTGTCTTCATTTTGTCCTTCATAGACTGTTATTACTGTTAGCCTCCAAATGTGGTCACTATTGTCCTATTGTCAGCTAAATGTATTTAAGTAAAGAACACTTCTGGGAAGTAAGAAAACATCAGCAAATAATGTCAAAGTTAAAAAGAAATATGAACAAAATCAATGAATGAAAGAATGATGAAGGTTATAGAATACCAAGGAGCACATACTAACATATAAAATAATAAAATAATTTATTCAGATATATGAGATATTGTGTTAAATATGTGTGTTTGGATCTTACTTATTAAAAAACACAGATTGTGTGTCTGTTATGTTTATATATTGGATCGTATTTCCTACAATTTGCAACCGATTTCAACAAAATTTCACAGAACTACGTAAAATTACCTTGCGATGGTTCTAACAGCACCCAAAATTGGAAAAACAATTGTTTTTGCACAAAATCAATTTGAAAATACGATTAAGAGGCATTAATGAAAGGGGGTCAACTCACTTCAAGTTATATTAGGTTGGTGCAAAAATAATGATGTAATAATGTCGTTTTTTGACGTATTTTTTAACGTCAAAAAACAACATTATTACATCATTGTTTTTGCACCAACCTAATACTTATTATAAAACCCAGGTTGGTTGGTTGTGTGTGTGTTAATTAAGACATTTGTGGCCATCAACCTTAAACAATAATCTTTGTCAATTTTATTTTTCAGTCTTTATGATGGTCGATCCTTGATCTATCTCTTACTGTTACATCCCCGGGCAACGCCAGGCTCTACTGCTAGTATCTTATATTTCTCGAATCATTTATTAAGATTTATGTTGCTCATATGCATAAAAAAATATAACACTTTCCCAAAACAAGTTATTATCAATGTTTTAAGCTAAAACTCACAGGATCTATTGTTCATAAATGGAAGCATATCCTGAAAAAGTTACCAATATCAGTTGGTCAATACTAATTTTATTGTGAAAATAGTGACATGCATAATAAAATCTGACAGTGTAGTTAGAAGATTAGGCTGTTAGCTTGAGATTTTTTGTCAGTCTCATATAAGCTTTTGCTTCATTTTTAAAATGTGACATTATTTTTGAAACAAACTAATATTAAAAGAAATAAATTATTTATAAATTAATAATTTTATACTAAATCCTTTAGCTGAAAGAGAATTTCTTCTCTGGGAAATGCTTGTTTCCATAAGTAAAAATTAAGAGTTTCTCTATATCTCTGAGATGAGGTATTATGTACAGTATTTACATTATTCAGACTATTGTCCTCATATTTGTCACCATATTTATCTGTGATAAATATGGCGACAAAGATGAGGACAATAGTCCGAATAATATAAATACAGTAAAAATTAATTTATATACTCTCTTTTTCTTTCTTGTCATTTTAGTTAGAATACTAGAATATTTTCCAGTCATTTTAGTTAGAAATACTAGGATTAGTAGTCAATATCTGCATCATTTGTATGCTGTAATAATATTGCTACCATATTGAGAAAAGGTAAATAACCAGATTCTGGTCTTGGCAAAACCAAAGTCAAGTAGTTTAAAATCAACAGATAGCCTTCTCAACTGTCAGACTATGCTTAAATATATGGGGCACTAAATCAATATTTCCTTTGCAATTCTTATGCTTACCTAACTCACTTATCTTGACTTGTTGCTAATCAGATTGTCTTATATCCAGAGCCTAAACCAATCTTTATGAATCAAATATGTATAAAAACTATGGAATTCTATCAGAACGATGGAAACAATTGTTTGCATCTTCCATGGTTTTCCTTATGCACTAGAATACATCATGGAT
>OZ010586.1:52599168-52839168 GCA_963932145.1 Acanthosepion lycidas
TATTGGAGAAAAGAGGGATAGAGGAAAACTGTAAATAACCTACCTAATCAGCTTGTGTAAATAGTTGGCAGAACAGGGATTAGGAGAGATAGAAAAAAGACAGGCATTACTTAGTGGTACAAATGACAGGAAATTGTGGAGAGCCATGATCGCCAACATTCTAAAAGGGACAGGGCACATAGAGGAGATGTTTCCTGTTGATTATTTTCACTTTATTCTCACATTGAAGAATTAGCTCAAATAAAACAAAATATGATTGTTATTGTAACATCACCTAAAGAATTTCGAAAACTATCACCCATTTGAAATAAACACTGAAGAACATTGCTTAACTTTAATTAATAAAACATTTTTGATTGGTAGATCAGTAGCTTCATTGTCCTTATTCTTTTTTTAGATAAGGCTTCTTAACACTTATTCAATGCACATTCCTTTTGTATTCCTTTGTTAAGAAGGAAGTTCCACTAAGATAGCTTCTTCAGTAGAACTGCTATTTTATGAAACAAACTTCTGAGAGCGTACCTCCCCAGCAACTACAATTTTAATCTCTTCAAGTCTAGAATTAACTGACAACTGTCATACGAGGTCAGACCAAAAAGTATTGAGATTGTTGCAGAGTGAAGCAGCTTGGCACAGATTGAACTTGAACTCTGTTGTGCATACACACTAAATTATAACATTCTTGCTTACTTCTGTTGCTTATAGCAGTGTTTGGAAGGGTAACCTACAGGGAATCCTGAACTGAATCATTTATTTAATCTACCTCCTCATCACAGAAATTCAGACAAAAAAAAAACAATGTTCTTGACTTATTAAGGAAAATTTATGTTAGACCTTTTGAGGTAAGAAATTATCATTATTCTCAGGTCATTGGTCAGTGGTTACATCAATAAATCATATAAGATTTCAGAACCACCAATCAAGCGACCAAAGTAAGAATGAGGTGTATGAAGTGGTATCCAGTTGTGGGGTAGGGAGATCAGTTTTGATTTAGTCAACTACAGAAGAGTTTCAGATCTTGAAAGACCAGAAAACCTCCATGTTTATAAAAGTTCACTGACAACACAATCCAGCACACCAGAAAAGTGTATTTTGTGAATTATGCTTTTACATTTTGACTGGTATATTCATTATCATTGTTTTGTTTCTTTTTTTTTCAACTGGTATCACCATATGCAAGGTAGTAAAGCCACTAAGACACGTGGTGTTACAGGACATGGAAGAATTAGGGACAGAAACATTAATAATGAGCAGGGAGAGGAAAGGGTAATCAGGAGGACAGTAGACAGTGATTGACACTGCATTTAAATTTTTACAGATTAAAGTTGGTTGGAAAGCATAGAGCTGGAAGGGAGTTCCACAATGAGTAGTAAAAGAAAAGAAACTGTTAGCATAGAATTTATGGTTACATCTAGCCAGCTCAACTGTAAATTGCTGAGATCTTGATGCCAGTATCGTGCTGCACTTAAATGCAAAAAGTCTAGGTACCATAGTGAAGAGCTTATCCGAACAATTTCCATAAACGTATTTAGAGAAAAGGCATAGGGAGGCAACCTTATGGTGTTAGGAAAATGATTGAAGCTGAGTCGCCAAATTAGGACCAATTAAATGTCAAAAATTTCTGAGTTAAATTTTATCGTAGCTATGTATATACAGAAAAAAAAACAGTATATATAGGTTTGGTTGGATCTGTGATTCTGGACATCTACTGTGTGATTTTGAATATATCATCTGTATATAATGAGAGACCAGTGGCATAGCTGGAGAGTGTGCTGCCCAGGCAGCACTTGAGTTTACTGCTAGTTGGCCCCACAAAAAATACATATTGCATTGTGAGTCACATTTAAAGTTATAAAACTAGTTTTTGTATCATTATATTATTACTTTCCCATAGTCAAATATACTAGTATGCTTTCATTACACACCAAACATACTTAAACTTTATCGGTAACAGTTAAAAAGCAAAAATTGATATATAGGGGAAAAATTAGGACTATCTTTATTTCTAAAATGAAAATTATAACTTTCTAGAAAGTAACTTTTGCTTTTTTGTTGGCAAATTCTTCAGTGACATCATCAAAAACTATTTCATCTGTCAATTGACACTCTATAGACAGTAGATAGACCAATATATATGCCATAATTTAAGTTACTTGAAAAGATATTTTAACTGTGAGTAACTGTCCCAACATTAAAACCACCTTTTATTCAATATCACCTATACAGGATTATAGCCTACAACGAATACAAAAGTGTTGCTCCCAACAATAAAAGTGGGACAACTGTTATATTGATGACATATTGAGGCAAGATTATTAGTTCTGTAAAAGTTCATAAATTATATACAAGAATATTTGAGTGTTCTTTTTCTTAGCTTTACATAATATTGATCTAAGATACATTTTACTCTAAATATTCGTAGCATCTAAATAATCTGATTTGAATTTTTATTGGATGATGTTAACATGAAGTTACACCTGAAGGTAGAGTCTCTTTCAGTCATTATACTCTTGGAGATGATATCACATGTTTTATAGAAACAAATAACTGATGACTGAGGTAGGCAGAGCTTTGAAAAACAGATCTATGCCAATTAGTAGAAACTTAAGTTAATTATGACAGAACTCCAACCTGAATTATAATCTGTCTATATTTCTGAAATGAGGTACTGTAACTATTTACACTATTTACATTTTTCACACTGTTTTCTTCATCTTTAATGTCATATTCACATTTCAGCTGATATACATTGGAATTTAGAACCAAAGCCTTTATTTAGTCCACTGTGGTAGATTGTTTTAGTTCCATGTGACATGCCTTTTCTGGATATCTCAGTTTCAGTTATCTCCCTTTTAGTAACTTAACTCTCCAAATTTTTGTTCACCTTTGCTGTGGCCAGGTATTTTATTTACAGTGAATAAAAATCTACCCACGAATTCCTGTTTTTAGTACAGTTCAGTTATTTGTCACCCTGTTTTCTACTGAGTCTAATTACACAAACTGATGATTTAATCTACTAGGTTATTGTATCATAGACTAATGCATTAGTTTGTGAATTTAATGACATAGTAATTGCAAGTTCAATCCCAGTGCTGGCTGTATGTATGCAAAGTCAATTGGAAAACAGGGCAAGCAATAACTGAGCAGTACTAAAAATAACAATGTATATAAATTGTCTGAATGTTTTACAAGTGTTTTCAGTTATACTCTTTGCCAATATCAAGGATGAATTTTATTTTAATTTTTTTATTTTGAATATATGCATTGTTTTACATAGGTATCTAGAGTTACAGGAATGTTATACTTTCCAAACATGGTCATATATATATATATATATATATAAGTTACAGACATTATATCTGCTTATTTTTCACATAATCCATTCATACTCACAAATATAACCGTCTATTGCAATTAAATGATGTGAGAAATATGCTATAACTGTGAAAATCGGTTTTATTTCCTTAATTATGTTAAAAATAAGCAGACATAATGTTTGTAATTTATTTAATCAGACATGTCTGAAAAAGAATTTGCTGCCTAATATATATATATATATATATATATATATATGTGTGTGTGTGTGTGTGTGTGTGTGTATAGATATATATATACATGTATATATATATGTGTGTGTATATATATGTGTGTATGTCAGTGTGTGCATGTGTGTGTGTGCATGTATATATATATATATATATATATATATATATATATATATATATATATATAGATATATCAATGCTTCAATGTATGCTTCCAAATAACTAAAGCAAGATACTGCTGAGGCTTGTTTTTGTGAAATTTTAAGTGTGTATATTGTCTCTTATATAAAAACATTATGGAATATTGCATTTGTTTTTGAAGCAGAAGCTCATGACGAACGCAAATTCCCAATTTGTAAGTTTTCCAGTTTTGTTTGAGATCTTCATGGACAGTTGAACATGATGCATCATTTTTGCACTAAATCTCTAATGTTTTGACATGGATCCAATTCAATAGTTGCTTTCAAACGTTTTTCATTCACAGTGGGTCATTTTCCAGAGCAAGACTTGTCAGATACATCACAATTGCTATTTTTTAATCTTTTAAAATGCAACCTGTCATGTATGATCCTTCACTGCATCTGTATATACTGCAGAAATGTTTTTAAATGCCTCTGTAGCAATACTCTCTTTCTGCATACATATAGTTTTTTTTAAGCATTTCATCCCATGCAAAGTGGGAGTGCTACTGGTTCGCAGGGGGGGGGGTACATAGAGTGAACGTGAGAGAAAAACTGTGCATAGAGGGAATGAGGAAAGGATAAAAGATGAACGGGGTTAAAGACATCAGAAGATGGCAACTGACATTGTATTTAAATTTTTGAAGATTGTAGTTATCAGGGAAGCAAGTAAATAGAAGGGAATTTCACAAGTGGGAAGTGCGAGAAAAGAAGCTGGAGTAGAAATGGCAGTTACATTTAACTGTTTCAATAGTAAAAGGAGGGAACCTAGATGCCAGTCTAGTAGCACACTTAAATTTATGTAGTCAGAGCAGCAGGGAAAAAAGCTTGACAGAACAGTAGCCGTGGAGATATTTGTAGAAAAGAGAGAGGGAAGACACATCACATATGTAAGAAAGTGACTGTAGTCGAGATGCCAAGTCAGGATCAATTACACTACAGAATATCTTTCTTTGGATTTTGTTGAGAACCTTGAGATGAACAACTGGAGCAACAGACTAGATATGGCAACAGTACTCAATGCACAGACAAATGGTAGATTTGTAGATATGTAGGATGGACTCTGACATGAAAAACCTTCAGGTACAATACAGTGAGCCAAATTTCCTTGCAGCAGATGCAGCTATTGATTCAATGAAATTGTTCCACTTCAAGTCATTCAAAAGTGTGAGGGCAAGAAGGCACAATGAGACACTCTCCTGGAGTTTAGCATCAACCATGCTAATGGTGGGCAGGGAATTATCTCTGTAGTGGCTAAATGAGAGCAGTTTAGTCTTGGAGGCATTAAAATTTACAAGCCATTTCCTACCACAATTAATCACTGATTGAAGGTCCTTTTCAAGAGTAGCAACCAAGCTGACTTCATCAGTGCTACCATATTTATTATTGAGACAGGATCAAATGGTAGTGTCATCTGCATAGATACCTACTTTGATGAAGATAAGAAACAGTGTACTACCCAGGAAAGAGCCTTGGGGACCCCTGCATTCATAAGGAAAGATCTGTCTGCATGCAAGTTCTGAATGACCTTCATTTCACAGTTTGAAAGGAATGATTGGATTAAATCAAATAGTCATCCTGTAATACTGTAGCCCTGAAGCTTACACAGAAGTCCAGCATGCCAAACTCTGTTGAATGCCTTCAAGATATCTAGAACCAACCGAGCAGAGTGTTTAAGCCACCTGGTATGGTGTGCTTTAAAGTCTCCGAACATGAATATATTTGCAAACAAGTGTAGGGAGAAGGCCTTGTCTATATTATCAGTGATACTACCTAACATGCAATAGTCTTGAGAGGAAGAGGAACGGTAAAGAAAGAAAAGATAGCTGACGGTGCTAAGTAGAAAGAGATGGAGATACAAGTATGAGTGGTTTGGAGATTCAAGAGAATGTTCCCTAGCCAGCAGATGTTTGCAGACATAAACTCCTAAGCCATGCATGTGGACTTCTAAGTAAGTCCTTTCTAAGTAACTAGGAATTGAAAAATCAGAGGAAGGGATAGAAGAGGTTAGTCTCATAGAGAGCTAGAATGTTTGGAGATTTTTTGAAAAGGAACTATTCTATACAGCAGAGGTTGGTATGAATAACACGAATGTTGAAGAAGGAAAGGTTAAGGGGTTTAGATGATTTTTGTGGACCAGGTTTAGGTTTATATGCCATGATGTGTTATACTGGTAAGGAGAAAGCCTAAGGTGGTAGTAACAGTAGGTCATTTGATGTGACCTATGCAGAAGGGAAATGGTGTAGACTGCAACATAGTTGCCCACCGGAGGTACCTGCAGGGACACCCTTCCATGTGCCACATAACACTGCAAGAGCCCCAATATAATGCAACTGTTGATCAGAGCAGCCTAATAGTGAATATGATACTTTTTAAATTTGTAATCCTCCATGGGATTAAAGTATGAAATGCACTATATACAGACCAGTGGCAGATAGAAGAGATGGATTAACTAAATCTTGATACTGTTTTGTACCATTCAACTTTGGTTCTGCCTCAGTTAATTGACTTTAATTCATAGCAGTGAAATACATAATTGCTTTACAAACACCTTAATAAATCTTCCATTCAAGCTTTTTAATTTGTTATAAATCATTTTTTGTTGAGAAAAAAAGGAGTTTTCAGTTTTTGTCTATATTTAAAATGGATCATTTGAAATAAAATCATTTTACAAAGTTTCATTCTATGGGGTTTAAAGGTTATTTGAGGCCTTGTAAAAACTGAAAAAGTGAAGGGACAACAAAAACATATATAGACTAATAGGAATAGATAGGTTCACCTTCCTGATCTTATGAACAGGAGTAGAGGTTTATCCCTTGTTTCCTGGTTAGATTTGAATTTCTGTTTCTTTCTAAATTCTCCTCATTCTCTTTCACTCTCAGTAGCCCCTTGTGTTTTAGTGGCATTATTGCCTTGCTTGGGGGTGAAATGATTAAGAATATATATATATATATATATATATATATATATATATATATATATATATATATATATATATATATGAAATCAGGCTTGATTTATTTAATGATGAATTCACTGAAAATGCTTTTTTGATACAAAATATTTCATTAACTTTTTAAATAAAATATAGCAAAGGTTTTATGTCATTTCTGATTAGATTTGTGATGAAGATTTATTTTTGAACAGGGCTTTTAATCTTAAGTAAATTTATTGAACATTTTTTGTATGTGAAATGCATTATCTGTGACAAGTCTATGAGTGCTTTCAGAAAGCTTTAATGGTTAAAACAAAAATTGAGTTCCAAAAATGTTCTGATATACAAAGATTTTGTATTATCTATACATACACAGAATTTCTATTTAATTAAAATTATCCGAATTCTTCCAAATCCAATAATTACACCTTTACTGATATTCATTGTTGTAGATATAACATATTCAAACTCAAACTCACATGCTCTTATATAAAAATATATTTATATACATTGATACCTGTACATAGAGACACCTTCTCCCAAATATACAGAGCGGAAATAAATATATATATATATATATATTTTTTTTTTTTCCTTAAATATATATATATATATATATATATATGGTGGACTCTCCTTTCATATTCAACATATGAGGGTCAAACAGCTGAGTTCCTAGGAACTGACAGCCCAGACACCAGCACATATATGACTTATAGTGGTGAAGGCTTTGTGCAGAACCAATCATACTTTTTGAATGGCCAAATACAGAGATCTGGTGAACAACATGTCACAAGGTCCCCAAATGACCCTCTGCAGGTTTTGTCCTTCTCCTAGACCAGTTGCCATCCAAGTCTATAGACCCCAGTCTGTCCTGCTATTTATCCATAGCTAGAGGAAGAAGAAGAGGATTAATACCTTTCCCAAGGGTGTTAGCACATAAGTGGATGTAATGGATTTGAATGGAATTCGAACTTGGCTCTCTGATTCCTATATATATATATATATATATATATATATATAAAATTATGCATGTGTGTGCTTCACTCTACATTGACAGACATGTTTTTCTACATTGTGTCAGATTGTATTATGCAAGTTCATGTTTTTATTGGTATTAACTTAAATTAAAATTTTTAGGATACTTATATTTATATGATAAACATATCATGACTATTTCTGCTTTTAATAACTGTTTTATTAGAAATATTTAGAATAACTGATTTGATGGCATGAGATTTTATTATGCAACTTGAGTGTTGTTTGCCACATTTTATAAATAAATATATATATATTTTTTTTTTTTTAAGCAATTCACCCCAAGCAAGGTGGGAGTGCCACTAGCACACAAAGGGTTACAGAAGATTGAGAACAAGATTAAAGAGGGCGTGTTTAAGGAAAAGATACAAAAAAGGACGGAGAACAAGATCAAGGTATCAGAAGTTATTGATGGACATTGCACTTGAATATTTAAAGATTATAACTATCAGGGAAGCAAGCAAGAGGAGTGGCGTTCCACAGACAGGAAGTGTGAGAGAAGAAACTGTTTGAGTAGAAGAGATGGTTACATTTAACTGTTTCAACAGTGCAAGTGTGAGACTGAGATGCCAGCCTAGTAGCTCACCAAAATTCATGCAGTCTGGTCACCCACAAAAGTAGCTCATCAGTTGCTGTGAAAATACTTGTAGAAGAGACAGAGTGAAGTCATGTCTATAAGAAAGCGACAGTAGATGGGATTGCCAGATCAGGACCTATCACATTGCATATTCATCTCTGGATTTTGTCCAGTACCTCGGGATGTACAGCAGGGGTACCATACTATATATGACAACAATATTCCATTCACAAACGGATGGTTGCTTTATAAATTTGAAGGATGGACTCAGACGAGAAAAAATTTCTGGCACAACACAGTGAACCAACTTTCTGCTTGTCCCTCCCTTAGTTGTCATGGCCAATATATCCTATCAATATCTTTTAAATAATGAACTATTCTGTTATGATCAGACCTTATAAATAATGGACTATTCCATTTTGTGTGGAAAGACAGAAAAGACATCAGAGATGCTACTTGGTTTCAGTGAGAAAATGAAAAAAGAAAGAAGATAGAAATGTTTAACAGCTGTTTCAGTGAAATGGTAAAAGTTTTCAATTTCAAATCTTTTAATTGATACCGCTTCTTTAAATAATGAACAGCATTTATATTTATGATTGTTAATGCAATATTTTGTTAAAGTTGTTAAAATCAAATATGTAACAATGTGATAGGGGAATTTCTATGGATACTTTATTGTTGTATTTTATTGTATATGCAGGACAATCCTCCCTGAAATTCTGGAAAGCTGACTATTGGCCATATTGCTTTAAAAACTTTCAAAGACAGCATAACAATCGACCTCAGCCTATCCAAATAGGAATCCAATGGAAAACATTTGTTCCATTATTAAGAGAGATATTTATGGAAATAGAAAACAATATTCAAGTAAATAAGATCTCTGGGATGCAGTAAAAACTTTTGCAATTAATGTTAAAGTGAAACAAAAATCAGTGAATGGAAAACTCATGAATGTTATAGAATGTCAAGCATCCCATATTAACATAATCCATTTCTTATTACTATAAATATTATTTTTAGTTTAAAAACATGTTTCAGTTGTGTTACAAATTTGTAACACATAGAGATATGAAGCCCAGGTTTAAAAAAAAGGAAAGAATAAGGGTGAGGTTGCTCAGATAGGATCACATGAACAGGGACCAATGAATAACAAATTCAAGTTGGACATTTATAACAATTTTATATAACAAAAAACAACAAAATATGGGAAAACTATGAGACAACAGACATAAAATCAATAAAAGACACTTATCTGATACTAGGTGTTAGTCAAACATTCATGTTTCATGAATTTGTAAGTTCAAATGTTTGTAATGGCAAATAGACAGTCATTGTAAAATGTCCAACTAAAAGTCAGTAATTCTTCTTTCCACAATATAAGATATAAGACTCTGCAGTTGTCTTGTATTTCATTTCCCCTGTGGTAATCAAATTACATCCAAAATGAAATTGGGATGATTTCTCCAGGTATAATATTCTTTTACTCTCTACACATCAAGTAGTCAAATAAATCCATGGTCTTTGAGAATTATATCTTTTTTTATTCACTTTACATCAAGTAGCTGAATAAGTCCAGGATCTTCAGAACTGATATTTCCTTATTCCTTGCACAACAATTAATAGAATAAGTTCATAAGTGGTAACTGAAAGTCAATTTTCTCATTACCTGTTGTGGTCAGAGATTATTGGGAAACTGAAATTACAATACCAAAAATCCCATATGGTAATGTATGTCATGTGAGCTGGGGTAAATGGCTTTTAATTACTCCATTAGGAAGTCAATCTGTCTTATTGTCAAGTGACCTAGTTTTCTTCCCACCACTTTTCAGTTGAGACAGAACTGTCTAGATAGGAAATAAAAAAAGAAAAGAAAGAAGAGGAAACATAAAAACAGCATGACCCTTAATAAACTGATCATACGTCTGATTTAACATTTACCATTGAGGGCCATGTTACAGTTGCTATCCATTTTTCTTATTTTCTTAAACAATGTAAACTGGCTTAGATTCAGAAGTCTTACTAAAGAAAAATTGTGCCTCCTACAGGAATCAAACCAGCATCTATTTTTTTCCCTTCCAGGAAACCACTTTTTAACCAAAGTGTGACACTAGCAGTTTTGCCACTGAGACCAGCCTGACAGAGTGAGGATAGAATTACTTATTTAAGGAAAGCTCATTGTTGAGACCTCCACAAACCTATATCTGCTAGCTTCAGTTTTATATCTGAAATGTAAACAACTGTAATGTTTTGAAGGGACTTTTTATCTGCTTTTATTTTTTTTTATTACTATGAACATTATTTTTAGGGGGTTTGAGTTGGTATCCCTGTTTTCTATTTTTGTAAATGGTGAAATTAATAACAACCAACCTAAACTGAGACGTCCTACTAAAGAAGACTAATTGTTATTAATTTTACTGTTTAATAAAATAATAAAAAAAAAACAGGGATAACAATTCAAACATGGCTACCCACTAAAAATAACGTTTATAGTAATTATAGAAATAATGTTGAATAAAAAAAAAATCACCTGAAAAATAATAATTTTAGTATATATAATATTATGTGAAAGATGTTTTTGTGGTTCATAAATTTGGAACTTATTTATTAATTAAAATTTATGTTACACTTTTGTTTTGCCCGACACCCCAAAAACAAGCTATTATCTATATTTTTAATAAGGATATATATTATGTCATGACTTGTGATATATTTCTCAGATAAATTTACGTATAACTTTTACCATTATTAGTTTGTTAATACCAAACATTTACTTGCTTAATAAAATATGACATTTTTAAATCAGTAAGAACCAAGGAAATAATAAAAAAAAATTATTGTTTGTGAATTGATTTAGTATTTAACTTCAGATATAAAAACAATGAACTGCAAATCATAATGCAAAATAGTTTTTATATGACAAAAAAAGATATTAGCGTCAAAAGTCTACTTTAAAATTAAGAATGATTCATCCAAGTTCTATTTCTGGGATTATTTCAAAAGTGACAAAATCACATGTAAGTTATTTCTCTACAGTATAGGCAGGCAATATATGTGCAAATAGTTTATAATTTTACCCATTTCTAGAGCAAATAATTAAGTAGGCAGAAGGAAAGTGTAAAGAGAATTGGGAAAGTACAGGAAAGCAATCATGACTAGAGCGCATATGAATATTATATGATGTGACTCATTGTCGCAATATTGCTACTGACCATGACTTGTTCTTCTTTATTAATAAGATTAAAGGACTTTCCATTTCCCGGTAATCAATATGGGTTGGTCAATAATTATTAAAAGGAAAAACAGGATATCTAATATCATACCATAAACTCTTTCAATATTTTCCTATTCCCCATATGTTGTTTTGACTGCTTTAAAAAGGAAAAAAGGATTTGCAACTTACACTAGCCAATGGAAAACTTTCTTTATAGGCAGAAAATATGAAATAATTATAACATATATGCTACTGAAAGTGTTAAGCATAGTATAAACAGTAATCAAAGCAGCCATCAATTCAGTGCAATGATAAATTATTTATACAAAAAGAAAATTCAAAATCATTTTATAACTTCAGATCTTTTGATCTTACTGTTGTGTTTCCTTTAAGTAATGTTGGCTCATAAAGAAACCAGACACATTCATCAAATAAAACAAGATAGTTTGATTAACAGTTGCATGCTTCCTGTAATTATTATTCCAAAATATCTTGCTTCAGGATAGAATAATTTTCCTTTAAAGAATTGATATTCTACATCATGGTAGACCAATTTGCAGATCAAGTCTTGATGACAAACTATGTTTACATAGATCAAAAGCAATGTACTTTATATTTGAGAACTGCACAAACAACTGAATTAAGTAAAACTAAGGATGTGATATAAAATATTACAAGTATTATAATTAACTTCAACTTTGAATTATATATTATGGGATGTTGGATGTTTTTCTTTCTGTCTGAACCAAAATATAAATCTACATTATTTACAAGATCTTACAATTCTCTACGATTTGGATAAAAAATTTTGGATAATAACTGAACTGAACTGATCTTTTCTATTATTTATATATCAATTTGATATTTAGTAATTTAATTTAGTGAAATAAATACATTCTTTTGTTAAACTTTAAAATTAAAAATACTCTTGGGAAAGGTATGAATCCATCTCTTATCCCCTAGCTGTAGGTTAAATAGTAGGACTTGTATCTGGAAAGATTGTTCTTCTCAAAAAATTGTCAATACAATATTCACTTGTAAAAAAATCAAAATACAATCCCCAAAAGTTTTAGCTTTAAATAACCTGTAAAGGGATAATAAGCCATAAAAAACAAATCAATCAAAAACCTGAGAGGTTTGTGATTACATTTCAGGATAAGTATATCAAAGTAACAAGGATCACTTTCTCTCTCTTATATCTTGATAATACCTTGAAAATATGGATTTCATTTTTTGCAAGATAGCTATATAAAAAGAGATTTTAACATTTTTAGTTAATAGAGAACTTTGGTTAAACAGATTGCTTACTAAGTGAAATATATCACTGGAAAATATAAGACTTAAATATATATTAATTCACTATAACTATTTACATTTGAAAGAAAATTTAATTTAACAAATAACTGATAAATTTCAACCAATACCCTAAAATTATCTTAATGTACTGTATCAGAATGTATCATTATGTAAAAGCAAGTAATATTCAATCAATTTCCACCTTTCTGGTCTACAAAAAATCAGGTAAAATTACAATCAAAGTAGACTTAAATTAAATGAGTCATTTGAATCTAGATCAAAATTTTATGCATGAATGACATAATGGACTGATGGCAAAAAACTTAAAACATGAAATTTTATTCAATGACCACTGAAACAGAATTTAAACAAAACTACTCTTGCATGAATATTTACGTTAGGGAAAAATCAGTTTTATAGGATTTTGATTTAATTTGTTTCATAAGATATTTCACAGCTAGCATTATATTGTTAGCTGTGAAAGCAAAAATTCAATATTAATAAAGTTTCTTATTTTTAAATTAATTTTAAAGATGGCTTACGTACTGAATATGGTTGCAAGATAAAAAAAAAACAACAACAAAAGTATTGCTGGTGAGTCAGAAAGAAAGTGGGACAAGATATGTTAAAATAAAATTATCTGCATAGCCAGCATAAAGGATCAAGGTGGAATGTCTTTTGTGGCTGAGGTATGTGACTTGGAAGATGGGAGAGTTTGTTGAGGCATATGTTGGATTGGCTGACCGGAAGACCAATGATAAACTCTGTGAACTGCCTGTATACAGTATTGAGTGTCACCAAGTGGATCCTTTTAAGCAGTCAGGGTGGATACATGACTCAGCATTTTTTTCTTTAGCAGGAAAAATTCATGATTGGCTTTGATGTTTAAATTTTATTTTATATTTTTGGGTATTTATTAGGTTGGTGCAAAAATACGTCAAAAAACGACAATATTTTTGCACCAACATAATATTTTGTGAGCCAGATTTGATGCTTTGAATCCCTGTACAGAAAGTGACTTTTTACAAAAATTTTATTTTGTTTTTAAAGCATTCACATCCAGCTGACAGGTTTCAATGTAGATGAATCAGAAAGAGGTCTGATTTGAAGCAGAGTATAACAGAGTTTTGACTTTAGCAAAGGATAGCACATATAGAATTAAGCTGAAGAGATCTAGGCTAGTATAGTATAGAGAGTAAAATTGTTTGTAGAGAAGAATACATTGAGTTGAATAAGAAACATTATTGTCAGCAATACTAAGAATTTAATCTGATGATACTCTTTGCAATCCTATTACCTAAATCAACTTTTACAAGGCCTCATCTCTTTTGACTGTGAAAATAATGGATTGCATTTAAATCTCAGATGTTGTTCTAAAACTAAAACAATGAGAAAAAAAGGAGAAAGAAGGTAAGAAAATATTTTTAAAACTTCAGGTTTTTGAAAATCTATTTTCATTACCCAAAGGTAACAAATTTGTTATAACTTGTACAGTGACCAAGTCACATAACCATTTATAGCGGAATCATAAGGTTAAGAAGATTATGAAACTGGGCATAAGCATTGAAAATAATGAAATCCAATTCTGTCTTCCTCTGTTTTTTATTCTTATCCTCTGCTTTCTGTTGTTGCTCTTTTATTTTTCTTATCACTTTCATACATTTGTCATTTACTCTACTTTTTTCTCTTTTTCTATGGTTTTCTTTCTCTCTATTTTTATTCTTTGAAATCCTTTCTCTACTTTTTGCTCATTTAATTCTTTGTCTTCTCTTTTAACCTGTTTCATTTTCTTCTACTTTTGCAATCAGTCTCTCACACTTTCTTTATTCTCCTCTCAACTTTTTTTTACCTTGAAATAATAAAAGGAAAGATATTTCCTGTTTCATGACCAAAATATGATCATTTTTGAAGCTAGTAATGTCATGTGATGGATTTCATAATTTTCTCAATAAGAAAAGCTTTTAGAAATTGAACGTCTGTGATAAAAGGTCACAATATATATTTTAAAATCTTTATACCTTAAATACAGAATGATTTATGGTCAGAAAATATGACAAAGGCTCTTTAAATCTCAATATATTTTAGGTTATTTTATGTTTTAACATAACCTGCAGAAAAAGTTTCAGGCTATATCAACTGCTAAATTATTGAACTGGAAGTTTGGATTCACTTTCGCTATTTGGTAGACTAAGCATGTTAATCATGATGAAATCAAGAGAGTGATGATTTCTTGCCCTTCTCTCTTACTACATATTTTTTTTTTAGTTTTGTTGACAATATACTGACAATATATTATTTCTTAGCTCTATACAATATAAATAAGGATCAATACCTTCACTTAACATCAAACAATGAAAGTGAGAAATTGCAACAGTGAATGAATATTCCACAGAGGCTAAACCACTATGGTGGAATTTTCAAAGTCCTAGACAAAATATGTCATAGGATATGAGCAATCATTAATTAGTAAATATAATAACAGTATTCTTCAAGGGATTAAAGTTCTAACATGTCAAATCAATATATGTGTGAATTATAATAACAAATGAATACAACTAACAATACAATTGAAATTTTAGATTGATACTGTTCAAACAACATATCACATGAAGAGAAACCAAATAATTTAGGTAACACAATTTTCTGATTTATATTTTACTTTTTTTATGTGTTATGTCCCTTCAGGATGTGAGAGATCATGGTGCTCCACATCTTCCTACCAGTGATGTGCAGAGGTTTCGTGATGCTCAGCACCAACTCCTCGATTGTATACTCCTAAGACTCAAGTTGGGGTACATACTTCACTCTTACTTATTGAAACCTGGATCCACACCCACACACACTTGTGAGACTGTAAGGCGCTTATACAACAAAGTTAACATAGAAAAAGTTCAAATTTTAAAAACTCAAGAAATTGATCCTCTATTATAAAAGGTTGTAATATTTTAAAATATTCATACTTAAATTCAGATTGATTTATGATCAGAACATATGACAAATACTCTTTAAATCCCAATACATTTCTTTGATTGGATGCCCTCCCGATATGGATGCCTGGGGCCATTGCACCCTCTGCCCCACTGACTTCTGCATGCTACTCTTTCCTACCCCTCACAGCTCTCTAAGAAATGTTTGTCACATTACTATCCCTCTCAGTTACTGTTTTACCATCCATATACTCATTGTTTCTCTCTGTTCTCTTGGATTCATTACGTTGTATGGGGTGTCAAATTCTCCAAGCTGTTAGGTTTTATTATACATTCCAGAAGCTACAACTGTCTTTTTCTGATTCTAAGCATGTATCATTTTAGCACCCATTTTTTAAAAAAAACTTCCCCATTGCTCATATGTCCAGATGATGGTATTCTTAACATCCTTCTGTATAACCTTATCTCTTTTGCTCCAAGTCTCCTTTTCATCTATGAGGAAATTGTCCAGCATTCACTGTCATACAGGAGGATTGATATTACATAGCAGTTCAGTACTCTCTTTTTTTTTGCTTCTGTTGCTTCAAGTCTCCTTTTTTCCCGTTAGGAAATTGTCCAACATTTGCTGCCATATAGGTGTGTTGATATTACATAGCAGTTCAGCATTCTTTTCTGTTTCTCTTGCTTCAAGATTCCTTTTCATCTGAGGAAATTGTCCAGCATTCACTCCCATACAGGAGAATTGATATTACATAGCAGTTCTGCACTCTTTGTTCCTAATAATGTTTTCATGTTTCTTCAAACTTTGTTTTGCTTTTTAGAATGCACTTTTGGCTATTCTTGTGTGCCTTCAGATTTCTGTTTCTTTTTCCATTGTCTGTTCAGATATTTCCCAGAGAATTAAATTTCTACACAAATACCCAAAGTATTGGTAAAACTAACACAAAGCCTGCCAGGTAATCAAAGAAAAACTTATTAAACATAAAAATCAACCGGCAATAAATCAAAATCCAAGAGAAAAGCTGATAGATGAGAAAAAGAAAAGGAAACATCAACTAAGAAAAAAACCAAAAAAATCAAAAGACAGACACCTACCTAAAAAGTAATATATAGTTCTCTATTTCTAAATTACCACAACAAAGCAAATATGCTTCCCAGTATCATGACTCAGAAAGAGACAAAGTTCAAACTCTTACTCATGTTTCATGCTACCATGATCATCAGGCAACCAGATTGTGAATGAATATAGGAGGAACATTTATATGATTTATATGTAACCAACATTTTTACTCATAGTAATACTTAGCCTCTTCTTTTTTACTGACATCAAATATGATTTGTTTAGAATATATTTTTGTCAGTTTAAATATTTTTGGCCATTATATTTCTTAATTTTTCTATCATTCCAATTATATTAAAATTGATTTCAATTACTTAAAACATCACATCAAATATGAACCTATATCATAAAAGAGGATATTGTAATTTCAGTTAACCATGTCATTACTTTCTTACATTTCGTTGCAATAATAAATAAAGATATAATCCTAGTTTGTTTCCTTTTCAGTGAATTTCTACTGACATAAAATGTTCAGCATGAAAAGAAATTATTTATCTAAGTTAATTTAAATTTTTTCAGAGTAACAGAATCTGTTTCCAAAATATAGTCAGTATTCTCAGGCAAAATGAATATTGATTTCAGAAAATAATAGTAATAGGATAATTTCACCAATTTCAATATTCTTAAAAATAATTTTCTAATAAGGAAATCATTTTCTTTCTAAATTCTACATTTTCCCATTTTCACACACACATACACACATATATATAGGGTCACCCATGGCGCTAACAATTCCGAGAAGGGACCAGAATAAGCACAATGCAACGCCTGGTGGACAGTCAGTCAACACCCAAGAACAGGTTAGCAGCTTGATACAAGCTGACATCATAAACCTGCTTGTCAAGCCTTGGTTTGCTGCAGTGGATTGTATCAGCTGAAGTGTGTGTGCCATCAAGTAGTGACACATGGACCACCACAAACAATTTACAGCCAAGGCTTTCTGGGTCAAAAATTTTCTTCTTACATCTAAAGAACCAATTGGAGAAGACCAGTCTATGAAAAACAATATCCTGTGAAAACAGCAGAAGATAAATAGAAAGGACAAAGAGAGCCCAAAGAAAAGCCAGAGCACTCCATCTCCTGAACCCTCATATCCTACCATGTGACAGCTACCAACATATCTTCAGATCCAATATAAGACTCATTTAACACAGAAGGAAATGTCAATGACACTCCAATACTTGGCAAGTTCTGCCAAAAATGACTATATATATATATATATATATATATATATATATATATATATATATTACTTTAAATGTTATTTTAGTGGATGCTCATATTTGATTAGACACTCATTTATTTATTAAACAGTATATTTGTTTATTTTCCTCTATTGACCTAAATATTCAAGAAATCCTATTAAATAAAAACTGGGAAGAGCGTGCTATCAGTAAATCTGATATATTCTGACCAACTGAACTATAAAAACCATTCATGTAGGACCAAATTGCGCCTTTAAATGAAAATAATGCATGTTTATTAATCTATAATTTATAGCTCTGTTATAATACATTGAGCACTATTTTATTAGCATCAGCACTCGATGTGCAATATATATATATATATATATATGTAGGGTACAATGGGTAAATTGTTGACATTTTGTATTTTTAATTTCACACATGCCCATTGTTTGTTTTTGATTTTATTGACTGCACAGTATAGCAGGGTCAGATAGGTACCATCTGTGAGAAAAAGAACACTATGATGCAATTCATTCTGCCAGAAATTTAGAAATGGCATGCTGTACTGCTTGGCATCCACATTGGAAGCTCCAATTTGATCATTTCACAGTGTTTTTCGATTCCAATCTGAAGACAATGCAGAAGATTTGGAAAGAGTTGGATGATTCTAGTGGTGATTACGAAGGAAAACTCACTCTGATTGTTCTGATAAGAAAAGAACTCCTGAATTTGTTGGTGAGGGCCTCAGTCTCAACATGGAGAATACATCAAGTGCTTTGAGAAGATAGTGCTGCTCTGGGTAAAGAGGGTGGCTGCTGGAAGAGTGTATGTCTGGCAACAGGACTCTGCACTGTGTCATCAAGCAAGAGAGCCTAGCCATGTTTGACAGGCAATTTCTGCAACTACATCACTCCTTACATCTGACCACCTGACTTTCCAGACTTGCAACCCCATTGGTTATTATGCATGGGAGGCAGTTGAGTGAGAAACCAAGAAATCTCCTTGGAACACCCAAGATGAACTGAAGGCAAGTATTATAGCAGCATTCACCAACTTAATCAAGAAGACCATCCAGAAGAGATGTAGGAGATTTTGAAGATATCTGGAGGATGTGGTTGAAGCCAATGGTGATTTTATTGAATAAATTTACTCTAGCATTTCAAGATATTTTTGTGTCATTTTAGCAAATATATCTGTTAAAATGAGATGTCAGTGTTATTTTCCTTTTTGCATAATTTAGATGACAATTCACCCATCGCATCCTGTATATATACATACATATGAAGAATCTATACTGTCGGATCTATATCCATATATTTGCTTACATACATACATATATACATATCTGTATGTGCATGATTGAATAACGAACAGGTATGAAATTTTTATATAAATTCACTATTTATTTAGGCTTATCAGAAATTTAGGGAGCCGTATGATTCAATTTTATGTTTTGTTTTTATTGGTGGCATAGATGTCAAGTGTACTTGGCATTAGTGTCTTGTCTCTACCAGTTTTTATATTCAGTTTCTTTGCTTTCTATTGGTTATATAGAATGTCACATGTATAATCTCATGGCATTTGTGTGTATGCTTAATTTTTTGAATGTTAGCTTACTTTAAGGGTGTATTAAAATAGACTATGATAAATGTTGGAAGTGAAACGGGTAATATTATTAGGTTGGTACAAAAATAATATCGTTTTTTGACGTATTTTTTAACGTCAAAAAACGATATTATATTTGCACCAACCTAATAGCTTAAATGTAACATTTAATATTTATGAAGTAATAGCTAAAACTTCAACCTAAGGTGCTGGGTTTGTGAAGCCTATCATTTAAAATTGTTGTGGAGAGGAAACAGATTCCAAGACGAAGCCAAAATATTGTTGAGTTATCTATGATACTCTTATCAGTGGTAGAACTTAAATTCTCAAGAAACAAAACATTTTTTTTTTTACCTCTACTATGTCCTGTAGAGATAAATATAAACAGTTCTATTATCTCTTGGAAATCAACAACCAGACAAAAAAAAAATTATAAAAATATAAAAATTGAATATATGTGACATGATAATCCAGATTATGTCTTCAGCCAAATTTTGAAATCATGAGCTAGCTGTTGCCAAAACCCCAAATCATTCTGATAGAGACATTCATCATACATGAACAGTCAGTGCTTATTCATTCAAACTAAAAGATCATAAATTACAATCTCCAACATAAATCCATAAGTTATATATTTCTTCATTTGATTATGTATTCTAAGCACTTTTCTTGCTGTCTGTTTTTAACTGTGGTCACTGAAGCAATGTCTGACTTTCAGAGATAGAATCAATATTGTCATCGTGTTGAGGATTTCTTGTCAAACACAAAAGAATCAAGAGATAAATCGTTTAATAAGTACGAGTAAAAAATAAAACATAAAAGAATCTTCTTTCTCAGCTGATGGATGACCATGTTAGAAAGACAGAGTTTCAACTGTGTTTTTGCTTTGTTTATGTTTACTTACAATTATACCCTCTCTTCATAGCAGCAAGAAATGTTTAAACATATTCTTACTTGTCATCTCTTTCATATACTTGTCAGTGTCGATAAATTGTATCAACCTCTATCATGGTTGATTTGAAACAACCAGATAAAATTTTTATTTTACAGTACTACCTCACTTACATATTATATTCTTATTCAAGATTTGATTGAAATAGAAAAAGGATTGTTTTCATTGATGTTTAAATTATTTCAGTTTTTGTGATTGCAAAATATTCATATAAAAACAAATTAGTGAGCTACAGTCAATGGCCAAAATTATTTGTACACCCATAAATTTTGAATATTTTTATTCATTTCTCAGAATCTAATGCCCATATGATGCCAGGTTTTTTTTTTATATGTTAATAAGCACAAAAAAAAGAATATAAAACTCAATTTTCAGAACAATAGATTAAATACAACAAATTTGAGAGGCAAATTATGCAAAATAGGAAAAGATGGAATTATTTACATAATACAATGTTGTTTAAATAGAAATGGGGCGGTATCAAAACTGAACACAACAAACCCCTCTTCACAAACCATGTCACATTGTTGCTCGGTTTAATTTTTGCCAAAACATTCTTGGACAAAGAAAATTGCTTTTGGGAACAAGTACTATGGAATGTCAAAACTAAAATTAAACTTTTTGTATATGATGATGAATAGAAGGTTTGGCTCAAGTAAGGTGAGGCTTTTCTCCCAAAGAAAACAATGGCAACTACCTAGCAAGTTTTAAAGAAAATGGAAACAAAAAGGACACTTATACTTAACATCAGGAAGACACCGTTAAAATTTCTAGGGCACATAATGAGGAAAGAGGGCTTGGAAAATTTGATACTCACAAGACAGATTGATGGCAAAAAGGGATAGAGGAAAACAACGCATAACCTACCTTGCAAGTTTTAGAGAAAATGGAAACAAAAAGGACACTTATACTTAACACCAGGAAGAGACAATTGAAATTTCTAGGGCACATAATGAGGAAAGAGGGCTTGGAAAATTTGACACTCATAGGACAGATTGAAGGCAAGATGGAAAACATTCATAACCTACCTCACTAGTTGGATAGCACAACAGGGTTTTAGCAAAAAACAAAAATATTAATAATAGTGACAAAAGACAGTAAATTGTGGTGAGCCATGATTGCATAGTAAGTTTTAGTAATTTTATCATAAAAATTACTAACACTTAATTTGCAGTATCTTTTTTAAAATAGTCTTCAAAGGTTGTTCAAGTGTATTTATGTTCATATTTTTAAATATTGTTTTATATATTTCCCATTCCAATGGACTGTCATCCAATCATATATATATATATATATATATATATATATATATATATATATATGAAAAAGAAGAGAGAAACCACAAACGTTTTTGGTTGTAATGTGGATTTTATTAAAATATGTATTATGTTTTATTTTCCATGGAAAATATCTTTTTAATATATTCATTTTTCTCCTGCTCCCTTTATATATATATATATATATATATATATATATATATATACAGGTCAACTGATGATTTTGGGTTATGAAACTTAAGTAACAATCCAATTTCTAGCATGTTGGTTCTTAACAGCTGCCGGTTATTTTGGAATGTGCAAAGATGTGATTAATGTTTCTGAGAGGATGCTAGAGTATATCAGTTAACCACTACCATCATAGGAGTAAATATAATGCCAAAAACTAAGGGTCATTTTACAAACCTCAGAGATGTCATAGTCATTGGCAAAGAACTACAATGCCATCTGTACACTGTTGGTTTAACAGTTCACAAGTGGAAGGAACATGGATTGATAGTGAACTGTTTTTGATCTGGTGTCCTCCAGGAGGAAGCAATGTAATGGGACTGTTTTTCATCATATAGTACAGGATAATCTAACATAATTGAAGGAAGAATGGAGTCATGTACCAAAATAGAACAAGAATCTCCTTATATCATGTAAGACTTTACAAGTGAAGTAGAAGTTGATAACAGCCTGAAAAAATCTCCCAATACATTGAAAATAAGAAAATCAGCTATTGCCCAGTGGATTGAAGTAATCAAAAAGAGTTGTGAGTTCAATACCTGGCCACAGCAAATGTGAACCAAAGAACTTGGAGAGTTGTATTATTAAATGGAATTAACTGAAATTTAGATATCCAGAAATGGCATGTCACGTGGAATGAAGTACAGGTGGGTATTTCAATGAGATTTCAGTATTAAACAATCTACCCCAGTGGACTAAATAAAGGGTTCAGTTTGGAATTCCAACTTATATCACCTGAAGAAGGCTAGAGTGTACAATAGCTGAAATGTCATTAATATGACAATAAAGATGAGAACAGTCCAAACAGTGTAAATATTTACAATACCTCATCACAGAAACATAGACAAATCAATATCTGTCTAAAATCAACTTGTTTCTGAATTAAATCTGATTGAAAATGTATGTCCATGATCATCAGCCTTGTAATTTAAATGAACTAAAGAACATTTGCCACTTAGAGTGGTCCGCCAGTAAAAGCTAAAACTAATGGTTATTTATAGCAAGTGATTGGAGCAACAAAAACTATCTCACAAAATATTAGGTTCTGTTTGATTTTGCTTTGTGCAGAGTATTGTATACTATTTTGCTTTACTGTTTTTTTTTTTTAAATATATTTCTTCTAATCTTATATAAATATATTTGTTGAAATAGGTTTAACTTGTAAAAATGAGATCTATATGTAGAGTAATTTTGGGGTAGATGCTTACTATAAGTCTTGGGTCCAAATTTCATATCAGCTTGAGGAAACAATTACAACATAGAGCATCATTGAAAACTGCCTGAAAACCATATTGACCCAAGCCTTATGAGTAAAATCAAGTAGAGGAAACAGTTTGAAAATCATTGATGGTTGAAGTCATAAGTCATTGTGACCAAAGATTTGAGCATACTAGCATTGTACAAAACTGTTGATCATGCAAGATTATGCATACTCTGCCAGTTAGCTCAGTATAGCTGTAGTATAAACCACAGTTATTGAAGAAACACAATTGTGCATGAATGAGCATTTGTAACAGGAATTAGCTAGCCAAACTAACAGATGGGTAAACTCAAAAATAAGTAGCCATTATTATTATTAACATATCCGTGATGTAATGGATAGTTGCTCAGAATGAGAAACCAGAGAGCTGAGTTCAAATTCCAGTTGAGACATTCAGTTATGTGTAAATAACCTTGGGAAATATATGAATCCATCTCTTCATCTTCCTCATTATAGATGGGTTAAAAAGAGGCAAGAGTGGGTTATTTATCCTAGTTTAGCAACCAGTTTTGGAAAAAGGCAACTATGAATTCAAAACCTTCTGACGGTCATTTGGAGACTTTGTGGCACACTATGTGTGCCAGCTTTTTGTAACGGGTTCTTCTGAAAAGTATGATTGGTTCTCCACAAGTTTTCATCACTAAAATCAAATCCTATGTGTGGGTAGTTTATATATATATATATATATATATATATATATATATATATATATATATATATATTTGGGTACCAACCTTTCTTTCAGCTATCTTTCATTAAATATGGCAGATGTGGAAGATTTTCTTAAGTTTTTCCAGCATTCTTACAATTTTCCATTTTGTAGGAATAAGGAAGTAGAAAAATTTTCCATAATTTTCATTGTCCCAAGCACTTTCATACACTATAGTAATTTTCTTGGGTGTTTTATCTCTGGTGGACAATGAAAATTATGTAAAAAATTTATACTTCCTTACCCCTACAAAATGGAAAAAAAATCTAAGGCTAGAAAAACTTAATAAAATTTAATTAAATCTTCCTTACTTGCCATATTTAATGTAATATATATATATATATATATATATATATATATATATATATATATATATTATAGATGTACACTAGATTAGTATATGGTCCGATGCACAAAGTATATAAGATTCTTATATGAATTGCTTATATATATCAAACAATAGACAGAAATGCCAAAAGGCAGAGAGGCTAGAGAATTATGCTAATTGTATTAATGAGATTCAGTTTAACTGGTAAAATTTTATATAAGTCATCAAGCATAATCAATATGAGTCAAAATATACAGATGAGTTTATTTTCATTAATTCACATTTGTAGGAAAGTGAACCCAACTGTCTAGCCAGGAATTTGAACTCTTTTTCACTGACGATATCTTTAATGTTACCTACACTTTTGTTCATATTCTTCTTCTATGTGCTATGTCTCTTCAGCATTCTCCTGTAGAATCACATCTCTGTAGCTTCAAGCCTTCTCTTCATCTGTAAGGAAATTGTCCAGCATTCACTGCCATATAGGATAATTGATATTACATAGCTCTTCTGCACTCTTTTCTTTGTTTCTGATAAAATTTTCCTGTTTCTTAATACTTTGTTTACCTTTTGGAAGGCATCTTTTGCTATTCCAATGTGCCTTTGGATTTCAGTGTCACATTTTTTCATCATCTGTTAAAACGCTTCTAAAATAGGTAAATTTCTGTACCTCCTTCATTTTGACATTTTGAATTCGTAAATTGCATTTTCGACTGTTTCTCTTATTTATCACCAAACATTCTACCTTCTTACAATTGGCCATTAGTCCTTCCTTCTCCCTTTCCTTTATTAACTTGTCTAAGACTCCGAGCACTTTTACTTCTGTATCTAATCTGGCTTCTCTTATCTCTATCTATAAATGGCAGGATGTGTGTGTGTGTGTGTGTGTGTGTGTGTGTGTATAACGAATGCACGGCCGCAATTTTCGACAGATTTGCACCAAAATTTACATGCTCATGCTCAAAATTAGCGGGAAGGCCAAGACTGACTTTGCATTTCCCAACTCCCATCAATAGTGGAAATAATCGATTTTTTCATGCTTCTACGGCAGTTTTCATGTAGTTTGCAGCCATTTTCTACTGGCCAGAGTGAGAGCCTATAGCTGGCTGCTGCCACAAATAGGGAGGAAGATTCTATTGGCCAGCATGAGAGCCAACAGCTGACTGACATGAATGTTAACTAGCATGCAAAAAAAAATCGATAGCTGCATTCGTCACAAGTGGGAAAAATTTAAAACTTTACTCCAATTGGCTCATTCGCTTGCTTAAACTCAACGTTGATTCTGATTCTGCAGTTGGGTGTGAAAAAGTATTTGTTGTTAACATTCCTTTTTCATTCGGTTTATCCAGTGACGAGTTCTTTTTTTTACAGCTGATCGTTTTGTGTTCATTTTGTTTAGTTCTTTTTTCGTAACAGATTTAATGTTTAGTATAGAGCTTAGAAAAAATTTGCAGTGTGAGATAGGCAAGAAGTAAAGCATGTAGCAACATCAGCACGGCAAGGAAGGGCAAAAATATTTTAAATTAAGTGATAACGATTGCTGTATGAGTCTTATGATTTTGAATCAACCATGGGCAGTCCCGAGCCATGCTGCTAGTTGCCTATATAAGGGAAACACACAAACATAGTTGTAGACATCTGTGGCAAGCAAGAGTCACACTGATAATGGTCAGCACTCTGGCATATTTGTGTTTGTTTTAAAATTTGTTTTGAGTAGAGTTCAGTGTGTGTGTGACTTAGCTAGACGGAAATTGGTGTATAGTTAGAGATATAAGTTTTCTAATAATTGTATAAATTTGGCTTTAATTTATTATCTCTAGCTATGTGTAAATTTTGTTTTTCTGCTATAGTGTCATCTGTATATCTTACATTGTTAATATTGTGCCTACCAATAATAAATCCTAATAGTTCTCTTATGATTGCTTCATGATAAATGTTAAATGAATCTGGTGAGAAGATGCATTCTTGTCTTATACCCTTTCTATTTTTGTATATTTATTGAATTCATTTTCTGTCTATATGCTGGTGATTTGATGCAGTATATATTATGGATTATTCTAATATCATTAAATGAGATGCCAGATCAGAACTAATAATATTGCTGATTCTTTGGATTTTATCAAGGAGCTCAAGGTAAATAGCAGAGGCACTGGACCATATGTGACAGCAATATACTAAGCATGGATGAATGGTAGACTTATAGATATGTATGATAGTTTCCAGAGAGAAAAATTGTCTTGCACAACACAGTGGATCAACTTCTTAGCAGCTAACCTAGCAATGGATTCAATATAGTCTTTCCACTTCATGTTAGCTGAGAATGTTAGCATCAACTTATTTTCCTGAAGGTTAGCATCAGCCATGCCGATGGAAAGCAGAGAGCAGACTATACTGATTAATGGAGAGAAGTTTAATTTTGGAGGCATTCTTATCAAATGCTTTTGTGTTGTCTATAAAAAAAACACAGGTATGTGTCCTTCTGCATTTGTAATGATGATAGAAGCCTGACTTCTATTATCAATTGATAAAAATTCATTTTTATCAATGGACAAAAATTAAGAATTTATTTTCATTACATTAAAATAACAGTTTGGGCTTGAATTTTACAGTATTTCTTGAGTGTATCTTAACAAAAGTAAAAAAAAATAAATAACATCATGATATAAATAATGTAAGTATAAAAAATCATCTATTGTTGTCAACAACATTTCATATCAAATGTATATTTGGCATTTGCCCCAAATACTGTCAAAATGTTTTGACAGCTGAGAACAATTTATTGGAAAATGTGTTGACTGCATTGGTTTAATGATTTTACAAACAAAAAAAAAACTATTCAAATATATCTTCTATCAGAATCCTACAGACAGACAGTAGAGGAGGTGGGCTATTTTTCTGTTTCCAATCCCACAAATTCATTCAGTTCTGTCCCCATGAGATGTTTCTGTGATTTACAAAATTTCAATATTTGATAGATTAACTTGTCCCACACATAAACAACAAAGAAATCCAGTGATGGCCAGTATTTCCTCTACCCTCAATTATATCACTTAATTGTTGAATTTCTATAAGCCTTCATAATTTGATTTTTGGATATTTCAATTATTTCAATTTATTTCAATTTATTCATCAAAGGCAGACAAATTCAGGCAATGCATATTTTATCATTTATATTATTAAATACTGGCAAAACTATATTCCCTGGTCCCACCAATTCAAACCTTCACGACAAGGACACTCCATATAACTTACATAGTAGCAAACCCCCCATATTCCCTTAGTGTTCCATCAGTGAAAAGTAAGTTCCACTTGAACAGCTTCTTTTCAAGAACCACTGCTCTGTTGAACCAACTCCCAAGAGGATGTTTCCCCAATCACTACAATCTTAACTTGTTCAAGGCTATGGTTAACCAATATCTTCCACTCCTGTCTGCACAAATTGCCTCCTAATCTAACACTCTACCTCAAATGGCTCACATGCCTTGTAAAGGGTGAAACTTACTGTAAAAAAAAAAAAAAAAAAAATACTTTTAAAGATTTTATAGCATTTTTCTGTAACAGAAAACAATAGTAAAACCATTTTATAATTAAAAAATGAAAAAGATTAAGTTTTCAAATTTCAGCTTTCTTTTCATAAAATATATTTACATTATAATTTACTTGTTTTGTACTTGCATGGAACAAGTAGATTTTGAAATAGATTTGATAAAAGGTTAAAAAATAATTTACTATATTTTTAGATATTGCTAGAGATTTTGTGGCAGTTTGATTTTTATAGGATTATTAATTTTATACATTATACTTTTATCATATCATTTTTAATAATTTGATATCATTGTAATAATATCAAATTAAAAAAAAATTGTTATCCCTATTCATGTAGTCTCAAAAGCAAGTTCTTAATTATAAGCTGTATCAGCAAATATTGATATGAACAAAAATTAGGGAAATTTAATGAAATCAATCCTTTCCTAGATTTAAAAAATAATTAAAAATTCATAATTTGAATTGATTTTTAATCTTCTTATTCAGAATAGCATTAATATTTTAACACTAAAATGTGTTCTATTTATTTCAATTAAATTAAAGGTAAAATAAATATGAATTAACTGCATTAACTTTTAAAGACATGAATCAAGTATGATAAAAGTGTTTTTTCAATTTAATATGTCTTTTTCAGGTTTTAAATCTATATACTTCCTTTGAGTACATAAAAATAATAGAATTTTTCTACTACTATAAGCATCCATAATGAACCTTTATTTTTTAGATCATTTTAATTGACTGACTACACGATCTACTAATCTAACCCTTAGCTATTGCGTGTTAGTTTTGGAGAGATTAATTCTAGCAAGAAAGATAAAGTTTAAGTTTCAATATATTTTTAAATTAAAAATAACATGTATTAGTAGAAAACTACTTGAGGGAATTATATTGAAATTGATTTTATTGATTTGGCTAAAAGTAAATAAATTAAACCATTAAATTGGTTGTAATTTATAGTAATACGCATTTTAAATAAACCAAACAGTATAATTCATATAACATTTACTGTGAAGAATCTAAGCATATTAATAATATTTATACATTAACACACTTTTTTACTTTCTACACATTTCAAATGTATTTGCCATCAGTTCCAAATTCAAGAAATATCACCAATTTTTGAAGAAGTTACTTGAAGGCTTCATATGATGGCAGATATTACTCCAATCTCTAATTAAATTCTCTACACTATATCACTAATAACAAAAATATGAAGATTACAGTTTGTGATTTCTGTGAAGTTTAATAAAACTCTTACAATTAAACTGTTAGTCGCTGTAAGATTTTTAAGTTTATTTATAAAAAAGAGAAAAGGAACCTATCCATTTAACTCTTTTAAATATTGTATCTCAAAAACTTTTCTGACGTCTTCTATAATCAAATATTATATATGTTCTATCTTTTAAAAATAGTTATATTTAGATCTTTTAAATTATCTACACCCAATCAAGGTGGAAATGCCACTAGTATGCAGAGGATTACAGGGAGTGAAAGTGAAAGAAAAGATTGAATATAGGAAAGGACAAAAGATGAATGGGATTCAAAAAGACAGAAGGTAGTGATTGGTGTTGAATTTAAATTTTTGAAGATTGTGGCTATCAGGGTAGCAAGTAAACAAGAGGATGTTCCACAGGTAGGACGTGTGAGAAAAGAAACTGTTGGAGTAAAAGTGGCTGTTGCATTTAGCTATTTCAACAGTAAACAGTTGGGATCTAGATGCCAATCTAGTAGCAAGGTTAATTTCATGTAGTCGGGGAACTAGGGAAAAAATCTCATCAGAGCAATTGTCAGGACAATATTTGTAGAAAAGGCAGAGGAAAGCCATATCATGTCAATAAGAAAGTAAGTGAAGTTGAGATGCTTGGTTAGGAACAATTGCATTATAGATCCTTCTTTGGATTTCCTCAAGAATCTTGAGATGTAGAGCAGAAGCACCACATCAGATATAGCAAAAGTATTTAAAGCATGGATAAATGGTAGAAATAGCTTAATAAATAATGCAGTTAGTCTGTTTTGAATATTTTATAAGAATTCTCTGCTTCTTAATTGAATTAACATAAATTTGGTAACATAATAATAATAAGTTCAATCCTTCCATGGAAATGGTGTTTGCAATAACCTATGCATTATTAAGCTTATATGCACTAACAGAAAATACTCTCACAGATTTGATGAGATATAATGTGGAATTGCTTTTCTAAAATCAAAAAAACTATAAAATGTGATATTCTATGAAAAATTCAGTCTTTTAATGCATCATTTTATCCATGCAATCATTTTTCCAACATTGCATTCATTAAAGAATGTTTATAAAGGTTAATAAATATTTTTAAAGGTTAAAACAAAAGTTTAAATCTTAGCTTATATATTTTCTAAATTCTTATCTGCATAATGTGAATATTGCTATTAGGTTGAGTCATAAATTATATCTGTCTTGGGAAACCAGTTGTAATGATAAAAATAACATCCCAATTTCTAATCAAGCATGGTAGTTAAGAATAAATTTAGAGTGACCAACATACAACAATATTCAACACAAATGATAGTCATGTCCACAGTCAGTTATGTGCTATGTGTGATACACGCTTAGGCAATCATGTATCTTTCAATATATGACTGACAAGGTAGATTTTTTCCCACAATAGGTTGCCATTTCTTTCTGTGGTAGACCAGTTGTCATCCAAGGCTATAGAACCCAGTCTGTCCTACTATTTCCCCATAGCTTGGTGGGGAGAAGCTGATTCATACCTTTCCCAAGGGTATTAGCATGTAAGTAAATGTAATGTATTCGAGTGGAATTCAAACTCGGCTCTCCAATTCCTTGATCCACATTGCTATCCATTACTCCACCATGTCTCTTCCTCAAGTGAGCTTAAAAGCAGAGCTCTATTCAAGAAAGGTAAAGTTGTGCATGTGATGGAATCGTTATTTAGATTTCTTAAAATACAATGCAACACTAAATGTACATAAAAATTTAGTTGAAAAGTGCCCTGCACTCATCAACAGAAAAAATGTTATTCTCTTCCATAACAATGTAAAGCTGTATACAGTAATAATAAATCAGGAAAATACTTTTTTGAACTTGCTTCATCTGTCCTAGCCCACCTGCCATATTCACCTGACTTTGCATTAACAGATTATTACCTTTTTCAATTGCTACAAAATACTTTGATGGCGTAAACTTTTTCTTGCAAATACAGGTTCAAGAGTTCATTGAAAACGTTTTCTCATCAAACCCTGTAGAATTTTACATAAAAGGTATCAAAGAGATGCCTGATAAGTTTTTTTATTTTAATTGGTATCGCTTTATGCAAGGCAGTAAAGCCACTAAGACACAAGGGGTTACAGGGTGTGGAAAAAATAATAACAGAAACATTAATAATGAGTGGGAAGAAAAAAGAGTAATTAGGAGGATAGTAGATAGTGATTGACATTGCATTAAATTTTTGGAGATTAAAGTTGGCTGGAAAGCATGGAACCAGAAAGAAGTTCCACAAGTGAGAAGTGTAAGAAAAGAATCTGTTAACATTGAATTTATGGCTACAGCTATCCAGCTCAACTGTGAATTAATGAGATATCAATGCTTGTATAGTACTGCACTTAAATTCAAAAAGTCTAGGTACCATAGTGAAGAGCTTATCTGAAAAATGAAAGTATTTATAGAAAAGTTACACGGAGGCAACCTGCTGTCAGTGGGAAAGTGACTGAAGCTGAGCTACCAGATCAGGACCAGTAATATTGCTGATTCTTCTTTGGGTTTTATCAAGGAGCTCAAAGTAAATAGCAGGGGCACCAGATCATACATGGCAGCAATATTCTAAGCAACAAGTCATTACAAATAATGAAGATATAATTGAATGAAACAAAAATAAATTTGGTAAAAGAAAAGTAAATTATTTTTGATTTAACCTAATAAATATTTGAGTAGAAATAAATTTAATATTTTCATGATAATGGTAAATATATAGTGATCAGTGCAAGAAAAATGTGTTAAACAAATCAGTGTGTTAACTTCCTAGTCTGGTCTCTCATACATATAAATGTATCATGTGTAATATATTCAATAACATGTTACAACCCAAGAGATTCATGGTTGGTATAATCAAGGAACATGTCCCTCAATATATGTTTATATAAATGTGACCAGTTAAGTATTCATGCAGAGGTCTTGCTTTTCAAGTATCCATTGCTTTGGCACAGAATGGCATCCACAACATTAGAAATGGACAAACAATTTGAAATTAAGAAACTTTGTCTCTTGTTTGACCCAAATGATTTGAAATAAGGAAAACTTATACCTTGTTGAACCTCTTTTTTTGTTTTAGCAGCAGAGTACCAGCCATATTGCATAACTCATTATTACTATCTTTGCTAGATAACCATCAAGCATATATATTACACTTGTCCTAAGATACTCACAACCCAATCTTAAATTTTGGTCAAATTTTGATTTAGTATCATGTCACAATAGGCTTTTTATTCAACTAAACACTACTGTCAAAAAAAGCCAGATGCAGAGTTGATCTGAGATTAACCCTATCCTGGGTGAAGATCAGGAATTCAACAATTCTCAATGGTAACACCATGAACTGAACACCTGTGAATAAATTCCTTAACAAACACTTTAAGCATTACCATATTGTTCTATGGGACAATAGTCTAGTGGATATAAGTATTGTTTAGTGAATTTGGTGACATAATAATTATGAGTTCAATACTTGGGTTTTGTAGAGGGTACTTGGATTCAGTGGAAATGGGGTTAGCAATAACTGAACAGTAATAAATAAGAACTAGAGAAGATATCTCTAGATATTGACCCCTGTAGATTAAATAAAAGGTTCAGTTCAAAATTAAATTTTCTCAAGGTTACCAAGATCAACAAGCATCTGATGAAGGCTAAGAAGACACAATAACTGACACAACAACAAAGATGATGATAGTTATAGTCAGAACCCACTTACAAGTGAGCATCATAAGCATAATCCTCTCTTCTTATTCCCTTTCTCTCTTCTGGTGGTGGTGAGAAGACCCAGCCTACTCCTGAAGAGTTGTGAGCAGGAGTCACAGAGATGGGCGCAGCTGGGCAAGTCAGAACCTCCTGAGAGAATGTCACAGATCCTCTTCATGCTGATAGCTGGACTCAAAAGTCCCCACACCTGATGGTCCTACATCCAGGAAAGCTGTGTCAGGGATGTTTTCAACTAATCCTTGAAGAATTGTTTTGGGTCTCTGCATAGCTTCTTGCTTCTGGCAAGTTTTCCAAACAGGATGATATATGAGAGACAAGGGGGATGCATTTTGAACACATGACCTCAACAGCAGAGACACTGTAGATGATGATAACAGTCCACTTGTAAAATATGTAAATGATGATAACTCCTCATCCCAGAAATTCAAACAGAAACTTGTGTGCAAGGTTGCATATGTGAGAAAAACCATTTGGCAGATGGATATATAAACAATCACTTCAGAGGGAAGCCAAGTAGTCTCTCAGATATCACAGATAAGAAAGTAATGTCCATGTTTCAGTCATGGGTTGTGGGGTCTGCACACTGGCTGAGAATAACTGTAATAGTGCAGTGAAATAAAATGTAATATTAAATACAAAAGATTCAAGTCTTGTGTTATTCATTAGTCCACACTTTATCATTTAAGTGACACTCCCAACTTCACTGTGAGCTTGAAATAAAATTATCCTCCACACTATCAGATATTTTCAAGTTTATTTAGACTTACTTGTATAACACATTCAGTATTCTTTCATTCTTTAAAGCATATTGACTCTTTCACAGGCTAGCACACGTCCCACAGATCTATTAATGATTCTACTGAGAGGAAATAACACTATACTCTTCAGTGAAAATAAATACGATTTAAGCTTTTACTAATTTTCCCTTAATGCAACAACTCATACCTTTAAGCAGTGATTTTCTTTTAAATATAAAGAAAAGAAACAGTATAGATAGAAGACAAAAAAGACAATAGATTCTGTATAAAAAGATTTCCTGCAAAACCTGTGCACCATTATTCATCAATGACAATGTGTTGCTATAAATCTTTATAAAAATGTTCATGTTTATGATTATCTTTGTGTACTTTTTATCTGGAAAGAAAATTACCTTATAGATTAAAATGGTAGTCTATTGTTGCAGTCTTTTCTGATGGTTCATTCTATTAGGTTGGTGCAAAAATAATGACGTAATAATGTCGGTTTTTGACGTTAAAAAATAAGTCAAAAAACGTCATTATTAAGTCATTATTTTGATTATAAGCAAGAAGATGTATAAACATTTTGATATTCTTTTAGAAAATAAATTTATTATGATATAATAATAATAATGATGATGATGATGATAACAAATTCTTTTTGAGCTAGCATTTTGTAATCACTGATCAGGTGAGTCTGAAAATATAACATACCTGATCAGTAGTTGCAAAATGCTAGCTCAAAAAGAATATAAGAGTCACCATGATAAATTATACTTTTATGTACAGTGGTTATTGTGTTGGAAGTATATGTATATCAGGTTGCAAAAACTTGGCAGAAGCATATATAATTTGCAGAACAAATGAAAATGTTGGAAA
Source organism: Acanthosepion lycidas (assembly GCA_963932145.1). Taxonomy (NCBI): domain Eukaryota; kingdom Metazoa; phylum Mollusca; class Cephalopoda; order Sepiida; family Sepiidae; genus Acanthosepion; species Acanthosepion lycidas. The sequence continues at coordinate 52,633,675 of OZ010586.1, forward strand.
GCCTAAAATATTCTGAGACAATGATTTTCAGACAGAGTGATATACCATCACTGTCCAGATATTATTATACTAAATAAAGACAATAAGAACTGTCATATTATTGATGTTGCCATACCAAATGGCACATACCGCAAACAGGATGAAAATTACAAACTACTCTGATTTGAAGATTGAGATAGCAAGCTTTTTTGGAATGCAGGAAGGGAGTGTCAAGGTGATTCCAATCGTGATTGGTGTATTGGGATCAATCTAATTAAAACTGTGTGATTTCTATGACTAGCTGGGCATAGCATACCAACATGGGGTCATCCAAAAATTGGCTATTTTGGGCACTGCACATTTTGAGAAAAGTGCTATCTGTCTGAAGTCTTTGTTTTGACTTGACAGACCACTAAATGTACCCGGTGTATTCAAAAATTTACACTGTGTGACAAAACATAATAATAATAATAATAATAATAATAATAATAAGTCTGTTGGACCAAGCTATGGGGAGAAGTTAATACTTCTATAAAAAAAAATTATCAATTTCAAAGCAGGGAAATATTGAAGAAAAAATAAATGTCAGCAAAACATGGCATGTGATGGATTTAACTGCACAAAAATGGAAAATCAATTGAAGGAAACTATTTTTAAAAATTATATATTATTCTTGATATTGTGTATGCTATTTTTCTCTTTTGTGATTTAATGATGCAAATCTTGTTTGTTTTGTTTCATTTTCTTAAAAAATAGTCCCCACCCCCGCAAACCTAATTCCTTATTCCATGAAATTGACAGTTTTTAGATTACTCATCAAGTGAGGTTCAAGTGATCATATTTCAAATTTTCCCTTTTTTTTCTTTTTCTTTTTAATCAGTATCACCCCATGCAAGGCAGTAAAGCCACTAAGACACATGGGTGTGGAAGAATTAGTAACAGAAACATTAATAATGAGTAGGAAGAAATAAGAATAACTATGAGGATAGTAGATAGCGATTGACATTGCACTTAAATTTTTGGAGATTAAAGTTGGCTGGAAAGCATGGAGCCAGAATAGAGTTTCACAAGCAAGAAGTGTGAGAAAAGAAACTGTTAGCATAGAATTTACAGTTACATCTAGCCAGCTCAACTGTAAGTTGATGAGATCTTGATGCCAGTCTAGTACTGCAGTAAAATTCAAAAAGTCTTGGTATCATAGTGAAGACCTTATCTGAACAATTACCATGAAAGTATTTATAGATAAGGCACAGAGAAGCAAACTTATGATGGTGGGAAAGTGATGAGGACCAATGATATTGCTGATTCTCCTTTGGATCTTATCAAGGAGGTCAAGGTAAATTGAAGGAACACCGGACCATATGTGGCAGCAATATTCTAATCATGGATGAATGATAGACTTACAGATAAGTAAGATAGATTATGGAGAGAAAAAATTACACAGTGAACTAACTTTCTTAGTATCTGACCTAGCAATGGATTCAATACTTCTTTTATAGAATTAATTTCTTCTAGTGTGGCCCTTAAATAGAAATTACAATGAATTCAGCTGATTTTAATTTTATTTGAATTAAACAAAACCTAAATTGATATTATTCTAATGTAGTAGAAAATAGTAAGAAGGAAGCTATTGTTAAAAACAACATTTGAGATGCAATGAAACAATGTTAATGACCACAAACTGCTTAATTTCTATCTTGAAAAGGAAAAAAGTTAATGTTATAAAAGAAAATTAATTTTCTGATAAAATAGATCCTGAGCTTATCTATCTATACTGAGTAAAGATATTTTGAGTTATTGACATTTTGTTTGGCCTGTTGTCCTTGTCTTTATTGTCACATTTATGATGTTTCAGCCATTGTACACTCTGAAACTAAGATCTCTAAAAGTATGACATGTTAAATTAGAACACTCTTTCCCATTAAAGGATTTGGTTTGTGAAGAAAGCCGGAGCATACAACGATGATAACAACAGTCCAAACAATTCAATTAGTGTAAATAGTTACAAAACCTCATCTCAGAAATATAGACAGATATTTTGAGCTTTCTTCAAGTGGTATAACATTAGACAAGTCAACATAATGCTTGGCTTTCTTATCATGTTTATGATATTAATATTAGAATTAATTCTAATTAAGAAGGTTTAATGAGAATAGAATAATGATCATAATGATAAAAATAACTGAGTCTGGCTTTTTGTAAACTAAACTGTTTGACTTGAGAACAAGAAATGATGATGATTCAGCTTTGTTTTTGAGCATTCATATGAAAATTCTGTTCATTCTTTGCTTGTTGAGAAACATTCTGTTTTGAGGTTTACTTTCAAGAGAAACTACCCGTTTACTTGTGACAATTATTTTTTATTAACCAACTTAATGAACAGTGGAAGATTCATCCAAAGTTATAAATTAGGAAAGTTTTCTTCATTACTAATATTTTATTCATTTTAATGACTAATAATATACTTTTAATGTATAATAATATATTTTGCAAATAAAATTCCTTTGATATTGACTTATAATTTTAAATTAATCTTTTATAAGTCTATACAAAAGGTTTCCAGAAAAGTTATAAGTAAATTTAAGTAAAAGTGTTGTTGGAAAATTCCATATAATAAAAATGTGAGGTTCCTTTCACAAATAAAACGTAGAACTTTATATCAAGTGAATATGACTTTGATGAAAAATAATCATGGGTAATAAAAAGCTGGATGCTTGTCCCTTAGCCAAAATCTGAACCATAAAGTCATAAAAAGACTATATCTATAACTTTTATTTAAATAGGATGCTGTAATTACCATAAGTTCATATCAGGCCTGGAGACATTGTTTAAATAGGATAATGTTACTGCCATAATTTCAAAGACCAGATCAAGACTTTAGCTCTTGTTTAAATACAATGTTATCACTACCCTAAAGTCATCATCAGATCAAGTCTTGAGCTGTTATTTGAATAGGATAATATCAATTATATAATATCAGAGATCATGTCAAAACTTGAACTGTTGATTAAATGTGATACTGTCATTGCTATAAATGTGATATTAAGCTGTTTAAATAATAGATTTTGACTTGATCAGATTTATGATGTTATGGCAAGACAGTATTACATTTAATCAACAGCTCATGTCTTATGGTATGTCTTGCGATATAAGATATGCCATAAGATTATGTCAATAAAATAATGTCAGAGATCAGATCAAACTTGAGCTGTTCTTTAAATACAATGTTGTCAATGTTTCATGAGGTTACAAATCATAGCCAGCCTTGAACTGTTGCTTCAATTGGATGATATCATTGAGCTGCAATGTCAGAAGATCAAACCTTATACTCAAGTGTAAGTTACTAAAAGAATATCTTATTAGAATTGTATGGTAATCCTTTATCACTTTTTTGAAATTTGACGAAACATAGATATTTAGAATTATGATTCTTATTATTAGAAAATTAAAAACTTTGATTTTAAATATCAGTAAAAAAAAATATAATTTTTAGAAACAAGACTTTATAGATGTATGCATTTTCATATCAGTTCTTTGCACTTTTAGAACTTGCTATGTCTTTCCACATCACACTTTCATGCACATGTATAGGTATACGTAATTTTATTTCTTCTGTCTGGATTTTTAACTGCCCACCTCTCCCTGCATACACACATACATACATACATACATACATACATACATACATACATACACATATATTATATGTATATATGTATATATATATATATATATATATATATATATATATATATATATATATACACACTAAAAAATCATTTGGAATGCTCTGCCATATTTACTTAATGTGATTATATCATTTGGCTAAATTTGTCATTTTTCAGCATGAACTCTTTTATAAATATAATTCCATAAATTTTCAATTGGATTAAGATCCGGACTCTGTGGAGGCCACTCAATGACATCCATATTATGGGGATCAAAAAATTGCATTACTTTTTTGGTTTTGTGAATGGAGCTATTATCTTGTTGATAAATAGTTCCAAGTGGCATTTGGTCAGTCAAATATGGCAGAACATGTTTCTTAACTAGTTGCATATAGCCTACACTGTTGAGTTTTACATCAACTTTAACAATTGGACCAAAACGAAAGCTACTGAATGCACCCCACACCATTACACCCCTGTCTCCCATTTGCATCCGTCTTTTTGATGCATTTAGGATGGAATTCCTCAGTTGGGTGGTGTCTGACCAAGGTTTTTCCATCCAATCCAAAGATGCAAAAGCGTGACTTTGTCACTCCAAAGAGCTCTACACCAGTCGTCGGCCATCCATTGAATGTGACTTCATGAAATTCAGCTGCTTGAGTCGATTCCTCTTTGAAATAATTGTCTTTTTTCTAGCAATGCACCCAAATAATCCAAATTCTCTCAGATGGTTTTGGACAGTTTGTGGCATAAAACTAACACCAGTTTTACCAGATAATTGACTGCAAATGTCCATGGCCATCAGCATTCGGTTAGCTTTGGAAAGCCTGTTTATTCGTCTATCCAGTTGCACTGTTATTTTTCCTTGGGGCTCCCGATCTTTACTTATTCTTATATTGTCCAATATCCTGGTAACACTTCCAAGCCTGAACACAACCTGTTTTGCTGTACTTTAATTGTTTGCTTATGTTCATAAAAGAAACATTTTGTTGATGAAGTAACACAGTTTTTGATCTCGTCACTGGGATAAGACGATAATGCTTTCTCATAGTGAATTAAATGTATAACAATGCTCAGTTATTACACTATATAATGCATTAATGACCCATGTAACCACCCATTTAGCAAATAATTTGCATAATGCCTCTGTGATCTTAAACTTATTTTGCCAGCAAATTTTGATAATTTAATCCCGCATTAAAATTTTTCAAGTTGTAGAAAAATATAAAATTTTTCCATCATTTGAAAGAGAAATGAATTCTGCATAAAGTGTACACAATAAAACTAATTTATATTGTTTTATTAGAAATATATTCTGAAATGAATTAAACTTTAACCATTGGTCTTAAACTTTTTTTTGCAAGTGTATACAAATATAACATGTCATTCATATATATATATATATATATATATATATATATATATATATATAATAACTAGTTTAAACATATGTACATACATACATACATACTCATATATATAGGTTGGTGCAAAAATAATGACGTAATAATGCCATTTTTTGACGTTATTACATCATTATTTTTGCACCAACCTAATATTTACATAAATATATATATATATATATATATATATATATATATATATATATAATTTAAATATTGGTTATGGAGCAATAAAGACATACCTCTCAGAATAAACATCGACATATACAGATCAGTCATTCTCTTAACTCTGTGGTGCTAAAAATTGAACCCTTTACTGAAAGCATATAAATCAACTTGATGACTTTCACATGTGATGTCTTCGTGCCATATTTGATATAAAATCGGAAGACAGTGTCAAGAACAGTGTCCAATACTGAAGAAATGTAACAAGATCACAGGGATTGAAACCATTCTAGCAAAGATACAACTTATGTGGGCTGGTCATGTTGTGAGAATGGATGAGCATAGGCTTCCAAAAAAGGTGCTGTGTGGACAACTACCAAAGTCCAAGTGTTCAGTTGGATGCCCACTCTTACGCTACAACGACAAATTGAAAGACATCTTGAAACGTCTCAACTTTGATCTAAAAACCTGGGAAACCCAAGCATCAAACTGAAGGGAGTGGTGTAAAACATGTTACATTAAGTTAAAGAGTTTTGAAAACAGTATACTGAAGCACCATGATCAGCTTCATCAAGCTCTGAAGCAGAGACACCATCAAAACCCTGCTTTAACAAATTTCATCTGTCAGTGTAGCTTTGGAGCCCACAGCAAGGCTGGGCTAGTATCAAACTTAAGAAAGTACAAATGAGATATGTATTTCCCTAACCTGATTTTCTCCACAATAGCCCCTGCTAGCATGCATAAATATAAAATGAAAGGCACCATATATATATATATATATATATATATATATATAACTAGTTTAAACATACATACATGCATACACACACAAACACACACACACACACACATATATATATATATATATATATATATATATATATATACACATACACTGCATGCCAAATTATTATAACTTTTTTCCTTATATTTCAAAAACCGTCCAATCAATTCACACAAATTTTTCACACAATGTTGGCAACATTGAGCTGCGCAATCAATTAAATTTTCGTACTGATCTGCACAATGTAAACAAACTGACGCCATATTTGTTATCAGCACAGTGATTTGAGCATGCCAAATTATTAGAAAATCTAGTAAAATTCCCAGAATTGAGCAAACAAAATGTTTATTAATATTGAACGTGAATGTTTCTGATCAAAAGAAGCTAATAAATAAGATAATCAATTAAATAATAACAGATACAAAGGCACAGTTTTAAACAAATTAATAGGGAATGTGCTTTCCATGTTTTGAAATTACTTGAAGAAGTCGACGATCCATAGAATTTGTTAATTGTAGGATGTCATCTGCTGTAATGCCACGAGATACGTCAAGAATTGCTTCCCACAACTCAGCATTGCTCCTGAATTGTCATCTGTTGGCGTACAGTCTTCACTTCATGATGCTCCAATATATATATATATACACACAAATCTGTATATAGACATTGACTACTGTTTTTTAGAGTCAAATATTTTATTAAAATTGTGGTGTTTGTCCCTCCTTTCATTAGTTCACATGACTGTTATATCCTCCCAATGTCTAACAAATAACACTATTCTGTTTTGATCATGTAGAAAAAGCGGAAAAACACTACATGGTTTTAGTAATAAAATGAAAAGAAATGGAAAAAAAAAATGAAGAAAGATGAAGAATGAAAAATGAAAGGAAGAAAAAAGAAATGAAAGGAAGAAAAAAGAAAGAATGAAGGGAATATCAATGTGTTTAATGTTTCCTGCAAATGGTCTATTCCATTTTGATTGTGTGGAAAAACAAAACACATATCAAAGATGCAACTTGATTTCAGTGAGAAAAGGAATGAAAGAAAGGAAAATAGAAATGTTTAACGGCTGTTTCAGTGAAATGGGAAAATGTTGTCAATTTCAAATCTTTTCATTTCTTCTCACTTTTTAAAATAACAAAAAAAGCATTCCTATTTATGATTGTCATTACAATGTTTTGTTAAATTTGTTAAGCGGAAATTTTTAATGATTTAGCAGGAGAATTTCTGTGGATATTTTATTCTCACAGAACTCACCACAAGATTATTTAATTATTAATTGAAGAATTAATATACACCAGAAAATTAAAATAGGAAAACAGTGAAATTTCTAGTTATTATAATGATTCAAATAAATATATAAAATTGTGGGAACGTTATGAAAATATTTTGTTACAAGTACAATTGAATGTAAAAGAAGTTGTGAAGTAAAAGAAGCAAAATTTTTTTTTTTTTTTCTCTTTTAGTTCTTTTGGAAGTAATCAAATAACATATAGTCTAGTTGCTGTTGTAGCCAAAAGATGCTTACTTTGTAAAGAGTTACCAGCTAATAGCCTGGGACTGAATTTTCATAGAACTCAAGGAAAAAAAACCTCTGTCAGGTTTTATTCAAGATATATAAGTTACTTTCAATACAATCTCTTTATTAGTTACATCAGCTTGTGTCAGCGATAATAGGTAAAACTTTGGTTCTTTATCTACAGTCTTAAAAAGTACTTTTCCTTACTCAGAAGAGATATGCATCAAAGACTCAACTGGATAAATTCATTTCTGTCAAAGACGAGAAAATTGGAAAATGTTGCAATAAAATTTGCAAAGTAATATAATACCCTGAAGATAAAAATCTTAGCATTTTATACAATTTTGTTTGATTTTTTGTTCCTGTCATTTTTCTTACTTGATTGGTTTCCTTTATGGCCAATTTTCCCACCAGAAAGAGAGAGAGAGAGTCACAACAAATCACTTGGATTAGTCTTAAATCTAACCAAAGGCCTGAAGCCATTTTGCACCCAACAATCTGCAGCAGAGCAGTTTTGAATTACAGCCAATATCTGCTTGTAAAAGTAAATAATAAGAAATATGAAGACTTAGTTCCAATTACTGGTTCAATGTACATATTAATTTTTTTTAAATTTGTTACATGCATTTGTGCAAATTTCGTTTTTAATGTCTTTTCATATGCAATTTCCACATATTCAAAGCAATGAATTTCCACATTACATACACACACACACACATATATGCACATACACACATACATATATATATATATATATATGTATATGTATGTATCTATTCTTAATTTAACGAAAGCAAAATTAATTTTGAGGACTTTGGAATACAAGATACTTTTAGTAGTAATATAACTTTCTGGAAGTTTCAGAAAAAGAACAAATATTCCCTTTGTAAAATATATGTCAAACATTCCAAATATGAATACTTGTATCTTTATTTTTCATCAAGAATTTACCTTTTTACAAACTTGAATAATTTCTATCTCCATGATTGACCAAAAATCTTTTTATATTTTTGTTAACTTTCTCCACTGTCTCATCATAACCTGTTTATTTTTGCCTCTATTTTTTCCTATAAACAAACATCAAAGTCAGTTCCATTCAGAAGGATCTGAGCAGAATGGGATTAAATATTAAAATATTACAAAATTTAAACACAATTCAAATTTTTAAATTAAATTTTGATTACCTATAAGTATATTTTTATATTATCATCTTCTTTTGGTTATTTTTATATATATATTTTTATACTATGAATTATAGAAAATAGTTGTGTATGGTGTGCTTGCTATTGTACCTGATTTGCATTAATACATATCAACAATAACTGACAGAAGTTTTCATATATATGTGGGTATAATATTTAGATCAAATAAAAATTTGCATATTTAATTTCAAATTTAATAGTGTTTTTTTTTTTTATATTTGCATAAAATCCATAACACAATTCAGTCAGTGATAGTGATTTGGATTTGAACAAGTATAAAATTGTTTTTTTCATGAATAATTATATCCCAGATAAAGACATGCAACATATATAAGTATATATTCTAAAATCTGTAAAAATATTAATAATGATAGTAGCTATAGACAAAATAATATATTGAACAATTTTGAATTAATGTTTTCAAGATAACATAATTATGGCATGTGTATCAAAGAGTGTGGCATATATTTTTGATATAGTTACGTATTGAAGTAAATGAAAAGAAAATTTGCATATATGCACACTCACACACATACACGCACACATACATATATATATATATATATATATATATATAGAGAGAGAGAGAGATGAGAGATAAAGAGAGTTGATGTGATTATTTGTGCAAAATATAGCAAACAATTGAGTCTCTATAATGTTTCCAAGTGAAATGACTGCAAGTCACTGAGAAAAATGATTATTAAAAAAGAAATTTTAGTTCTCCCTTTTTTTCTAATTAAAACTTATTAAAAGTTAAGTGGATCACTTTAACTTTCTCTGATTAAAGTCATTTAGATGATTTTCACTTTTTCTGATAAAAATGTTAAATGGATGACTTCTAATTTCTCTGATAAAAAGTTAAATGGATCACTTCTAATTTCTCTTATAATAAAGTTAAATGGATCACTTCTAATTTCTCTGATAAAAAAATTAAAAGGATCACTTCTAATTTCTCTGATAAAAAGGTTAAACAGATCACTTGCACTAAAATGTTTCAATGATGAGAATGAACATTTAGCATTTACTTTAATTATTAATCAAATATTTATTATCTTTACTTCTCTCTTTCAATGTCTCTTCAGACTGTTCTAGTTCCATATACCATGTCCAATGGATGTCAGTTATCTCCTGTTAATTCCCCTCTCCAAGTTCTCCACCACCTTAACCAGGTATTGAACTCACACTCTTTGGGTCCTGTCACTGGAGCTAACTAATGCCTTTATCCACTTTGCCATGTGTCTACCCCAGCGAGTGAAATAAAGGGTTCAGTTTGACATTCCACCCACCTCAAGAAGGCCAGAGTGTACAACGGCCGAAACATTGTGATAAATATGGCAACAAAGATGAGGACGATGGTCCAAACAATGTAAATAGTGTACATAATACCTCATCTCAGAAATATAGACAAACTATATATTGGTTACCAAGTCTGTGATGTAAATTGTTGTATAGGATCATACATATTATATAGCAGTTCAGTACTCTTAGATTCTAATCTTACTTTTCAATTCTTTTTCTTGTTTTTCTTAACTACCATGTTTAATGGTTCTTTCCGTTTTCCTTTTAAATATGACTTTAACATAATATTTTCTGCATAGTGTATATTGGTAAGTTTAAATCCAGGCAGGTCTTCTAATTGTCTTAGAATCATTTCACTGTATAAATAAATCCATTTAGATAATACAACGTTGTCACACACCACTTTCTATGTAGCTGTATTCACTTAATTTATTCTCTTCCCACATACAAGCTGTGTGTTCCCAAGACAGATTGTGGATTATTAATATATCCATTTTAGGAAGTCATTTGCACCATAGTTTATCTGTGTAATGGATAAAACACAAGTAGAGGTCATTTTTTTTTATTCTCTCTTGTTTGTTCTGACAGAATTCTGACTATGAATATAACAGTTCTTGTTCTAGTATCTTGCACAACCACCACATTGTTCTTTGTATTTTTGATTTGATTCTACTTCAACCTTTCTTCATCAGAACCTGAATAATCTGTTTTATCAACGCGATTGTTAAAAAAATCTTGCATTCATTCACACTTTGTTTCTTTGTCAACATTCTGAAAATGGATTGATTATGGATCTTCAGGTATTCATCACTATTATATATTTGATTTATCACTTTAGCAATGTTGTCAGTCTACAAGTCATTTTAGGCGTTAAACATCTCCATGACAACCTAAGCTGATCCTACTGTTTTATTGCACTTCAGCTATCCTAATTTCAGGTTTTAGAATTCTGGGTCCTTCCATGCTTTTACATATTATAGGCCTTATCTCTTTTCTTATCACTGAAGAACATGCTGGCTTTCAATCCATTCTCTTCATATGTAGAAATGCATTCATATTCAACAAAGGGAATCTATTTCAGAATAAAACTATATGGTGCATATGATTTTCTTTTTCCTAGTCAAGTGAAAAGTTTTCTTTCTTTAAAATGTACAAACTCAGTTGCAAAATCAACTGTTCTAAAATTTATTTTGTATTAAGTTTTGGGATATAAATGAAAAATTCACATCAAATTTATATCTGAATTTATTGAATTCATTTGCAGATAAAAAAAATTAAATTCATTTCTCATAGTGATGTTTCATACTGCCTAAAAGTATATCTTGAGGCAATTTGCCAAGAAGGAAAATGTTCCAACCCTTAGGAATTTGTTTAAGATGCTTTGCCAAAATAAATAAACATATTTATTCTAATATCTGTTTATATTTAAACTAATTGTTAATGTTTTTGTGAATTAATTTCCATGTAGCTATTATTAATACATTTTGGGAAGGAAATTTTTTTTATCATAACATTTATTTAGCAGGAGATTAAAGAATTACAGTTGAAAATAATGTTTTTGTTAACATTTCTTGAAAATTTGGGAATCTAAGCTACAGTTCTTTTAAATTCTTTCTAATTTGAATTTTTATCTGTTATGGAATTATTTTGAGAAAAGTAACAGAAAAATTAAAATGGTGCCTTGTTTCTTATGCTAAAAAATGTCTTTTTCAATAAGAAAGAATCATATGCCAAATTATAATTAACTATTTAGAGAAATATATTTAACTTGACTAGAAGTTAATAATGTTTAAAAATATAGAAGTTAACTACACACACACACACACATACACACATATATATACATATATATGCACAAAAACAAGTTTGATTAAATTCAACAGACAAGTTCTGTTCAATTTTTTATTGTAGTTTATTATTTAAAATAGTCTACAGGAGACAGTATCATGAAATGTGTATGAAATATTTAATATGCATAAAAAAAAATCAGTATAATATTGATGCATTCATTTTGGTGCTGTTTCACTGCCCTTAACTGTTATGTATGGTGTTACCATGGACTATTTAAAACTTTCAGATTTATAAAGAATACCAGGATGTTGTCAATATCACCTAGAACATTTACAATAACAAATCCAGTTGATCATTTGTGACGTCACTGAAACTGGGAGTTTGTGTGAGCTGGGGTTGGCATACATTTTCTTCAGTTCGGTTAATCCATTCGTATGACATTTTTATGGCTGGTTTGACTTCATTGAGATTTGTCGTCCCAACTAATTTTGTACTGGGAGTTTGTGTGAGTTGGGGATGGCTTTCCTTCTCTTCAGTTCAATTAATCCATTTGCATGACGGTTTCATGGCTGGTTCAACTTCTTCAAGATTCAATTCCCCAACTGATATGACATGTTCCTTTCGTGCACAATTTCAAATCACAAGTCATCTGACTTCATGTGCATAGTTATTTCAGCATGCACACGACATGGTTGCTGGGGATCAATCCCTTTTAGACTATGGTCTTTTGCATGACTGCATTTAGCTTGTCACACAGAGAGAGAGAGAGAGAGAGAGAGAGAGAAATTGCCATGGACAGAGGGAGAGGTTAATAGACACAGACAAAGAGAGAAAGTTCACTATAGCAACTTAGCCTCTCTAGAGTTTCAATTTTAATAAGTTTTATTTGAGGGGTGTCAGTGTAAGGTTGTCACAGTATGTATGTATGTATATATTAAGTTGGTGCAAAAATAATGACGTAATAATGTTGTTTTTTGACATATGTATGTGCATGTACATTATATGTGCAGGGACATAGAAATACTTGGGTTTGGTGTACAAGCATTAGAAATGATGGACTCCAATCCTTTGATAAGGTATTCATCTAAGAGATAGAAAATTAATCTAACATCCACCTCAGTGCTAATCCAGATATCTTGCATGTGCTTGTTTCTGGGATTCTTAACATTGTTGGCATGAGTTATTGCAATATTGTGCAAGTTAAACACAATTATAATCTCAGCACAAGCATTACTGACATATTAAAACCTATAATTACTCTAGTTTCTGAAGTCCAGTGGTGATGTTGAAGTGGCAACGTATACAGATTTGAAGGGCTTGGAGTATGTAGCTGCTAACTTACGTACTGGTGACCATTGGTAGATATAAAATTTGCCTACCTATAAAGGTAGCACTCAGTTACTCCAAAGATGACTGAGCAACCCTGTTTATGGATAGCACTGTTCACCAGATATCTGGAGAGGTCTTGAAATTGTGACCTAAACAGTGTTTGTCTCACCAATCTGGCCAGCATGATTGGCACCTGTCCAATTAAGTGCTTGAAATCAAACAATGAAAATTGAATCAAAATTTAAACTTATTGCACTTTTTCAGGCTAACATGAAGTGGGAAGATTAAATTGAATCCATTTCTAGGTCTGCTGCTAAGAAAGTTAGTTCACTGTATTGCATGAGACTATTTTTCTCTCCAGAATCCATGTTACATATTTATAAGTCTACCATTCATCCATGCTTTGAATATTGCTGTCATATATAGCCCAGTGGTCCTGCTATATATATTGAGATTATGAAAGAATCAGCAATATTATTGGTCCTGACCTGGTATCTCAGCTTCAGTCACTTTCCCAACATCATAACGTAGCATGCTTTGCTGTTACTATAAATCCTTTCATGGTAATTGTTCAGAAGAACTCTTTGCTATGGAACCTAGACTTTATATATGTAACCACAGTACTAGATTGGTGGCAAGGTCTCATCAGTTAATAGATGAACTGACAATATATAACTGTAAGTTCTATGCTAACAATTTTTTTTCTCATACTTCTCACTCATGGAACTGTCTTCCAGCTCTATACTTTCCAGCCAACTTTGATCTTCAAATTTTTAAATGTAATGTCAATTGTTATCTAATGTTTCTTGATTAGTCTTCTTCTATTGTTTTGATCCATAATAAAGTTTCTCTTTTTTGTTATTCTTTCACACAGTAACCACATGTGTCATAGTGGTTTTACTGCTTTGCTTGGAGTGAAATGATTAAAAATAATTTTCTTGCTAGACCATATGAATGGCCACTGTCAGATCAATTAGCTCATCTCTTACCCAAAGAACAGCAATCATTGCAAGAGAATGCAGCCACTACACAGCTCTATCTGAGACATGATTCTCTGTGGATGATAAAATTAAAGATCGGAAAGCAAATAAATGAAGAAAGACTGGTGTAGGGTTTGCTCTATGAATGAACCTAGTGTGTTTCTTGAACAAGCTACCACAGAGTATAAGCAATAGGTTTAATTGTAAGATAGTGCTGCCTGACACAAACACAAATTATCCGAGCATGAAAGATAAACTGAAATGTAAATATATTAATCATTTTTTCTCTCACTGGAGATGATTTCAAATCATAATTTTTTCATAATTACAGAATTATTGAACCAGTTTGCATACCATGCATGTAGCTAAGTACACACACACATGCACACACACACACAATGTTTTATTTTTAACCATTTCACCCCCAAAAAGGCAGGAATGATATTAGTATGCAGGGAGATGCTGGGAATGAAAGTGGAAGAGAAGACTGAAAATAGGGAGCATTGAGGAAAGAGAAATAAGATGAATAAGATTCAAGAAGACAGAAGATGGTGATTGCATTGCATGTAAATGTTTGAAGATTGTAGCTATCAAAGAAACAATTAAATAGAAAGAATTTCCACAGGTAGGAAATGCAAGAAAAGAAACTGTTGGATTAGAAGTAGAAGTTACATTTAGCTTTTTCAACGGTAAAATGGTGTGACCAATCTAGTAGCAATGCTTAAATTCATATTTCAGGGCACCAGATATCATCAGATATTTAACCCATTATAGGGGAGGAGAAATGGATGAATGCCTTTCCTAAGTGCATTTGTGCAAAAGTGATCATAGCAGACTTGGTCAGAATTTGAACTTGACTCCCTGATTCCATATTCTGTACTGATAACTATTACACCACCTGCACATCGTGTTTTTATTTACTTTCACATACTTTGAACAATTCTCATCAGCTCAGTATAAAAAATGTCATAAGTGTATATATGTTTAAATATATGTGTATACTTGTATAATTTTTCATGATATGAATACTTGAAAATCTCTGAATTGATTTTTAATTGAGCGATTGATTAATTTGTGTTTTAGGGCTTATCAAACTTTTGCAGATTATTTAAAGACAGAATTTTTTATTTGTAGATTGTAATAATTTTGGGGAGATAATGATGATTTAGTGATACAAGTTCTCCTAATTAGCTCATAGTTTGGGGGGGGGGGAGAAAAGGTTAATTCATACCTCTCCAAACAGTATTTGTACATATGTGAACATAAAGATCCTGACTGGAATTAGAACTCAGCTCTCTGATTTTCAGTTCAAAGCTGTAATTAATTACACCTATGCACATCCAAACTTACAGCACCTGATATTCCCAAGCAGTCACCCATATACGTGCTGACCAAGTTCAATGTTGCTTAACTTCAATGATCGTACAAGAACTGGTGTTTCAACATGATATGGCGATAAACCTGATTTATAATAGGGTATTTTCAATTAATACCTTAGATATTATGTTTGTTAAACTTTCTAACAATAATATTTCAAAATGAATAGTAATTTGAAACTACAGACAACACAACAGATGATTCATAATTTTATTTTAAATATTACTTGTTATGTACATCATAACAAATGCAGTTGTTGAATAAAAGAAAACTGGAGAGAGAAAATTGTGGAGAGCCATGATCGACCACATTTTGAAGGGACATAGCACATAGAAGAAGAAGACCAAATAAATTTAACAAATAAACTTTTGACTATGCATTATATGTCTAATTAAGGCAAAGTAGTAAAAGAAAGTAAGAAAGGCCTAAGTATTAATTGTACTAAGAGAGAATGTATGGTTGTCAGCCCAACATGCTAACTATGAATTGAAGAAGTCATGCAAGTATGAAAGTTGAAATGTCTGGGAAGTGTTTTGACAGAGGACGGAAAATGCAACACTGAAATCTGAAGGCACATTGGGATATTGAAAGATGCATTCCAAATGCTAAGCAATTAAGAAACAGAAAACAGGGTCAGTTCAGTTATGTGCCATGCAGGATACACATGTAGTTGATACATGACTGACAAAGCAGATTTTTTTCTGGAGTAGGTTGCCATTTCTTTCTATGGTAGACCAGTTGCCATCCAAGGCTATAGAACCTTATCTGTCCTGCTATTTACCAATAGCTGTCAGAAGAAGAAAAGGATTCATACCTTTCCCAAAGGAATTAGCCCATAAGTGAATGTAATAGACTGAATGATGGACAATCTCCTCACAGATGAAAAAGAGACTTGAGGCAACATAAATGTGATTCTACAGAAGGATGGTGAGAATACCATGGACTAAACATGTGACTAACAAGAAACATTTACAGAAAATGGAAACAAAAAGAACATTTATACTTAACATCAAAAAGAGGCAGTTGAAATTTCTAGGATACATAATGATAGAAGCAGGCATTTGATGCTCATAAGACATACAGAAGAAATAGGACAGAGGAAATTAGTGCATAACCTACCCAATGAGCTTGTGTAAATGGTTGGTAGAGTAGGGATTAAGAGAGATAGCAAAAAGAAAAAAAAACTGCTAAGAACTCCAAAGGATGGGAAGTTGTGGAGAGTCATGATCGTCCACGTCCTGAAGGGACACGATATATAGAACAAGAATAAAATCTACATGAAGATATTCATCCTTTTAACAATTGTAAAGCAATCTCATAGTTTGTATCAGTTATTTGAAAATGTTAAATTATTTTATAATTGCATAAATAAGCTAACAAGATTAACATTACTATGAGCTACAAAAGAACATAATATTGTGGAGAGCCATGATTGCCCATGCCATAGAGTGATACAACACATAGAAGAAGAATACAGTGCTATATAATTTGATACAGTGAAGATATAATTTGGTACTTGGAAAATAAGTCCAGTGAAAATGCTTCAGGCAGCAAGATGCATTGTTTTGTTCAAAGAAATAAACCAATTTTGGTCTGAAGAAATAAACCAATTCATTTATTTACATTTCATCCAAGCAATCCAACAAATGTCAAGCAAGCTGTTTGGGCATCTTCATCTCTTGAGAAAGTTTGTTCTGGCTGCAGGCTGATTTAGCTACAAGGGAATTAAATGCATCAAGGTGTTGTCCTCTGTTGCATGCACCAGGTCACCATATAAACACTGGCAATATCTATCACTGACAGTTAGTCTTCTCAACAGGATTCTGATGGAGAAACACTATGACAATGATAGGAGTGATGTAGATAGACAAATTGACAGAGATACAATTAGAGAAGAATTTTACCTTGTGTCCATTTAGGTTCCAGGATATATAATTTGATCCATTTCCTATCTCCCCACATCTTTTATCATGGCACTCTCTTTATTTCTGTTTTCTCCATTTTTCCTTTTTTTTTTTCCTAAACTAATTTCTTGTTCTTTTCTCTGTGATTTTTCCACCATATTTTTTTTTACAAATGTCCCTTCAGTCTTCATACCTCTGTTACTTTAGGTCTTTTTTTTGCTGAATACTTAGATTTTCTGGAATTAACCACTTTTTATTCACCTTCGCTTCATCCTATACTTTCATATCATTACTTATATTGCATTTTTTTAATACTTCCTTTTCATATCATTTTCACGATCACTATGATCTAGAACTGGAATGAGAGTACTGACAATGCATAATCTGAATCCATCATAAAAATGGTTTGACAATGTGGAATTAATAAATTCTAAACACCTCAATGTATGGATCAGTTATAACAAATATAGGATAGGAAAAAAGGAAATTGAACACTGAACAAGTTGTGCTTAGGGTACTTTTGTTTGAAACCATAAGATGCTACAAAACCAAAATATTAACTTGAAAGATTGAGTCATGTTCTGAAATCGCCTCATCAGATCTAGACTCTCATATGGATATCATGATAAAGGTTTAAATTATCATGTTTATACAACTGTTTTCTCAGATCAATGATTAAAAATGGCTTCAAGGGAATTAATCCTTTAAGTCTTAAAGAAGATAATCCTTCATTAGAACTTGTAGACTGGAACTACATAATCACAAAGACCATTACCAAAAAACCTTGCTTGAACTCTTCCAGCAGCAATAATAACAAAAATGGATAGCAAATCATACAGTGAAACTATTAATTTTCCACACTACCATCAATATTAGAAAGAATAGTCATGGCTATTTTCTTTAGAATTTCCTGAAAAATCATTTAAGAAACAGACTTTATAAATTTTAACCAGCATATCAATGAATATCAAATGTTTCTTGTATGGAAATGGCTAATTTCACTATTATACTTTGATGCTTTTTCTCTCTTTCCAATAATAGCTTTTTTCTAAATTTTCTCTTCTGATTTTTGAATTTTTTTTCAAATCTTCATTCTTTAAGTTCAGCAAGTTCTGATTCTTTTTGGCCATACCATTTTTAGTAATTAAGAATGCAACTAGTTTAAAAGTTTTATTTTATTTGTCATGGTAACAGAATCATGAAATCAGTTCTTAAGTAACCAGCTGGAATTTTAATAAATCTATTTCATCATATAACAATAATTAAAAGTTCCTGTTCTTGAGTACTTTCACTATTACTTTCTCCTACCACTACTCATATGAATGTCTTGTTCTAGAGCAGAGACTGAAGCTGATCTAATCAAACAGGAGTGAAAGACACAGACCATTTAGTAGATACATTGTATACATGAGAAGTTATACTCCAGATAACCAAAAGTCCTTTAATACTTAGTGTGACCAAAGAACAAAGATAATGTAAATATTATAACAATCAACCAGATAGAATTACTGTGATATAAAACAGATAACAAAGAAAACATTAGAGATAAACTGACACTATTTTTTTTTTACTTTTAGAAATCATACGATTGCTTGACGAAAAGTTTTCATTTGTTTGCTAGTAAAACTAATCTTGCACAAATATATTGGGCAGTTTATTCTTTGCTTCTATTCCTTCTGTATTTTGTAAGGAAGCTCTAAAGACTAATACTAACTGGGATTTTTTATCTTTAGAGCTTTTGTTATATGAAAATGGTTTTTCACTCTATATTAACTGACAAAAGATGATAATTCTGTTGGGCTAAAGTTTTTTTACTATCATTCTGTTTCAGTTTTCAGGTGTCTGAAAAGTGGGAGATTATTCTTTTACTAATGTTCACTGAATACAATGCCCAAGAGCCACAAGGTAGAGGGTTATTGAAGGAGGTGTGTGATATGAATGTAAAGAGAAAGAATTAGAAAACAAAGATTATGAGGCTATGGGGGAGAGATAACAATTAGCCCAAGACCTGAAGAGGTTAAGACTAGTACCCAGGCAAGCATTCACATGAATGTCTATCCCACAAAATAGTGATTCTTGGGAAGAAGCTTTCTGAGTGGAAGACCTTTCTTAACAATGGGATACATAGAAAGTGATGGTGATTCAACCCTGTGGCCATAGCAAGGTGGATTTCAGCTGTAAAGGTCTGAAAATAATTAAACTCATCTGTACATTTGCTATAAAAATAGTGAACAAGTAGATAGACTTGTAATGTTGTATTTGTGGGGAAAGGGTCTGTAGGCTGGAAAATAGCATTTGTGTGTTAAGGCTGGAAAGTGAGGATTGGGTATCTCCAGATCAGATATGGCAGTAATACTTCATTTTTGGTTTGATTCAACTCTTGTAAAGATAAAGCATGGCAAAAGGAATCAGACCCTTTCAGGGGTAATACAAGGATCTAACCATTTTTCTAGTATCTTTAGTAATGGATGGTATATATGTGTTCTACATGTCCCAATAGATGTTCAAAGGAAGGAACCTCATTGGAAGTGCAATTGTTCATCATGACTGGGGAAAATCCAGGCTCTCGTTCATGATAATGAAATGCTACATGCTTGGTTGTGGAGGTGTTGAAAGTTACAAGCCAGTCTTTTCCCCATTGAATCTAGAATTGAAGAACTGTCATCTCTTGAGTAAAATTATCAGAGAATTTAGGAAAATTTATTCAAGTAGAAATATCAAATGGATGGAAAGTTCTTATGAAAAGCAAAGGCATCATGGGAAAAAGAACTGTAAAAGCAATTGAGATTAAAGAAGAATTAAAATAGATTTTACAAATAGTAAATAGATATAATTCATGGTAGATGTTTTAAGTAATATACCGTGTCAACAGTAACATGCAGTCAGATACAGAAAGAAATTTGCAGGGACTCTTAGAAAAAGCATTAAATAAAAGCAGGTAGAAAGGACAGACCATTAATTATAAGACAGAATGTATGGTTGTTAGTAAAAGGGAAGACCCAAGATGGGACCTACACAATGGAGATGTCAAAATCAAGCAAGTACAGAAATTTGGGATGTGTTATAACTGAGGACAGAAAATATGACACCATAATTGATAGGTACTTTGGGATAGTGAAATATGCCTTTCAAAGTCAAACAAAGTATTAAGAAACAGGAAAATTTTGTGAGAAACAAAAAGAAAGTACTGAACTGCCATGCAATATCAATTCCCCAGTATATCTGTGAATACTGGAGAGTTTCCTTACAGATTAAGATGAGGTTTTCAATAACACAGATGTGGTTCTACAGAAGGATACTGAGAATACCATGGATGGTGTATGTGAGCAACAAGGAAGTTTTAAGAAAAATGAAAATGAAAAGGACACTTAGAAGCAGAAAGTGAGAGTTGAAATTTCTGGGATTCATAATGAGGAGAGAGGGTTTGAAAAATTTGACACTCATGGGACATATATAAACCAAGTGGGGCAGAGGAAAAAAATGCATAACCGACCTTTGTGTAAATGGATAGCAGAGCAGGAGCTACAAAGGATTTGAAGTTGTGGAGAGCCATGATCATCCACATCCTGAAGGGATATGGAACATAAATGAGAAGACTGTGTCAGCCATGTTGTTGGAAGAGCTATACACAATGAGTGTTAAAATGCAGTAAAATGAATTTAACTTTTGTCTTGTTTAACCATAGACACTCATTCCAGTTTGCTGTCTTTAAAAGACTCTGGATAATTTCCTGCATTTGCACAAGTTATGGTATTTTTATACTATATTGCTTGAATGAATATTTTGCAATTGCTAACACTAAGGATGTTACTTCCTTGAGGCTGCTTTTATACTGGGTTATATAATGTTTCTGTATAAGTTGCTTGCTTATCTTCTAATCATGACATATAACTTGTCTATGGCCAAATTCAATAGATCAAAAGTTTGGTTTAGTTCAGAGTTCTATGCCAGAGAAAATATTATGCTTTGAACTCTTTTGAGAAGAGAGTCAGCAGTGATAAACAAGGACTTTTAGAAATGAATATTTTGACCAATTATGTTAATAGCTAGTATCAGATATTATCATAAAGGAAACAGAATGTGTAAGATGACGTAAAAGCAAGGACTTTAAATGATGATGAGTAACATTCATGTGCCAGTTTTTCCACTCCTGACTGCTTTCTGCATTTTATGAGGTACCAGGCAATAAAAATATTATTTATAATGTGGATATCTTATATGGAGACTTTTTTACTGGGGGGTCTTTTGAAGGTGGAGAAATGGTTGTATCTTTATCTTCAGTTACCAGTGACATCTAAGATCATTGAGAGCAATTTCATCAATCAATGTTTCTAACAATTTTGATTAGCCATGCATGCGTAGATCTATCCATCTATCCTGGTTTTTCAACATCTACAAACATTTATACATAATACACACATGAGTAAATATTCCTGTATTCATGTTTTCATTTCAACAAAACCTTAAAACTTAATCACAAGCTGAGCAAATCAGTAAAAGAAAAGAAAACAGAGAACTGAAACCAAGACAAACAAATTTTCAAAAAAATCACTAAGTTCAGGATATGAAAAATATATATGTACTTATAGTTTTGTGAATTAAAGAATCTTTTAGAAAGGCTTTTTTTTCCAAGCTGAAAATTTGATAAAGGAGTTATAAAAAAAATAATAAAGAATTACTTATCATGTGGAAAAAGCATCATAACTCAGGTTTTAAATCAGTTCAAAAAGTGAAAAAAATTGTTATTGATAATCTCATTATTTTTTTAAAGACCGTAAAAAATTGATAATTTTTTCCTCGCTTTGAAAAATAATGTATACTTTATTAGGCTATTATTTTGTTTAAATTCAATTCATTTTGATTATATGATATTTAAAAAATATTTACTTTGTACACTGAATCTTGACATTAAGCATGACCATTCTGAAAATATTGTGATGAAATTGATATATTGATTAAAGTTACATCTGAATTCACAATATCATTTTATAAATAATTCAGACTAATGCCCTTATCCCTGTACTTTTTAACTATTTGGCTAGTGACTTAATCAGTCATTTTCAGGTTTATGTTACATCCTGTCATTTTTTGTCTTCTCTAATTATTTCTTCTCCCATTTCACAACTAATTATATAAATATTAAATAACAGCATGGACACTCATTTGTACAAAGTATATGTTATGGTAATTTATCTACATATACATGGACTCTCCCAGCTATAAATAGGAGCAGGTACTGCCTTTTGGAGAAGAAAGTTTCCAATAGTCATTTCTGACAGTTGGACTGAACATTCTTGCTGTAACACTCCTGTTTGTACATGTTTGTATTACTGTTTCTGTTAATATATTTGTTTAACGCATTTCCTCTCTTGTGTCTTTATTTCTGGCCCTAACAAGGCCACAACATTATAGGAAAAATAAACATCAATTCTTTTTATCAACTTCTGATATGGAATATCCTATTCACCATTATTCCTGTTTGTACATCCTACTTGTAAGATGAGAATATAAAAGTGCCATTGAAAAGTTGTTGACATTGCTACTGAATTCTTTCAGCAAATACTTGAAAATATTCTATATAGATATTCACAATTACTAACAACAGTGGTGATCCCATTGAAAAAGATTCTTTTATATATCAGATTTTAATTAAAAATATGTTTTCTATATAGAATGTAACATTGCCAATAGGTTCTTTATGTGAGTGCTGAGAGATTTCCTTAAAGATAGATATATTTTCAATATATTTCATACTACCAAGATTAACAGATACAACATATATGGAAATGCATTGACTGGAATTTTGCAATGAAAACATTAAAAATAAGCATATGTCCCAAATAAGAACTTTCTTTCGGAGTTCCAGAGAAAATAATGCTAACTGGCTATTGGTAACCATGAAAAATAATATGCATATATTTCTGTTTTTACTTTTAATCTCACAACCACAATCAAAATATAAAAGTAAAGAAGATACTGGTGAATGCTTATTTATATAATCATGAAAATAGTCACTTTAGGACAATTTTATTACTTGATAATCTTTACAGAATTAAATTAGTACTTAATATTTGTTCCACACTTTTTATTAAATCACAGAAAGCTACACTTTGTTTCTTAGTTTAATATCAATAAAAAATCAGGTGCAAAAATAAAGAAAATATCTTCTTTGCATATATTCAGTTATATTCATCTCCCAACTACTTTGATACAAGGTGTGATAGTTTTATTCCTTGAATGGTCCTGTTAAAGCAAGATTTACTTGCCTGATCACTTGCCTAATGTCACCTTCTGAGTACTGCTCTTGTGAAACTATGTATCAGGTCATCCCATAAGTTCTGTCCGAATTTTGAATAAAGAAAACAAGTGACCAAATGTTACATTTAATTACAGATTCAATCAACAATGTATTTTCCGTGATTATCTATGACTTCCTTCCATCTATTAACAAGCTTACTAATTCCATTACTGTAAAAATTCTTTTGGCTTTGATTCGAAGAACTCACAAATTTCAGTTTTAACCTCTTCCTGTGTTACAAAAGCTGTTTCTTCCAAATGATTTTGTAAGCTACGAAACAAATGGTAGTCTGAAGGAGCAAGATCAGGAGAATAAGGTGGATGAGGAATTTTCTCCCAACCAAATTCTTTGATCTTTTGTGATGTGATTCTTGCTGTGTGGGGTCGCACATTGTCCTGATGAAACATCACCTCTTTTCGATTCACTAGAGCAGGTCTTTTTTTCCTCAAAGCTTGGTTCAAACAATCTAATTGCTGACAGCATATTTGAGCATTAATTGTTATATTAGGTGGTAAGAATTCAAAGTGGATTATTCCTTGGCAATCCCACCAGATTGAAAGAAGAACCTTTTGCCCATGAAGTTCTCTTCTTGGTTGTGGCTGGGGTCCTTCCCCATTACCAAGCCACTGTCTATGATGCTTAACATTTTGATAAAAGATCCATTTTTCATTGCCAGTCATAAGTCTATCCAAAAAAGGTGAAACAAGTTGGCGAGAATGGAGAGAAGAGCAGATGTCAACTCGGGATTTGAGGTTGTTTTCAGACAATTCATGAGGCACCCATTTTCCAAGTTTAGGAACTTTTTCCAGTTCTTGAAGATGACGATGAACAGTTGCATGATTTGAACTGAGAACCACTGCCAATTCCTCAAATGATAAAGGAGGATTTTCTTCAAGGTCTGCTTCAAGATGCTTTTCATCAAACTCAACTGGACATCTGGTTCGATCTTCAACTTCAAGGGTGAAATCTCCACCTCTGAATTTTGCAAATCATCTTCTGCAAGTTCTTTCATTCACACATTCCTCTCCATAAACTGAGTGAATGTTTCTAGCCGCTTCAGCTGCTGAGTTTCCTTTCTTTGAACTCATAAAGCATTATGTGCCTCAAATGATTCTTGGGTACTTCCATGTTAGCAGGGTTTTAATCAAACAAAATTTAATTTTATTGTTCTCTGAAATAAAATTTGATCAGTTTAAATGCATCTAAACATAAAAATAATGTTCAGCTCCATTAGACATTATAAAATACTCTTTAAATTTTGTTCATTTTAATAAAAAGTTAAAATTTGGACAGAATTTATGGGATGACCTGATACTTTGTGACATGATGGTGCCATCACTGGAAAAATTCTTGGAATTTGTTTTTCAGAATACCTGTCTGTAACATAGACAAATGTTGTTGAATGTCAGCAAATTTTTGTCATTTGAGAGTATTTTTTAATTTTTCAAAATAGTCAAATATTATAGGTGGATCAGTCTTAGGGAATAAGGTGAATGGTCCATTCTTTTAATAGATTTCTCAGCCATAAACTTACAAACTCCTAAAACATCATGCACAGGTTTATAGTCATGGTGAAGAATCCACTCATCAGGCCACAGATTCTTGTAACTCTTTCCTCATTTCCAAATGAGTATTTATATTTGTTTTTGTGTTTGGGCCTACTCACTTTTTTTGTCATCATGCACATCTTCTCATCCTTCCTTGAACTGCCTGGGCTATATGAAAAACACTTGACTCGTTCATAACATTGTTCACCATACAACCTTTTTAATAGGGTTCAGATTTTACTAGCACTTCTGCCAATCTTCACAAAAAATATTGATGTTAATCCACTACTCCAGATTCCCTGAAAGTTACCCAGACAGACAAACACATTTCTGTCAACAGTATAACATGAACACATAAAACCTCCTATGCTGTTTGACAATGAATGACAAATGTGATCTATGTGTCAAGAAACTGGAAGTTGGAACAGATTTGAACATGCCCAAGTACAAGTATTTCACTGATATTTCTCTAGTGACATGCTGCAGTAGTTTTCTGAAAATTAAATTGTCACACTTCATATATAAAAGTAATAATTGGTAGTCCCGTATCTAAATATATCCATAGCTCAAAGTTGATATTTGTGTGTGTGTACATGTGTTTCTAAAAAATATCCAGAGCAACCAGGCGTTTGATTATGAAAATTTACAGGAAAATAACAGAGAAAAATGAATTAATACATAGATGGAAAGATCAAGTGAAATATTGGACTGCTTATTTTTCACAATATGGAAAGTCTATTTAATAAAATAAATGTAACTTGTAAAGGTTATCTTGAAGTGTTAATGATAAAAGTCTTCTCAGGTTAATCAATCTTGTCAAATTAAAGATAAACACTAAGTTCATTCAAACTCATTGAACTTTTAAACTTAATTTGTACCGAATGTAATAAAGTGTTTTCAGCAAGTACTTGGATGCACTAGTGAGGTCTAAAAGACCAGAGATAGTAAATTATTATTTAACTAGCTCCTTGGAAAGAAGAAAAAGTGAGAAAAATAAATAAAAGTATAACAACACTGTCTTATAATTGAAAAAGATAATTAGAAAGGTTAGAGTTCATTTACTGTTCTGTCTAAGAATGTCTAAAACATGATGTGCTGATTTCTGACTGCAGAACAGGTTCAGACAATTTCCTAGAAGTGAACAAAATGGATGACCCAAATTACTTTGTGGTTTCTGGCTTTGTCAGTGAAAAAATAGTATTGACAATATGATCAAAAAATAACTTTACTGACAATTAAAAATGCATTTCTGTCATGATAAAAAGTAATACTTTTTTCTCATAATGCTATTAAACACTAAACATGCTTTTCAGCTTTAACCTCTTGCATTGATTCCTTTCAAAAGTAATATATTTTCAAGTAGGCAAAAACAGATACAAATGCAAATTCTGTTATTTTTTTAAAAAATACACTGATAAAATTCTGTTACTTTTTCTACAATTACAAATTTGTTATACACTGATAAAATTCTGATATTTTTCTACAATTACAATTACTAATTTGTTGTACAGTGATAAAATTCTGTTATTTTTTAAAGAAAGCTGAATGATTTGAATTAATATCTTCTTTATTTCTGAATGCTATGGTACTAAGAAAATATTTTTAATAATTGGAACAAATGATAATCATAAGGTGCTAATTCTTGTGAGGTTTCCTGCTTAATGTTTAATTTTTCCTGGATTTGTTTTGCTTTTGCCTTACACTATCAAGTTTAAAAGCAACAGTCTTTCTGTTCACTAAAGCTGCACATTTCTAGTGGAATGCACAAGTTATTAACAAAAAGCAAAAACATATTTTGGTTTCTCAAGGATCCGGTAATTGAATGTACAAAACTTGTCATGTTCCAGCAGATACATGACATTTTCTGTGGCAGTAGTCTTCGTTTTGAAGTTGAAATTACTTGGACTGATGCCATTTTGTTAAATCTCTGCTTCTTTCATAAGGATTTGCTTCAAAATATGCCTTCGACATCCCATTATCCAAAATCATTGGTTCCCCAATCAAGCCTAATAAAAAAGATTGGTAAAAGATTTGCAACTTGTTAAACTCTCAATGCAATTTATACATATTCATTGTCTATACGACACAGATATTTTCTATTTTCCGTGATGTATTACTGTCCTTAGTAAATACATGCAATATTCATTGGCAAGGTGACATTCATTAAAATTTTTGTCTTCCATATGGCTTAATTTTATCATAAGCAGTAAATGATGCACTGTCTGATTGAATAAATATTTACAGAATGAATAATGGCTGACAATGCATCATCTAATGAAAGTACAAGGTAATCTTAGACTAATTTCTGCCTAAATTTCTGTGATGATAATTTATCATTATTTATGTTTGGACTAATGTCAACCTTGTACCAATATATTTTTAACATGTATGAAAAAGGAAAAGTTTTTAAGAGCATGTATCTTTTTATTTAACTTATAACTTAATGTATTCTTTTTAAGGGAGTTTTAAAGAAATACAGGGTGTCCATAAAGTTCGTGTGCATTTTAAAAAATTTATAACTTTATTTGTATTTGCAATAGAAATAATCTGTAAAAAATGTTATAAAGTTTAATGTACCTAGTTTTAAGTATAGTTATTGAATAATTCTTTACCACAAAATTTGCAACAGTTTTTTGATAAGTAAAAAAATATTTTCTTTTTTCCAGAATCAATTTGATCCATGGCTTCAACTGTGGAAAAAGTAAACTGTGTCTTTTCGTTGGCTGAACTGAAATCTACTATTACTGTATAAGGAAAGTTTAGAATTGAATACAATAAAGAACCACCTCATAGGAACACTATTGCTAAATGGATGAATAAATTTAAAGAGACAGGCTCTGTTCATGATAAGCCACGTCAGCAACAAAAGTGTTGCATCCATAAACTCAAATAAAATTTCAATAAAACCTTAAAAAATATAGATTTACTTCTTTCTAATCCTTTTTACAAATTATTTCTGTCGCAAATACAAATAAAGTTATAAATTTTTTAAAGTGCACACAAACTTTATGGATACACTGTATATTGTCCATAATCTTATTTATGTTATTTACAGTTAGACTAATATCCTCATCTTTGTTGTTATTAAAACAATGTTTTTGTCATTGTGCCCTCTATCTTTCTTCAAATTTTTGTCAATCTGGGTAACTTTCAGGGAATTTAATCAACACAAGTAATTGTTCTTGATTTCTGTCCATGTTTAAAGATATCATGTTGTGGCTTCCCTTTGTCTTTTCTACAAGTACTTTCATGGCAACACTTCCGATGAGCTACTTTTACTGGTCCCCAAACTGCATGAATTTAAGCATGCTACTAGGTTGGCTTCTCAGTCCCACCCTTTCACTGTCAAAATGACTAAATGTAGCCATTTCTTCTACTCCAACAGCTTCTGATCTTGCACTTCCCATCAGTGGAACTTCCTTCCTATCACTTGCTTCCCTGATAGCTATAATCTTCAAATATTCAAATGTAATGTCAATTGACATCTTCTGATGCCTTGACCATGATCCCTGTCCTTCTCTTTATCCTTTTCCCAAATACTCATCTTTACTCTTACTCACACTCTCTGTGACCCATTGTGCATTAGTGACACTCCTGCCTTGCTTGGGGTGATTTACATTCTTTAATGCCCTGTTCTGTTATTCCTCATCATGTTACTAGAGTTCCTATGAGTCTGCACAAACCAGCTCAGGAGATAATAGCCTATAGGATTAAATCATTGAGTTGTGAATTTGGTGGTATAATAATTCTGAGTTCAATCCCAAGGCTGGGTAGTACAGACTTGGTATCAGTAAAATCAGGGTAATAAGCAATAATTGAGAAACATTACAACAGAGAAAAGATGAGATATTATAAATATAGATTATCTCCCTTTGTTGGATTATGCCAGCTGATAGAATGAGGGGTCCTTGAAGACCATGAACAGAAGAGATTCATTTTTAGCTTACTCCAGAGAACAAGTGATGCTGGCCACAAGCAAACCCGAATAATGCATAGACAAGCAGTGATTAGAAGGAGGATATAAGCAGCATCAGATAAGTGTTTGAATTCATTTCAAACAGATATACATGTATTTGGATTTCATCTCTGATGCCATGACTTTAACTGCTAAAGAAATATGTTTTTAGTAATTCTATATTCTCATTCTCATTGTATAATGTATTTCTTATATAAAATATGTTTTTTAAACTGTTCATTTGTCTCGTCTTTGTTCATCAGCCATGACTCAATTTGGGGAATCACTAAATTACCCATAATATCATTTCGCATGGACAGCATAATGAGAACAAACTACCCTCACAGATTAAATGAAGGGTACAGTTTAAAATTCAGACTCCTGAAGAAGGTCAGAGGGTAGCATGGCTGAAATGTTGTGATAACAACAAAGATGAGGATATCAGACTAAATGTAAATAATCTAAAACCAATGTAAAAATATATTCCATATTTTTTTAATGAGCAAATGAAAAATGGTTTTCCAAAGGTACAACAATATGACTTGTTCCTGTAATATTGTGACTTTAAAAAAAATAGTATTTAATATTTGTTCCACACTTTTTATTAAATTACAGAAGACTACACTTTGTTTTTTAGTTTAATTCAGGTACTAAACTAAAGAAAAAAAAAAATATATATATATATATATATATATATATATATACTCAGTTATATTTATCCCTTACCCTGGCCAGATACATCTAACAATGTCAATGACTTTGAAACACTTTCATTTCTGGAATGGCCCTGTTAAAGCAAAGTTTGGCTACTGTCACCAGAGTACTCCTCTTGGTAAATGTACTTTGTAACATGATGGTGCCATTGCTGGAAAAATTCTTGGAATTGTTTTTCAGAATACCTTATAAATCTATATTTGTATTCATTTGAAAAAGAGAAATATTTGTAAGACATAGTTTTATTGAGCAAAAAAACATTTGGAGAATAAAATTGCAGAGTTCAGAGAAGAAAGATTAAATCTTTCCTGTAAATTTAACAGCTGTTCAATAACCAGGAAAACTGAAAATGTCACTGATTTCATAGATGCAATTATATTTCATTCTCCTGGTCTGATACTCAAAAGAGAAATTTAATGTCAAAGAAGAAAAATAAACCTAAATGTGAAAGAGTAAGGTCATATGACTTTTATGAAAAAAAGAATAAAATTACTTTTTTTCACAATGAAATCTAAAATTATTTTTCTTTTTTAAAAGTGAAAGGATAGGTTCATTTTGTTTCCGATACAGATAGATGCTTTTCAGTTTTTGAAAAAAAATACAAACCACATAGAGCTGTTAAATATCAAACTGACTTTAACATGAAATGTTACAAAAATAACGAACTCATGTAATTGCTTGCAATACAATGACATTAGACTTATAGGTTATTCTGTGGATAATTCATGAATTTTGTTTCAGCATATCAGAGCTGACACTTTGATATTTTGTCATGATCATAATCAACTTTGAAATCTAATGACAGTAATTACTTTTAAAAAAAATGATTTTATCGCATTTAACACACACACACACACACGCAGCTGTATCTTCCTCCCAAGGCTGCCAAAAGTATACTGAATTCAAATCCACGGCCAATTGTGGGTTAGTGAGGCTATTCAACCTATAGTTGGTGGTTTTGAATTCAGAGTGGTTCTTCTCCTAGACTAGTTGCCACACAAGGCTACAGGAATCAGTCTCTACTGCTATTTACCTGTAGCTGTGAGAGAGAACTGATATTCATACTTTTCCTAAGGTTATTTGCCCATAAAGCTTTCAGAAAATACTTTTTAAAACGTATCAGAAACAGTATAAGTCATATTTATCATAAAGAAAATAAGACTTTTTCAGAATTTGACAACAGCTTCCTTCTGTAAGTGCTGTCAATCAAATGCACCATGAACCAGGAGGTTCTTAGAATCATCAAGAAAAAATGCACTTTATTTCAAGGCCTGCCTCTCAATGGATTTTACTGCACCCTATCCTCCCCTCACTGATGGGAGACATTTTGTTTGATTAGTTTACTGCCTGTTGACTAATTTGTATTCTTTCAGGGATCATTTCTTGAACCAAAATTAATTTTTTATGATCCAGATCCAAAGGCTCACCTTCTCAGTTGCTTGGATATCCTTTAGGGTCATGTTTATTTTGCTCTGCTTAATTCTAATGAATCCTACTTGATTTCTCCACAAGTACACACCAATGTATCCTTTGGAATGTTTATCTAGCCACTCTTTGCCTTCACATTTCTCCACTAGTTTTTCATACTGCTCTTCTTTCTGGATTTCATGTTGTGTATTTGACTTTTCTAGATTAGTGATTGTAATTGTCCCCATTGTCACTTGAATAAATGAGTCTTTCAACTCAAAACCCCCCACAAAATGCTGGGGCATCAGATGGCTTTTTAATTCTAATGACTCCAAAGATAATCTGCTCTCTATTAATCATCTGAGAAACCCCTTTCTGTTTTCCACCACCATAAATTTGCCTCCCCCATGCTTTTCCTATAAATATATCCATAGCAACTGTTCAGATGAGCTTTTCCCCAGGGTACCTAGACATTATGAATTTAAGCACTGTAATAGATGAACAACAACGTCTCAACAATATACAGTTGAGTTGGCTAGATATAACTTTAAGTTCTATCTTACCAGTTTCTTTTCTCACACTTCTTGCTTGTGGAACTCCCTTCTGGCTCCATGCTTTCCAGCCAACTTTAATCTTCAAAAATATAAATGAATTTCAATCGTTTTCTATTGTCCTCTTGATTACCCTTCTTTTGTTCTTGCTCCTTAGTAATGTTTCTATTTTCTAATTCTTTTGCACCCAGTAACCCCTTGTGTCTTAGTGGCTTTACTGACTTGCTGGGGTGGAATCAATTAAAAAAACAATAATAACAAAACAAAAAAAAAAAGCATATAATTGTTAACTGTGTTTTAAATACTCTTCAGGAATTAAATATTTTATAAGAATGGTGTTGGGTGTCTGCATTAATATCTCCTGGCTACTTTTATAATACATAAAAGAACAAACAAATTTTATATATTTCTATTAGATAGTACAGATGCACTTTATCCATTATATATATATATATATATATATATATATATATATATATATATATATATATATGTGTGTGTGTGTATATATATATATATATCATGTTAACCTGCATGCACAACAGTTATCAGTACAAAAAACAGAATCAGAGTTCAAGTTCCAGCTTAGTCTGCAGTATTCACTGTTGCACAAATGCTTTCAGCAAAACCATGAATCTATTTATTCACCTCCCACCTATAGGTTAAACAGTGGGGTAGATTAAACTCTCTAGTCTACCCTTAATTCAAGGCCATGGAAAAAAACAATGAGAATCTACTCTAATATCTATCCTCAGTCATGGTGGTTTACATATAGGAAAACATTGCAGAAAGCCATATTTTCCTATATCCTCGAAATAAAAAAATGCTAGAATAAAAATAGCATTTTTTGCAAAAATTGGAAGAATATGAAATAAGTAAAAGTAAAAATAAAATGTTTTATTCAATTTTTAGAAATGCATATATCTATATCTGGCAGAAAAGACCTAATTATATCTTTTTATATATATCTCTGTCTTTTCTGTAAATATTTTCATGGTATCTGCTTTGGCAAGCTATTTTCACTGGTTCCCCAGTTGCATGAATTTAAGCATGCTGCTAGGTTGGCATATCAGTCCCATCCTTTTACTGTCAAAACAGTTAAATGTAATCACCTCTTCTACTCCAACAGCTTCTTCTCTTGCAATTCCTGACAGTAGAACTCTCTTCCTCTTACTTGCTTCCCTGATAACTATAATCTTCAAAAATTTAAATGTAATGTCAATCAACATCTTCTTTTGCCTTGATCCCCATTCTTCTTTTTATCCTTTCCTCACCCCCCCCCCCAATACCCAGTCTTTTCCCTTACTTACACTCTTTGTAGCCCCTGGCGTACTAGTGGCACTCTCGCCTTGCTTGAGGAGAATTGCTTAAAAAAAAAAAAAAAAGAAAAATATTGTTCCATTGTATGACCATTTTGTGAATAGGATTAGAACCATACAGTAGTTTCTGGTAGGACCTCTCAATGCCATGATTATGTGTACAGTCACCGCTGTACTTCTAAACAATTCAATCCAGCTAATTCATATGTGCGTAGCTGTTTCACTGTCTTATCTTTAACTGTTCCAATATCTCCATATATCTCACAAAATCCACAACAAACTCAAACAGAAAATGCAACTCTAACCCCATAAAAACTGGTAGATCTCAGGTTCAATATCT
The DNA here is from genome assembly GCA_963932145.1 of Acanthosepion lycidas. Taxonomy (NCBI): domain Eukaryota; kingdom Metazoa; phylum Mollusca; class Cephalopoda; order Sepiida; family Sepiidae; genus Acanthosepion; species Acanthosepion lycidas. The sequence goes on from OZ010586.1 coordinate 52,667,206, forward strand.
TCACCATTAGGAGTGGTCTATAATCCATCTTTCAAACTCATCCTCGTGTTCTTGCTTAAAACTGGTTTCAGTCAAAGTATCCAAGAGCAGGGATTCACAATCCTCGGCTTCTTGTTTCAAATATTAAAATAAAACTATCGAAATACCCATGGACTTGGCATGTCTATTAAAGATGGACCCCCATGTAGTAGAGATCCCAAAAAATGAGGACCCTTATTTCCTGTTCACATGCTTTTGCGTAGACTTTGTTTTTAGCAGCTAAGCAGATTGTTGATATTCTGTCTGATCAGCCCTCAGTTAGCATCCATATTTGTGGCAACTTTATTATATTCACCACAAAGGAGTAGTAAGTTCATTCAAACCAAAACCAATTCAGAAGGCAGATACTGCTATGACTTTCCTATGTTTATGAACTGATATCAGACTGTGGATAAGACCACTCATGTTTCTGACACAATATGGGACATCACGCAAACCTTCTAGATGTCTTTCCCACATCTTACCCTGAAAATTCTCTAGTAAAATGTTAATTCCCTTGCAATTCAGATCCCTCACTGATCAATGTTAAGGTAGCTTCAGATCTTTCATTGTGGAAGCTCCTGTTTCTGCTTTCATCAACAATAGAGCTAGCATAACTGCCTGCTTTATTTCTGAATGGATCCTTTCTGTCATAGAAAAGTATCAACAAAAATTGATGGCCTTAGATATATCAAAGCCCTTTTACAAGTTGTGGCATAGGGATTTGTGACACAAACTCTCCAGTTATGGAATCTCAAAAGGATTTTTCTCAATAATCAAATCCTTCCTAAAAAGTAGATTCTTGAAGTTTATTGTTAATGATCAGCCTTCTGAAGCCCATGAGACCAATGCAGGCATTCCATAAGGTTCTATTGGTCTTACTCTCTTTTTGCTTTATTTTAACAATCTGACTAAGAAATACTAAGTTATTTAGTGAATATGTATGCATTTGATACAAGTGTATAGGTGCAACTCCCAAAATCAAGATGACCAGTGTCTGGCTGCAGATCTCTCCTCTGAATTAGCTCAAATTGCTTAATAGGGGAATAAACTAATGTTTTTTTTTGTTTTTTTTCATATTCTCTAACACTCAGTAATCCTTTACATCTTAGTGGCATTATTGTCTTGATTGGGGTGAAATGATTAAAAATGAATAATATAATTTTCTTTTAATTTTTTAACTTTTTTATATTCAGGTATGTTGGCTTGGCAAAGGAATGTTTCTTTAAAGAACAAAGAAATTTGAAAAATTCCAGGGTACAGATTTATATTATAGGAAGATCCAATAATGGCATTTTCAAGAATTTTCAGTTCAAGTAAGTTATCCTTCCCTTTTAATAAGTGTGTCATCTTTAGCTGTGGTTAAATTTATTTCTATGTATGACTAAGGCATTGAAAAATTTCTGCATATAAGATCCTATTTGTGTACCTAGATATGCCTTTTTAAAATTTAAAAATTTCCACAAGTTTCACCAATGTATTGTGATACATATATATTTGCAAATTTATCCAAATTATTGTTTATATATATATATATATATATGTATATGTATAAACTGAGTGTTATAGAAAAAGCATTTTCAACACTAGCTGAATCAGATATTGTGCTTAGGTTATCAAAAAAAACTGTCTATAAAATTTAATTTAGATATACATAAATTCTGAGACAAAATCTCTACAATCATAATCCAAGAATAAAATAAGCTTTAGCATCAGAAAAAATTATTACTGTAGGTTATATTTTTGAATCAAGGAGATATTAATATTTGTAATTTTACTGAGACTTAAACAAGGTTAGTTTTGTAAACTGAAGTTACTAAACTTCACTTCTGGCAAAACATTTAGGAGCTTAATTTATTTCTTGTTTGATAATATCCAATAGTTAATACAAGTTATAAAAGAAACATGTTACTGTTTCCATTTAACAATCAATTCAGAAAGAGAAACTCAAAAAAGGATATGAAAAGTAATGGAAACAATGGAGAATTTTGATTGAGAAACAATTCCTTTGCCAACAGTCTGCATAATAAACCCCCAAGGTTAAAAAAAAAATTCTAGAAAATCATGTTATATTAATTTCTGAACATTTATTTCTTTTTTTATTCAGAAAAAGTATTTCACCACCCCCACCCTCAATCAACAATGATTCAGGCCCCACAGATGGGTTATGTGACCAGGAAGCATATAGACTAGCCCTATAACTCAATTATTATTCCTAATCAAGTACTCATTACCTGTATAAAAGATACTAGTTCACAGAATCCTTCAATGAATCTGAATCTAATCTCTACATGTTGGGCAAGACAAAAGGATTGTCTAAGGATTTCCAGAAGAAAATTGTATACTTGCACAAAACTGGAATGGGCTACAAGACAATTGGCAAGCAGCTAGGTGAGGAGTCAACTGTTGATGCGATAATAAGAAAATGGAAGAAACACCAATTGATTATCAATCTCCCTTGGTCTGGAGCTCCACACAAGATCTCCCAACATGAAGGGAACCTGATGATAAAGGTGAGGAAACAACTATATGGCAAGGGATTGTTGATAATCCCAAGGCAGATGGGACCACAGTCACCAAGATGACTATTAGTAACACACTATATTGTAGCGGACTGAATTCATGTAGTGTCTGCAAGGTCCCCCCACCAAGAAGGCACCTGTACATGCTCATCAGAAGTTTGGAAATGAACACCTGGATTATTCAGAAGAGGTTTGGGAGAAAGTGCTCTGCTCAGACAAGACTAAAACTGAGCTATTTGGCATCAAAACTTACCATGTTTGGAGGAAAAAAAACGCTGACTTGGACCCCAGGAGCACCATCCCAACCATTAAGTATGGTGGTGGAAACATTATGCTTTGGGGCTGTTTCTCTGATAAGGAGTCAGGGTGACTACACTGGGTTGAGGGAAAGATGGATGGGGCCAAGTACAAGGAAATCTTGAGTGAAAACCTTCTTGCCTCAGTCAGGACACTGAAGATAGGTTGTGGATGGGTCTTCCAGCATGACAATGACCCAAAGCATATGGCTAAGGCAACAAAGGAGTGGCTCAAGAAGAAGCACATTAATGTAATGGAGTGGCCTAGCCCAGACCTTAATCCTTTAGAGAACCTGTGGAGAGAGCTGAAGCTTGGAGTTGCCCAACGACAACCTACAAACCTTAAGGATTTGGAGAGAATCTGCAAAGGGGAGTGGGCCAAAATCCCCCCCTTGGATCTGTAAAATCTTGGCAACCAACTACAGGAAATGTCTGGTTGCTGTGTTTGCCAACAAGAGTTTCATCAGCAAATACTGTTTTGTTTTTGAGTGAAATACTTATTTTTTCAATAAAAAAGAAATAAATGTTCAAAATTGAATATAATGTGATTTTCTCAATTTTTTTTTTTTATATTGTATCTCTCACTTTCAAGATAGACCTACCCTGAAAATTATAGACAGTTCGTATTTTTGTAAGGTGGCAAATTCAGAAAATCAGCAGGGGATGAAATACTTATTTTCCCCACTGTAATTCAAACAAATATATGCAAAAAATTATTGACAAGTGCTGCAAGTCCAGAATTTCAATCATTACCCCTGTACAAGGTTTTCTTTCTGAATGTTATGATGAGGAACTGGAGATATACTTTTTACAAGTTTAAAATATTAATTTATATATTCTGTCATAGAAAATAGTAAATGGATGTTATTGATTCACTCACTTCCTATGAATTCCTCAGTGGCATGCAGCATCAAAGCCTCATTATATGAGGCAGTGCTTTTGTGGCTTCCTTAGTAAGAAGTTTTTTTACACAATGGTGTTGTAAGACCCATGCCCAACCAGAACTGATTTCAAAATTGTCCTTCTTCTAGACTGTTTGGTAACAAAGGGTAAAGAACCCACTCTGGTCTACTTCTTAATCCATAGCTGGAGATAATGGATGCTATACAAAGAAAATCATTATTCAATATTTATATATATATATATATATATATATATATATATATATATATATATATATATATATATATATATGGATTCTTGACTCTCAAGCCTAACACCAGCACATGAGATTTTGAATTCAGAATTATCCTTCTCCTAGACCAGTTGCCAATCAAGGCTATAGAACCCACTCCGTTCTGCTATTTACCTGTAGCTGGAGAATATATATATATATATATATATATATATATATATATATATATATATATATATTAATGCATGTTCCATTAAATAATATAGCCAAGATTTGTCTATTTTAAGCAAATTCCTTACATATCGTCTGATAAGCTTAATAACATTATCATTGAAAGACGAAAGAAAATCACCACATTATTAACAAAATTAACATATAACAAAATTAACATATTAAAAAAAGATATATATATACAATTCCCATATATGTTATATATGTTAATAATATATATATATATATATATATATATATATATATATATATATATTTATATATATATATATATATATATATATATATATATATATATATGTATATTTTTTTTTCAAATAATATTAAATATTAAATAATATTAAAATATTATTAAAGTTATATGTTAATTCCCATACTTAACACTTCCCGTTTTCACTCATGTTCATGTGTGATGTCATGGGCCACAGTGAAATTTTCGCTTTCAGCATCTCATATGCACGAGTTTGCCATGGCTTGTAAATCTTCCATGCAAACAAAAACAGACTATCATTGTTGCTATGTTCGTGTATTGTTTAATTTATTTTCTTCTTGAAATTGAATAATTAGCTTAAAAACAAACATGCAATAAAATAATTTTTATAATCCATAGCCCCAATAAATAGTTTAAATACCCTACAAAAAAGATAACTCTTTATGAAGTCATCAAAAAACAAATGTTATGGCAGTTTTTATATACACAAAACCCTTTCATAAAGAAATAAAATAAAAAATAAATAAATCTCCATAGACACGTAAACCAGACTAGGCGAAAACATCTTCCGTTTTAAATTTAGACACCCCCACCTACCTCTTATGTAGCGTGTTGGAATCATATTTTTAAATAAATTTAGACACCCCCACCTACCTCTTATGTAGTGTGTTGGAATCATATTTTTAAATAAATAATTATATATATATATATATATATATATATATATATATATATATATATATATATATATATATTCAAATATATGGATATGAGTTTAAGCATAAAATCCAGGGTTACAAACTCATATCCATATGACTGAATATGTTAGCTCTATCACTGATATTGAGCACTTTCCTATAAGTATCGTGCATATATAATATATATAGAAATTATATTATATTATATCTATCTATCTATCTATCTATCTATATATATATATATATATATATATATATATATTGAAAAATATGGGCTAAATCTTAGTTCCTTTAAATAAGGAACAAACTATTAAAAAATTTAACATGTTTTGCTTTAATTTTTGGGGAAATCATTTTTTTGGAGTGGTGGAGGAAAACCTTTGGAAAGTTTTAGGTTTCCTTATTTTAATTATATATATATATATATATATATATATATATATATATATATAATTATACAACTGAAAAATCCAAAATTACCTCATGAGTATAGTCTACTTCAACTAACACCAAATGCATCATCCTTATTTAATAGTTTGCTTTGATTATTGAATTTTATTATATATATACATATATATATATATATATATATATATATATATATATATATATATTATTGAGTTTTACTGTTATATATATATATATATATATATATATATATATTTATATATATATGGTTAGATAGTAGGAGAAAAGAGTTGAAAATAGAAAGCAATTACAGTCTTGATCAAATTTTTATAACACAGCAAAATCGTTATACTAGATTTAATGCAGAGTTTAAAAATAAATTAGTAATTATGAAAGAAAATATTAATCTGTATTTCTCAACATATTTTGAATATATAATAAGTAATACAGATTTTAACAAGAACTAAAAAATTGTACGAGCAAATGTTTTAGGCATTTAAATATAACTTAGAAAAATGCAAATTTAAATTAGCTTAGCTTCATTTAGAAGCAAATAAAATTCACATTTTATTCAATTTACATATTTTACTGCCAAATGCCATGTGTTTCAATTAAAAAATACTGAAAAGTTGTTTGCTCTTTGTGAGGAGGTTAATCCGAAATGGAAATTGTTTCTACCTGAGGAATATCCTGTTGTTATGGGCAACAAATTTATAAATTCTATTCTGAAGGACGAGGTTTCTTGATTGGCCAAAATATGGTCATAAATGAAAATTATCATTGACAAAATGGAAGAACCGTCATTATTGAATTGAAAAAAATTACATCTGTGAAAATATAGCATGACAAATTTAAAATTACTTAAATTTGACAAATATTGTGGTATAGATACAATTAAACATTGTTGCCAATATTTTCCTGACAGCAAAAGAAATTAAATTCAGAAGAATGTAGTTTGGAACCGGTAAAAGTTTATTTTCTCAGATTAATGTCAAAGTGAACTTTTTTCAATGTAAGAAGATCCTCTGATGTATAATAATAATACAAGTGACATCTTGTTGACAAAATGATACTGCAAAACTTGTGAATGACTTAGTGGCAATAACAGTAGAGGGAAGAATTCAAGGAGATGCAAAACATGCAATAGCAATATAAATTCCAAAGAATATCCATGTATAATCAATAGAGGCGGAGACCAAATATATGAAAATATATACATTTTCATCAGGATGATGCAAACTCTGACATTTCAAATATGACCACAAATTATTTAATAGTGCATCATATACAGGCTGTGAATTCTTTATCAGAAATTCTTGGGACTGAAAGTTCTTCAGTTTTCATTTTTTTTTTTGAAATACAGGCTATTTAATTTGTGTATAGCATCTATAAAATGGGCAGTTTGGGAATGGAAAGCCAAGCATAAATACAACATTCCTTTACATTTCATAACACAGCTTAAGGTACCTGAAGGTAGTTTTATATAATTGGTATATGTTCACTCTGATGCGGATGAATGCACTCCATCAATACATGATTGAGATCATGATTTTTTGCTCTGTGCAGTGTTTTTCTATTTTTCATTAATTTTTGTTCAGCACTTTCAGCATAAAACTTTCACAATTTCTCTTTTTATTTCCTTTGATTGTAAATGGTGTTTGTTCCAACACCAACTTCCTCAGGTAGAGGCTTTACACTTACACCCTTGTCTAGTTTTTCAAACTGTTGACTTTCTGTGATTAACATAAATGCTTTCTTTTTTTTTCTTTTAACTACGAATATGGGTATCTGCAGGACATTTTGAATAATATCTTTACTGAGCATAAAACACCTGGTAAGTAATCCATGAAGGAATGTGTTGCAATTGCTAATAAAAAAAACTGGTGCAAATATAGGCTATATATCTGGGCTGGGAAACCCTTACTGAGGGCAGATGAGATCACTTTCAACAGCTGCATATCACCCAGGAATCTTCCCAGTGCTTTCTGAAATTTCAAAAATTAACCAAGCCAATCTCCTGACTTGATTATTATAGAAATATTTGGTGACATAGTGGTTGTGAGTTCAATCCCTTGGTTGGGCAGTGTGTAATTGGACTCAGTGGAAATGGGTGAACAATAACTGAGCAGTACTAAAAATAAAAAGGTTGCTTGGTAGAGTAATGGATCGTGGCTCAGATTGAGGAATTGGAGAGTCAACTTCATTATATTCACATTGGGAAACTCTCCCAAATTTTCTCCCCTCAGCTATGAGTAAATAGTAGGACAGAATTCAAAACTGTATGTATTCCTGGGAAAGGACATTGAACGAGAAGACTTACCGCATATTGAATGATCAAGACTGGCATTAAAAGAGAAATGGATTATTCTAAAATTCCTATATCGTGGGTAGATGTACAAAGGAAAAAAAATAAAAAAGACTAAGGATTCAAACCAGCTTGAATTTATAAAATCAAAAGTTTCAGGCAAACGAGAAGTAAGTCTCATATGCAAATTTTAGTTGCCCCCAAAGCAGGCATAAATAGCGAGTCTGAGAGGAAGATGACAGATTGCGTTGTTGGTGTGATGGTGTACGTGTATGCTAACGAGACCAAGAGAATAAGAGGTCTCTAGCAACAGCTCAGTTGGTAAACCGGAGGACTGGATGAAAGCAAGCACTTTAATCCATTTCAGTCATTGCAAACGACGGGCGAACTGAATTACCCACACACATACTATACAGCTAAGGAAAAGATTGCTTGGATTGATTTGATGATCCTGACTATTGCTGACTCCTTTTTAAAAATAAGAATTAGACATCATCACTAGGCATTATTTACATCTTAAAAATTGTTTATGTTGTGCTCTCTATCCTTCTTCCGAAATCTGTCAATTTAATTTAATCTACAGGTGTAAATTGTTTTCTTCCACAATCCATGTCTTCTTGTTCCTAATGGATTAAAATGTTGGTTTGTGAATTTGGTCACATAATAATTGTGAGTTCAATCCCTGGGCTAGGTAGTACAGACTTAGATGCAATGAAAACTAAGGAGTACTACAATAAAAACAAGATACCAGTAGACATGGACTGCAGAAAAGTTTCAATCTGCCCACATAGATTAAATAAAGGTTTCAATTTAAAATTTCCTGGGAGTTACCTAGACTAAGTGATAAAACAGCTGAAATGATGGCATAACAACAGCACAGATGAGGATATTAGTCAGAATGTCATTAATAAAAATAATAATTAATCATCCCAGAAATTCAGATCTTTCTCCATTTGACTTCCATTTATTAATATTATTATTATAAACATTTTAAATAATATATTATTATTATTAAACATTATATTATTATTAAATTTTATATTACTATTATAAATATACATTATAAATATATTATTATTATACATTTATTGTTATTATAAATATACATAATGAAATATATTATTATTAAATATTATATTATTATTATAAATATATATTATGATACTGCCTAAAAATTTGCTAGCTCAAGTTTTTCAACTTCTTGTTAAAACCTTTAATACTTATTATGTATTCAAAATATATAAAACTTTTAGATTATGTTTTCATGTTATTGATCTCTATTTAAATTTTGAATTACAATTTTAAGTTATATAATTTTTGATGCATTTAAATGCTATATAATTAAAACATTTTCTCTAGACCAATGTTTCCCAACTGATGTTCCCTGAGACCCTAGAGATCTGCAAGAGGTCACCTGGTGTTTCACAAGACTAATGCATTTTTGAATAATTTTTAAAAATTTTATATTTGTAATTTTACTATACATGTATGGCATATTTTGGGAAAATCCGTGGGTACTATAATAAAGGCTTCAGCCTTTTATATATTATTTAAAATTATAATAATCATAGGGAATTTATTTAACAATGTCTATATGGCATCAATGTGAAACTGTCTTCACTGGTTGTTAGTGGAGAGAACCTGTACATGGTGGATTTATGTATCACAGAATGACTCTCTCAAGTACAGGGGATGCATGCACAGTTTCCATATATTATGCTTAACACATGGAGTATGATAAAAATATAAACAAGATAGATATTAATAATGGTATATAATAATTTTTATGTAGAGTTCCCTGAGACATGAAAACTATTTCAAGGGTTCCACAAGGTTTGAGAAACCTTGCTCTTGACTCTAATACTGATGCTAGAAATGTTATTGGTTAAATTAAAATCTAGATATATACAAGGGTATATCAATAGGCCAACGGTTTAATATGTACTCAGTAGCTGAATTTTGATCTGAAATTCTCATGATATAGTGTTTGAACTATGTGATTAATATTTACCACTGAATTAAATGCACTGAAAAGGATGAAAAATATATATAAATATTTGTTATGGAAAATAAATGTTCTTTTTCATCATTAGGTTATTCACTTAGTGCTGTACATACAGACTTTTTTTCATAAATATACATCTCGCTTATCATGTTCTTTAGCATTTTAATTTCCAATAACTGTTTGTAGCTATTTATGGCAATTCTATCATGCAATGAATTAATTTATGGCTCTGGAAGTCATTGGTGTGACATTCTGGTAAATATTTCCTCATAGTTCATTGGATAATTTTTCTCTACCTCGTTTAATGTTCCCAGGAAAAAAAGGTGTGCATTTCCTTACTTTGGCCTTTTGACAGCTGCACTTTCCCCAGGGATCAAAAGGAACATTGAGACTTCAGGGTTAATGGAATTCTATCTGTAAACTATAAGTTATCTGTTTCAAATTGAACCTCTTCTAGTCTTTGACTATCTCCTTATATCTTTAGATATCTACAGCTTTATGTCTTTTAAAAAATAATGATATAGTTTAGAATTGTATTTTGTGTGGAAATGACTTGTTACTGATATGTTTTATTTAAAAAAATAACATTCATAGATATGCCTATCCTCCACCCTGTAGGTATGAGAGATTAAGAAAAAAAAAAGAATATATATTTTTATTTTTAAATTCAAGTTTCTGATAATCAGCTATAGAACTTTTTTTGCTCTGATCAAAATTAGATGTTGAATAAAGATATTCCTCTCTATTAACTCAAGAACATCAAAGTAAGAAAAAATAATAATATCATTTAAAATTGTATTTTGTTCAGCATTAGATACATGTATCTTCTTGTATGTGCTACATCCCTTCAAGACATAGGTGATCATGGCTCTCCACAACTTTCTATTTCATGTAGTTCTTAGCAGTTTTTCTTCCTTTGTTACCCAACTCCTGTTTTGCCATCCATTCTCACAAGCATATCAGGTAAGTTGCTCACCACCTTGCCTTACCTCTTTTGCACTCAATAGGCTCCAAGAGGGTTAAGTTATTCAAGCCTTCCTTCCTCATTACGTGCCAAAGGAAATTTAGTTATCTTTTCCCGATTTTGAGTATGTGCTCTTTCTGTTACTATTTTCTTTAAGACTTTTTTATTGCTTACTCACTCCATCCATGGAATTTTCAGTATCCTTCTGTAGAACCACATTTCTGCAGCCACTATTTTTTTTTCCATATCCTTGGGAAAATTGATCAACATTCACTACCACAGAATAGGATAGATATCACCATCCTTTCCTTTGATTGCTATGAAATTTTTCTGTTTCTCAACACCTTACTTAGCTTTTGGAATGACTCTTTTGCTAGTCCAATGTGTGTTTGGCTTTCACTGTCACATTTTCTATCTTCTGTTGAAATACTTTTCAGATAATTGAACTTCTGCACCTGTACTCATATCAAATTGGATGTATTTTATTAATATACCTATTTTCGTACAATAATAATCTCTTTATATATATATATATATATATATATATATATATATTGTCTATTTAGACAGCAAATTCTCTTTTAGTGATTGAATAAATTACAAATATTATGTCTGCTTATTTTTATCATAATCCTTTCATATTCATGAGTATTTTTCTGTATATTACAATCCTTTCATATTCATGAGTATTTTTCTGTATATTAAATAAAGCAAGAAATGCATTGTAACAGTGAGAATCACTTTTATTTCCCATGTACTTTGCATCTCTTTCTGAGAACATTAGAGGGTGTAAGGCAAAAACTATGTGTAGCTATCCAATACTGAATTTTTCTTTCATATTTAAATGCTATGGCTGACAGTTGTGCTTTAGCATTCATTAGAACATAAATATTTATCCATGATGGATTTTTTTTCTTTTATCTTGGAATGTCATGGTTGAGCATGCATTAAAGCATGAAAACTGTTCATTTTATAGGCATTTTAGAACATCATTACAGTAGTCATAGCTGATTCTATTCAGTGTCAGCTTCAATATTTTAATGAATATTGCTTTGAGATTCTGTAGTTTTAATTTATTATTTTCTTGGTATAGGATTTCTTGGTATAGGATTTATTATTTTCTTGGTATAGGTGTGTTATCAATCAGTTATATATATATATATATATATATATATATATATTAATGAATATACTCAGAGTTTCATGCAGATATGCAATCTTCAGGTGCAGGATACTCACTGACCATTAGTTGTTATGAAATTTGCATTCTCATGTGCTTGATTTAATTGTGTGTTAAGACTTTTTATTATTGTTGGCTATAATATTTAAATTAATTATTTATGACTTATATCATTCAAAGTCTTAAGTTCGAAAGTCAAAATATTTTTTAAATTTTATTACAAAAATTTTTAAAAATTTGAATTTACTTAAACATATTATGTATCAAAGGGGGAGGTATATATATATATATATATATATATATATATATATATATATGTATATATTTTCTTTCTTTTTTTTTAAATATGATTTCATCATGACACAGAAAATTTAGTTGTGTCAAAAGTGAAATTAAATTTTTAATTTTAATTATAAAAATTAAACTTAAAATCCCTAATCTTGTAAAACAACATTAGGAATAAACTTTCAAAGCAATCTACTTAATTATAAGCACAGACAATATTGATATCATGAATTATTAATGTTAAGGAAAATCTATTTTAATTTAGAGGTAGCTGCGTTTTAGTTTCCCTAGACAGCATATGTGTCCAATACATGTTATTTACAAAGTCAGGTTAAGTTTAGGTGGGGTGGAGGATGTCTGCTAACAAATGTATACTTCCATTTTTTGATCTTCTAATAAGGCATATGGCATTTTTACAAATAAATATATGAGAATTTAATTACTAATTAAAGATCAAATGTAAAAATGTATATCTCATTTCTATTTTTTATTATTTCATTTTTTCAAAATTAATTATTATATAAGGAAAATATTTGACAGAGCCTAATTAAATGGCTATTTCATTTCTTTGATTTAGTAAATGTTTATTTTTTAGAAAATTAGTAACATTGTGACAACCAGATATATTCAAAATTATGTAACATCACTTCATACAGAGCACCTGAATGTTGTGTTGTGCATGAAACTCAATCTTACTAGTGGTGAAGGATAATATGTATATTTATTAATATATATATATATATATATATATATATATATACACACACACATATATATATATATACATACACACACAAACACACATACATATATACATTTTCATCTTGGATGCTACCTGACTTTTACCAAAAATAAAATAATTTTCATACAAGGATCATAATATTCATCAAGTGATTAGTAGGTTAATGCATCTTTAAAATTTAGTTAGTGAAGGGATTCCGCAATTTTATATCATTAACTTTACTAATTTACTTTTTGTATGAATGATTCATTGTAATATATACTCATATATATACATATATATATATATATATATATATATATATATATATATATATAAACATACATATGCACACATATATATACATACATATATATATATCTATACATACACACATATATCTATACATACACACACATATATATATACAAACATATATATATATATATATATATATATATGTATATATACACACACACATATACACACACACACACATATATATATAATATTTGAAAATTATAGCATAAGTAGGTTATAAAATCACTACAAATTAGCCATTTTGTTTCAACACTTCTGGTTTATGTTATAACATGTCATAATTTTAAAATAAATATTATTCACACTACTTTACATTGAGCACTTTTTAAAAAATAGTGCGTTTGTTTACTGGAATTTTATTGCATCTATACCAAGCTTGTATTCATATATATATATATATATATATATATATATATATATACACACACACACACACATGCACACACATATATAAATATATATATATACACACACACACACATATATATAGACATATAAATACACACATATATACACATATATATATATATATATATATATATATATACACATATATAAACACATGTATACACACACATTTATAGACACATATATATACATACACATATATATATATACATAGATATATACATGCATATATATAGATACATATATATACATATACATATATATATATACATATATACGTATATACTTATATATATATATGTATATGCATATTTACACAGACATATATATATATGTATATATATACATACACAAATACATATTTATATATACATACAGACACACACACACATACTTATATACATATATACATATGTGTGTATGTGTGTGCGTGTGTGTGTGCATGTTTGTCTGTATGTATATGAGTGTCAAGTTCACCAAGCTCTCTTTCCCTACTCTCCCAGAAATTCGAGTTATCTCTTTTTATTGCAAAATATCATTCTTGTTTCTATATTCCTTGGTACTTCTTCATTGCTTACATTCTTTTGCCATAATATTTTTGGCTTCCTTCACTCGAACCACATATGTGTTGCTTCAATTCTCTTATTTAAAACTCATATTTATTTACATAGGAACACATGAATTATTTTTCTCCCAAGTTTAGTCCAATGATCAATCTCTTTTATTTTGTGTTCATGTTGCACTATTAATTCTGGCATATTGTTCAAGACAATTTTTGGCATATATTCATTCTATTAGTATAGTATATATTCTATTGTATTAGCAGAATGTTAATTCATTTATATTAAACTTTTTCTCTCAACAATGACTTTTAAACTATTATCCTGTTTCATGAATGTCATTAAGTATGCATATAGATACATATCTGTGTATATGTGAACATGTGTATGTCTTATCTTTTCTTTTCATATATTTACATTTATCAGTTTTCAACTATGGAGATTATCTTTTTTCATTAAATTTGCTAATGAAATGTATCAAAATGAGTATGATAAAATTCAATGATTCACTACTGAATCAAATAAATAAAGGTAAAAAAAAAAAACATTACATTATACATAGAGCTTTATGTAGATTGATTCTGTGCCACATCATTTATATTAGGTTGGTGCAAAAATAATGACGTTTTTTGACGTTCAAACATATGTGAGAAAACGACATTATTTTTGCACCAACCTAATAGCATATAATGAGCCAATCTTCTTATTTTTTCATATTGACTCTTTGTATTAACTAAATTAAATGATTGATTGGGTTTCTATGGGTTATCAAAAGCCAGAAAATATTTTTAAATTGTAAGAATTTTTTTCTTTTTTTTGGGGGGGGGGTTAATATATTTTAGTGATGCAAGTCTTATTAATTAACCTACAGCAGGGGTGAGAAGAGGTGGATTCATACCTTTCCCAAGTGTATTTGCATGTAAATGAATATAAAGAACCCCATTGTAATTGGAACTTGGTTTTTCAATTCATAATTCCACACCATTATCCATTACCATATATACTCACTGATAGGTCGCATCCTTAGTTTGGCATTGTCAAAGTTGGTATTGGCAGTTGACTCGCAGATAGGTCAAACTATAATCTGAGGAGTTACATGGCCCTTTTATTAACATAAATATAAGTAATATTTGTTAAATATTTTCAAATATTCACCTTTATTTTGAAACTTTGCTTATCTATATTAAAGCATAAGAAAAATGTTTATTCATTTAGATATAGTTATTGAACTTCATCAGGACCGAAAACCAAAAATTCTTCTTTATCATCATTATTGTAAACATTCTTTTCATTTGTATCGGGTTGCTCTCTTTAGACAAAAATTTGGATACCAGTAATTGCTTCAGTCCTAAAATCACTTGAAAATGATCGTCTTTCATTGTAAATCAGATAATAAATGGTAAATATGAGCTGCACAGATCAAAGGATTTTATTTGATATATGACGTGGTACTGTTGGAAGAGGTGATTATGCAAAATCAAAATATCAGGAAAAATTCATTTTCTTCTTTGTTCGCCTGGACTACTGATACAGTCTACTTCTAATTCTCTGATGTCAAGTGGATAGGTCGCACCCTTGATTTTTATCGAAATTTTTATGAAAAAAAAAGTGCAACCTATCCTTGAGTATATATGCTACATCACACATACATCTATGTTTACAGCATTTAATGATTATGCCAATTGTATCATATTCGTAAATGGTCACACATCAGGTTTAATGTTGCTTAACTTCAGTGATCATATGAGAACTGGTGTTTCAATGTGATGTGGCCATAAGCTAAGTTAAGAATAAAAAAATATCTGCATTATTTACATTATTTGGACTATTGTCCTCATCTTTGTCACCATATCTATCACAACGTTTCGGCCGTTGGAATGTCGAGCTGAACGCTTTATTTCGCTCACTGGGGTAGACTGTTCTAGTTCTACGTGCCATGTTTGATGTATGTCAGTTATCAGTTATCTCCTGTTAATTTCCCTCTGAAAGTTCTCCACTGCCTTAACCAGGTATTGAACTCACACTCTTTGGGTCCTTTCACTGGATCTAACCAACGCCTTTATCCACTGTGCCATGTGTCCTAATATGATGACAAAGATGAGGACAATAGTCTGAATAATGTAAATAATGTACATAATACCTCATCTCAGAAATATATACAGACCCACAAAAATACCTGATAATCTAAACAGCTATTATAATAAACTAAGATTAAGAATCTTCTTCTATGTGTTGTCCAACTTCAGAACATGGACAATCATGGCCCTCCACAATTTCCTGTCCTTTGTAGCTCTTAGTAGTATTTGTTTGCCATCTCTTCTAATCCTTGTTCTGTCAACTATTTAGTAGGTTATACACTGCTTTCACTCTGTCCATTTTACCTTGAATCTGTCCTGTGAGTGTCAAATTTTCTAAGCCCTCTTTCCTCATTATGTGCCCTAGAAATTTCAACTGCCTCTGATGTTAAATGTCCTTTTTGTTTCCATTTCACTAAAATTTACTGCCATCTAGGAGGACTGATAGATATTACATAACTTTTCAATATGCTTTTTGTTGTTTCTAATAAAATTTTTCTGTTTCTTAATATTTTGCTTAACTTTTGAAAGGCATCTTTCACTATCTGGCTTCAAAATTTTAATGTCTGATTTTCCATCAATATAAAACACTAGATATCTAAATTTTTATACATGCTGGATTTTGGTATTTCCAATTTGTAATTCACATGTTGAGTTGCTCCTTTTGGTGATAACCATATATTCTATCTTGCAGTTGATGTTTAGTCCTTTCTTCTTTCTTTCCTTCACTACACAATTTGTATTTGACTATAATTTATACATAGAAATACACACACACACACATATATATATATATATATATATATTGGTAAATATACATATATCTATGTTCGAAGTTTTGTGGTTTTATCAACTCATCAGGCACAAACTATTATGGGTCTTTTTTAAAAAGTTTTTAAAACTACAAAATTTTAACTTCAAATATAGGTATATTTATTAATATATACTTCTTAGCACTGTCTAACCTCATTGGGAACTGTTTTGTTTACACCTTATATATAATTAAGTAAATATTTATTCGCTTATATGTGTATGCATGCATATACAGTTGCTAATATATAGTTATTTTGTTAAGAGAATCTAATTTTATGAATGAAAATTCTCCTGGGTCTGAGTCATTTAGAAGAATTTCATGTAGTGAGATGACCTTACAAAGTGGAGATACTTTATCTCGTTGGCTGACAAAGTTAGCTGTTGTAGAAATCTGTTTGAGAGCTGTCTATTTACTACCATTCACTGAACTGACAAGTTAACTATACTGCAAAAACCCAGTAACCCTGACTGAAGTTACTCTGAAGTATTTTTTTTTTAATTTCTTGCCAGTAAGCCTCCATATTTTTTCTTTTTAGCCACTGATCAAATCACTAAAATTAAAATAAAATCTCTTTTGTTTACTATAACAAACTTAGTTGGTCTTTTTTCATTCCCTTTACTTCTCTCTTTATATTATTTCTTTTGTCACACATGTAACAATATATATATATATATATCATGCAATTTTGAAATGAGCTTTTAGATAGCAGAACATGATCACAATTGCAGATTATCTTCAGCCTAAGCAGACATCAGTGGTAAGGTTTTCTAATCCAATGCAAGTCTTGTAAGTTATCGAAAATTTCATGATAGCAAGCAACATCAATCAGACTATATTGGTAGTCATACACAATGACCTACAGGAGATTTATGTCACTTTTGTGAATAAAATGATTATGCAGTAACATGGTAATTTTCTTTCTTGCTTTAATAAGGATGAACACAATATATATATATATATACATATATATATGTATGTGTGTGTGTGTTCATATATATATATATATATATATATATATATATATATATTGTGTTCATCCTTATTAAGGCAAGAAAGAAAATTACCATGTTACTGCATAATCATTTTATTCTGAGTACTTTTGACACTAGATTAGTACAATGTTGTCACCAGGGTCTTTTTTCCCTAAGACAAAAAATTGTTGTGTTCATCATTTTTCTAAGAATGAAATTGTTGTGTTCATCTGAAAATTAATTTTTTACATGTGAAGTGAAACAATTTTAAATTCTATCATGTAGCCACATGTGCAAATGTCAAGGGAGGTAATTAACTTATTGTAATGTCTAAATATTTTCAAAAAAGTAAAAACTATTTAAAACTATGAGTTAAAACCTAGATATTTTAAACTAGCAACTGTAAACACTTTAAAACATTTGTACAGTATTCATAATTAATTTTATTAAGGTTTTGTTTCATTTTTTTAATACAGATAACTTCAAGAAGTTTTTGTTTATGTTTATTATTTTCATGAAAAAATATAGATGTATTTCAACAAGAATTTTCCTAAATTGCAAATGTGGACAGGTATGCTGTTGTAAATGTTGAGAGATGTTAGATGCATCATTTAAATGAAGACTCAACCTTCGAGACAACATAGTAGTGGTATGGCTAACATATATATTATTTTTTTTCTGTTGGAAATACAATCACCCAAGTGTCATTTAAATGTATATACAATGTTTGTTTTCTGCAACATGATAGTTGGTGGGGTGAAGTCATTACAATATACTGAATTTAGTATAGTATATAGTTAATTTTATTTTTTACTAGGATTTGCATATTCCTTTTCTTATGTATAGCAGTAGGATAGGATATATTGAAAACCAGAGGAATAAATTGCAATTTATATGTAAAGTAGATGCTGAAAATCCAATAATAAACCAAAGGAATCAAATTATCTTCAACTGTTGGTATTCTGATGCAATCCTTTTGAAAAGTATAAAAAATGGTGGACCTCAGTTGTAACCAAGGAGATGTTATCTACTCATTTTAAAAATCTCACTGAAATGAATGAAACAACCTGTTAATGAATAAATAAGCAAAAAATATGATTTCCATGATTTCTTCCATTTCATCCCAAGCAAGGCAATGAAGCCACTAAGATGCAAGGGATTACTGAGAGTCAAAGAAAATAAGAAAACATTAGTGAGGAGAAAGAATAGGATGAAAAAAGGAAATCAAGAAGCCTAAAGAGAGTTCCTCATGTGAGACGTACTAGAAGATAAAATATTAGAATAGAGCCAACAATTACTTTTAGCTATTTCAACAGGAAAGACAATGAAACCTACTTGTAAATCTAGTTTCTTCTTATTTATGTGCCATGTCTCTCCACATCTTCCTGTCATTTGTAGCTCTTAATAAATTTTGTCTTTTTTATTTCTCCTAAACCTTGTTCTGCCACCCATTTACTCAAGCTCACCAAGTAAGTTATGCATTGTTTTCCTCTCTTCCTCTTGCACTCAATCCGTCCTCTGAGTGTCAGATTTTCCAATCCTACTTTCCTCATATGTGCCCTAGAAATTTCAACTATCTCTTTCTGATGTAAAATGTAAGTTACCTTTTTGTTTCCATTTTCTCTAAAACATTGTTGTTGCTCACCGTACAGTCTCACCGTACAGTCAACATCCTTCTGCAGAACCATATTTATATTGCTTCAAGTATCTTTCATCTTTAAGAAGATCTCCAGCATTCACTGCCATATACAAGGATTGCTATTATGTCCTCTTTTCTTTGTTTCTAACAACATTTTTCTGTTTCTTAATACTCTGCTTAGCTTTTGGAATGCAAAAATTTTTTATACTTGTTTGATTTTTGTATCTCTAATTTGTAATTTGCATTTTGGGCTTATCCTTTTGCTTTTTAATTCTGTCATCTTCTTGCAGTTGATGCTTAATTCTTTCCTTCTCGCTTTCCTTCACTACGTTCTGTAGGAGTTCTTGTTTTCCTTGCCTGTCTTTATCAACACTGTGTCATCTGTATGTTTTATATTGTCAAGATTGGGGCCACCAATAATGAATTCTAGTAGGACTTCTTATTCTTTCAGAATTGCCTCAATGTTTAGGTTGAATAAGTCTGGAGAGAAGACACATCCTTGTCTTAAGCCCCTTTTTATTCTTGTATATTTACTGAATTCATTTTCTATCCATATTCAGGCAGTTTGCTGCCAGTATAGCTTCTTGATTATTCTAATATCATTCCAAATTATATGAAGGTTGCTAAGAAGTTCCAAGAGATCATTGTGACATACTTTTTATCAAATGCCTTTGCATAATCTATAAAACACAGGTCACATCCTTCTGAATGTGTATTGCTCTTTTGGATAACATTCTGAGCATAAATATTACATTCCTTGTTCCAGTGTCTTTAACAAACATGCACTGTTCTTGTCTTACTTCCAATTTTGATTCTGCTGTTTTCTATTCATCAGAATTTGGTTAGTTTTTTTTATATATATGGTTCATTAGGTTAATTGTCTGATAGAGTTTATATTTGTTTTCACCGGGCTTTTTAGGCAGTGCTATGAAAATAGATCTACTTAGGTCTTCTGATATATCACCACTGTTGTTATTCATTATTTCTGTTATCGTGTCTATGTTGAAACCATCTAAGGATGCTAGCATCTCTGTTACAATTCTGTTTGATCATTTCATTTTGTTTATGTTCAATTTGGACATTGTGATTCCACTTCAGATTTTAATATTTCTGCTCCTTCAATATTTCTGTGTAGCATTGGTTGTCATCTCTCATTGTGGAAAAGTTTCCCAATATATTCATTCCAACTCCAAAGTATTTTTTCTTTCTCTAATATTAACATTCTGTACTTTGAGTACATGCATCCTGTTGATGAGCATGACTTTTGTCCTGTTAGTTCTTTTGTTTTATATGCTTTTAGGATTTATCCAATGATATTCATTCTTTATATTTCTGCACATTTCTGCACATGAAATTGATGTAGCAAACAGTAAATGTCATCAGAGAAATTACCATGAAAATATTTAGAGAAAGGGCACAAGGAAGTCACATTACAGCAGTGGGAAAATGAGTGAAGTTGAGATGCCAGGTCAGGACCAATATAGATTCTTCTTTCGATTATGTAAAGAATATATATATATATATGTGTGTGTGTGAAAATATATAGAAAATAGGAAAGAACTGGTTAGGTAAATAATCCAAAGTTCTTTAGTATTTTTGTTATTATTTTAAAAACATAGTGCTCGATACAAAATTAGAGCATAAATATAATTATTTATTTAAAAATATGATTCCAACACACTACATTAGAGCGTGTTGGAATCATATTTTTGAATAAATAATTATATATATATATATATATATATATATATATATATATATATATATATATATATATATATATATATTGATTCATATGGAAGTAAAACAGTTGCAGTCCAGCTGCAAAATATTATCAAACACTAACAAAAATCATTGTCATCCAAAAGTTCTTTTTAAAAAAGTGATTGAAGCAATGAAGAATGGATTATTTGTTAAATATGAAGCAGAAAAGCAAATTCACTGGAATCATTCAGTATTTAAGACTGTTGCTAGTCATTTCCATTCTGTGACTCAAGATTTCCAGCACTATTTAGCAGTCACTCAAGTCACTGAAATGTTGATCAGCTTTTCAAGTATCTATTCCCAATAGTTTGAATTTAGGTTGTAACCAGTTTACTCGGATACTGTGGTGCCACTTCTTGATTTTCTTTCAGGTCTGTACTGCTAGAACATATCGTGCTAAGTGTAATATTAGCTGTTTCCTTACAAGGAAACAATTGGTATTCATTGTAACAATGTAAAATTTCTATGATGATGAAGAATTGGCATGCAGTTTTAACTGATGATTATATCTCACGTTGATGATTGAAATCGTTTTACATTTTATTTTGAGTGATCACAGTCAGTTTAATTTTGAAAACCTCTCTAAATATGTATAAACACCAGATGTGTTCTATTTCCTTTAGTTCACCACAAAACACTAGCATGAAATTTTAGAATTTGGTAAGACAAATGAACTTTAAAAGAGAATGTGTTAAGATACAGAGACAGGTATAAAATTAAAAGTTCAAACAGCTAAAAAAAATGATGATTTCTAAAGATCAAACTCAGTACTTCAACATCTGATTACAGCTGTTTATTCCTGTCTTAGTAGCAAATCTGACAGGTTTGGCTTATAAATTTCCATAACCCCAAAACAAAACTGCTTTAATTTAATCACTATAGAGAACTTTTTCTGTCTTCCATCTGCATGGCTGATGCTAGCCTCCTGGAGGGCAACTGTTTACCCTTACTTGGATTAATGTTTTCCACTAACATGAAGAGGAAGGATTATATTGAATTAATTTCTAGGTCTGCTGTTAGGAATGCCTGTTTACTGTATCATGCCAGACATTATTTCTTGTCAGAATCCATCTTACACATATATAAATCTACCATTCATTCATGCATTGAATGTTGCTGCCATATATGGTTTGGTGCTCCTGCTATATATCTCAAGATTTTAGACAAAATCAAAAGAAGGTTCTGTAATGTTATTAGTCCTGACCTGGCATCTCAAATTCAGTTACATTTCCACTACAATGATGTGGATTCCTACTCTCTTTTCTATTAATATTTTCATGGCAACTGTCCTAATGAGCTTTTATCCTGAGTGCCTTGATGGCATAAATTTAAGCACACTACTAGATTAGCAACTAGGTCTCACCGTTGTACTATTGAACTAGCCAGAAGCAACCATTTGTTCAATTTAATAGTTTCTTTTCTTGCATTTCTTGTCTGTGGAACACTCTTCCAATTTCTTGCTTCCCTGCTACCTAAAATCTACCAAAAAATTAAATGCAATCTTCTGTATTCATGAACCCTGTTCTTTTATTGTCCTTTCTCCTCAGTAAAGTCTTCCCATTCTCTTTTACTCTCTACTCCCCTTGCATCTTAGTGACATTATCACCTTGCTTTGGGTGAAATGATTAAAAAAATCCTCAGGGTATATTTGTTTTACAAGCCTATAATTGATATCTAGTTATATTTAAGTATCTGCTGTGTTGCTTACTGTGGAAAATTATATGATTTTATTTCCCAAAATATTACTGTGATCTTTTCATGAGCAGTAGTTGTTCACCAAACTCTCATTTCAAAGACTGACATCTGTGATATGAATGCTATCTAGTGAACCTGCATTCAAATCTGAGTCATTTTTCCTTTCTTTGATAGTCTCCTGAAGAGGAAACTTGACATCATTCTTCCATTGAAAGGCAACTCCACACAGACTGCAGTGTGCCACTTTGATCTCAATATGTCTTCAATGAAAGCATTATACTAAAGGCAATGGTAAGGATCATATAGGATCAATTCAAAGTCAGCTTATCAGAAGAGAGCTTCTTAGTTCATCTGTTGGTGAGTGGATACAGGCATTGACTTTCTAACTTAAGGTTCCAATCATATGGATAGTAATATAAAATGTTCCCTGGGTCAATAATAAGCTGTCCAACACAAGGGTCTTGTCAAAATTTGTCTCTTCTTACTAAAAGGGTCAATGATGGAAAGGTGACACATAAATTCAACTTTCTCTTAATTTGCTTCTCAAAAGAAATTGTCATTGTCTTCATTAGATTCTGAAACTCCTACTAAATAGCCCACTTCTGTTATTTTATTTTTTAATTTCCTGTTTTATATGTAAATTATATTCTGTGACAAAAATCTAAGCCCAATGATTTTAGAATATACAGCTCTTTTGTATTCATGTCAATAAAAATAGTTGCTGATTAAAAGTGAACAAAGCAGAAGTTGAAATGAAATTAATTTGTTTGCAGATTTAATGTTTCTTATATAAATAATATAAACAAAATCTAATGATATAACCCTTGTTGTTTTTCTTATATTTAGAGCAGATTCCTACAACAATTTGATACTGCTCTTCTAGCTTCTAGTGAATTAAAATCTAATTGGAAGGAAGTGGATTAGCATGAATAACATTCAGTCAATGGTGTATAAATGTGTGTCTGCAAATAGAGGTGATTTTTAATTCAATTTTAAGCCTTGAGACTATTCAAATAGAATAAATTTTTCTTAGTGTGACTTGCAAGTCACTTTTATTTTGGAAAGTGAAAACAATTCCTCGAACTAAACATTTGTAATTCATCAGGACTCAAAGAAATATTATCATTATCTCTTATGAACCAAATAGTGAAAATCCTTATTATAAAGAATATGTAGCACTTTGGTGATTGAAAAAAAAGATTAGATAAAAATAAAACCAGATATAGTGCTAAAATTCTAATAAAAAAAATTATCAAGTTTAGCATTGTTTTGAACAAGATTATATTTATGTCCATCACAAGAGTTTTTTGAGTGGAGATCAGGCAGCCTTTATGCCAGTGGAACCATGAATAAGAAATTGCATGCTAAAACTAATTCATATCATTTTCACAGAGAAGGCTAATTATTTTTTGGGTACAATCCCCACCATCAGTCACATGCCTGACAATATCATTATTATAAAAACTACTTGATAATGATTGTCACTTTATAGCCAAAAAGATCAATTACAAATGTTGATGAACAAAAGTGCAGTCAAACACATTCACCAAATATTCAAAGAATATTAATTTTCTAAGTTTTATTTTTCCTTTTAAAAAATTGTCATGAATATTAAACAAAGGTATGCATACCACTGGATTCTGCATTATTCTTATATATTTTTTTTATTTGAGAAATAACAACTTTGTAATTATGTAATATCATTCATTCTATATGACATTGAATGCTGGACAATCTCTTCAAAGATAATGAAGAGAATTGAAGCAACAGAAATGTGGTTCTACAGAA
Source organism: Acanthosepion lycidas (assembly GCA_963932145.1). NCBI lineage: Eukaryota > Metazoa > Mollusca > Cephalopoda > Sepiida > Sepiidae > Acanthosepion > Acanthosepion lycidas. Next base: position 52,692,220 of record OZ010586.1, read on the forward strand.
GGATACTGAGACTACTACTGAATATGTAAACAAAGTTCTAAAGAAAATGGAAACAAAAAGCAAAGTTATACTTAGCATCAGAAAGAGGCAGCTGAAATTTCTAGGGCATACAATGAGGAAAGAGGACATTGAAAATTTGAAACTCACAGGATATATTGAAGAGGAAAATAAGAGGAAAATATCCTTATTGAAGACTATAAAAATTCAAGGTTAAAATAGAGGTGGATGTTAGAAATAGAAAAGCCTTTATCAGAAGAGTTGAATAGGTATGCCATGATTCTTTTTTTAGTTAACGCTCAAGCATTATCTATCCTCCTTATCCTCTTAAGCTTCACTTCCTACTACCTCTTTTTTCATTCATATCACATACTGAAATTATTTCACTAACTGGGGATCTCTTCTCCCCAAGAGAAAATTATTTGATCCCCACCCATGAAAATGATGTGAACTCATTATTTTCTGTCTTCTCAAATTCTGTTCTTTTATTATTCTTGATCCTTAATAATGTTTTCTTTCTCTCATATTCTTTCATGTTCAGTGGCTTTGTTCCCTTTCTTGAAGTGAAAAGATTAAAAAAAAAAATTATTTTAAAATTAATAATGTAAATTCTCAGTTGTGAACCCTCATGGCTTAAAGACCACCCTCACAACCCCAAATATTCTGGTGACTGGCCTGCATATACCTCATTCATCATTACCATTTTAACAATAACATGCTACCTTTAGTGGCTCTTGACACTTGTACTGGTTGAATTTTAGTATTAAAAAATATTTTACTCTAAATTTTGGAATATTGTCATCTATCTAAATAGACTGAATATTTAAAATTAAAAAAAAACCAAAAAGGAACAACAATAAAACAAACTAATAGCAGGGATAAATGGAGCCAAAGAATGAATTAAGATAAAAGATAAACAACTTAAAGGAATTTATCTCCTGGGTGAAAGAAGGTTTGGAAAATTCAATAAATTAATGTCTCTTAGCGGAAGTCACCAACTTGTATGATATTTATCATTGTTGTTAAAAACTTACTTGTTCCTATTGAATACAATCGGTAAATATGTCCTGCCTACCACTACCTTCAACAAAGATGTCTGCTATCATATATACTGATAAGAGATATTATGAATAGATTGTAATTGAATTTTACAACTGCCCAAGTTCATATTTGTTAACAATTCAATATATTTTATCTTTTTTCTAAGACTGCTCCAACTATTATCTGCATCAATTATCAATTTTTTTTAAATGGTTTTTCCTTAACGATATATAATTCGCTTGGGGAGAAATTTTCTTATTTATATACTCATCTTTGTTATTCATTTTAATACATGACTATCTGTGAGAAGAATTCACGAAATGTCATCTGAAAAATGTAGACATTTCCGTTATTTGTATATAATGACTATCAAGCTCTTATTAAAGAATATATGATATTGTGCTTCATCACAGTTACTTAAAAAAGCTGAGTGTTGATAAACAATATGCATATAGCTTTTTATTTGAGATGAATTCCTGTTAAAATACAAGGATGTTTTTGTCTATCTTTTGTTATTAGTGTTTTTTCTAAACATTTTTTGTTCTTCAAGTGTCAGTTGTCTGGTACAATGTCTTGCTGTCTTATTCAATGACTCAACAATGGACATGTTCATTGGAGGAATGTCAGACAATGGTTTATCAAAAATGTACAAGAAAAATAACAATGAAGTGGAAGAGAGTCAAACTATTGTATGTTCATAGTTGGTTATATTTAAATGAAAAACAAAACTATTATTATTTTGTGAAGAAAATAAATAAAATGTTATTCTTGATAAGTATTAAACAAAATTTAAAATATGAACTTAATTACTCATAAATTATTTACTTACTTATATAAAACCTATGACCAATTTTTAATCATTTTTGTTAATTTTAACATACAATTTTTATATTATTGTATGTAAATAGAAGCAAATTTATAAATCTATGCATTCTTCTGAAAGATTAAATTTTAAACCAGAATTAAATAGGAATTAATAATTTCTCTGATAGCATAATTTAACCTTGTCAGCCCTTAAAAAGTTTCAGTTGTTAAATCCTCACTGAATTATTAAGAAATCTGAATATGTGATGTTTATGGAATTAAACTGATATATCTCAAAAACCATTCAAAACAAATATTCAAAGTTGATTTTATATGCGAGTAATAGAGTGCTACCCAATTGTGGACACATTCAGGCATTACTGGACAGTAAGTGTGTGAAACTTGTAGGCACATTTGAGCAAATGAAACTATAAAGAGTCAAAAAACAGGGATAAGTGATTCAATAGTACATTTGATATACAGACCAGGCCATATTTCAATCTCTATCAACAGTCTACATTGAACAAATTCTTTCAATAAAAAAGAAGTTTTGATCAAGAAGAGATTGTACAGAAAGATAATTGATAGTTTTGGAGCTTTTACATTTTGGAGTGGTTCACACTTAATTGTAAAAGAAAAAGTGTCAAAACCTTGTTTTCAAAGGGAGATAAAAAATTCTCTGCATCTCAGATTGTAAAATTGACGTTCATCTCTAATTTGAATATAACCTATATGTTTAGCATAATTTGTTTCATAATTTGCCAAAAAGTCTAGCAAAAGATTTTCATTAATAAATAATGAATAATTATCAAATTAAGTAATGACACAGATGCTTAATGAAAAATCTGCTTATATATGGATATTCTTTTAAATAGCAAGACATTAATATTTGCTTCCCCACTCACAAACATAGCTTCATTTAGAAAATCTTTTTATATGCTGTGCCTTTTCAGGACATGGGTGATCATGATTCTCCACAACTTCCTATCCATAACAATATCTGCCTTTTCACTATACCTATCACTCTCTGCCAAGTCATCAATTTACACAATCTTGTTTGGCAAGTTATTTGCTGTTTACCTCTATTCCTCTTACCCCTAATATGTCCTATGAGTGTCAACTTTTCTAACTCTTCTTTTCTCATTGTATGTACTAGAGATTTCAACTTTCCCTTCCTGATTCTATCTACAGGTTGTTGCTCACATGTTCCATATATGGTATTCTCAGCATCAAGGCTTTTCTTCATTTCTGAGGAGACTACCCTACATTCACTGCCATAAAAGAGAATTGATATGACATAGCAGTTCATCACTTTTTCCTTTGTTTCTAATGAAAATTTATTGTTTCTTGATTTTTTTTTGTTTTGTTTTCTAAAGACATATTTTGCTGTTCCAAAGTGCCTTTAGATTTTGCTGCCACATTTTCCATCATTTGTTAAAATATTAGGTTGGTGCAAAAATAATGACATTTTTTTGACGTATTTTTTAAAGTAAAAAAAAACGTCATTATTTGTGCACCAACCTAATACTTCACAGATATTTAAACTTCTGTACTTGTTTGATTTTGACATCTCCAATTCATAGCTCATATTTTAGGCATTTCCTTTTGCTGACAGCTAACACAACACTGATATATTTTATTATAAGGTATTTGCTGCAATGTAGTGTACTTGTAAAAATAGTGCTTAATATTAGAAACCTACTATATCAATAAAAATGAATTAAAAATACAAAGGAATATTAATAATATTAAAGTCGATTTCATGCTGGTTGAACTTGCAGAGTATGCCTTCTCAAGGACTCTGAGAGTAATTTAAGGGTGTAAATATAGGTTTCGTTTTAAAACTTTTGCAACACAGATAGCATGGTTATCAGGCTTCAGAATTTTAGTTATATTATTAGCTTCCATGCTTGTATGTTCTGTTTAATCAAGGCCTTTCTCTAAATCTTTGTCACCTCTTCATTAATAAATTTGTTGTGCTTCTTCTTCTTTTAGTGTGCTGTAATGTGGATGATCATGACTTCCCACAACTTTCTATCCTTTGCAGCTATAAACAATGTCTATCTCCATACTATCTCTCCCTGTCCCTCTTCTACCATCTGTTTACACAAACTCTTTAGGTAGGTTGCTCATTGTTTCCATCTGTCCTTCTTGTGAGTGTCTAATTCTCTAAGCCACCTTTCCTCATTGTGCATACAAGAAATTTCAAGTGTTTCTTTTTCATTCTAATTACAATTGTCCTTTTTGTTCCCATTTCCATAAATCATACTCATTGTTTGTATGTTCCATGGTATTTACTGCATCTTTTGTAGAACTGCAACTTTGTTGTATCACGTCTTTGCTTCATCTCTGTAGAAATTTGTCTATAATTATGAGATAAGTTATTGTAACTATTGACATATTTTACATTTGTCAGACTGTTGTCCTCATCTTTATTATCATATACCCAATGTTTCAGCCATTGTATGCTCCTTCATTCTTCAGGTGATATACGTATTGAGCACATGGCCCAGTGGATAAAAGTGTTGGTTGAAGTAATCTAAAAGTGACTTGACCCAAAGAGTTGTGAGTTCAATATATGGCCACAGTATAGGTGAACAAAATCTTGGAGTGTTGGTTTACTAAAAGAAAATAACTAAAGATATTGAGAAAAGGTGTGGCATATGCAACTGGAACAATCTACCCTGGTGGACAAAATAAAGGGTTTGGTTCCAAATTCCAACATATATTGCCTGAAGAAGGACAGAGTGTACAATGGCCAAAATGTTATGAATCTGAGGAAATTATCTAGCATTCAATGCTACATGGAAGGACCGATATTACAGAACAGTTCAGTATCCTTTTTTAATGAAATTTTCTTGTTTCATAATATTTTGCTTTAACTTTTGGTAGACATTATTCACTATTTCAATTTGGATTTCTGTGTCACATTTTCCATTATCTATTAAAACAATTTTGCTTGCTTGTTTCCGGTGTCTCTAATTTCTAGCTTGCTTCTTGGGCTGTTCTGCTTGTTAAAGATCATACATTTTGTCTTCTTACAGTTGATGGTTAATCCTTTCTTCTGGCTTTCCTTTCCTACCTGCAGTTTTCTTTATCTACCATCAGCACAGAGCCACTAAAAGTAGAGGCTTACTAAATGAGATTGTTGTATGAGCATAAGCCAACAGTATAAGGAACTGATCATTTTCCCAGCATCTTTAGTAATGGATCATATATATGATTTCACTTGAGACCTGGGGTGAACTTGCTTTCCAAGTGCTTGAGAGAACATCCATTTATCAAGCAAAGATTTAGAAGCTGCTTCGTTATGATGGAATATTACATGTTTTTGAGGTATTGAATGTTACAAATCTGTATATATATTATGTTGTTATGATAAAGGTTTTTTTTTTCTTATACCCTTTTCTGTTTTTGCGCACCTGTTCAATTGACTTTTTATCCATATGCAGGCAGTTTATTCCCAGTGACTGTTCTAGATTATTCTAATGTGTTTCCCAAATAAAGTTTTTGTAACAGTTTAAATAAATCTATGTATATTTTATTAAACATAAGTATATGTCTTGTATTTGTATTCTTCACTCTGATATAATTCTGATCACAAATATCACATTTACTGCTTCAGTGTCTTTAACAAAACCACATTATTCTTGTCCGATATCAGGTTTAATTCTGCAATGAATTCTATTAATCAGAATCCAGGTGATAACCTTTTTTATGTGGCTCATTATCCTGATTGTCTGATGGAACTCACATTCATTTGTACCTGTTGATTGCATGCAGCTGAGATTTGTCAGCAGAGACAAAACCTTTCAGGGAATTTTTAACTTTTCTCAAATCCTCTTTCAATTTTCTTTGAAAACTGTTCGCTGCATTCTAGAACTCATGACATACATGATAAAGTTGTTTAGTTGCATGTTTTATAGTGGATATTTATATGTTCAAACCGATAGAGGAAATACTGTCACTGTCAAGAAAATAAAATGTTTTCATTCTCATTCTCTTTTGAAAACATTCTACTTTTAGATTAAATATTAGCTTGTATACTTGGGATTATGGTATCAGTATATTTGTTTAATCCAGTTGTATTTCTTTCATTTTAGTGTTAATATTAATTGATGCCCTGAATAGTGCTTTTCTGCTAAGATAACACAGACTTATTATGTATGATAGTAGTAGTAGTAATAATAATAATAATATATTTCATAACAGATATATATATAATGCCATGTCCCTTTAGGTTGTAGGTAATCATGACTCTCAACAGATTTCTTTATAATCTGTGAATTACTAGGGCTTCTTAGAACCAATGGCGGAGTAATTTTCCTTTGCCTTTTCCATGATTATAAATTCAGAGAAGACTCACTCTTAGACTGGCTGGTTTATTTAATTGGATGTGTAGGTGATTTAATTGGTTAGCAGCTCAGAATGAGTTGTCACAGAAATTAGGAATGCTGTGTTGAGTTCAAATTGCAACCAAGGTCATTGAATTTGCTTTCACACAAATACTCTTGCAAAGATGGCATGAATCTATCTCTTCTCTCCCAGTTATGGATTAAATAGTAAGTCAGACTGGGTCCTGCAGCCTTTACATTGCAAAGAGTCAAGTTGAGGGACAACTCTTATTTCAAAACTGATTGGGCATGTGTCTCGTAACTCCATCCTGTAAAAACCTAGCTGATATGAAAACCACAACAGCAACAATTAGCATGTTGAGAGCTGTGGTCTCATATTCCACAGTCGAGACTATGGGGCTTGAGTAATTGAGTGAGTAGACATACTGAACAAAAATAACAAAATATGAAATTTGGACAATCTATCTACAACTCTGAGTACCTTATCTGAAAATTGGAAAAATATAATAAAAAAATTAAACAGACAGACCTTGTTAGCACTCTTTAATCAAACTTGTTTATATATATATATATATATATATATATATATATATATATATATATATATATATACATTTGAAGTGGAGATTTTGTTCTGATGAGTTAACAAAATGGATTATTAAATTCTCTGTCTTCTTATTATCATCATAATTCTCTGTAATCTACATTAAGCTCTCCTTGGATTTATATCCTCCTCAGAATTATCCCTTCCAGTCACAAACATGTAAAGTATATATATATATATATATATATATATATATATATATATATATATGTATATATATATCCTTAAAAACTAAATTGCTAAAAGGATGCAACTGTGGTCTCAACCATAACAGATATCATCCAGCAGTACCTCTAGCATATTGGCTGTTGACAACCTATATATAGAAAGTCACTACTTAGGAGAAGGAAGAGTATAAGGAGAAAAAAATACTCATACTCTTTCTCTTCCTAAGTAGTGACTTACTATATATAGGGTATCAAGAGCCAATGCACTGGAGGTACTACCTGATGATACCTATTATGGTTGAAACTATGGTTGCATCCTTTTGGCATCTTAATTTTTAAGGATATAATTCATTCTACAAACTTTTGTATCGAGTACTATTTTTTATCTCACTCATAATTTAGCAACACATCCTTTTGATAGTGTTACTAATATACAGGGGGGGGAATAAATATTCGTACACTTGAAAAATTGTATTTTTATAAATGTAAAAGCCTTAAATGAAACAAATCTTGGCACATATTATGTATAAAGAAACACACTATTAAAAAATAATAATAAACTTAATTAATTCTTATTCTAACAGAAATTAAGGCATTTTTTTAATTCTAACTGGTGAAAAAAGTATTCGTACAAATTAATTATTAGAATAAAATAATCAATTAATTATGAAAAAAGTATATTCTAGAATGTTCCAGTAATGTTATCAGTAATTATAGTTAATGCTATTAGCCATTATCAGAGCATTCTGCAATTTCTAGTCTTACGAGAGGGTTCTAATAATGCCTAAAGGTAAAGAATTGACTATTTCACAAAAACAACACATTTTGTCTCTTTGGAAAGATGGGAACAGTTACAGAATGATTTCTAACAACCTGAATATTTTTTTTACTACAATTGCTTTGTTAATTGCAAGGTTTAAAACTCGTAACAGCGTCGAAAACCAAAGACGAACAGGTGCTCTGAGGAAGATTTCTCTAAGATCAGCAAGGATATTAGGACGCCAGATCCAACAAAATCCACAGGTTACCCGAGAAGTGCTGCAGTAACATCTGCATGCATTAGGGATTAAAGTAACCAGGCATACAATAAGTAATGAACTACACAAAAAAAGTCTGAAATCACACATCCCAAGGAAGACTCCACTCCTCTTGAAACGACACAGAGATGCTAGGCTAAAATTCGTTAGAGAGCATAAGGATAAAGAATATTCATTTTGGAAAAATGTACTATGGACAGATGAAACTAAAATAGAGTTGTTTGGTCATAATTATCGAAATCATGTGTGGAGGAAGGACAGTGAAGCCTACTTACGAAAGAACACATTGCCAACTGTAAAGTTTGGTGGTGGCAGTATCATGATCTGGGGCTGTTTTTCTGCAAAAGGTGTTGGCAGAATATCAATAATAGATGGCAAAATGAATACTGAAAGCTACCAGAAAATCCTGCAAGACAATTTAATGCATTCTGTTGAGAGACTTCGGCTACCTCCTGATTGGGTTTTCCAACTGGATAATGATCCTAACCATACCGCTAGATCTACAAGGAAATGGTTAGCTGAAAGTAACGCTGATGTCTTGCAATGGCCAACTCAGTCCTCAGACTTGAACCCAATTGAGAATTTATGGTGATATTTGAAAATTCAAATTGGGAAAAGAGCACCAACAAATATCAAGAATTTGAAGACAATATGCCAAGAAGAATGGGACAAAATACCACTCAATGTGTGCAAATCATTAGTTGAGATGTACAGAAATAGACTGGTAGCTGTTGAACTCAATAAAGGATATTCCACAAAGTATTAAATTAAGTTAATATGCTTTTTTTGTTTTGTATGAATACTTTTTTCATCAGTTAAAATGACAAAAATGCATTAATTTCTGTTAGAATAAGAATTAATTAAGTTTATTACTATTTTTTAATAAAATGTATCTTTACAGATAAAATGTATCAAAATTTGTTTTAGTTAAGGTTTTTACATTTATAAAAACACATTTATAAAAATACAATTTTTCATGTGTACGAATATTTATTTCCCCCCACTGTATATATATAAACTTGATTAATATATATATATATATATATATATATATATATATTAATTAAATCAAAAATTAGTATCACTATCAAAAGAATGTGTTACCACATTATAATCGAGATAAAAAAATAGTGATTGATACAAAAGTAAACTTGTAGAATGAATTATGTCCTTAGAAATTAAGACAATAAAAGGATGTAACCATTGAGGACGAAGAGTATATGGAAAAAAAAAATATATACATTCTTACATTTTCCATTTGGTTGGAAGTGCAAAAATTGTTCATATTGACAATTGTCCCTAGTGTTTTCAGTCTCTTCTTTAACCATTTTCAAGGGGATTGTTTTAGGTGTTGTTAATTTCTTTTCATATTTTGACTGACTTAGATGTATTTTTTGTGCATTGTTTTGAATACTAGTAAGAGTGTTTATTCCAAGCCTTGCATATTGAACTGAGCTGGAATTGAAATAAAAAAAAAACTTTCAACACACCTAAAACAAAAACTCTTAAAAATAGGTAATGAAGTGGCCAAATGCACTTGGGACAATTGACAATATGGACAATATTTGCACTCCTTTACTTGCATCAAATGGAAAAATGTAAGAATACTGGAAAAACTATATATAAAAATTAATCAAATTTTGTTTGTCTGTCATATTCAACAAAATATGTTTAAAAGAAATCAAATATACATTAATATATATGTATGTATGTATTTATATATATATATTTAATCCATACCTAGGTAAGAAATTTTATGTCATTCCAAGGTCATATGAACAGTAACACTGCAGACTAGACTGAAATTTGAACTTGCCAATTCAATTTAGCAAAACTGATAACTATCACATTACCAATGCATGTTTTGAAAAGACATTACCATTCCAATCTCTAGATCTTGTTATTTTATTGAGGTGGAGTGAATGCTATTGCCTGTGTATCTTGTATTACTGGTTGGTACATTACTGGTCATTCTATGTTAAAAAAAGGCCCCTCTCTTTCTTTACAAATAATACACCTGGAGAAAGTTGTAGAATGAATTAATAAAATTGTTCTATTAAGAACAATGTATATTTATATATATATATATATATATATATATATATGTACATACATACACATGCATGTACTATAGATCAAATGTTTGATGCCCCACCTTCTGGATTTAATAATTTGTAATATTCATACCTTTTTTGGTTTAATTAATTCCTATTAAGTTAGGATGCTGAAACTACTTAACACAGTGTATTCAATTTTTTTAGAGACAGGATGACATGAAATTTCAAATCTGCTAGCCCTAAGTTTAACATTACCAAACAAGGCAGAGAGGGCAAAAAGAGCAAAAATTTAGAGAAACTTTATACAGTAGTGGGTTAATTTCATTATTATTATTATTACAGAATATATGATGAAAAAATTCAGTGCGAGAAAGTGCCTCTGTCCCATAGGGAGCTAGTAAATTAGTTTTGAATAAGTAATTCCAACTTCCAGTTTTTGGGCAATTTTTCAAAATCAAGAAGGTGGCCCAAACTTTTGCCCTATATATTAGGTTGGTGTAAAAATAATGACGTAATAATGTCGTTTTTTGACATTAAAAAATACGTCAGAAAACGACATTATTACGTCATTATTTTTCCACCAACCTAATATATATATATATATATATATATATATATATATATATATATATATATATACCTGAGTTGCTACCCAAAATCACAAGAGTGTGAAATTTTAGTAGTAACTTGTGCTGCCCCTCATTGAGTGTTGACATTATGAAGTGTTTTTGGGCTCTGTCGAGATAGTCTAGGCATTAATCACTTTAATTTACTGCATATATAGGTGTTTGCCTTTTGGTCATTTTTTTTCTTTCTTTGTTCAGGATTTTTTCTTGTCTAAGGTATTGGAATTTCTGGCAAGTTATCTATTGGTCACACCAACATTATTGTTGTGTTTTTTAAATAGTATTTCCACTAATCTTTATAAATCTAAAGCTAATTCACAAGCAATTTTTTGAAGTGTGGTCTCAAAGTATATGATTTTATTTAAATACATAAGTAATACAGAAGACCACTCATTAAATTTGTAGCAACATTCATTGTTACAAATACTAATAGCTTGTTTAACTAAAAGGTAAAATTAGGATAATAAAAAGATAGTGTTATTATTTTTGTTTGAAATAAGTATTTCCAAAAACCTGTTAGTAAGTAACAATCAAAAATTGAAAGAAAGAGAATTGAGGCTGATTCATTTGCTTTTATGTTTCTTAATAATATAGCATGGGTATGAACACATTTTTTTTTAAATAAAAATACAAATATCAGCATAACCTTTCAATCAGAGAGATATTAGTTTGGTGCAAACATAATGACGTAATAATGTCGTTTTTTGACGTTAAAAAATACGTCAAAAAACGACATTATTACGTCATTATTTTTGCACCAACCTAATATATAAAACCATCTTATTAAAGTTTTTAATTTGTTTCAAACTAGATTCCCATACAAATCAAAATACTATTATGCACGATTAAAATTAAAAATACATGTAAATATATCAGTGTATTTTATATATGAATATGATATATATAGGTAGCAAGAATTCATTTAAATAAGTTTGATTAAAAAGAAATAGTGCAGTCTGAATATTTAATTTTTTAAATTGGAAAAATACAATAAAAAATTAAACAGCCAGATCATGTCAGTTTTTCAAATTAAATTGTTTGTATATATATATATATATATATATATATATATATATATATATATATATATATATATATATAAGAGAGAGAGAGAGAGATAAAGAATAAATATATATACAAAAGAGAGAAAGATAATACATAAAGATTATGTATAGAAATAGAAAAGTTTGTACATATTTGTAAAGAACATATACAGATATCTATGTATATAATTTTCCATTACCTGCTTATAATATATTTATGTTTTTGATATTTTTGAATGAAAAAATTTCATTTTAAACTGTATCTTCTGAGATTACTTTTAAGAGAGTCTTTTGAATTTATTCTTTGTGTTGAATCATAGTTTGGTTAGATAAAGCCAAAAAAATTGAAAATAAAATGTGTCTAGATTGTTTTTCATTCAGCAGGGGAAAAAATCACAATTAAAATAGAAAGTGGCAGATGGAAAGAGAATGTAAAAAAAAATATAATAAAAAGAACAGGAACAAATATGTAAAGAAAATAGACCAATTTTTAGAAAATCAGATGCAAATTAGAGAAACGTGTTCAAAACTGATAAGGATTCATTTATTCATACATGTGAAGAGATCATGACAATTTCTCAGCCTCATCAAAAAGGCATTCTAAAACAGATTTTGATTTTGGGTCACATATTTGAAAGTGGGTTAGGCCAGAGCTTTTTAGCACTATCTTGAGTGTCTGTATAAAACATATAGTGTGTATTTGGGTAACAGTTTTTTTATTTATACTTTTGGTTAGACACGCATACACAACTGCACATACATATATATATATATACATATATATATATATATATATATATATATATATATATATATATATATATATATATTATAGGAGATTAAAAGAAAAACATGTTAAAAATCGCTACACAATAGCAATCGTGTTTCAACACTACAAACGTGTCTCCTTGGGTAATGGTAAAGAGTAATTTACCATAGCCTGAGGAGACACATTTGTAGTGTTGAAACATGGTTGCTATTGTGTAGTGATTTTTAACATGTTTTTCTTTTAATCTCCTATAATAAATAATATTTAGCTCTACTCTGTATTGAGCATTCTTTAAAATTAAATGTTACAGTCAGTGAAATTATACTTCATTTATTCTCATCTTGCCTGGATATATATATATATATATATATATATATATATATATATATATATATATATATATATATATATGTATGTGTGTGTGTGTGTGTGTGTGTACTGTACAATTTAGAAGCCCCTGAAAATCATATCACTGATTGACTCAAAACTATTGAGTGAAAATGAGTAGACAAAATTGTTCAGAAGTTACTAATAGTTATTCTAGCACAAAACCAAAAGTTATCACAATAAATGATTTGAGTATACTTGCTTAATTCAACTACTGATCAGGCCAGATTATGGGCTCTCTCTCCCAGAAACTGTAACTAAGGTTTGCTCAGCATAGTTTGTAGGTAATGAATTGTATTTCAGCCTTCAACTCCTTATCCCACAGATGAAACATTGCTAGCCTGTTGATACTCTGTCATTACTTTCATGCCAAATGTTTAAACGAGCTATATTCCTTAATTCCACAAGTCTGGTTTTTAAAACCTTGGACCCACCATGAATGTAAACTGAGTTGATTTTTCCCCATTCATTCATATTCCATTGGGAAGCACTATGTTCCACTCAGAACAGTTGCAATGTTGAATGGACTTCCAAAGGATCCTTCCCTGATCACTACAATCTTAACCTCTTCATGTCTATGGCCAACCAACCATTATGTATCCTATATGTCCTTATAACATTTCCATTTAGTAATCATATACCTTGAGTGACATTTAGTTCTTGTATTGGGTGAAAAATATTATATATATATATATATATATATATATATATATATATATATATATATATATAATGTCTCCAAACAAGTTTGATTAAAAGATGTTTATGCTTAATTTTTTATTGTATTGTTCCAGTTTTCAGATAAGGTGTTGAGTATTGCGCTCGAAGTTGTGGATAATTAATTGGCTAACAAGGATAAGATTATTGATACTGTGCCTCACATAAACTGTAGAAAACTGATGCCATGTTGTGTAGTCAGATGTGCCACATCTTCAGTTCCACCAGTTCAGACCCTTGTAGCTAGAACCCATCATACTGAACCCATAGAGTTTAGAATTTACTCACATTACCTCCATATTTCAATAGTAAGGCAAAAGCTCCACTTGGACAGTGCTTTCTCACCCGCTTTCAAAAACTGCAACTTTGTGGAACAGACTCCCACATGGATGCTTCCTTGAACACTATAAACTTAACCTCTTGAATCTAGGGTCAATTGTTACCAATGCTCATAATCTTCACTTCCTTGTAACTACTTTTACATTCATATCTCATACCTCATTCAGTAATACTCTACTCTGACTGGTTTTTGAACCTTCCATTTCTTGATGCCATTTTGAATTCTATGCTCTACAAACCTACATTAATTTTATCACAACTTTTTGTAAAAAAAATGGCTGCATCAACATCCAACAAAGCCTTTATCCAGGAGTTTTCTTTGATGGTGAAAGTGGTTTGATGCTAGTGATGGAGAGGAAAGCTATGATGACCACTAGGTGCCAAATGGCTACTATCATTCATGGCTGCTTAATTTTATGGAAGCTACTGATCCCATGGATGTACCTGATAGCTTTTCTGAAGGTGAATTATTTTGTCTATATATAAATGACAAAATAATAACTTTATTTGTCAATTAAACAAATAAACATGCTAGTCAAGGGAAAGAAAGTATTAACAAATGCTGGTGTCTACTTGTATATAAACACGTGGAAGGACATCACATTTGACAAAATGAAAGCCTTCTTACCTATTTTGCTTCTTATTGCATCCCAGTACTCCACAAAGGGGTAATAAAATTTAAAGTATGTTAAATTATTAATGTATTTGTTAGTGTATTTTTTTTTAATTTTGTGTTTCAATTTTTTTTTTCAATGTCAAAACATTCATGCAAAACAATGCATTGCATCAAAATATTACTAATCCATTCTTTTATTCGTATACAAAAATAAAATCTATACACACAATATAAAGAAAGTTATAACAATTTTAAAACAGTAGGTGCTCATGTTTTTTGCACCCTCAAAAAACTGCAGTGACAGGGAGAACAATTCTAGAAGGAATTTGGTGGGGTAAAGGTTTTAATATTGGATTGCAGTTCAAAAAACCACTAGTGAAACTTGAGTCTGTCTTTACAGAAAATTTGCACACCTCCATGCTTACCATGTTTCCTTGTTGCAGTAATTTATTTCAACAAGATAAATTCTACATCTTGTGTGGATGATGAAAAACTAATTCCAGGAACATATGTCTGACCACACATTAGCCATATTTAAACCCTCATTAAACATGTATTGAACTCAGATAAAAGTAAATTATGGATTGTCCTGGGAGCTGTGTTGATAAATATACTGACACAATGACTCTCACAACTTGTAAACTCCATGCTGCTTGGTGAGGGGAGAAACTATGCTGTTCTTGATTGGCTCTCATTATTGTTTTGGGGCATCACTTTATGTTAGCATATTTTTCTTATAAATATATATAATATATGAGCATGTAGCTGTGTGGTTAGAATTGTGACTATGAGACCCAGTTCCAGTTTCACCATGATCAATTTTTCAGGGGGAGATGTTTCTAGCATGTGGAATGGTAGGGAAGTACCTGAAGATTGTACCACAACTTTATCCAAGCCTTGTAAGTAAAATTGAATAAACAAAACTGTTTAGAAGCTATCAATGGATGTTCTAGCATGAAGTCACAAGTCATTGTGACAGAGGTTTGAGTGCAATGGACTTGTTTAAACACTTATGCCAGAATATATGCTCTCTCCAAGAAACTGTAATTGATTTAGTATAGTTTCAGTGTAAAACACAGATGGGTGTTGTAGAAACACAAATGGGCCTGAGTGAGTGTCTCTAACAGGGATTATCTAGCCACCCTAACAGATGAGTATACTCATAAATAGGCAAGCAATTATTATCATATCTAAGTAAATATACTCTGTAGACGAAACATTTTGAGCTATTATCTGAATCTCAAAGAATTGCCTAAAAATTGAAGGTTTCATATCTTTTTCAAAACTAATTTACTAACTTACTTTAGGCCAGAAAGTCTTTCTCTTCATGATGGCTTTTATCATATATTTAATAATAATAAAAAATGAACCTATTACTGCATAAAGATTCCTTAAAATTGTAGCTCTTTTTGCCTAATCTACCATTGCTGGCTAATGGTAATCTTTGAGCTAGTGGATTTGAAATCTTATGTAATCCCATCTCTAAAAAATTGAATACCATTCAATAATGGGTTAAATAGTTTCAGCACCCTGGCTTGGTCAGAGTTAATTAAACCAAAAAAGGTATAAAAATGACTAATTAAACTAATTATTGTGTTTATGGAAATGTCATGAAGTGCATGAAGGTATATATTGGAATATGTATATGTAAGCAATAAGGGTCCTTATACTTAACAGCAGAAAAAGAAAGTTGAAATTTCTATGGCACATAATGAGAAAAGAGGTCTTGGAAAATTTCACACTCACAGAATATATTGGAGGGAAAGAGGAAAACAGTATATAACCTACCTAAACAAAAGCTAGCAAAAGAATTTACTAAGACCTACAGAAGACAGGAAATTGTGGAGAGCCGTGATCGCCAACATCCTGGCGGGTCATGGCACACAGAAGAATTAAACAGCATATGAATACATACATATTTAAGCTTTCATTCATCTGCATGCATAAACACAATGAAG
Source organism: Acanthosepion lycidas (assembly GCA_963932145.1). Lineage (NCBI taxonomy): Eukaryota > Metazoa > Mollusca > Cephalopoda > Sepiida > Sepiidae > Acanthosepion > Acanthosepion lycidas. Next base: position 52,708,737 of record OZ010586.1, read on the forward strand.
GAGTTGAAAAGAGATCTAATTTAAATTATGAGTAGACCTAAGTGGTCAAAAGTAGAAATAGTGAGAAAAAGAGATGAGAAGAAAAAGAAGACAAAGAAAGCAAAAGAAATATGCAAAACAAACTAAAAGTACAAAAAGAGGAAGCCTTCCTCTGTGAAAAGCAACCAGACAAATACATTTAAATTGCTTCTAAGAATTGATAAGACATGCATGATTTCATTATGATATCAAAATGAGAAGATGGAGAAAATATTGAAAATAAAAATGAAAGACTCAGATGATAGTTTCAAAATAAAGAGAGTCAGAAGTGGCCAAATAATGACAATAGCTCATAACTGGGCTATAAGGGGGAAAAGTTTTAACGATAATTAAAATAGTACTTGAATGATTAAATAGCTGCAAACATCAATGTTGCTGTAAGAATCTGGAAGAATAAATCAACGAGAAAAATAGAAATAGAATCATGGGAAAGACAAGTGAGAAGGATAATTTTTAGAGAAATGCAGAGAAAAGTGGGAAGTTTATAGACAAAAAAGGAAGAAAAAAGAGGATGAGAAAGGAAGGAAGAAGTCTATAGAAAATAGAGGATGAGAAAGGAAGGAAGAAGTCTATAGAAAATAGAGGATGAGAAAGGAAGGAAGAAGTCTATAGAAAATAGAGGATGAGAAAGGAAGGAAGAAGTCTATAGAAAATAGAGGATGAGAAAGGAAGGAAGAAGTCTATAGCAAAGAGAGGATGAGAAAGAAAGGAAGAAGTCTATAGAAAATAGAGGATGAGAAAGGAAGGAAGAAGTCTATAGAAAATAAAGGATGAGAAAGGAAGGAAGAAGTCTATAGAAAATAGAGGATGAGAAAGGAAGGAAGAAGTCTATAGCAAAGAGAGGATGAGAAAGAAAGGAAGAAGTCTATTGCAAAGAGAGGATGAGAAAGGAAGGAAGAAGTCTATAGCAAAGAGAGGATGAGAAAGAAAGGAAGAAGTCTATAGCAAAGAGAGGATGAGAAAGGAAGGAAGAAGTCTATAGAAAATAGAGGATGAGAAAGGAAAGAAGAAGTCTATAGAAAATAGAGGATGAGAAAGGAAGGAAGAAGTCTATAGAAAATAAAGGATGAGAAAGGAAGGAAGAAGTCTATAGCAAAGAGAGGATGAGAAAGGATGGAAGAAGTCTAGGGATAGGAAAGGAAGGAAGAAGTCTATAGAAAATAAAGGATGAGAAAGGAAGGAAGAAGTCTATAGCAAAGAGAGGATGAGAAAGGAAGGAAGAAGTCTATAGCAAAGAGAGGATGAGAAAGAAAGGAAGAAGTCTATAGCAAAGAGAGGATGAGAAAGGAAGGAAGAAGTCTATAGAAAATAGAGGATGAGAAAGGAAAGAAGAAGTCTATAGAAAATAGAGGATGAGAAAGGAAGGAAGAAGTCTATAGCAAAGAGAGGAGGAGAAAGAAAGGAAGAAGTCTATTGCAAAGAGAGGATGAGAAAGGAAGGAAGAAGTCTATAGAAAATAGAGGATGAGAAAGGAAAGAAGAAGTCTATAGAAAATAGAGGAGGAGAAAGAAAGGAAGAAGTCTATAGCAAAGAGAGGATGAGAAAGAAAGGAAGAAGTCTATAGCAAAGAGAGGATGAGAAAGGAAGGAAGAAGTCTATAGAAAATAAAGGATGAGAAAGGAAAGAAGAAGTCTATAGAAAATAGAGGATGAGAAAGGAAGGAAGAAGTCTATAGAAAATAGAGGATGAGAAAGGAAGGAAGAAGTCTATAGAAAATAGAGGATGAGAAAGGAAGGAAGAAGTCTATAGAAAATAAAGGATGAGAAAGGAAAGAAGAAGTCTATAGAAAATAGAGGATGAGAAAGGAAAGAAGAAGTCTATAGCAAAGAAAGGATGAGAAAGAAAGGAAGAAGTCTATAGCAAAGAGAGGATGAGAAAGGAAGGAAGAAGTCTATAGCAAAGAGAGGATGAGAAAGGAAGGAAGAAGTCTATAGAAAATAGAGGATGAGAAAGGAAAGAAGAAGTCTATAGAAAATAGAGGATGAGAAAGGAAGGAAGAAGTCTATAGAAAATAAAGGATGAGAAAGGAAGGAAGAAGTCTATAGCAAAGAGAGGATGAGAAAGGATGGAAGAAGTCTAGGGATAGGAAAGGAAGAAGGAAGTCAATAGAAAAGTAGAGAAAAGAAAGTTTCCAAAAAAGAATGGCAGAATGGAGGAATTCTGATAAAATGTTAATGGTAATATCAGTAGTTTCTCTACAAAGAAATATTTTGCATTTTGATTGAGTAAACCACTACTGCTTTCACTTGAAATTTATCAAATACTTTTCTTCCAACAATTTTTCAGAAAAACAGGTTTTTTAAGTGCAGTAGCTGTAACCACTCTTTCCAGTATTGATGGGTAGTTTCCTGTCTAACCTTTTATTTGAAGTAATGTGGAATGCTAGAAAAGTAGAGAAAAGAAAGATTCTGAAAAAGAATGGGAGAACGGAGAAAGTCTTTCGAAAAGTAAAGAACAAAAGGCTAGGAAAAAGAAGAGAGGAAGCAAGGAAAAGCAAATCAAAAGAAATATGAATAGGGAAAAAGAAAATAAAACAATATAAAAATAAAAGTAAGAACTAATGAAAAAAGAAAGTAAAATGTGTAAATGGAAAAAGTAGATTAAAGTGACACAGACAGAAAAAAAGATGAGTAATTATTAAAACTCATTCTCAAGAAAAGAAATGTGTCAAATAAAAAAGTAAATCAGCAAAAAAAAAATTTAAGAAAGCCATAATGACAAAAGAAAAGTCTGAAGAAAAGAGGAAAATGATTGAAAGAAAAACAAAATGGATTAAATATTTGAAAAGGTAATATAAAAAAGAAAATAGAAAACACTGTGTTAAGAGAAATGGTAATGGTAATACTAGGAAAAGTATAAGGAAACATATAAGGAAACATTTGCTATTCATTGACTGAGCAGCCAGTACTGCTTTCAGCAGAAATTTATAAAATCTTTCTCTTACAACAATTTTTCAAGAAAAAAGGTTTCTCAAGTCCAGTAGCTTTTATCACTCTTTCCATTACTGATAGAGGTTTTCTTCCTAATCTTTTATTTGAAGTAATGTGGAATGTCAACATCTTGATTATCTTGTTATTTTCTCTTCAAGTAACATGTCCTATCCATTTTAGTTGTTGCTGTTGTTGGTAGACCTCAACTGACATGGTTTCTGTTATTTGGCACAGTTCTTTGTGATTTGTAGTGAAAGTCTACATTGTTCAAAGAAGAATGACCTTTGCCAAGACCCTTAGGTTTCACACATTCAAAGCCTTTTTTAGCCATTGATAGAGAGTAAAGGGAAATAAAAGAAAAAAGTTCATGTATAGGGGAGAGTGAAGTCAAAGGAAAAGGGAAGGAAAGAAAGGTTTCATGTATAGAAAAGAGGGAGATAAAAAGTTAAATATATATATATTTAAGGAAAGAGAAGAGTGCATCAAACATCTTTAAGGAAGATAGATTTGGGCGGTGAATAATTAGTAGTTTTTTTTTTTATCAGAGATGGATAACAGCAGAAATGACTTGAGAAACATTAATCTATCTGTTCATGTTTCATTGTATCATACAGGTAACACAACAAAATGAACAAGACTGATATCAGGGAAATAACGTTTCATGCCTTTACACAGTTTATGCCTTTACACAGATATATCAATATATTATAATTGGCGTTTACAGTCAAATATAAAAATATTTTACTTATTTCTTTCTCTCATATCCAGATTTTGAAAGTAAATTCCTCTTGAGTGTTCAGAAAGAAGTACAGAGAAATTAGAATGGATGTGGTAGCATATGGTAGCTAAAAAGAAAAATGTAGTGATTCGGCTACAAAAAAAGAAAATTGATACATGTAAAGTATAAGCAAAGACAGAAACATGAGAAGAATTATTTACCTTCTCTTTTGTTATTCCTGAGTACTTTCACCTTTCTTATCTTGGCAAGTTCCTGGCCATCAGAAGCTAAAAGTAAGAAAAATAAATTGGTCAGTTTCAAAAATAAAAGTATCATTGTATCAAGGGAGGCAGAATCAGCAGTCCAATTCTTATAGACCAAAACCACTAACATGGACCTCTTAGTCTCAGTCGTAAAATGGTTCTGGCCAGAAGTATTATTTGCTATTCTTTGTGCTTACTTTTCATTGAAAAATAAAAGCAAAAAGCAAATCTATAGTCTATTGTTAGCCATTTTTTGCTTCTTGCACCTTTTCAAATAAGGAACAAAACACAAAGAAAATAATATATATATTTGACAATATAGTAAGAAAAAAGAAATCAAATTTAACTATTGATTAACAAATTTATAATCTTGATTGTAAAAAAATACCAATAAACTTTGATATAATATCTGAATTTCTTAAATGAAGAATGGTTGATTATTATCCATTTTTGACTAGTAATTATTTCATCTTAATTTCAATTGCTTTTATCATAATTCCTACATTTTTATTACACAATTATTAGTAAGTAGTAAAGATCAGAAATATCATTAAATTGAAAGAAAAATACTCAAAATTTTAATGATAATTGACAAAGCTTAATGTAATAAATTTTAATATCACATTTAAAATTATGAGTGCATGTAAACACATTTAAGATAATATTACTGTTAGGGTAACTAAAAAACCTGAAATTAAGATAAATGAAATACAAGTCAAAATTGAATAATTTGCCAGTGCTTCATCTAATAATAAAAAATTAAGACAATCTGTACTTCTTTTTTTCATATGCCTTGTACTTTCAGGTGATCATGGCTTATGTAGGTGATCATGTCTCTCCACAACTTATTTCTTTTGTTGTTTTAATTTACACTTGCTCCTTTACTACCCCTCTTTGTCCTTGTTCTGCCTTCTATTCTCAAATTTGACAAGTTGGTCATTCACCATTTTCCTTTGTTTTCTCCTTGTCTCAAGATATTTGGTGAGTGTTAAATTTCTCCAAGCCTTCCTTTCTCCTTATCTGTCCTAGAAATTATAATTCATTTTAACTGTTAGCATCAGTGTCCTTGTAGTTCCTATTTGCCTTAAATCTACCTTGTTGCTCACATGATCTTCCCATGGTATTCTCGAAAGTAGAGTATTATTTTTTTTAAACCATTTCACCCTAAGCAAAGTGATAATGCCACTAAAGTGCAAGAGATTACTGGGAATGAAAATGAATGAAAAAACTTCAGTGAAGAGAAAAGACAATAAAAGAACAGAATTCATGAAAACAGAACAATGTAACTGTTACGATGTTGATTTGGGGTTAGTAGAGACAAACGCCAAATAACACGTAACAATAAAAAGGGTTTAATAGGTTGGTAAAAAGGTACAGAAATCGCCTGAGTAGTCAATAACTAGCTCAGCTAAGAACTTCTCTGTCTCTCGGTCTCTCTCATGTCAACTGACATGCCACTATTTAAAGTCTTTGTTCACAGATGCAGATAAGTTCATCTTCAAGAGGGGTGGTAGGTTTCCGACACAACAGTAACTGACATTGCATTTAGATTTTTTAAGACTGTAGGTGGCAGAGAAACCAGAAACCAGAAGAGATTTCCACATGCAAGAAGTGCAAGTAAAGAAACTATTAGAATAGAACTTACCATTACATCTAGCTAATCCAATAGTAAATGTTGCCAATCTAGTAGAAGACTGAAATTCATGCTATTGTGGTAACAAGGAGAGTTCATTAGAATAACTGAATGAAAGTATTTATAGAAAAGATTGAGGGAAGCCACACCATGGGGTGGCAAAGTGACTTAAGTCAAGATGCCAGGTCAGGACCAGTAACATTACAGGCTGTTATTTAGATTTTGTCAAGAATCTCAGGATATATAGCAGAATAACCAGACCAGATGTGGCAACAGTATTCAATGCACAGATGGATAGTAGATTTATACACATGCAAGATGGATTCTGGAAAGAAAAAATTTCTGGCATGATAGAGTGAACCAACTTTCCTAGAAAATGAATCAATATAATCACTTCACTTCATGTTAGTGAAAATGTGAGACCAACAAATTGCTCACCTGGAGGTTACAATCAGCCATGCTGATAGAAGACAAAAAAGGTTCACAATAGGGTGATTAAAGATAACAGTTTCATTTTGGAGGCATTAAAATTAACAAGCCATTCTGTGCACCAGTTAACCACTGACTGGAGGTCATTTTTGAGAGCAGCTTCCAGTTTTATTTTATCAGACCGATTGGATTTAATATTAAAATGTGAGCAAAGAGTTGTGTCACCAATATAAATACCTAATTGGGAACTGATGACATTAGGAATGTCATCGATATGAAATGATCTTTCAATGTTAGTTCAACACAAACTTCATTACACAATTTATTAAGATTGATTAAGTCATCCAAAGAAAGTTTAGGCCTTGAACTTGTGGAGAAGGCAAGCATGTCAAATCCTTCGAGATATCCAATTTCACAGCCTACGCCTCGCTATTCTTTTCTAAAGCCTTGTAATATAGCAACAACTCTAAGTAGAAGCTTATTATTTGACTAATTCAGCTTTAGTACTGAAAATATTTATTCTATTATAGTGGATGGTTACAAGCAAGAAAGGAGATGGGATGTGCTTATTTTATTACCACGAACCTGATAGAAAAAATTCAATAGTAACAGTAGTGGGCCTAGAGAAATGAGAACCATATTGTTTATCTAAAAGAGGACCATGTGCAGTGAGATGCATAAGCAATTTGAAGTTGATTAGAATCTTTAATACTTTGCCAAAATGAGGTAAAGGACTAAGTAGATCAATAATTTGAGTAATCAAGAGGTTTACCAGGGTTTCTTAAAACAGCAACAAGAGAGAAGGATTTCCAAAATGATGGAAAGCAGCTTCTTTTGGAGTGGTGCACATTGCTTTAGGACAATTGCAGGAATTCTGACAAAACTTCAAGGTTTATGGGGATCTAGTTAGGAGATGGTAGTAGAAACTATAAATGGAATTATGTGTATATCACTCAGTAGAGATTGTACTCTACAGGGAAAATCAGAGAAAGATATTGTTGAAGAGAATTTATGAGAAAAGCATACTGCTTTATAAGCAGCAGATAACAAAACTTGAAACTGATTGAAGAAAGGAGGGATTGAGAATTTACTCTTGTTCAGCACACTTTTACAGAGCTGAAGATTGTAGTTTTCACTTGGTATTTTCATGCTGACATGAAAGCTTTGAGCATGAACTACCTGTGGCTTTTTGTGCCATATATATAACTGAAACAAGTTTGAAGCCATTTTGAATGTCAAACATTTTTCTACTAAAAATTTAATTATAATTTCAATAAATAAATTAGATTTCCTATGAGGATGTACAGGATGTACAGTTTTGGTCCCTTGCCTCTGTTCACCATTCACCCAGTCAAAATATTGCAAACTTTATTTGAAATGAGCAAGTATTTTAAATAACAAGTTTTAATTAGATTTTCAACCAAGAAAATAATTACTGACTGCTACATGCAATCCCATTATTTTCTTGAACTCTAACAGGAGAAAAACTCTTTCTTTTATAACTCTGAATCACTGACAATGAAACTTTAAAATTATTGGTTTCTTTTTTTTTGTTTTGTTTGAATTGATTATTTTCTGTTGCTTATGAATGCAGTCTCTAAAAAGTTGGAACCAGAGATCTTCGTTTTTGGTGAACTGCTTTTTAATACCAATACACATAGACAGAATGAGACTAAGAGCTGTTACCACTTGCTCAGAGGTGAGCTGGAATTGTAAGAACCATGAAGTAGTTTAGTTCCCTGCCTAGCTAAAATTAACACCAAATAAAATAACAGAATACTATTTTTTAGCTAAACATTGATCTTCTCCCATTATCCGACAAGGCATGTTTGGAGTAGAAAATATCAATAAATGAAGTTTCTATTAACAATTAGAAAGCATGCACTCCTCATTACAAATGGAAGCACAAAAACAATTCTAACAAGACAAATAAAAATTGAGATTCCTTTTTTTTTTATTCCATTTGTTTGAAAAATTTTACACCTCTGGCACCTTAATTAGAAATAAGACTTATTGAAGCACCTTGAAGTCATGAAGTAGAAATTTGTTAACTATTAACTTGACAAAAACTGCAGTAAGATTTGTCTACATAAAATTAGTCAAACTTTCTGATAGATACACCTGTCTATATTTCTGAGATGAGATATTTTAACTATTTACACTATTTACATTGTTCAGACTGTTGTCCTCGTCTTTATTGCCATATTCATGTTTTGACCATTGTGTGCTATGGCCTTCCTCAGGTGATATACATTGAAATTTTGAACCAAACCTTTTATTTTATTCACCAGGGTAGACTGTTCTAGTTCCACATGCCATACCACTTCTGGATATCTCAGTTTCAATTATTTCCCTTTAGTAAATTAACTCTCCAAGTTTTTGCTCACCTCTGCCGAGGCTAATATTTCTGATAAATATATCATTAATACAAATTCAAAGAAATATACATGAGAAAAAAATGGATTCATATTTTTAAATAATTTTTGGATATAAAAGCAAAAAGATTTTCAATTCAAACAAACTATTGTGTTAACTTTCCTTCCTCTTCTCAGCCAGTCAGCAAAATCTGGCCATATAGAAACAGTCTTCTGGTATATAATGCTAAGATGTGCTACATGACTTGTTAATAGAGACAGCCTTTAGAACATGATATCCTAACAGGCTTTGTAATATCTATTAACTTTCTTTTTCAGGGTTGGAGAGAAGGCCTGTAACATCTTGCAAGCATGATCACTTTCTAGGAAATAAAAATTTCATTTACATTCTTCTGATTTATTTCCAGCTATCTTTATTTTCTCCATTATAAAAGTCTTTCTAATTATCTGCTTTCAATAGCCAGATATGACCAATGCTTCCCCATGTATATTTGGTAATCCAACAAAACCAAGAAAAGATAAAAACTGTGTTTTAATAGCTTTATGAATGAATGTTTAATTGTTAGAAAGGCAACTGGGAATATTTTTGGTTGTTTTGGTGTAATGTACAATCCGAAATTCATATCTGAGAAAACTAGATCATAACTATCTCTTCATACTAAATATCAATTTTAGAATGCTACAATCTCCCATCCATATCCTGTAACTATGAGGAAGTGAAAATAAATGATAATTCATGTTATTTTGCTTCAACATAATCTGACTGAAGTGAATATGAAAGTAGATTTCCTTTCCAACAGTCACTTCCATTGAAGAAAGACTGTGAATTATTGTCTTTGAGACAAAACAAAAATGAAACATTGGAAATCAGCAACCCTCTCTCTCTCTCCTATTCTTAAAAAAAAGGCTCTTGTTACATGCTTAATTTACAGTGGAATGAAAAATGTTGTGTCTCTGCTAAGAAAGGCTCCTAAAATTACATGTTATTCATAAATCTTTTTCAAATGAATAACATTTTCTATTCATAACAGAAATGATGGCCATTGTTGGAAAGTTTTCAATAGAAGGTGTATTATTTAATATAAATCTTTACTTACTTTAGAAAGATTTGTAAATAACATGCAATCTGACAGTTTTTGCTCAGATGTATTGCACATGCAAAATTTATATAAGCAACAGATTAGAGCATAGAGAAATCTGATTTACACAACGATATGAAGCAGTGCTTATTGATTTAAAGTATTGAATGTATTATTTTAATTCAAAATCACAAGTCACTTGACACAATTGGAATAAATTAATGATGAATAAGAAACAATAGATTTCAAATACTTTACATGAATAATTGGAAATTATTATTATTATTATTGTTGTTATTATTTCCTTTGATTGATGATGTATCCACTATCTCTTTCCAGGTCTCGACCAGAGAGCTAAGGTTAGAAATGGCATCATGACATTTTCCACAGCATTTTTTGAAAATAAATAAATAAACTTAAGATCACCCACATTTTATTTAGATAAATCTCTTTGTAATGTGTGAGATGTACTTCCTTTAAGGCATGGGCTGCTAGGGATGACTTCAATGAGTCTATCAAAACATTTTCCAATCAATCTGAGGGCTCCAACTACAACTGAAACTATTGATATCCTCATGTGTCACATTTTTGAGATGTTCACTTCAAGATCATTGTATTTTGATAGCTTTTTGAAGATCTTCAAAGATACATTACAGTCTGCAGAGACTGTTATGTCAGTAAGAAGGCATATTCTGTTTTGGTGATCTTTGATCACAATGTCAGGGCAATTAGCTTTGATTGTTCTGTCTGTGTGCATTGTAAAGTCCCATAAAAGTGTTACAGGTTCTATCTCTGTAATTGTGTCTGGATGGTGTTCATACCCATTCCTTGCAGTTTCCTTTCTGTAAACGTTGGCCCACTCTGTTTTTCCAGGTTTTATATTCAGTGGGTGCCAATACCATGGAACCTGATACAAGATGGTCAATTGCTTTTGGATATTTATTACAGACTCTGCATTTTGGATTAACACAATTTTACAACTATTATTATTATTATTATTATTATTTCTTTCACATATGTGTGTTGCTTTTTACAATGAATTTCACGTTATGTTTCTACAAGTGTTAAGTAAGAAGCGTAGTTTGGAAATAAAAAAGAAGTTTTTCTCATCTAACAAAGAACTGAAGATTATTACATTTAATACTACTAAAGTAATGATACAATAATAACATTAAGGCAGTATATTAAAGAGTATTAATGCACATCATAGCAATGTAATGAAGATGATTATATCTTTTTTTTTAAATTATTTCACCCCAAGTATGGAAGTAAAGACACTAAGATACAAGGGAGTACTGAGTATGAGAGAATATAAGAAAGAAAAAAGAACACATTATTAAGGAGAGAGAATAATAAAAGAAGAGGAATTAAGAAGACGGAAAATAACAATTCACAATGAATTGGAATTTTGAAAATCAAAGTTGACTGGAAAGCAAAAAACCAATTGATAAGTACAAGAGAAGAAACTGTTAATATAGAACATCTAATACTACTAGAGTAATAAAACAATAACATCATGGTAGTACAGTGAAGATGCAAAGAATATAGCTATACAGATAACTTGAATGATGTCTGTAAGTGTAGTCTTCATGGTGTCATAAGCATGAGTATGGTAGCATGAAAAAACAAACAAAATGATGAGTACCACCAGTAAGGCTAAACGAAAAAAAGACAAGAATTGTTAATATAAATTTATTTGTGTTGCCAATAAAGTGGATGTGAGTGGAATGTCTCTATGTGGGAAGGGAAAGCTATTTGCAGAATGAGGCATGGAGCTAATGTGTCCATCAGGTTGGTTGACACAGTTCAGTCATGGATGGTGATGCTGAGAGCTTGGTGTTGACATTCTCTTTGTAGGGTTGATCGACCGAGGTCACAGTAGTGATGGTGAGAGCTTGCCAGCCATCAACAGCTGGCCTATTTTCTGTGATTTTGTTTGTTGGGTCAGTTGACTGAGGTCATGAGTGGTGAGGCTGAGAGCTTGCTGGATGATGATAGTTGGTCCATTTGCAGTGATTCTGTCTCAGTCATTTATGAGTGTTTTTCTTAAAGCAATTGTGGTGGCTGGCGGACTTGTCTTTCTTTCTTTGGTGATAGTATTTGTGAATGGCTTATCTTATGTTGTGTTTTAAATTGTTTTGAGGGAATTTGTTTTGAGGATTGGGTGTGTTGCTCAGAGGTCCCTCCCCACTGGACAGATTATGGCATTTTTATTTTTGATTTTGCTTTCTTAGTGTTCACATCTGGCTGACATGCAGAGTGAATCAGAAAGATATCTAATTTGGAATATACGAATCGCTTAATTATGAAGGGATGTGAGTTCAAATTTACCAGAGACTTGTTATTTCTAATCTGTGGCGTTTGACTAACAGTCTCTGAATTGCAATAAAGAACAGCTATTAGAAGATTAAAAGATTATGAATCAAAAAATTAACAAGAAACATCATATTTCAATATTTTTATCCTGTATATATAACTATAAGGTATATTATGGTGGTTGTAGTAAAAACAGAACCAGTGAATAAACTTATACCAACTGACTACTCGTCTACTGATAGATATTATAGGGTGCTTTTTATACCTCTTAGATCTTAAGGGGATTTAACTGATGATTTATCAGTACAGTGGCCACTGGTATAGAAACTGGAATTGGTATGCTGACTTCAAATTCTAGTCAAGATTGTTGCATTTACTTTTGAACAACTACCCTTGGAAATGATATGAATCAATCACTTTTTCCTTTCAGGTATAGGTTAAATAACAGAGCAAACAGGGCTCTGTAGCATTGATCGGTAATCAGTCTAGGAGAAGGAAAACTCTGAATTCAAAAGTGGGTGTCACATTGTGGCAACTTCACCTTGTAAAACCTTACTTTCTATGAAAACCACAGCAGCAAGACTTAACATGTTCAGACTGTGGTAGTATGCCCCACAGGGAAGTTAAGGAAGTCTGAGCAAGAGAGAGAGAGAGAGAGAGAGAGAGAGAGAGACATAAATATGCAACCTTCGTAAACTTTTAATGCATACAGTGACTTAATACCTCTGTCAGATAACAGAGACACCAACTCTCATGGAAAGACAAATTCATATGAGCTGCAGACATTATCAAATCCTTAAAGGTTTAGCAAACTGTTATTTTTTTAATCCAAACAACATCAATCTAAAGAAAATAATGTGCCTATAGGAATATTTTTGCTTACTTAAGAAAAAAACAAACAAATATATCAGACAGAAAATAAATTGCTATCATCATTATAGAAACAAGTTTTAAGCAAGATAAAAGTCACATAAAATATAATAAAGAATAACACATGGTGAAAAATGCAGAAGATGCTGATTTGTTTTATTTCCATGGATTTTTTTATGTTTAAAAAAGATTGTTTCTTTCTAGATTAGTCTAACATTTTTAAAGAACCATCTTTTTCTTGATAAAACACATTTTTCTTGAAGACATAATGAACAGAAAAGTGATCATTAGTCAAGGAAACCCAGGCAAATAAATTGAATAAATAATGATCAAAATAAAGGTCTATGAAAAAAACAAAACAAAAAACTTAAAGCTGAACCAATGGCAAACATAATTAATTTTAGCTCACCTTAATAATCTTCAATTATATTTTCTGTTCGACACTTAGGTGCCTAACAGAAAGTGAGGGATGCTTCTTTTTATTTTAGAAAATTTTACAATCTCACCAAGCACTGTTTATTAATTTTGTACTTGTTGACTATTTAAATGATTTTCCAGCCACATCTTTCATTAAGACCCTACCTGTTTACTGTACATTTAGAAAAATTCCAACCCCCAATTTTTAAGGCCACCCTTGTGTTAAGCACCCAAGAAAAGAAGTTTATAAGGACTTAAAACTATTACAATTCATTATTCACTATGATCATGAAGAATCAGAATATCTTGATTATAAATATAAGGGTTTTTATTAGAGATTTACAAATTCTATCCCATTCTCATCTGAATGTGATATTTATTTAAGCCCTTTGTTATATTTTATCTAAATAATTTCCCAACAAGTATCTTGAGTTCAAGTTTTCATTTTCCAAACATTGGCCATCAGAATACAGACTGAAAAATAAATGGCTTCACTTCAATAAAATAGAATCAAATATTTTCCACTGAAGCTAAACTCAGTCATTTTGTTTTTTGCTATTCAGATAAATTTTGTATATTGAAATATAAGATTGGAAAAGAAAGATTTAAGCCTTAATTGATTGAAAGAAAATGACTTCTTGCAAAACGTTTTGTGAGTTTTGTCAAGTCTGCAGCAAATGGAAATTTGTTAAGATCTTGGATGTTTCATCAGACTAATATACTCATTACTTTTATACTATTTAAATTTGTTTACCAGATACATAATTGAAAGTTGGTATTACCAAGAAACTCTGACCTAAAAGGGTTATCACAAACTCAAACAAAACTATTATATTATAGGCAAAAGGTTGGAGATAAGGAATTAAAATATCAGATTCAGTCAAGTTTTCTTTATGCATGCACTAATTAATGAAACAAATATTTAAACTATGTAATTTAGATTTTATATTTGTACAGAACACTAAATAATTTGCTCTGATTAAATTTTATAGATATATCATAAATGATTCTAAATAGGCTATACAATTAACAATGGCAGGAACCAAAATTAATATTTCTGCCTTTTAAAAGTGATCATCAATGGATCCATAACTTTTTGTTCAATTACCTATAGAATATATATATAGATGTATTATATAAATATATAAAAATCAAGAATATAAAAAAATGAGAATTCTTTTTGTAGGGTAATCAATATAGGATAAAAACAAGAAAAGAAAATGTGATTATTATTTCATTCATATCATCCTCAGAACATTATATATTTACCAGCCTGTTTATATATATGTAAATGCCTGACCAAGCTTGACAATGAGATTATATATATATATATATATATATATATATATATATATATATATATTTTTATTTTTTTTTTTTTTCATTGTGATCCTTTCAAGTTCACAGATTAATTTTTTGGTAGATTTAGAAAAGTGAATAAGAAGAATATCAAAATTTTCTTTCCAATAGTTTTTATTTTCCCAAGTAATTTCAATCTCATCTGAGACCATGTTGTCTGGGAGTATGTATATATGTTTCTGTGAATTTAAAATATTTCAACTGATCATATTTTTTACTGCTTTTGAAGCATTCTAGATTTCAAAGTTTACATGTTGTTTTGTTTGTTTGTTTTTTCAGTATAAGGAAAGTAACTTTTTTTGTTTTTGTTCATACACATAAAATTAAATTTTTTTGTCCTTTTTTTTCTCATAAAAATTTAAAGATTTTGTTGCTATACTCATACTTGATTTCATTATTTTGGGATTTAACTCTCTTAATAAAGGGATTCAAGGATTTTTAGTTTTTGTTTGTTATTGTTTTTGTATAATATAGATATACTTTCAACTAATATCTGTCTAATCTGTGAGTGTGGGCGTGAGTGTTGCTTTAAGAGATAATATATTTAGCTATGTTCAGCCAAATGAAAGGGTCACAATGAAAACTAATCGACATGATATGTCTAAATTATTTAACCAAACCTGTTTGAATATATATATATATATATATAAATAATCATAATTATACATTTTACCAGTTTGTGACTGGAAGGGATAATTCCGAGGAGGATATAAATTCAGGAAGAGCTCAATGTTGGACTACAGAGCATTATAATGATAATAAGAAGACAGAGACTTTTATCCATTTTGTTTATAATTTTTATTTTGTAAACACTGAAATGTTCAGCTCATCAGAACAAAAACTTCTCCACAAAAAAAAAAAAACACAGAAGTTTTCGTTCTGATAAGCTGAACATCTCAGTGTTCATGAAATAAAATTTATAAATGAAATAGATAATTAAAGTTTCTATCTTCTTCTTATCATATATATATATATATATATATATATATATATATATATATAATTATATATATGTAATTTAGACATGTTCTGTCTACTCATTTTCAATAGGACCCAATTGAAAATAAGTAGACAGAATATGTCTAAATTATTCAATGAAACATGTCTCAGGGAAAACATACTGCCGAAATATATGCACATATATACACACACACATTTATACATACATACATACATATATATATATATATATATATATATATATATATTTGATGTGCACAGCCTTAAGGACTTGGAGATGGTAAACCAAGTGAGCACTATGTAAGATGGAAAAAAATGTGTCATCATACTCAACAGCAGAGTCAGAGTTATCCAGCAAATGCTGCCCAAAAGATGAGTCCTGAACTGATTGAATGGTTCTTAAAACACAGCTTTGACTACTTGAACACAAATAGGCAGGTACATGTGGTGTAATCCACATTTCCAAATTCTGATTGGTTTGTTCTATGTACACTGCTTTGCATTGGCATTTGAATTTATATGTGACTAAACTTTTCTGAAAATAAGATAAATGATCCTTACTAAAGGAAGGGAATGCAGATTTTGTTTGGAACACAGTATGCAACTTAGAAGCATTGTCGCATGAAGCAACACAAGCTGAAATTCTGTCAGGCAGCAAGTGATACTTCCTGCTCAGCCAAGGCAACTCTGAATAAATTGGGCACTATGTTCTAGAACCACTGGTTCCTTAAAGTATCTGACATTACCATCTATAATGTGTTTGATGATATTGGCAGCATGAAAGTAAAACAAATTAATATATATATATATATATATATATATATATATATATATATATATATATATATATATATATATATATATATGTATATATATATATATATAGTTACATCACATTTCACCTTATAATAACTATTCTTTGTTTTATAAATATTGGTAATAACATTATTTGATTTGTGAGTTTCAGGTTTTATTATGCAAAAAAAATATTTATTATGCAAACTAAGTATTTAGAAAATAGATGTTTTACTCATGAATAAATCCAAATGATTTCAGCCATGGAAAAATAATTGGTTAATACAATATTACATATGCTTGAATCAATTAATATTTTATAATTTAAATAAAATTTTAATATGTACTGCTAGACATTCAATAATTTTCTTCTGTCTTTCATTTACTAATTTTCTACTGTTACAACAATTTTTATTTCTGTCCACAGATCTTTCTTTTATAATTGTTTTCTATTCTTATAGAAATTTCTTTTAACATGGAAGTACAAATTTTCTATTAGATTAATATCAGGGGAGGCTAGAGGTTATTTCATTAATTTGGAAACCTCTTTTTGGAAAGATTTGCAAGAGTTAGTTTTATAGAATATAAAAGAGTACTATACAAAGAATTCTCCAAATTTATCTTGCCACTACTATTGCATACAATTCTTGTATATGCTGCGTCCCTTCAGAACATTGGCGATCTTGGCTCTCCAGAATTTCCTGTTCTTTGTAGCTTTTAGTAAATTTTGTCTTTTTGTTATTTCTCCTAAACCTTGTTCTGCCATCCGTTTACTCAAGATCACTAGGTAGGTTATGAATTGTTTTATTCTTTCTCTCTTGCTTTCAATCTATCCTGTGAGTATCAAATTTTCAAAGCCCTCTTTGGATCCCTATGTGCCCTACAAATTTCAACTCTCTCTTTCTGATGTTAAGTATGTGTCCTTTTTGTTTTCATTTTCTCTAAAGTTTTTTCATTGCTCACATGTTCAGTCCATGATATTCTCAGCATTTTTCTGTGGCTTCAAATCGCCTCTTCATCAGTGAGGACATTGCCCAGCATTCACTGCCATATAGAAGGACTGATATTACATAAGAGTTCAGAACTCTTTTCTTTGTCTCTAATGAAATTTTTCTATTTCTGAAATACCTTTCTTAGCTTTTGGAAGGCAATTTTTGATATCTAAATACACATTTGCATTTCAATTTTGCACTTTCCATTCTCTGTTAATAGACTTGCTAGATATTTAAATTGTCGTACTTGTTTCATTTTTGCCTCCAATACTCACCGAAAATATTTTATTTCCCCACTAAGTCATGCTGGTTGACTGTTTCCCTGAAGGATCCAATCCACCCATGAGATGATAACTATTTATATTTTATCAGTCTCTAGTTATTGATGATAACTTTAAAAAGTCAGAAACATTATTTTGGCTTCCTTGCCAACTAAAAATCACTAAAAATTAATTTTGAGAAATCAAGTTTTTAGGAATTTATCCTACAGTATCTGTCTATATTTATGAGATGAGGTATTATGTACACTATCATCCTCATCTTTGTTCCCATAATTATCACTTTTTGTCCATTGTACACTCCGGCTTTCTTCTGAACCCTTTATTTTGGTCATTGGGGTAGACTATTCTAGTTCTACATGCCATTTCTAATGGATGTCATTTATCAGTCATCTCCTGTTAATTCCCCTCTCCAAGTTTTCCACTGACTTAACCAGGTATTGAACTCACGCTCTTTGGGTCCTGTCACTGGATCTAACTAACGCCTTTATCCACTGTCTCTGGATCCACTAATGCCTTTATCCACTGTGCCATGTGTCCTCAAGGATACATGGCACAGTGGATAAATGCGCTAGTGGATAAAGCAAACAAATAATCACAAAGGGTGTGAAACCCAGGGTCACAAACTCACATCAATCCAACTAAATATGTTAGCTCTATCATTAATATTGAGTGCTTTCTAATAAGTACCACACATGTATAATATATAAATAATATATATAAAATTTCATATATATATATATATATATATATATATATATATATATATAATAATAATAATAATAATAATGAATTCGCCCGTCAGTTTCAATGTATGAGGATCTGACAGCTTAATTGATTCAGTTATGAAATTTTGTGCAATAATCTTAAGTAGCACTTAAGACCTGCTAGGGATTTACAAAGGAGGCCACATATGGAGCAAGAGTGAGGGTTGTGGGATGAGATCACTGTTAGATTGGCTGACCTTTTAGATCTTGCTCTCACTTCTTGAAAATGATTCAGACAAGTAGATTCCACTAAAACACAATGATCTCCATTCTACCTGCTCCACGGCTAAGCACTCAAGGGTGTTATGCGGTATACTGACAGCTGACAAGTGACTTTTCATCTTGTCTTTGTATCTTAGCCATATATATATATATATATATATATATATATATATATATACTTATTTCTAATAAACAACCTGTAAGTTACATAATAAAATCTCACATCACAAAATAACTTATTGCAAATATTTCTAATTAAAAAAGTTATTACCAGTTGAAATTCATGTAATATATTATTATATAAACATATCTTGAAATTTTAGCAATTTGGTTGGTTGATAACTGCTTTAATGTGAAACAGTAACTGCTTAATAAAATCTGACAATGTGAATTTGTGTGTGTGTATCTGCGTGTGTGTCACTATTTCCCCTTTCATCTGTCTCTTTTATGTGCACACACAAAAGATGACTTGATACATATGTGCATATTTGTATTAGAATGAGGATGCTACAAAGAAATTCTGTATAAGACTTACAGATAATAAAGTATTAGAATGTACCAAAATAGAGAAATCATTTGCATTTCATACAAAAGCACTTAAGATAGGAAATTCTGTTTTAAGCTATAAGCATAGCAAACTTTAGATGCAACAGACTCCCTTCAATTGCTAAGCTTTCTGAGTTGGTTAAGAGATATTTTGAATATTTGCCATTTCATACATAATAATATGCTTGGGAAAGGTATGAAACCTCTTCTCCCCATAGCTATGGGTAAATAAAGAATAGACCAGGTTCTGTAGCCTTGGATGGCAACTGTTCTACTGCAAAAAGAAATGGCAACCTATTGCAGGAAAAATCTGCCTCGTCAGTCATGTATCGAAAAATACATGATTGCCTAAGCATGTATCACACAAAGCATTTTAAAAGAAAAAAAGTCACTTCATGATCTTAAAGGGAAACTGAAATAATTGTTTCCAAATTTTGAGTAAGTACAAGATATAACTTTATATACTTACATAAAAAATGCTTTTCTTTTATTAAAGCTTTGTCAGAGATTGAAAGAAAAATATTTGTTCTTTATCTGATCATCCTGTCAGATTCTGGTCTATATTTTATCTGCATTTGATCTTTAACTCATAAAAAATATATAAAAAAGCTCATTGAATAAATTCTATGAAGTTATTAACAAACATATGATTACTATCAGGTTACCCATCAAAAATGAAAGGAATACTTATGTATAGATTAACACTTTGCCTACAGTCAAAATATCATTTCACTCTGCCTAGGATCAGAGTGCAGTATATGTGCACTCTGTTAAAAGTGTTACATTCACAAAATGTGGTAAATACATAAGATGATTTGGAAAACTTTAATTTGACATCTTTCAACAATGAACCGATATCATCAGAAAATGAAGTCACTAATACAATACATATATATTTAAATGAATTTGAATTCAAGTACATAAAAATAGAAAGGGGCATAAGACAAAGAGGTGTCTCTTCAAAGGATTTATTTAACCTATCCAGCAAGGTGATTCTAACAGAACTAGAAGTTCTACTAGGATTTATTATTAGTTGGTGCCATCCCTACAAAAAAGATACACCGATGACACTGCGTTGATAAGGAAAGAAAATTACAGATAATTCTAGACAAGTTAGTAAAGGAAAGCACTAACCATCAATTGTAAGAAAGCAGAATGTATAATCATTAGTAAGAAGAACAGCACACAACATGTGAGCTAGAAATTGGAGAAGTCAAAATCAAGTAAATATAGAAATTGGAAAGGGTTAAAATAGACAATGGAAAAAAATGTGTCACTGAAATCTAAAGGTACAATCGATCCTCCTATATAACAATAAATGCTGGACAATCTCCTCACATATGAAGAGCAGACTTGAGGCAATAGAGATGTGGTTCTACAGAAGGATGCTGAGAATACTATGGACAAAACATGTGAGCAAGAAAGAAGATTTAAGAAAAATGTGAATAATAAGAACATTTGTTTTTAGGATCCGAAAGACAGTTGAAATTTCTGGGACATAATAAGGAAAGAGGACTCGGTGAATTTGGCATTCACAGAACTTAGTGAATGCTAGAGGAGCAGAAGTGGAATGAAATTAAAAACTCATGTAGATGGATGGTAGAACAGGGCGTATGCGAATAGTTAAAAAAAATTGCTAAGAGCTACAATGGATAGGAAGTTGTGGAGAGACATGATCATTCATGTTCTGAAGGGACATAATAGCGAAAAGAAAATGTGTTCCTAAAAAAGTTTCTGAAGATGCCAATCCAGCAGTGAAATATGCTGAGTTAAAGTTTTCTGAATTGTCTTATATATTTACCATTCCAACATTATTCAAACAATATATATCAACAGCCTGTCTATTCAATTCTACATGACAACAAAATTGAGAAGAGAAAATCAGAGGAGGAAGATGGAAAGATGGTAGGATGTGACACAATCAAATATGTGTCTAAATCATGAGAACTACTGAAATTCTTTGATTATTAACCTATTGATAGCATATTGATAGTTTACTCCATTACAAGAATCAAATTTCATTATGTTTCACCCTCCTCCATCAAACTAAATAAATCCATGATACTGTTGATGAGTGGAGGTAAAATAATCTTAGATTAAAAGTTTTCAGATTATCAAAAGATATGAACAGATCAGTGAAATAAGATAGAAAAATATTAATTTAAACAATACAATTAAAAACATTAAGAAAGGAAAGTCAAGTCTTCATTGCCAGAGGCTAGTGTCAACCACATAATGCTTCTTCATTTACATTCCATACCCCTTCAGGATATGGACAATCATGGCTCTCCACATCTTCTTGGCTTTTGAGGCTCTAAATAACTTTTGGCTCTTTACCGTCCTTATTCTGCGCTCCATTCACCATAGCCATGCTGATGGCAAGCAGAGAGGTTCTATATAGTGATTAAGTTAAAGCAGTTTTCTTTTGGAGGCATTAAAATTTATAAAGTATTTCTTTCCCCAGTTAACCACTGATTGGAGGTCCATTTCAAGAGCAGTTGCCAGGTTTAGTTTGTCTGATCTATCAAACTTGATTCTACTAAATAGTCTCATCTGCATAAATACCTGTGAGAAAAATCATCTGTGTCTTAATCGTCTTTCTATTTTTGTGTATACACTGAACTCACTCCCTATCCATATGCAGAATTTTCTCATTAAAGATTTACTCAAATATCTTTTCCATATAAATCAAACTTTTCTAGGATGTTTTTTATTAGATTGATATGCCATCAATAAAGGAAAACCATGGGACACTGATCTGCATTTCTTTTACAAACCAATAATAACTCAAAGACAATGTGAAAAGCTTGCAAGCAAATAAGAACATAAAGTGAAAATAAGTCGTTGATTGATCTGCAGTTACTTATATTTTTTTAATTGGTTTCACTCCCATGCAAGGCAGTAAAGCCACTAAGACACAAGTGGTTACTGGGTGTGGAGAATGAGGAACGGAAACATTACTAATGAGCAGAAAGAGAAA
Source organism: Acanthosepion lycidas (assembly GCA_963932145.1). Lineage (NCBI taxonomy): Eukaryota > Metazoa > Mollusca > Cephalopoda > Sepiida > Sepiidae > Acanthosepion > Acanthosepion lycidas. The sequence continues at coordinate 52,730,705 of OZ010586.1, forward strand.
AGAGTAATCAGGAGGACAATAGATAGCAATTGACATTGCATTTTAATTTTTGCAGATCAAAGTTGGCTGGAAAGCATGGAGCTGGAAAGGAGTTCCACTAGTGAGAAATGCAAGAAAAGAAACTGTTAGCATAGAATTTATGTCTACATCAAGCCAGCACAACTGCCAGTCTAGCACTGTGCTTAAATTCAAAATATCTATGTACTATAGTGAAGAGCCCATCCAAACAATTACCATGAAAGGATTTAGAGAAAAGACAGAGAGAGGCAACCTTATGATGGTGGGAATTTCATGTCAGTTGAAAATGTTAGCCCAAGAAGGTACAAGAACTAACTTACATGCTGATAGAAGGTAGTAGGGTCCCTGAAATGATTAATGGGGAGAAATGTTTGGCAACAAGTTAAGCTTTTGAAATTGCTCCAATCTAACAAGAACAAATATTTAAAATAAAACAGAACTGTTGTCTCTTTATATGCATCTGCCATTATTGCACATATAACAACCCTATTCTGTCAATAGTAGTTATCTTAAATAGAGCAGTGATGGAGCAGATGTAAAGTCAGTGGGAAGAAAAAGCTCAAATCTTGCACATATACACTAGCTTCAAATGAATTAATCTCTAATATACAACTCTAATTATTTCTCCATTTTTCCAACTGCTAGAATCCATGACGTCCCTATATACATAAAGAATGTGTGCATGAATTAGTGATTATCAGTGCAGATAATGACATTGGTGAGCTGAGTTCAAATTCCAGCTGAGGTTGTTGAGCTCACAAGTACCCTTGGAAAGGTATGAGGCCATTTCTCCCATCTCTGGCTAAGTTCTGTTCAATTTCGCATAAATACTTGAGAAAGTTATGAATCTATCTCTTCTTCCCCTAGCTATGAATTAAATAGAAGAGTAAACTTGGCTTACTAGCATTGGTTGGCAACCAGTCTAGAAAGAAAACTCTGAATTCAAAACTGGTTAGGGATGTGGCTAACAACTCCACTTTGTCAAAACCTACTTGCTATGGAAACCACGGCATCAACCCCTAGCATAGCAATGTTGTGGTACTATATCCCACAGGGAAGTAACATAGTGAATGAAAGTGTTGTTATATTTGTATATTCATGATATTGAGAGAACAGTTAAATCTTAATCTAGGCTACAGATAATCTCTTTAGAAAGCCACCATCTAAGCCCCCATCTGGTATTCAATAATGAGAAGTTCAGAAAATTATTATTATTATAATGAGAAAATATAATTTCCCCAATTAAATTATATCTTTTATAAAATGTAATATGAAATAGATAATATAATGTTTGGTGCCTAAAAGACACATCTAGTCAAAAAAAAAAAGAAAAAAAAGAAAGAAAGAAAATTTGTTTACTACTTGGATGCATCTATATTTATTTCAGTAATTCCAAAGAGTGAGTGAATATTTAAATTTTTATTTAAGTGAACAATTTATGGGTATGTTAAATAGAAGGTGCAAAATAGAAAAACTGTTTTGTGTAAAATATTTTTAAATTCTGAAAAATTAAATTTACATTGATCTTAATCTTTTGCAGGTTATTTAACCTTTATCACTCTGTATATGACTTTATTTGCTATACAAAAAGTTTATCCTGCCACAGAAGGTGACTCTGATCCATGAAAAATAGGGTTTTTGAATTTCATAGTTGTGTTGTCATATCCTGGTACAGCAACAAAAAACAACTTTGAGTGAAATTAACAATAAGGTTATTGTAATTGAGAGGCCTTGAAAAAGAATGCAGTGGAAAGGAAAGTAATATTAATAATGCAGATTGCTAAAGATTAAAACAAGAAAATATTTTTAGATTGAAAGAATTTTGGGGAGATAATAATGATTTACTGATACAAGTCGTACTAATTAACCCATACCTTGAGGGAGAAGAGGTGGATTCATACATTTCCTAAGGGTATTTGCCCATAAGTGAATATAATGAATCCAACTTGAATTGGAGCACAGCTCCCTGATTGCCTATTCCAAGCTGTTATCCATTACACCACCTGCACATCCAAGCTTACAACACTTGATATTCACCAGGAATGCCAAAATTTCATTTTTGTATTACATTGTTATGAGAGATAAAAATGGTTTTACATATCAGCAGAAAATGAAAAAAGGCTGTGGTTATTACAAAATGAGAAACCAGTGCCAGTACCAAAACCAGAACTAATCTGCAGAAGTTATTTTTTTCCTGTCTGAAAATCAAGTTGCTGGCAATAAATGTCTGCAGGTAAATGTAGAACATAATGGAAGACACTTTTCATATTCCATTAAATACAAAACAATGACTTCTGTGCATGCTGTCTTAGTTTTGGTACTGTTTTCTTATTTTGTGATAACCACAGCCTATTTCATATTCTGTTGACATGTAAAACTCATTTTTCATCACCTGTAAGAATGTAACACAAAAATAAAAGTTTGGCATCCCTGCTTAAAAGACAGCTGCAAGATGGCTGAACATTGCATTCAGTTCTCTAGGAAAAGTTCATAAGGAACGTAAATTCCCTCTTTTTCAAGTTTTCCTAATTAAACTCTGAAATGCACTATGAATGACACACTGTCAGACAGAACGAATGATAAACTAATTCTAGATACAGTTTCCTATAATTCAACCTTGATTAGTTGACTCATAATTCATAGCAGTGAAATATATGATTACTTCTGAATGCTTTAATAGTGTAAATGTACAATCAGTATTATATGAGGTGGTTCTGGTAAGTTAGAATTACTTGGAAGGCTCTTTAACTCTTTGGCAGCAGTCCTCATGGATCAGTTCATAAATTACTTTCACAATTTCTAGAATTTTGCTGGTGATTGCACATTCATTAACTTGAACTGGCATCAACCTAACTTGAAATGTATGTGCCAGTCAAAAACTTGCATTCAACCAAAAGAATGTGTGCCAAAAGCCTGATGAAGCTTTTGAGAGTTTTACAGGCTGCATAAAATCCAAGGATAGAACACTCATATTAGAGAAAGAAAAAATTCTTGAATACTGGAACGAATATATTGCAGAACTCTTCCACAATGAAAGAGAACAACTAGCAATACACAGAATTACTGATGGGCCTGAAATTCTAAAAACCAAACTAGAAATGGCACTGGCCAAATTGAATGTAAACAAGGTGGCAGGACCAGACAGAATAGTAACAGAGATGCTGATAGTCTTAGATAATTTTGGCATAGACAAGATTACAGAAATAATAAATGAAATCTACAACAGTGGGATATACTAGAAGATCTTAGCAGATCTATTTTCATAGCACTGCCTAAGAAATCAGGTACAAATGAATGTGAACTCCACCAAACAATCAGCCTAATAAGCTCAAACTAATTATCCATATTTTGATGAATAGAGTGCACATCAGAATCAGGCACAAGAACAGTGCAGGTTTGCTAAAGACACTGGAACAAGGAACATGGCATTCATGCTCAGAATGTTATTAGAAAAAGCAATATAAATGCAGAAGAATATGTACTTGTGTTTTATAATAGACTACGCAAAGGCATCTGACAAACTATGCCACAAAGATCTGTTGGAGCTGCTCACCAACCTTGACATATTCAGGAAAGACATTATAATAATCAAAAACCTCTATTGGCAACAAATCACTTACATAAAGATAAAAAAATGAGTCCAGCAGATATACAAAAATAGAAAGGGGCATAAGGTAAGGATGTGTCTTCTCACTAGATCTATTCAATCTATACAGCAAGGCAATTCTGAGAGAAATGGAAATCCTATCAGGATTCATTATCGGTAGTCACAATCTTAACAACATAAGATACGCAGATGACATAGCGCTGATAGCAGATACAGAAAGAAAATTACAAGACCTCCAACAGAAGGTAGCAAAGAAGAGTGAGAAAAAGGAACTAAGCATAAACTACAAGAAGACAGAATGCATGATCATCAGTAAAAAGATGAGCCCGAAATGTAATTTACAGGTCAGGAACACTAAAATCAACCAGGTAAAGAAATTTAAATATTTGGGAAGTGTTCTGACAGAAGGACAGTAAGTGCGACATTGAAATCCAAAGACGTATTGAGATGGCCAAAGATGTATTCCAAAAGCTAGACAGAGTATTACAAAACAGGAAGGTTTTGTGGGTAACAAAGAAAAGAGTACTGAACTATTACATGATATCTGTCCTCCTTTATGGCAGCAAATGTTGGACAGTCTCTTCAAAGATGAAGAAAAAACTCTGTGTGGTTCTACAGAAGGATGCTAAGGATACCATGGACCAAACATGTGAGCAATGATGAGGTTTTGGAGAGGATGCAAACAAAAAGGAAACTTGTACTTAACATCAGAAAGAGGCACATGTAATGAGAAAGGAGGGCTTCAAAAATCTGAACAAGGGCAGATAGAAGTAAAGAAGGACAAGGGGAAGCAACATGTAACATAATTAACAGGTTTAAGCAAGTGGATGGCAGAAGATTAGCAGATTCCATGGTTATCAAGCAAAATTTGATGTAGGTACATTACTCAACTCTATCAGCCATTGTAGGATTGATTCAGATGTTTTTTATGGCTTATCAACTTTTTGAAGCCAGAAAATATTTTTTTGATTGTAAAAATTTGGTGGAGATAATGATTTACTGATACAATTCCTACTAATTAACCCATAGCTAGGGGAGAAATGGTGGATTCATACTTTTCCAAGTGAATATAACATATTCTGACTGGAATTGGAACTTTGCTCTTTGATTACCAATTCCAAGCCATTATCTATTACATCACCCATACATACAAGCTTACAACACCTGTTATTTCCAAGTGGTCATCCATCTAGGTACTGACCAGACTAGACATTGCTTAATTTTGGTTGTCTTGCAAGTACCAGTGTTTCATTATGGTATGTCTGTAAGCCTGTCAGCTATTTTAAGAATTACAAAGCTATTCAAACACACCATGTTACAATGTCTTGCATAATAATTGAACACAAGTAGAGAGTGCAAAGCCTGTTGGTAGACTGACTCAATTGTCTGGACCAGTTACTCTAAGCTTGGATGTGTTGGGGTGTGTCATGGATAATGGCTTGGAATTGTTAATTGGAGAGCTGAGTTCCAATTTCAGTTGGGTTCATTATATTCACTTCAGAAAGGTATGAATCCACCACTTCTCCCCCAGTTATGGGTTAAATAGTCAGACGTGAATCATTAAATTGTTATTATCTTCATTTCCTAGCTTTAAATAATCTGCAAAAATTGATAGAACATAGAAAATAAATCAATCAATTCAAATCAATTGTCTGGGTACCAATTAGCAGTATTGGAATGTGTGTTTCCTTTAAATGGTACAAACACAATTTGTACTCTTGGAAATTTTTGATATTATCTTGCACATAAGTTGTCATTTTTTTTCTTGTTTTTTTTTCTTCTGGTAATTCTTAGATTGTTCTTACATTCTAGAACTTTTAAATTATCAGTAATTATCAGATGTAAAGAATAGGTTTTTGACAAGACAAGATAAAAAATATTACTTAAAACCTAATAATATTGACAATGATTAAGATAATAAAACTTAGACAAATTAAGACTATTACATTTGCTGGTGTCAGGTGTAAATCAACAATATGACATAGAAATGAAATCAGATAGTAAAGACTATAACTATATGACTAAATTTGAATTTTATCTTTGTTGACTTTTGTAGTCTAAACAGTAAAACACTCCTCATCAAGTAGGCTCTCAAGGACAATGGATGTGAGTTCAAATCCTTTCATATACTAATTCTTTATTTGAAATCCTTGATGCTTTCTGTAAAGCAACCTGAGTATTGTAATAAAAATTTAAGATGAATGCAACACAAGTCAAAATTTAATAATGAAATCATAAGAAATTTGAATAAACTGTCATTTGTTATTAAATATGTTGTTAAATACATCAACCGTGTATTTACTACCCAGCACAAGTTTTGAACAGATAGCCTTCAGCTAATGTAAATTTGTGATTTAATAAGTTGACCTATTCTATCTGCAGTTAAAATGGGTACTGCCCATTAAGTTCTATATAAACATGATTTTTCCACTGAGGATATGTCAATTTATTTGCCTGGTGAAGTTATATCAGATCATATAAACATTGATAGCAGAAGTGCAGTTCAAGAGCAACCAAAATGACATCAGTAAATTATAAATTAATTCATTGTATATGATTGCCAAACAAATGACATGATCAATTCTCTCAATCAGAGCCAGGGTTTCACTGGCTAATGTAATTCTCACCAATATTCTTATTTTCTTTGTCTGCCAAGTGATGGGGTTAATTCTACCATCTGTCAAATTCAAAAATATAATAAAACTCCCTTGACTTGCTTGCAGATGGAACAGGTCAACTTATTAAGGTACAAGTTTACATTAGCTGAAGTCTATCAGTTCAATACTTGTGCTGGGTCATAAATAAACATTTAACAACTTAACAAAATACAAACTCAAAAGATGCAGATACTCCAGAAATGACAAGATCATTTTTAAAAAGCACCATATTTAAGGTTTCCTTCAAAATTTTCATAACATTTTTCAATAAACATTGAATAAACTACTGTAAAATGGAGAGAAATACTTTTACTCATCCAAAATAACCAAAGTACTTGGTAAACATTTGCTTAGTCAATCGAAGTAAATTTCACTGAATTCAGTACCAAGTAAAATGATAGAACTTTTATATGTTATGCGTTTATTAGTCAACAAATTACAAAGTTGAATATTGTTTATGCTTTCCCCATGTCTATCTTTAGGATAGATCTCACTGATTTGTGCTTCACGTTGACATCTTATTGATAATACAACAAAATTTAATTGTCTAGCAAAATATTGATTTATTTAATCGGTTGTTTTTAGAAGTTGTGGAATTTGAATGAAAATATCAGTAATAGTTATCTTTCATGGTAGAAACAATTTATATTTGTGTTTTTTCATTTCTCTGAAATGAAATGGTTCCAACCAAATTTTATCTACCATAGATATATAATAAAAATTTCCCAAATAAAAAACATTTTGGTTAGAAAAATATAGTACAAGGAATATTCAAAGTCTAGATGCACAGAAAATAAAATTTAAGCCTAATATATAAAGAGTAGTAATCCCAAATTACTATAAAACTAATATAATAAGGGCTTGTGTCTGAGTGGTTAGAACATTCACTTTCTAATCTTGAGACCCAGGTTCAAATCTCACCATGGTCAATTTGTCAGGAAGGTGATTTCTTGATATTATCAGCCTGGGAAGGTGATCCCAGCATACAGCACTTTTGCAAAGTACCTGAAAAACCATATCATGGGTTGATCCAAGCCTTGTGAGTGACATTAGGTAGACAGAATTATTTGAGAGCTGTCAATGGTTCTGCTAGTATGAAGTTACAAGTCATCTGGCCTTGTTCAAACTGTTGATGATGCCAGATAATGTGGTCTCACCCAGAAACTGTAACTAAGGTCTGCTCAGCGTAGTTGCAATATAAACCACAGGTGAACTCTGTGGGTGTTGAAAAAACACAAATATACCTGAGCAAGTGTCTGCAATAGGGATTGGATAACTGACCTAGCAGATAGACATACTCAGATATGAGTTGCCACCTATACTAATCACAAAAAACAGAAGCTATTTAAATTTCATATCATGAAAACTTTTTTGGCAAATGCTTCTTTAAAAGAATTGTAGTGATAATGTCATGAAACTTCTTGCTTTTGATTAAACCTAAAGTCCACTAAAACTATTTCTTGTTCTAGGCTAAAATTAAATACAAGTCACAAGTCAATTTACTTAACCAATCAAATTCTTTCCTTCTAAACATTTTTTGGGTTTCTTCCTTTCAATAAATAGCAAAAGTAGGTGAATCTGTTTGTCATTTACATTTGGGATTAGTACCTTGTTAGGTCTCTTCATGGCCAACAGAACAACTCAAGGCAAACTGTCCACCATGCAAATAAGTTGCTTGTTAATTCATTTTATTTGCTTTCTTCTTTTTCCCCTGCACCAACTTTTTACCAACCTATTAAATAATACATTATCTTTAACATATGAGTCAACTACTAGATTTAATCAACTAGAATACATCCTCACTGACATAGGTGCAAAGACAATTGTACCAATATCATTTATATTGTCTATTAAATCTGTTTATTTTTCTTAAGCTATTGCTTACTTACTCTGATTATTTATATTTTATATGTGATATTGTTTATTTGCAGTTTCTATAGAAGATTTCCATAATCTTTCAGTTGGTAATCTATTACCTGAAATCAGTGGTTCACAAACTTTTTTCTCAGGGTCGCATTTTCAGAATGAAAATTTGTTTGCACATCATTTATGTGATAAATATTATATTTAAAAATTTTAAGAAAGTGTGAGGGCTAAAGATTCAAAGTCAGAATATTATCATTGATAACTCTCTCCCCCAAGTTGCAGACCATATTTACTATATTTTTAATAGTAAATAATTATTTATAACTATTTATAGTGGAACTCATGCATGCAATTACAAGTAATCTATAAGAATATTTTAAATTTTGAAATCATATTTATTTTTGGCATAAGAATTTTTTAAATTGTTTCTAAATCTTTGATTGTCTTTCAATCATTCTGGCTCACCTGCTATCCTTTTCCGCCATACATCTGAGGTGCACAGTATTGTTTGAGAACCACAGCCTTAAATTATAAAATTAAAAACATTGTAGAATAATATCAAGTAAGACATTAACCACATGTCTGTAACCAAGGTGAGCCTTCAGCTGTGGTTTGACCTAGAGAAGAATGGGCTCCACTAGGCCTACTCACTCTAGACATGCTATACATGAATTAAGAACTCTCCAACTTTCAACCCAGATATCAGCACATGACAGAGACATATGAAGGGGCCTGGCCTGGCCAAGTGCACAGTTGCAATGAAATCCTATAAATTTTAAGCACACTAAAGTTTTCCTGAAATCATAAAAAGTCTTTCCTCATAATTTATGTGATAATTTTTAGATATGGAATTATTATTATATATCTTTTGATTCAGACTAGAATGCATTAACAACTGATCTGTGAATGCATATACTGCAGCTCTTTGCAAAAATATACATATATATCCATATCTTACAAAAATTACACACATTAAGTTCTTTGTTTGTCCATAAAATTATGCCTGAATCTATTTCCTATGTTGCTGATGTGCATTTTTAATTAAAGTTTGTGATTTGATTTTTTTTTTTATTCAGACTAAAAATTATGAATCAGTCTACATTTATTTTTGACGTGACATGTAACAGGAATTCCTCAGTATGTGAAAATTTTAATCAACAAAAATTGCAGAATTTGCCTTTTGTTTTTATGTGATCATGAGTTGCTGATAGCAGAAGACATTATTTAATTATGAATATTTTCTAGATTTATCAAAGATCAATACAGAACTTTAATCTGAAGGTAAACAACAGTTTGAATAATAAAAACATAATTTTCATAAAAAATGGCTCAATTTTTCTTTAAAATATTGTACTTAAAATCTTTACTCCTGAGTTTAATCATTTTATTGTAGTTCATAAAAAATAACAAATACATACATATTTTAAACAGTCAATTGGAACTTTATTTTAAGTCTATTTGACTGGCAAAGAAAATATTAAGAAAACTTTAAAAAATCCTGTAGTGCTGAAAATATATTCCTACTAAAATATTCCCCAGTCATCATATTTCCTTTCATATTTCCTTTGCAAAAACAAAAGTTTAGACAGGTTATAGCAACTTATTTTTTATTCAAACTAAAATCCAAATAACTGAATTTTAAATGCAGGAAAATATTTTAGTGTTTGATGTGAGCTAAATTATGTGCATGAGTAGGGTTTTCAGTTCTCTGTTATGGAATACTTTTTACTGAAAAGGGAAAAAACAAGTTACTTTTTAAGCTTTATATAATATAGAGGTTTCAAGACTCAATGGAATTATCTCCAAGAAATTGATTTGTGCAAAGTTTAGTAAGTAATTTAGTAAAAGTAAAAAAAAACAACTAATATTCAAACAATGACTAAGAAATAATAAATACTGTATATGCCTTGACAGAATAATAAGTTAGGGGCTAAATCAGATTTTATCAGTGTTGGAGGTGACAAAGTCAGATGTTAAGTTTTAAAGATCCCTTATTTCATCTTCACATGTAATAAGTATTTTTTTAAATCTATTATCCTACTGTAAACTATTTTTGCTCTTCATTTGTATTTGAATGAGACTTATAGATTTTTCTGCATATAATACTAATATAGAAGCTTTAGACATTAATGTTTGAAAAAATAAATGAAAGATGAAGTTTTAGCATATATTTTGAAAATCATGGCAGGATGATGTTAGTCAAATAATACAGGTGAGCTGAAAATAACAATGTCATAGATTGAGGTCAAGAAGACAAATTTAGTCTTCTGTTTCGTTCTCAGTTTCAGTAAAAAGGCTGTTGGAGTCTTATATGTATATATATATATATATATGTATGTATAGAAAGAGAGAGAGGCAGAGAGAGCTACTCGCAGTGAAAGGCATTGAAATCAACATTGCATGGTGTCCCTTGTCATCACCAGTCCATATTATGAAAAAAGTGAAAAAAACTATTATTATATATTTTTTGTGTGTTTGGTTAGAAGAGATTGGGGAGAATGGAGATCAAGCGACAACAAGGGGCATCATAAAAAAATAATGATGAGATATATTCAGTAAGATATAAAACCAAAATAATTTTATTAAAATAGAAAATTTTACTAAATATTAGGGATGCACAAATTTGATAGTTTATTAACTTTATCCTTTCCCACCAAACTATTGAGAGCTGAAATTTAATCAGAGCAAAAAAAAAAAAAAATTTAATATACAGAGTGCGAGGGATAAATTGTCACCTAAATTACAAAAAAATATAAATAACACTAACATCTCATTTTAACAGATATATTTACCAAAATTGCACAAAAATATCTTGAAATACTAAAGAGTAAATTTATTCAATAAAATTGCCATTGGCTTCAACCACAGCTTCCAGATGACTTCAGAATCTCCTGCAACTCTTCTGGATGTTCTCCTTGTTTAAGTTGGTGAATGCTGCCATAATCCTTTCCTTCAGTTCATCTTTGGTGTTACAAGGAGTTTTGTTGATTGCTTGCTCAACTGTACCCCACACAAGGGGGTTGTAGTCTGGGGATCTAGGTGGCCAGATGTAAGGGTGATATGGTCACAGAAATTGTCTGACAGCCATGACTGGGTTCTCCTGTCGGTGTAGCATGGTGCAGAGTCCTGTTACCAGACATCAGATCTTCCAGCAGCCACCCTCTTGACCCAGAGCAACACTACCTCCTCAAGGCACTCCGTGCTGAGCCTGAGGCCCTGTGGGAAGATGAATGGAGGCAAAACGTTGCCACTATTGGTGATCACTCCAAACACCTTTATAATCACCATTAAACTCATCCAACTCTTTCCGAATTCTCTGCACTGTCCTCAGATTGACACCCAAACACTTGGTGCTTCTGGTGCAAATGCCAAGCAGTACACTTTGTTGTTTCCAAATTTCTAGTGGAACAAATTGTGCCATGGTGCTATTTTTCTCACAGATGGTGCCCAACTGACCCTACTATACTGTGCAGTCAAAGAAATCAAAACAAACAATGTGCATGCATGAAATTAAAAATATAAAATGGCAACAATTTACCCATTGCACCCTCTGTGTGTGTATATATATATATATATATATATATATATATATAAATATAAAATATATATATATAAAATTGTGTGAAATTTGAGAGAATGGAAAATTATAAGAAAATCAGATACATTTTAGTTTTGGCTGTAATCCAACGTCAACTAAAAAAAATCAAGTTTATTTGAACAAACCAAAATATTCACTGCCAAAATGAAATGCTTAAATGCTTGCATTTTTACATTTACCTATATCATTACAGAAAATAGATTTTAATTATTTTAATTAATTTTTTTCCTTTTAATTATCCCACATTGTTTTAGCGTTAATTTGATATCTAATTGTCAGTATAATGAAATAGCCTGGTTTCATATTAATCCTGGAGACTCATAAATCCTAGCACTTCAAAGCTTCTTCATATGAATAAATTATATTCTTTTTATTAATATAATACTTTTCAAGTAAAAAGTGTGATCAAAAGGTTTCAATGGCACACAAGTGCATTGAGTGCTTTGTTTCAAAGCTTATATAAACATCAAAGTCCTTTGATGTTCAGATCTCTTTTCTTTAAATCTTAGAATGTTTTACAAATATATTGGTGGAGGAGCTATTACCTACATTTTATTTGATAAACTTCTGTTTCTAATGTAAAATTAGCTTTTGGTTTTATACTGATTAATTTTTTTAACTGATTTTAAAGTAACTTTTATATTTAAATTAGCTAAATTCAAGGCGATTCATGACCAAGAACTGGTAACCATGTAATTGGAGGTGGACGTGGGACTTAAATTACTAATTTAGCAAGGAACTTGTCAGTAATGTCCAGAAATCAGTTAATTAGAAACTATATATAATATTAGGAAGCAGCTTACAATTATTGACTTATTTCCATAAATGCAAATGTACAAATAAAGGACAAAAATACAATAAAATAACTAAATGCACAAAAATCACCATGAATTAGATATTTTTATATGATATTGCAAAAATAATGAGTTAATTTATTTATGCTAATTTATTACAGAATATATAATTGCATAAAACAATCAGAAAGCAATTTCAGCATTTTACAAAATTGTGTATCAACAAAGTCTAAAAATACTATCCCAAAAATGTGTCACAATAATTTTGATAAACATTACAAAATTTATTGTAGTTTTTGTTGCATGTACAAGTTGTTTTGCAGAAGATGAAGAAAATACTTATTTCACTATGATACAATAATTAATATTACCAGAACACAGTTTCAATTTGCATTAACAAAACCACAAAATTTATTAACAGGGTTATGGGTCACTTTGGCTAACTTTCTTTCAAGTTCAGTACTTATTGATTTGGTAGGTAATATTATGTGCCTAGCTTTTTGACTTGCCATTTATATTTTCTTGTTTGTTTTTGTGGATTTGTGTACTTTTCTTTTTCACATTTATATGAAGTAAATAGGATAATGAGGAATTTTTTAAATATTAAAAAAAAAAAAATCTATTAAGGGTTTCAACCCTTTAGCATACAATCCCCCCTGTAAATATTGGCTCAACCTTCCATAACCTGCCCCTATGTATACTCTGCCATAATACATGATAACATATCATTGCAAATAACACAGGAAGTCACACAAACATTGAAAAAACAGTGAAACCTAGAGAGCTGATATTTATGGGGCAGGTTTGTGTGTGTTGAATGCTAAAGTGTTAACATCATTTTTAGTGGATACCTATATTTGAATTAGGTGCCCCATTTTTATTTTTAAACAGTGTGTATTACATCACAGTGTGCACTTTAACCCTTTAGCCTTTAACCTGTCCGAACACACCCTGTAAATACTGTCTCCCAATGTTCAACCCACCTCATGTATACTCTGCCATAATGTATGATGACATTATCACTTAATGCAGGAAGTCATGGAAATAGTGAGACTTAGGCCACAAACAGTGAAAGTTTAAGAGATGATTTTTATGGGGTGGGTTTGAATGTGTTGAATGATAAAGGGCTAAGATAGATACACAACCAGGAAAAAATAAATTTTTAAAAATACCCCCAAATTGCTGTAATTTTCTAATGGTATTTTTTTTTTTTAAATCAATTCACCTCAAGCAAGAGAATAGACAAGGAGGCACGGTGGAGTAATGGATAGCAGCTGGGCTCGGATTGAGGAATCGGAGAGCCGAGTTCGAATTCCAATTGAATCCATTGCATTCTCTATTCTCTTCTTCTCCCTCCAGCTATGGGTAAATAGCAGGATGGACTGGGTTCTATAGCCTTGGATGGCAACTGATCTAGGAGAAGGAAAACTCTGAATTCAAAACCTGCGGAGAGTTGTTTGGGGACTTTGTGGCACGTAGTGCACCAGGTCTCTGTAATTGGCCCTTCAAAAAGTGTGGATGGTTCTGCACGAAAAACTTCACCAATATAATCAAATCTCATGTGCTGTTGTCGGGCTGTCAATTTCCTGGGAACTGATCTGAAGCCCATACATGTGGGTTGGGGACCACTTGTGAATTCCAAATTCCCATGAAACTCCAATATTGGAGCTGGCTCAACCCACCCCCGGGTGAATGCTGTTACAAGACAAGACAAGAGAAGCAAGACAATAATACCAGTAAGATACAAAGGGCTACAGGAAATGAAAGAGAAGGAAAAGATTTTAGAAGTAACAGAAAATACAATTTTAAAAAGAAAACAAGGGATAAACCTCTACTCCTGGGCACAGAAAACTGGAAAATGGCTTCAGTCCTGCATTAACCCTGCTCTGGATTTCCCTTACTCCTTATAAGAGTAAGAGAAATACACAGCAGATCTAAGGCAATTCACAAAAATGATAATTTCAAATTTCCCGAATTCACAGAATTTATAATTCTACAGAATTTTTGAAGGAGTTCAAAAACAAAATTAACTTGCTACATATATTCCTTGATAGAGGAACAAGCTATTCATACACTGACCATGGTGATAGAAAAGAAAACTAAGCAGTGCAGAACATATGATCAATGAATCTCTGAAACGACAGAGCTGAGTTCTATAAGCTGAAAGCAATAAACAAATGTCACAGCATCAACAAAGGGACTGTGAAAGCTGTCTTAATATTAGAAAAAGAATAAATGAAACTGACTTTAAGACTGTCACAAAAGGAGAATTGCAAAATGTTAAAAGTGTAATAAGCAAAAAAAGTGGATTGGCCAGCAATAAAAGATTTCAAGAAGTTGGTGTTGCAATTTGTAAACAGACAGAAAGATGCAAATTTATTATGGATGATTTAGCAATCAGTACACTTTCTATACATTTTCAACTTAGTAAATCGCTTCCTCTTTTAATTAAAGCAGCATTTTTAAAATCAAAATTATCATCATTTCAAAAAGTATGAAATGCATTATTCAGAAATTTTCTACACTATCTTTCAATCATGTATATCAATCAATATCTTCACACAAACAGGTATGGTTCGAATATCAGAGTAGACTTGATTCTTTGGACTACACTAGGATTTGATATGAACAGATCCAACATTGAGAAGTCACATTTGATCTGAATAATGATTGTAATATCATGAATATATAGGAAAAAGTAACCCATAACCAGTCTGATTAAGTCCTACATGTTCCTACATTTAGGAACCATGTGTAAATAGGATCCCAATTAATATTCCTTATTCCTACATCAGGCAAAATTATTCTTTTGCAATTTTTAAATTATCTGAAGCTATTTACTTAGAAAACATTTTCCCAGGTGAGTAATACAGAATATTGTCATGTGCAATGCCAAAACGCAATAATCACTTATTGTTGATTAATCATTTCAATCAACTCACCTAAAGGTTTAGAAAAAATTAATTCATTCGTTCACTTTTTACAGTTTATCAACCCTTTGCAGCATATTGAAAGCCAGAAAATGTGTTTTAGATTGTAAGAATTATTTTTTTTTTGAGATAATAATGATTTAGTAATATGTTTGTGCAGAAAAGCATTGAAAGTTTTGTGAGCCACCAGGAACTTCTCCTCACCACTGTCAAACAGAGAAAAATGATGTGGTTTGGACACATTACAAGGCACAACAGCCTGTGCAAAAGCATCATGCAAGGCACTGCTGAAGGTGGATGTAGCAGAGGACAGCAACATAAAAACTAGTTGGACAATGTCAAACAATGGACAGCTGTGACTATACCAGAATTGCTGATGGCTGCTGTTCATAGACCATTGTGGAGGAGATTTAGCAATCGACCCCCCCCCATTACAATTATAAAAGTCAAGGGGCATGACTGTTTAAAAGCCTTTTTTTGTCATATAGAAAAATCCAACATGGCACGTAAACGAAATATTCAGTGAAAAATCCCATTCGTCAGAAACATTTTAAACACATTTTAAACACCTCATAGAATGTAAAGTTCTTAAAGAAAACCTATGCCAAACTGTTTTCCTGAATCCTTGATGACTTGGCTGTCCAAAAATAACAACATCAAGATGAAATAATGGTAACTGACTGTGAAAAACACAATTATGTGCAACAAGTTTTTGATCAATCAGTAAACTTCTGGACCTTTTCAGGCAACGTTATAGGGTCCAGATGGCTATTGTTTGCACATGGCATTATTCACTAGTAATTAATCTTTCTTTTGGCTGTGGAAAATGTCACTTGGCAGTTAGCATTAAGAAATTATGCCCAATTTTCTGAGGAAATCGACGTTTTTTTATGAAAAAATATTTATTTTCACTTCAAAATAATATCATTCAGAATTCATCCATTTCTCCTTAATTTGATGTGAACATCATTGAATAAAAGGAATGGCTAAATGGCCCAGCGATGGGAAATATGAAAGATATACAACAAAAAAAGCAATGTTGTTTGCTAAGTGTTATTGTCATCACCCGAGTCACGGGGTGTTAAAAACAAGACAAAACACATCAAGCCATTGTTCAAACATAGGTTATATCAAGCCATACTAATGTTGACCCTTTTTTTTCACTCTTTGCTCTTATCTGGGAGTGGTGGGTTTTATTACCTTTGACCCAGAGATGTCAAAGTCAATTTGGCTTAATTTTCCTTATCACTGATATTTTTTGAGAAAAAAAAATATTTTGGCTTCTGGTGGTCAGGAATTGTGGATAAATCTTTTGACTTTTACTACAGATTTCTGTGGCTGGGTGTCAATTTTTTTCAAACCCTGGCAGTCATATAATTGAAAATTACCAATGGACTTTGTCGCATTTTGAGCCCTAGGAATGTTGATTTCCTTCAAAACTCTCAATTTAATGCCTGAAATAGTTTGATTATGATTTAGGCTTTCTGACTTTCCAAGAAAAGTGGTTAATTTTCTCATTAATGGGGGAAATTTTTGTTTAGAACTAGAAAAAATGCAAAATTTTCACTATTTTTTCACATTTTACCCCCTGAAAAAACATTTTGAGTCATTTATACCCACCAATTTTACTTTTAAATGAAAGAATATATCCTTTGCTTTCAGAAAATACCAAGTTTCATGGGTTCAGATCAAAAGTTTTCTTGATATTTGTTTAGGTGATGATAAAACAAGTCACTTTTCAATAATTTACCCCTATAAAATTATGAAAATCCATTTTTTGAGAGAAATAAGCTGTGACAAAATGACTTTTGCCATTTTTGTGATGGTTTTTACTTGGGATAGAAAATTTTTACCATAGCAACCTGAACTGACTTTAAGTTCAGTGGAGCTATAGGAAACCTCAAACAGCTGTGGGGATGATGATGATGATGATGATATGTCTTACTAATTAATCCATAACTGGAGGGAGAAGACATGGATTCATACCTTTTCCAAGGTTATTTGCATTTGTGAATATAACAAGCCCAACTGGAATTGTAACTCTGCTCTCCAATTAACAATTCCAAGTCATTATCTATTACAACACCCACACATCCAAAGTTACAGCACCTGATATTCACAAGCTGTCACTCATCTAGGTACCGACCAGGCTCAATATTGCTTCACTTCAAGAACTGGTGTTTCAACATGCTATTGGATCCTTTTCAGTGTTAGTCTCATTGAGGTATAATGCCACTATACTACAAACAGATCTTGAAGACATGTTTTAGCATATGACATCTCTCTCTCTCTCTCTCTCTCTCTCTCTCTGTTTACCTTAGTTACATACTAACTATTGTTCCTATCTTTGTTGTTGTTTGGGACCTCCAGCCTTCAATTTGGGTAACCTTCAGAAATGAACACTTTATTTAATCTATGGAGGTAGATTGTTCTCATTCCACTACTCATCTAGTTCTTATTTAGTACTACTCAGTTATTGATCACTGTTTCCACTGAGTGTAAGTACACACTACCTGGCTCAGGGATTAAACTCACAGTTACTATGTCACCAAATTCACAAAGCAACACTTCTAAAAACAGAGATCAAAGGACAATCAAAAAAGCAACTAGAAACATTAGAAAAAAATATATAAGTTCGCTATAAGAATGTCACAAAAGGAAAATTACAAGAAGTTAAAAGTGTAATAAATAAAAAAAAGTGGATTGGCCAGCAATAAAAGATTTCAAGAAGCTGGTGTTTCAAATGCAAACAGACAGAAAGAGGCAAATTTACCATTGCTAATTTAGCAATCAGTACACTTTCTATACATTTTCGCAAAATGGACAAAATGCATTATACAGAATTTTTTCACATTGTCATTCAATTATTTATATCTATCACTATCTTCACACGGACATCATTTAGAAAGGCATGAATAATTTTTCTTCACACCAGTTGTGGTTTGAATATCAGGGTAAAATTAGATTCTGTAGCCATCAGTGGCAATCAGTCTAACAGAAAGAATACTCTAAATTCCAAACCATGGAGAGGGCAGTTGGAAGCCACACCACTATCTTTCCCAAAAGGTTATGGCAATTCACAGACAATATAGAAAATGAATCTAGGGAGATCTATGATTCCCTATGTCTTGACAGTGTATTCACAAATACCTGGCACACCCTGTGTATATGAAATAGATTTATCTTTATAGATACCTTGATTAAAGATAACATTTATTTACCTGAGTCCATTTGAATTATTTAATTATATCTATCTTTATAAATGGAAAAGCTGGAATTCAATAATATTCAGAAAAATCTTATAAATAAGCTAAAAATTAGTTTTAAAATTTCAATATAAAATTCTATTCATTGCAAAAGGCACGTTCAATTCACTGTACATGTACATCAGATTTCAGTTTTTGTGCAGCAAAAAAAAAAAAAAAGAAGAGATAAACCCAGAGAAACTGGAAGAGAGTTCCAGAAGTGAGAAGTGTGAGAAAAGAAACTATTAGAATAGAACTTACAGTTACATCTAAGCTATTTCAACAGTAAAACAATGAAACCTAGTTGCTAATCTAATAGTATACTTAAATTCTTACAGTTAAGATACCAATGAGGAAAACTCATTAGAATAATTGCCATGAAAATATTTATAAAAAAAGATAACGAGAAGCCAAGTCAAGACAGTGAGAAATTGACTGAAGTCAAGATGCCAGGTCAGGACTGATAACATTATGGAACCTACTTTGCATTTTGTCAAGAATCTCAAGATATCTAGTAGGAGCACGAAATTTGATATGACAGCGATATTCAATGCATGAAAGATTTTTTATGTTTATATATCTTTGATTGAAAAATTAAGATAATATATGAACATCAAATAATGGATAAAATCTAAATGTAGTTTTCATAGCAAAATTCTGTCGGGGACATTAAATATTTAGGCCATTGAATGTGAATCATCTTTTTATAATTCTGGAGTTTATTGTGCACTAACCAATGTCTTATGATATGTTCCCAAAGTAAACAGACATGATCCAGTTTTCATTTGCCTCCACTTCATTTTTCAAGCAGAAAATGTAATATAGTATTAGGTTGTCACATATGAAATGATGCACTTTATAGGAAATGAATGAAATGCTTTTGAAATGTTAATTAACTTTTATTTAGTTGAAATAGGCACCATGTTGATGAATGACTTTTCTCCAACATACCTCCAAATTCTTGATGCCATCTTTAAAATAATTCTCATCCTTTGATGTAATGAACAGTTCAAATGTTTCAATTACCTCTTCCTTATAAGAAAATGTGTTATTGCATATGAAAAGCTCAAAATAAGTGATAATCAATAGGAAAGATATCAGATCAATATGGAGGATGAGGCAAAATTTCATGCAGCTTTTGGTCAGTTGATTGAGAAGTGTGTGGTCATGTGTTGTCATGCACCAAAATTTGGTCATACTTATTCACAAATCTAGGATGTTACTTTTTCAATTTTTGTGCATACACTCAATTTCCCCACAATAGGAGGTTGCTGCTATTGTTTTCCCTTGAGGCAAGAATGAATAATGAATAACCTCTTTGAAAGACCACCATACAGTAACCATTAACTTTTTAGGATGCAATGGAGGTTTCAGATATTACTTTGATGATTCACTTGTATCTAACCACTAGCCTACTTTCTTACTGTTGTCAAAGAGTATCCATTTCTCATCACATGTAATGATTCAGTGTAAAAATGGTTCTTTTTCCAGTCAGGAAAGCAACAGAAAGCACAACTCAAAGCCAAGTTTTTTTTTTTTTTGAGTCTCATTCAGTTTGTGCAGAACAAACCTATCCAGTTTCTTCACTTTTCCAATTGCTTTCAAATTCTGAGAAACAGTTGTACAAGATGTTTCAAGTTCTGATGCAAGTTTTTGGATTATAGCTTTCAGATGTTAATCAAGCAAAGCATTCAATTGATCATGTCTGATAATCGATCATGGTTTTTCTCTTGGTTTATTTTCAAGACTGTAATCTTCTGAACAAAACTTCTGAAATGGAAACCATTTCTGTACAATTCTGATTTCAACAATATCATTACCAAAGGCCACCTTGATATTCTGAAATGCTTCAGAGGCAAAATGATCTAGTTTGTACTTGACATTGTTTCATTGTAATCATTTTCATCAGGCTTATGAGTACCAATATATTGAAAGAAAAATTATCTGGAAAGAAAGACAGTCATGAATAAGATTTTTTCATATACTAAGGAGGTTACTTCATTAGATGACTGGATCAGCAACCAACCAAAACATGTGTCATTTCATGTATGACAACCTAATACATATATAAAAAGCAAAAAAGAAACAACAAATAAACAAATAAAATGTGATAAAATGATTTTTGCTGAGAAAACATTTTTACTTTTGATAAAAATATATCTCAGCATTTCTAAAATGCAACCTATTTTAAATTTGAAATTAGTTTTATATGAAAAAAGTCTGAAGGTTTGTATCATTTAAACTAGATATGCAATGATAGCAAATAACATCTGCTATAAGCTTTCAAAGATACACAAACTTATTTATTTGTTAAATTTATTACCATAATACTTTTATATGTGGTACAAAATTTTATAAGATTGGTTTGATTTTTTGTGGGGAAATGTATTGATAAAATGATGTTCAAATACTTATCAGAATAGGAATTGTAAAATGCACTGGATTAATGGAAGATAAATTTTAAACACTTGCATATTGCAGGTGTTGAATTACAGAAACAAACTATTGAAGAGAAATAAGTTAATACATTTTCAATCACAGAACGCAAACAGCAATTTTATTGATAGCAAGCTCATTTCTTTTGAAAGATAAACTTGAAGTTAATGTTATTGAGATAGCAGAATTTAAATAAGATTCTGTCAAACTGAAATTTAGATGCAAGAGTACTGTAATAGAAATTAAAATTGACACTAAGTTCAAATTCTGGTCTATTTTGTTTTGTTCACTTTGTCCTATTACTTTTGGATAAGGCACAAATCCATCTTCCTTCAGCTACAGCAGCATTTTTCAAAATTTTTTTTACTGCAAGCCACAGCAAGAACCATATTTTGCATTGTGACCCGTTATATCTATGTGTAATAAATCATAGACAAACTCTGTTTGCTAGGTTCATTGATTTAGCATCAACATTTTATATGTATATTTCTTATGATCCACCTATAATGGAATTGCATGTATCTATTTGTATTATCTATTTGTATGAATGTAAAATTATTACTTTTAGAAAAACAAATTTAAAGGAAATTCTGACAAAAATAAAGTAAATAATCTGCAATAAGTTTGACAAACAAGATACATAAACTCAATGAGAACAGACTATACACACACAGAGACACACACAAATATATATATAATTATATTAAAAAAATAAATTATAATACAAGCTTACATTGGTGAAAAACTAGCAATGATTTATGAGTGCTGTGCAACAACATTTAATGTTGTTTATATTCTGCACTTTGCTCTCACTTTTCTTTCTTTCTTTTTTATTGCGACTCATTTTATTTATCTCATGACCCACTGAAAGGTTGGGACCCACAGTTTGAAAAACCCTGAGCTAGACTGGACTCTCTCTCTTTGGTAACCAGCCCAGAAGGAAAATTCTGAATTCAAAACAGTCCAAAGAGAGAAGGGCTCCATCAAGCTGCTTCTACAGATGCAGTACATGCATGCTCATATGACCCTAATGGGTTAGGGGACTTGTGATACGACATGAGAAAACTTCAATTCATTAATACAAGATAGAAAATTTAGGGATAAAAGTTAAATCTAAAAAAGGATTAGAAGATGCATTGAGGTGTTTATCCCAAATGGGGAATAGTCATTATGATGATAAAATGTTTCTTGAAGCAAGGCATTGAACAAAAACTATTACAAGGAATTAACTAATTAAGTTGATTGCTTTTTGAAATTTATTGACTTTATTAATTTGCTCTGTAATCTAAGACACTAAAAATTGGAAGCTAGCAATAAATTTTATATTTATGAATTATATTCATAAGTATATACTTATGCTTAACAGCCAACCTTTTAAGAAATACTTTTACTGCACATTCTTATCCTTTGACTAGATTATCATAATCATATCTCACTGAAGGGGTGCTGAAAATTTCCCACTTCCCGAAATCTGACCAAATGCCAGATTTTTTTTATGGGGGTGGGGGTAGTGGAGAAAGAGCTTTTTGTTTAGGCTAAAAAGTTATCAGCATGCTTTTTATACTTCTTGGATGTGCATGTAAAGTAGTGGTTATTGATGCAGAAATTGGAATTGGTGTACTGAGTTCAAATCCCAAATAAGGTTGTTAGGAAATTAAGAATGCTTCTCTTCTCCCAGCTAGGTATTAATAGGCTCTTTAGTTGACAAGCTGGCTAGAAGAAGGACAACTCTGAATCCAAAATTATTCAGGCATTGGACATCATCACATAAAAAACCTACTTGCTCTGGAAACCAAAGCAATGTAGTGTGGCTGTGTACCATTTTTACACTGATGAGTCTACAGGATTTACCTATATATATATATATATATATATATATATATATATATATATATATATATATGTGTGTGTGTGTGTGTGTGTGCATGTACATTTCTAGAGTAATGTTAGAAGACCTGATATACAAGTTAGCTTAATTTTTTTTTTTTTTCAATTATCTCTATTTCCATATAACATTGAAACCATACCAATTTGATAATTTCTGTCTGAGTTTCTGGGACAAATTTTGTTCTTATTCAGAAGGATGTGAATGAAAAAAAGTCCATTGAAGAGTTGCACTGCTTTTACAAGTGTAACATTAGCTAATAAGAGATGATTTTTCCTTTGATCTAAAATCTTTTCCTTTTAAGAGACTTTGCATTAATGTAAATCATTCAACCAAAAACAGAGGATGAAACCACAGATTTTGCATTATTCCATTCTCTCTTGCACAATACATTCTGAACAGAATCATTGTGAAAAAAAATTCTTGAATTAAGGGTTGAAGAAATATTTAGTATTCTACAAATTTAAGATTCTTCAGATCCTTGCTAAAGGTAAAATTAAGATCAAATAAATACTAGTAAAATAAATGAACAATAATTAACAGTCTTTCTTTCTCTCTTTATATGCCATGTCCCTTCAAGACATGAGCAATCATGGTTCTTCATAGCTTCCTGTTTTTTGTTGCTTTCAGCAATATTTGCTTCTTTGCAATTCCACTCAGTTACTCGTTCCAACATACATTTGCTCAAACTTGTCAATTTGATTTCTTGCAGCTTTATTCTGTTTCCATAACAAATATCTTGGGAGTGTTAAATTCCCTAAGCTTTCTTTGCTCATTATGTATTGCTGGCTGTGCTTTTTTAGTAGTTCCTATTTTTGCACATAATATGTCCATGGTATTCCTAAAATATAATTTGTTAGTAGAATCACATCTCTGTTGTTTCATGTCTTTTCTTTATGTGATAACACTGCTCAGTATTCATTGTTGTATAACAGGATAAACATTAAATAATATTAAATAAAGAAATTAAATAATATTCACAAACTCTGTTCTTTTTTTCTGAGAACATTTTTCAGTCACTTTATACCTTGCTCAGTTTCTAAAAAGTATTTTTGCAATTCATTCAGATTGTCTGTTTCTATATGGACCCAAATAGTTAAATTACTGTGATTTTGATGATCCCAATATGTAACTCATACTTTGGTTTCACTTGTTGCTGACAGCTATGTATTCTCTATTCTCATAATAATAACAAAATAATAATAGTATTATTGCTATATAAAAATAATTAACCATAAATTGTCTAATAATAAATTTAAGATAATATTTCTGCTAATAATACCAATTTATGATTATGATGTTGAAGGGCAATAGTAATAAGAAAATTCAGATTAAAAAATCATAAGTCTGAGGTTGTAATTCCAAGGGTCAAAAATCAATGAAGTCCAACATAAAAAATGTTGGGGGTGTAAATCAAAAGGGTTAAAAAAATCCATATCACATTGCACAACTAACTTTTTCATCAACAAAGGGCCAAGCCATCCTGTCATCCAAAGTAGCATTTTTTAAGGGGTAAGAAAGATTGTGCTTGGTTGAGACCGATAGGAAAGTGCAAATATTTTACCATCTTTCTAGGCCTACTAAAGTCAACCTGATCTTGATTTTGATTTTCTTTTTTAAAGAATAGTACGGAGAGAACAAGTTCTTTTTCAAGATAAGAATTGGTTTTCTGTTTTGTTGCCACAGATTTTAGTAAGCTGAAGCATCAATTTACTGGCAAGTAAATGAAGCAAAAATAAAATTAACCATTCACAAAAGCCATATTATTCTAATTTTGATTCTTGAGAATTATTCCGTCTTACAAATGTCTTATTCACAAATTCTGTAGATATGGGATACAATTAATGCAAAACAATTTCTTCATTTTATTCATCCTGTTAATGAGATTTTTTCTGTAATAAAATCTACTTTAAAAGTATTAAAGCTCAACTCTGTTCAGATGAAGAACTTAAAAGCCTTGAAATTTGTAAGAGGCAGAAAACAATCTTTATAATATGGTCATTGCAGGAAATTTGAAATGGCAATGAACCTGTTTAGACCTGCCTAGTTACTGAGATTATATCTTTAAGCGGCTTAAGATGACAGAGTGTTCAGCACCCCAGTGTTGAGTGTGAGACTTTTGTTTGAAGTAATGGATCATTTGATATAAATGTCATTTCTGTCAATAGATTTTCTGAACTCACTGCAAGGAGGCTTGTTAGAAGGCTTAAATTAATGGCAAATGCATAAATAAGATGATATCAAAAATTACAGAACAAGCCTCTCTGAATGTGGTTATTTTTAGTTATCAATATGTTTATAAGCATATACAACTAGAATATCTTGTAAACAATTGCCTTTGTGAGGTACACCAACACTCTCAATGTTAAATTTCCTTTCTTTGTAATACATATAATAGCAAAAAAAATGCCTTCCAAAAGTAAAAGAAAGTATCAAGAAAGAGGAAAAAAAAAACAAAGAAAAAGTTGCTGAACTACTAACTTTTTTTTAATCATTTCAACCCCAATCAAAACAATAAAGCCACTAAGATGAAAGGAGTTACTGATTGTGAGAGAATATGAGAAAAACACTGTTATGGAGAGAGGACAATAAAAGAACAAGAATTTTTGAAGATCAAAGTTGACTGGGAAGCAAAAAGTGCAATAGAAAAAAAAACTGTTAGCATAGAACTTATAGTAGATCTAGCCATTTCAACTGTAAAATAGTACTGCACTTAAATTCATTAAGTGTAGGTACCATCGAGAAGAGTTCATCAGAACAATTAACATGAAAGTACTTATAGGAAAAGTACAGGGAAGCTACATTACAGCCGTGGTGATTTTAGCCAAGATGTCAGATCAGGACCAATAACATTGCAGATTCTTCTTTAGATTTTATCAAGAATCTCTAAATATATAGCAAAAGCACAAGATCATATGTGGCAGAAATATTCAATGCATGGATGAATGGTAGTCTTATAAATCTGTAAGATAGATTCTGAAAAGAAAAATTGTCTAGCACAAAATAGTGGACCAAATTTCCTAGCAGAATACCTAGTAATTAAATCAATATAATCTTTCCACTTCATGTTAGCAGAAAACATTAACCCAAGAAGGTGTAGATGGAGAAAAAGGGTTCTCTCAGATGATTAAGAGAGATCAGTTTTGTTTTGATTGCATTAAAATTAACAAGCTGTTCCTTGTCCCAGTTAAAAACAATATCATGTAATAGCAATCCTCCTATACTGCAGTGAATACTACACAATATCCTCACAGATAGAGAGAAGGCTTCAAACAATATAGACATGGTCCTACATAAGGGTACTGAAAATACCATAGATGGAACATATGAGTAAAGAGGAAGTCATAAGGAAAATGGAAACAAAAAACAAAATTATACATGAAATCAGAATTAGTTTTCTGGCACACCCAATAAGGAAAGAGGGATGGCAAAAAGTGATACCCCCAGGCCATACTGAAAGTGAGAAGGGCAGAGAGAAACAGCATGTAATCTACCTAATGAGCTTCTGTAAATTAATGGTAAAACAGGAATAGAAAGGAACAAATTGTTAAAAACTATAAAAGATAGGAAGTTGTGGAGAGTCATGATTGCTTATGCCTAGACCTACAAGAAGTATCATTACAGCATCTTCATAGAACAGACACTTTCAAGAAGAGGAACCCAATAGCTGTCCTCACTCTCTGTATTGATTTTATAAGCACATGCTTGATTACGTTGAAAACTTTTCCAACAACATTAACTTTTTTTTTAAGTAGTCTTTCAACTAATATATGTATATATTCATTTTATTTTATCTGTGTCAAATATTTTATTTATTTATTGAAACTGTACAGTGCTACATAGATATAGGTAAAGAAGAAGTAATTTTCGTGACAAACAGTATTTTTTAAAATCTTATTTCAGTGTAAAGAATTGTAGATTTTCTTTATATTTTTCATGTTTATTTTTAGATTTCAAACATCTTGTTTTCTTTATACTGAGTCTAAGGAAAATCAATCATATCAGCACATAAAAACACAGGATAAAAGTTGTAACAGAAATCCAAAGAAGCACAAATCTCACAGCCTTTGTTTTTTTAAATGAGCTGAGTCTTTTAATTTTTAATGTTGAATGTTTTCACCAGCTACATATTGATGCTGGTTAGTTTAACAGGGTGTCTGATTACATAGTATTCTGAAATTTAACTTTAATCGTCTCAGTACAAAAGTGAATGCCCTAGAGTAAACAGATCCCAGTAAAAGACAAATGACATGTAGGAAAATGAAATATTATCAGTAAATAAAACAATAGTCTTACTTATTATAATATGCAGATTGTGTGTGTGTGTGTGTGTGTGTCTGTACGTTTATATATTGGATCGGATTTCCTACATTTTTCAACCAATTTCAACAAAAATTCACAGGACTGCGTAAAATTACCTTGCGGAGGTTCTGAAAATGCCAAAAATTGGAAAAAACACAATTGTTTTTGCACGAAATCAATTTGAAAACACTATAAAACATGATTCTGTCACCAGAATGAAAGGGGTACAACTCATATCGAGTTATAATTATTATAAAACCCAGGTTGTTTGTGTGTGTGTATGTGTGTGTTTGTTTATATATGGGATTGGATTTCCTACATTTTTCAACCCATTTCAACAAAACTTATTTTTACATTCAGAATGCTTTAAAAATTCCATTTACAAGACAATTGTTTATAATAAAATTCTATTCAATCGATAGACTCATAACGATTGAAAACAATGTTTTGTTCAAGTTTGGGTTTGACCAATTCGTGTAAAAAAACAAAAAAACAAAAAAAAACTAATTAAGACATGCGTGTCCGTCAACCTTAAACAATAATCTTTGTGAATTTTATTTTTCAGTCTTTATGATGGTCGATACTTGATCTATTTCTTACTGTTATATCCCCGGGCAATGCTGGGCTCTTCTGCTAGTAATGAATAAGAAGAGGCAGAAATATATTTTCCCATGATGCTAATAATAAAGGAACTGGAAATTTTCTTACCCCCACTTGGCTTTGTCAAATGTTGTCACACAATGCTGTTTATGTCTCTAAAATATTGTACCACATGGCAATTATGTCCCTGCTGGGTAAGACTCTCTTCCCTGATCCACTGATGGCTGAACTTTTCTAATTTCCAATGCATAACATTTGCATATGTCTTTCAAAACCTCCACTTATGAATTAAATCAACTTTTTCTTTGGTTGTTCCAACTCAGTGCAAGGCTGATTTAAGCTGACCATTATAACCATCCTGACACTGCACTGATGATGTAAGACAAGTGTTTCTTTGGTCATTCCAACTATGTGCAAGGCTGACTTGAGCACAACCATTATAATGATTCTTGTCCTTACTTAACCTAACTCCTGGACGAATAAAAAGAAAATGGACATACCATAAGCATGCTTAAGCTATCCAGCGATGAAGTAAGTAAAATCTTTTATTTGATCATTCCAACTTTTCACAAGGCTGACATGAGCACAGCCATTATAACAATGCTTATACTTACTTACCCTAACTCTTGAACCAAAAATGAAAATGGACATACCCAAGAGACATTGAGAACTTTGTTCCTCTAAACCATTAAATAAAAAAAAGGAATAAATGTCCCATAGGAGAAACAAACATTTTCTATCTGCTTCTTCTCCTTTAATGATTTTTACATATGAACATGCACCCACCAAAACTAGACATCAACATACAATGTTTTACATTCTATACTAAATTGTGTGTTAATTCAGTCCTGGTGCTTCATTCAAGAGGAGGCATGATGGAGTAATGGATAGCAGCTCGGATTGAGGAATCAGAGAGCCAAGTTTGAATCCCATTTGAATCCATTGCATTCACTTACATGCTAATACCTTTGGGAAAGGTATGAATCCTCTTCTCCCACACCAGTAAATAGCATAACAGACTTGGGTCAATAGCCTTGGATAGCAACTGGTCTACTGCAGAAAGAAATGGCAACCTACTGCATGGCACATAATTGAGTGACTGCTTTATTCAAACAATTCTTGTCATTTTAGAATTTTGCTGCCAATTATTCTTTCTCAGAAATCGGTTTTTAACCTATTCATAATTATGTCTAATGTAATTGATATATATATATATATATATATATATATATATATATATATATATATATATATATAATGTGCTACCCAAAAACATTAGGTACATTACAACAAGGTGGAATGTAAGAAATTTGATCCCCCCCCCAAATAATCTGAGTAACTCTTTTTCCTTGTCATTTCAAAGCAATTACCTGGTTCACAAATGTGTTTAGTTTACTAAGTGGTGCAGCAAATGTAAATGTCAATACTACTGGATGACCAAAACGTGTATTCAGTTCAATAAAAAAAAAAAAAATTTTTAAAAGAATTTAAGATTACCTTTATAAGAAACATATTGTTTGATCTTCTGCCATCTTTTATCAGCAACTTCATCATTACGTCCTCCTAGAACTTTTTATCTTTTTCAGCAAAGAATTGTACTTGAAGACTTTTGCATATCGTATTGAAACCCTAGTTCTTGTCAAGCAACATCAATCTTGGTCAGTACCTAGATTGCTGGAATACCAGGTACTATAATCTCGGATGTGCAGATGATGTAATTGGTAATGGCTTGGAATTGGAAATCAGAAAGCCAAGTTCTAATTTCAGTCGGGTTCATTATATTCACTAATACATAAATACCCTTGGGAAAGATATGAATTCACTTCTTCTTTCCACCTACTATGGGTTAATTAGTAGGCCTTGTATCATTGAATCATTGTTATCTCTAGGAAATTCTTAAAATCTAAAGATATTTTCTGGCTTTAAATAACCTGTTAAAAAACAAATTAATCAATCAATCGACATAATTTAAATTGTTTCAGTAAGAGAATTGTGTAATTCCAGAAGAATTGATAATTCAAGGGCAACATGTCCGATCAATAAATTAGAGGAAAACCTCCCAGTCAAGTTCTAAAACTTTTTACTTGTTCACCAAAAAAAAAACTGTCTGGCCTTATCCTAATAGAATATTATACCATTTTTTTAATTAAATATGGATGAGTCCTTTTCCTCGATTACTAACTTCAATTAATTTAAGTGAAAACTGTAATTAGTTGTTTGGTTTTTCAGAGGAGCTTATAGTAGAGGGCAGTTTCTCAATTATTCCAAATATAAAGAATCACCTTCTTTAAATTCTTTGGTATTGTTATTTCACTTACCTCCCTTACATTCCACTTTGTTGTAATGTACCTATTTTTCATCACCTATTACAATTTGTTTAAAAATAGAAACATTGTTTTTCATGTTTAAGTAGTTAATCCACATGGAAATACAGTTTATAAGAAGTTTCTGTTTAGTTTATATACTGAAAATCCACTAAAGTAAGTAACATAATCATGTTGGTTCACAATGGTTTTCAGTATTTGATTTCAAAATTTTCAGTATGTTATTCCACATGATGTAACATTGACATATTCATTTGATCACTGTCACCTTCAATTTGATCTACCTGACACAGTATTGACACAGTTAAAGTTATGTATAGGTACCAGGAATTCATTTAAAAAAGCTCTGTATTTTACTTTTCCATTTTTATGACATGTGCACTTTTTAAGCAAATATTAAATTGAAATATACGAGATAAAGAATAAGTATTGACACAGCTTAAGTACCATGGAGTTTTTAAACACTCTGTTTTAAACATTTTTTTTCAGATCAATGATTACAAACAGCTTTGAATGAATGATTTAGGTTTAAAAAAAAGATAATCCTTTACCAGATCTTATAGACAGGCACTACAAAATCACAAAGAATTGGCTTAATGAAATAGCTAAACCAACATCACTTGAAGAATTCCAACAGCAACAAAAATGGGTAGGTCATGTAACTAAAAGGAAAAATAATGATAGAATCAAAATGTTAACTTTCCACACTACCTTAAACAAAAGGCTAGGAAGGAAACTACCATCAGTGCTAGAAAGAGTAATAACAGTGAAATTGAGAAATTTATATTCCTGGGAGACTTTTTTATGAGAAAAGAATTTTGTAAAATTTAACTGCTCAGCCAATGAACACTGAATGTTTCTTGTTTCAAAATGGGTATTTTTGCTATTAACATTAACCCCTACTCCACCAATTATTTTGGGAAAAACGTTTCACTTTCAGATAAAATGTTTTTATTTGTTTTTGATATAGTAACTAAGAAACTGAAGCACCTTGAAGTACCCAAGCAGTGACTAACAACTCTACCAGATATGAGTTGACAATTGGACTTCTTTCAATCTCAGAACGGCATAAAAAGAATCAAGACCAACATATAAACACATCTGTAGCTGATTTTTTAACCTTTTTATTTTTCAGTGTCTGAAAAAAAACCTTCGGTAAAAATGTATATATATACATCTATGCCAGGGAAGGGGAAGGGAAAATACATATACCATTTAGTTCTTAATTTTCTTATTATATATTGTCATGAGTGCTCTTTCTGATTTTTATAGGATAAATAAAAAATGAAAAAAAATGTTTTATTTTGAAAAATCAATTTAAAAGACAAATATTTAAAAAAAATGAAATTTTAGATTTCAAAAGTTCAAAAACAGATTTCATTTTATTTTTGGTAAGCAAATAAAACTGATTTTAATTCACACACATATTATGACTAAAATCAGAAACTCCTTGGGGATACTCTTTTGAATACCTTTTTCCATACATTTTTAACTAATCATGAAAATTTGAATTGCCATTGACTAAATATTAAGAAAAAAAACATTTTCTGATAATAATGGATGGTTAATATAAAAAACATTTTTAGCAAATAATTTCAGAAACACTTTTGACATATTCAAATTTTTGCAGTATCATCTTAAACTGCAAATAAATATTTTTGCATTTCAGATGGATTTTTAACATTCTTAATATAAAAAAGCATAATTTAAAAATGTTCATCTTCATTAATTTTCAATGGTACAAGTAAGAAATAAAAATACATTAATTTGTATGTATTTTGATAAATACATGCTAATGTTGCATCTTCTGTCACAATACAATTCAAAATCAGATCATTTTTACTGAAATTCCTTAAAATTAAGTGTTCGCCATAACATCTGAGAGCAAAAACAGAGCAAAAACAGAGCAACCATTTTTATTTTATGTTTTTTTCTTGCACATTGTTTGAACTTCTTGAGATTTTGATAAGCATTATATGCTGTAATCAGAAGATTTGTCTATTCTTCAAATTTCTCATATTTTTCAGTGGTAAAAGAAAAAGCACGCAAATCCCTCTACAGCCCATCATCATCTTAAATCCCATGCCTATCTTTTGTAAGAGAAATCACTTTCTATTCCCAATGGTAAAGTGAACAGATAAGCTAAAGCTTTTGCTTGGTTTCTTCATTAATCCTAAATTCTGAGATCTCAAATGCAAAAATATTTTTCAAATGGCAGTAAGGAAATTTTTAATACTGAGATTCTAAAGACAGTATGAAAAGCTAAATAAAAATTAAAAATTAATTATAATGTCAAAAAATAATTATAATAAAATAATTATAACAATTATAATTATCATTAATTCACTTATTCTAAACCAATGACAATCAAACCCACTTTTCTCCTTTGCGCACATAAACACATCAAATTTTCATTATCAGTCAAGCAGTTCACACAGACAATTCATTATCACATGCATCAACAAAAAATTCATCTCCTTTTCCTTTTTCAGGATGTAATAGTAACATTTATTTTTTAGCACTCAACCAAAATCCAATGTAAGAAAACCCCAGACACTTCTTGTATTTTTCTAACTAAATTATCTGGACACTCATTACACACATTTATGAAAAAAAAAAAAACTATGAGCAAGACTGTATACACTTGACCCCAAACTCATGACTTTACTCAGTATTACAGTCTCTTTATTCTTCAATGCCACATCACAACCAGATAATGAATAACAGTCATTTTGTAGTTTCTACATCTTGCTGTTTCTCATTTTTACAAGTATTTTTGTACATATAAATGTAAGGGGGTTTATAATTACTTACTCAGAGTTATAAATCCCCTACAGATTCCTTTCTTTCCTAGAATTCATTTAAAAAACATTTTCATCAAATGAATATGAAAATATAACACAAATCAACAGTTTAATATTAAACTCTAGTATTGTTTAGCCCAATTCTTCCTTAATAATGTCCTCATTTACAAACTCATAAGCACACACTGTTTCAAATTAAATGAAATTATCTATATATATATATATTTAGCATCATCAACTGAATACTTAGACACACCTTGTTGAAATATAAATTGTGTTAGAACATGAGTGATTAGGAACTAAATAGGAACTTTGCTTTTACAAGTCAATAAAGAGTATTCTAAAAGTGCAGTTCTATGTCAAAGTTGTTCCAGTCCTGCAAATACTTATAAACATTTGTTGGTATTCCATTAGAGAGTTGGCTTTTTGTTTACCACTGAATTGAAGAATATACTTGGCTTTTAAATTTGGCTTTAATGTACTAGGTGTGTTAGAATTTTAAAGTTAGAATTTCTGCCTACAACCAATAATGTATCATTATTGCACACCTGTTATGCACCTTGGGTTTCTCTAGTCAAAATGACAAGTTTTGTATAGAATTTGTTTATTCACTGTTTTAATATTAGTTTTCACCCCATGCCCTCAAGAGCCACTCAAGATAGAGTGTTACTGTTAAAGTGATGAATGAGGTGTATAGTATGAATGAAAGAGGAGATAGTATGAAATGAAGATTATGAGGATAAGGTGGATAGATAGTGATTGTCCATTGACCTGAAGAAGCTAAGTTTGTAGTTTTCATGGAAGCATATCTGCAGGCGTTTGTTCTATAAAGTAACATTTCTTGGGGAAAAAACTTGTCTGAGTGGAACTTTCTTTTTACCTTTGAAACATGGATGAAATGAGCATGATTTGACTTGCTGGAAATAGTAAGGCATGTCTGAGCCTGTAAAAGATTGAACTAGTCAGACTAAAGAATGGAACATCTGAACATTTGCCATGGAAACAGCATTAGAGTAGTCATAGTTTTGTGATGTTGCATTTGTGGAAAGAGGAAGTGGAGTGGGCGAATATGTCTTTCCCTCACAAGACTATTTAAATGATTTTGAAATTCTATCAAGACAGCAAAGTAATGTGAATGTTGTTAACTTGTTATCATATGGCTAACAAATGAATCATATAAAGGAGAACAGATGGAATATTTCTTTTTTATTTAATCAGTTTAACTCCATGCAATGCAGTAAAGTCACTAAAACACAAGGGGTTACAGGGTGTGGAAGAATTAGGAACAGAAACATGAAGAGGAGGTAGCGATTCACATTGTATTTAAATTTT
Source organism: Acanthosepion lycidas (assembly GCA_963932145.1). Classification (NCBI taxonomy): domain Eukaryota; kingdom Metazoa; phylum Mollusca; class Cephalopoda; order Sepiida; family Sepiidae; genus Acanthosepion; species Acanthosepion lycidas. The sequence goes on from OZ010586.1 coordinate 52,765,103, forward strand.
TGCACATTAAAGTTGGCTGGAATGCATGGAGCCAGAAGGGAGTTCCACAAGTGAGAAGTGTGAGAAAAGAAACCGTTAGCATAGAATTTATGGTTACATTTGGCCAGCTCAACTGTAAATTGATGAGATCTTGGTGCCATTAAAATTTGCTTATAATTAATAATTTTGTTGCCTCATCAACAAAAATTTACAAATTAAAATTACTGTAAATACATTTTATATTAATTGCAGTTTATAGATTCACCAGTTGATCACAATTATCAACTTAAGAATATGCAGAAATTATATATAAATAAAGTTACTTTAGTCTAAATATGACAAATGCAATATCTTAGTGTGTAAATCTCTGGACTAAAGTCAATTAAAAATTCACATTTCAGCTTCATCTCTTTTTAAATAAAGGATTTTCCTCTCTTCTCTTATCATCCATATCAGACCAGAGATTCAAAACTTAAAATATCCACCATTGCTCTCAATTAAGAATATATATAAATGTACACACAAAACTTATTGCATTTATAATAATAAACATATCAATGTCTCCAATGTCCAAACTGTTTGACCCCCATCATTCACACAAACCTCTTTACCCGCAAAACATTATTATTACTTATTAAAAAATAAAAATTATACCAAATGCATTATAAAAAAAATTATGAAATAAAAATATTAAAAATTATTTTAATTAATTAAATGAATTCTAGCACCCCTAAAATGACCCCTAGAACCACTATTACAATACTGGCAATACTTACCAGTATTACAATACTTACTGTGCATCTACTTTTGCAGGCCCCTGTACATGATATCTACTGTTATATAAAATGTGCACATAGTATGGCAGTACAGAAAGTGGGATTTGAATGTTAAGTTCTACTTCCATCCAAAGTTATTGCATTCACTTTTGCACAAACATTCTTGAAAACATATGAATCTATCTCTCCCTACTCAGCAAGTTAGTTTCTTTTTAATGGAGGAGGCAGAGTTTGGGGTTGGGTTGAGAAATTTTCAGCATGCTCTTCTATATGCTGGATGTACAAGTCATGTTGTTACTGTAGGACTGACATGCACAAATTCCAGCTTAGGTTTTTTTATGTTAATTTTCAAGTAAATACCCTTTGAAAATTATAAATCTATTCCTTCTTTTTCCAACTAGGAGTTAATAACTGAGCTCTTTAGCTTTGGTTGGCAACCACTCTAGGAGAAGGACAATTCTAAATTCAAACCAGTTCAGCATGGAGCTGGCAACTCCAACCTGTAAAATGCTGCTTGCTAGATAAACAACAGCAGCAACACCTAGCATCTTGAAACTGGCCTTATACTCCAACACAGGGATCTACAGGATTAATATACATACTGTTTCATGGTAATCTGATTTTTTTCGAGAGAAACTTATCAAACATGAATTTTTACAGCTGGATGTGTTTTTAATATCATTTTTTTTTAATTTTTGTCATTTTTGATTTAACTCAGACTTTTGGCACAGCAGGCTAATGACATAAACCAACAGGCCGTTTCCTTTTATTGACGGTTAAAAAAAATTGTCCTCAGGAGAGCACCAATCAATTTATATCAATTGATAGACTGCACGAGTGGTGTTAGGCATAACAAGAGAATGTACTTATTGAAAAGGTTAAGGTTTGAATAATGGTGATTGTCTAAAAAGAATCTTAAGAGTCTGTCTACTCTTATTGAGATGAACTGCTTTACACAAACAGCCATCTTAGTATTTTTGAAGCCTCATGACAGTCATGCAAGCTTCTGATTGATTTGAAGATGGCAAGTTTTTACTGTACAAATACTTAGGTTGTGTAGTGTATATGCACTGAATTTCCAGACATATTTTCTTTATCTAAATGTAAAAAAATGCTCTATTTAAAAGAGAGGAAAATATTGTCAAAAATAATATGCACAGTATTAATTTTATATAAGTTAGGGTACATTTTATAGGGAAAGGCTTGCATTCTAATAAATATGAAATTTGAGATAAACAGAAATATTTTTCATGCATAAATATATATTTTTAAATGCTTCTGATGATATCTATTCTTCTTTGATCAAAGTTCAAAGGATAAGAGGTATATAATATCCTTTGCTCAAATTTAACAACAATAATAATAATAATCATTATCTTAAAACTGAAAACATTATAGAGACACCTTTGATTATATCTTGTAATTCTACACAAAGAAGACAAATATATTGATAAATAATACAACAAAATGTTCAAGTCTGAAATGGTTTATATTTATTTTTTTTCATTTATTTTTCCCGAGCAAGGGTTATTTCTCACTGATCTCATGAAAATAAAGAAAATCAATGGCATACATAAATCGCAGTTTGATAAGCTTTTTGCTTGATGATATTCTATAGACTTTATAGATAAAATTCTAAAGAGTTACTGTCATACACACACAATATATCATAAATAAAGTGTATCTTCTCCTTTTTCAGGTCATTTACAAAGATTTCTTTGCATCATCAAATTAAATCGATCAAAAAAATGTAATCCAAAAGTGGTAAGCAATCAAATGTCAGACACATCCTGCTGCAAAAAAAAGTTACATTGTTTTGTCAGGAATACATTTTTTTTACTACTTCTATAAAATGTATCTATGACCTGTGGTTAGTTAAGTTTACAGAACAACAAAAATGGTTATCATTCAGAAGGATCTAACTCATTTAGAAATGCAAAAAAATTCTATGAATTTCTTATCTATGAAGTTCGGAGAGCAAATTTCAAGAATACATTTTTTTAGTATAGCTTGCTTTCCAGATTGAACTCCCATATCACTGAAGGCAAAGTCTGAACCAGAGAAGTAAAGGTTAAAAAATGCAGTTGTGTTTTGTTTTGAATTTTATTTCATATTGATTCCAGGGAAATAAAGAAGAAAAGTAAATTTCTAGAAACAACAGAATTTGTGTCTCATGAAAATGCTTTTAAAAATGTATTTCTCAGCGTAAAAGTCTTGGCATTTAAGATATCTTTCTTTCTTACATATAGGTTACTCAGTACTTGCTGATAATTGAGATATATTTTGCATTCTCAAGATAGAAAAAATGGCAATTTAAAAAATTGGTGTTACTTATTTTTGGCACACAAGGTTCTAAATTTTATAGAAGGAACTGTGCAGGTGATATTCATTATTATTGATTATTTTGAACAGAGAAACCTCTTTTTGTTGTTCAATTTTGATGGGTAGCAAAATGGATGGAAATCAAGTTGGATAAAATTTAGGAGCTGCTTTCACTTGACATTCCATGTTGAAATTCATAGAGTAGAATTATGGAATATTAAATGTAAATTTTAAACATTCCTTCTGTGATCACATTTGATGCTTTCTCCTTTCTCTTTTTGGAAAATGACATTGATACAGACTAGGGGAATATGTGTGCTCTTTATCATTCTTTCTCTTATATATTTCAATTTAATATTTGCATAAAAATTGCACATGTCATAAAAATGGAAAAGTAAAATACAGAGCTTTTTTAAATGAATTCCTGGTACCTATACATAACTTTATCTATGGGTAATATATATATATATATATATATATATATATATATATATATATATATATATATATTTCTTACATTATTAACATTATTCAGAATGTTATCCTCATCTTCATTGTCATATTCACAATGTTTCAGCCATTGTACACACCGGCCTTCATCAGGTGAATGGAATTTGAAACTGAACACTTTATTTCATCCACCAGGGTTGATTGTTCTAGTTCCACATGCCATGCTCCTTCTGGATGCCTCAGTTATTTCGCTTTAACTCAACACTACAAGTTTTGGTTCACCACTCCTGTAGCCTGGTATTGAATTTACAACTCTTTGGGTGTAGTCAATGGATCTAACCAACAGATAAAAAACATTGGTTAGATCCAGTTCATATTTTTGTTCTGTTTGTGTTTGAGTTCTTTCAACCTACTCAGTTATTATCAAGAATTGGATGTTATCAGTCTAGTAAACAACATTTTGTTGGCTACATTTTCGAATTTAATTTGAATATATGCATGCTTTCTCCTGACTAATGTCTTCTCATTCTCTTTCCTTCCCTGTAAATCATTGCATCTTAGTGGCATTATCACCTTACGTAAGAGTATATTTTTTCCTTCTATGTGCCATGTCCCATCAAGATGCCAGTAATCCTTTGATACCCAACATGGATCATATTTTTCTCATCAATGTTGTTTTCATAGGGTGTATCATCAGTGGTAGTACCTTTGCAGTGAAGTGGTTGACTCTGCTTTTACACGGGTGAATTGAGATGCAAAACTGTACTGGCCTACATCCAATACTTACACATGGCTCCAAGAAGTTCTATGGACACTGCAACAGCTACACCACCATCAATATATGAGGGTAGTTGGAAGGGTTTCCTGACCCAACTGGTGAAGAGAATGCTTCTCCCCAACCCACCTGTGCCAAGCGGCCATCAGCCAGTTACCAGCATGGGCACAGAAATTATGCCTTAGATGTCAATGGTTTTACCAGAGGGTGAAGGAACTTCTGAGAAGAGGAAAAGGGTAACCTGAATGAATGTGACTTTTATCTTCATTTCAATGATGTTGTTTTCAATATTTTTGTTCAAAACATGTCTGTAAACTTTTCACACTCTCTGGAATTATAATTTTTAACCTGGCTAATAATGTGATACTCAAAAAATCTGGTAAAATCCATGAAACTGTTGCCATATTACAAGAGTGATATATAAGTCTACTGCACTTTACACATTATATGAAATATCCTGCAAATACATCCATGAGTCGTTTGATTACTTTTCTAAAAATTATGAATAATTAAAAGTGGTTAATAATAAGTGATACGGTATAAAGAATTAAAGACTGAGAAGATCCTTTTCAATTGAAACAATGAAGGCTTCTCTGGATTGAAGTCACAATTTTTAATAAATCTACAGGGTGACTGAAAAGTAATTCCCCATTTTAAAATACTTATAATTTATATATTAACTAATATTTACAAGAAATGGACATGAGAGGAAAGTGTTTAGCATGAGGTTTTATTTAAAATTCAATATAAGCTCCAGAATTCACTAAAAGCTTCTAAAGCTGCTCAGGAATTGTGTCAACTGATTTCACCAGAAACTCTTGTGGTATGGAAAACGTAACTTCTTGTATTTGCCCTTCAACTTCTTCCAAAGTCTTGGTTCGCTCCTTTAAGCAATCCCAAAAGAAAAAGTTCAGGGCTCCTGGATGGCCACTCATACATAAAATAGGGAGTTACATTTCAATCAGCCTGTATTTTCATCACTAGTGAATATCTTGTTCAGAAATGGCTTTTTATTGGAGTACAAGAAAAATTCAAGTGTTTAAATGTTAATGAGTGTTTTTACTTTTATTTTTTAAAACTTTCACTCTAAGAAATGCAATAAAGCCACTAAGGCACAAGGAATATTAGATAATATGAGAAAAAACACTATTAAAGGGAGAGAACAATAAAAGAACAGAAATTAAGAACACAGAAGATAATGTTTGGCATTGCATTTAAATTTTTGAAGATCAAAGTTGACTGAGAAGCAGGAAGCCAGAAGAGAATTTCACAAGCAAGAAATGTGAGAGGAGAAACTGCTAGCATAGAACTTATTGGCTACATCTAGCCATTTCAACTGTAAGATGTTGAAATTTTGCTGACAGTCTAGTACGGTGCTTAAATTCATAAAGTCTATGTACCATAGATGAAACTTCATCAGAACAATTATCATGTAAGTATCAGGTCATCCCATAAGTTCTTTCTGAATTTTGCATAAAGAAAACAAGTGACCAAATGTTACATTTAATTACAGATTCAATCAACAATGTATTTTCCCTGATTATCTATTAACAAGCTTACTAATTCCATTATTGTAAAATTCTTTTGGCTTTGATTTGAAAAACTCACAAATGTCAGTGTTACAAAAGCTGTTTCTTCCAAATGATTCTGTAAGCTACAAAACAAATGGTAGTCTGAAGGAACAAGATTGGGAGAATAAGGTGGATGAGGAATTTTCTCCCAACCAAGTTCTTCGATCTTTTGTGACGTGATTCTTGCTGTGTGGGGTCGCGCATTGTCCTGATGAAATATCGCCCCTTTTCGATTCACTAAAGCAGGTCTTTTTTTCCTCAAAGTTTGGTTCAAACACTCTAATTGCTGACAGTATATTTGAGCATTAATTGTTGCATTAGGTGGTAAGAATTCAAAGGGGATTATTCCTTGGCAATCCCACCAGATTGAAAGAAGAACCTTTTGCCCATGAAGTTCCCTTCTCGGCTGTTGTTGGGGTCCTTCCCCTTTACCAAGTCACTGTCTACAATGCTTAACATTTCAATAAAAAATCCATTTTTCATCACCAGTCACAAGTCTATCCAAAAAAGGTGAAACAAGTTGGCGAGAATGGAGAGAAGAGCAGATGTCAACTCGGGATTTGAGGTTGTTTTCAGACAATTCATGAGGCACCCATTTTCCAAGTTTAGAAACTTTTCCAAGTTGTTGAAGATGACAATGAACAGTTGTATGGTTTGAACTGAGAACCACTGGCAATTCCTCAACTGATAAAGCAGGATTTTCTTCAAGGGTTGCTTCAAGAAGCTTTTCATCAAACTCAACTGGATGTCTGGTTCGATCTTCATCTTCAAGGGTGAAATCTCCACCTCTGAATTTTGCAAACCATCTTCTGCAAGTTCTTTCATTCACACATTCCTCTCCATAAGCTGAGTGAATGTTTCTAGCTGCTTCGGCTGTTGAGTTTCCTTTCTTGAATTCATAAAGCATTATGTGCCTCAAATGATTCTTGTTAGAAGGGTTTTAATCACACAAAATTTAATTTTATTGTTCTCTGAAATAAAATTTGATCAGTTTAAATTCATCTAAACATAAAAATAATGTTCAGCTCTATTAGACATTATAAAATACTCTTTAGATTTTGTTCATTTTAACAAAAAGTTAAAATTTGGATAGAACTTATGGGATGACCTGATATTTATAGAAGAGAAACAGAGATGCTATGTTGTGGTAGTGGGAAAGGGACTGAAGTCAAGATGCCAGGTCAGGACCAATAACATTGCAGGTTCTTCTTTGGATTTTATTAAGAATCACTAAATTTATAGCAGGAGCACTGGACCATATATAGCAGCAATATTCAAAGCATGCACAAATGGTAACCTTATAAATATGTAAGATAGATTCTAAAGAGTAATAGTTAATCAAATTTCATGGCAGCAGGCCTAACAATTGATTCATTATAATCTTTCCGCTTTGTGTCAACAGAAAATGTTAGTCTGAGAAGATGCAATGAGCCACTCTCCTGGATGTTAGCAATAGCCATGCTGATGGAAGGTAAGAAGTATTCTCTCAGATGATTAAAAGAGAGCAGTTCTGTTTTGGAGGCATGGAACTTAACAAGCTATTCCTTCCACAAATATATACAAATATTTATAGATATAATAGGCAAGAGAGTGTGAACATTGAAGGATGAAACTGATAATCACCATGCAGTGTTGGTTCCTATGTCCACACTATCTATACCTATAAATATCATACATCTGACACTGTTCCACTATCAATATAGTAAATTTTAATATATATATATATATATATATATATATATATATAAATGTACAAGACAATAGGAAAACTGTAATATTAGCCAACGCGTTTCGTCCAATGTGAAATTTTCAAGGTAAAAACGAAATATATACATATCTTTATATATATATATATATATATATATATATATATATATATATATAATTATTCATTTAAAAATATGATTCCAACACGCTACATAAAAGTTCTCATGTTTCAAAACAAGAGCCGAAAACATCAATATAATTATTTGAATTAAATTGAATTAAAGTAAGCTCTGTTCCATCTTCAAGCAAAAATCTTTTTGGAATAACTTATTTTTTTAATTTTTTCTGAAAGGGTTTTGTGTATATAAAAAAACTGCCGTAACATTTGTTTTTTGATGACTTCATAAAGGGTTATCTTCTTTGTAGGCTATTTAAGCTATTTGTTAAGACTATGGATTTTTAAAAAATGATATGCTAATTATTCAATGCAAAGATTTGATGATGTCGGCAAAAAAACGTTAACTCATGTCTTTTGTTTAATAGATTTTTATTATTTAGAAACTTAATAATGTGTAGTTTCTCATGTAGGCATAAAGGGCATGGGTCATCCCAAGTTTTACAAGTTCTAGTTTTCTTTATAATTTTCCATTTTACTTTTGGTGTTTTATTCATTTCCTTCAAATGCCAAACATATTTAGATAGAGAAGTCTGATTTCTTTTATTTATATTGTTGAAAGAGCACTTATGCTGCCTCCATCTGGCTTTAAATTCATTCTTCATCGACCCAATGTATATCATATTAGTATTAGGACTCTCAGTGGATGAGATAGTACATTGGTATACCACAGATTTGACACAGCATTTATTTTCTAATGGGCAGTCTTCTGGTTTTCTACAATCATATAATTTTTCACTGTTTTTGTCTAATTTAAGTGTAGGGTTTTTATTAATACTATTCAGGCATGGGGATTTGTTCAGGATTTTATTATTGTGTTATTTTATTATACTCTCTAGATTATCAGTGCAGCTGTAACTCAATTTTAGGGTGTTCTTATTAAATATATTACTAAGCCTACTATTGGTAGGGAAGTGTTTTTCAATTAAAGCTAGGAATTTCTGTCCTAGTTTAATACTAACCATTTGGTTGAACGGAGGGGTATACCAAATGATTTTTCTTTTCCTGTTTTTTTTCTTCTGGTTAGTGCAATTGTTTTTATAATTAATGTTTGCATTCTTGTATCCACTATTTTTTAGGGCAGTGTTATAAAAGCTACTGTGTTTTTGGTATATTTCTTTGTTAGCGAAGTTAATGCTGTTTCTACTTTCTATTGATGAGGGAATATGTTTAATTATGGATGGAGGGTGGTTTGACTTCGGGTGTATATATAAGGGGTTAGTATTTGGTTTTCTATAAGGTTGGTATGTGTTGTTTGTTAAATCTAGAGTTACGTTGAGGAAGTTTACCCTTTTCAATTTAGTACAGACTGTTATCTTTAAGTTTAGATTTTTAAATTCACTAAATATAATTTTTCTAATTTTCTCTATTTTAATACTTGTAGAACTCCTCACTATCATGAGCCAGTCTGATGTCCTTAATATCTATTTCACTGTGCGTGGTCAAGTTGTACAGTATTAAAAGACCAACAAGGTTAGAAGACTCTGCAGAGTCTAAAGATCCCATAGTGATGTCAAACAGGTCATTATTGTTTTTTATCCATTGGTCCCCATTATGAATGAGGACAGATTTTTTTGCGCTGAGGATTAATTCTATTTCTTCCTTCGTCAGGTTAGAATACACAGCAGCAAAGTCCAGGGCAGTCGTAAATAGATCCTTCGAAATTGACGGGTAGTAATCCACGATATCGAACTGTAATAGGGTGCAATTTGGTTTATTATCAATATTGGTAAACCAATTGATGACATCTTTGGTATTGATCCATAATTTTAATCCAAGCTGTTTTTTTATTTGGCAAGTAATTCTTTCCAGGATTCTTTTGCTGATCTTTCCAATGTCAGGTCAGGTAGGGTTAATTATTCTAGTGGTAGGGTTTTCCAAAAAATCTTGTTTATGGTCTTTAAGAGTTATGTAACATTGCTTTTCAGCAAGTTTGCCTACTCTATCGTTAATTTTTAATTTATCAGTTATTTTTTTTACTAGCTCTGTTAATGCTATTAACCATATTTATGTTGTTGTTGCAAGCTTTTTTATAAGTCCTGGTTAAGTTTTTTTTAATTAAGTTGTTGTAGTCATCTGCAGCCAATTTGTAGAAGTTGCCAGTTTTGTCAGACTTAACTAGTATTTTATCACAATCATTTATGCTTTTAACTATTAGGTTGGTGCAAAAATAATGACGTAATGTCGTTTTTTGACGTAACGTCAAAAACGACATTATTACGTCATTATTTTTGCACCTACCTAGTATTTGGTCTAGATGTTTTTGGAAGTGGCTTTTCTTTTTTTGAAAGATGTTATTGATAATAGTGAGTAGGTCTTTTTCAAATTCATATAGCTGTTTGTTGAATGGTGTGACTTTTTTACTTTTAAAGCCGTAAACTTTGCGTTCTTTATCGGTTGAGTTATTCCCACAAAAGTAGAAGTATGCTTTCCATCTCATTCTTCTAATTAATTCCTCTGTTTTTTGTAAAAGTTTAACAAAATAATTCCGTTTGTTTATTTGTGGAATGTTTTTCAGAGAAATTCCGAAATTTATTTTTTCCATATTTTTAAAGAAGTTGTTTTAAAAATAACCTTAATTCGGGAGCCAATATATGTGAAAATGTATAGAAAATAGGAAAGAACTGGTTAGGTAAATAATCCAAAGTTCTTTAGTATTTTTGTTATTATTTTTTAATAAATAATTATATTTATGCTCTACTTTTGTATCAAGCACTATTTTTTATTTTGGATTATTTACGTAACCAGTTCTTTCCTATTTTCTATATATTTTCACACACATATATATATATATATATATATATATATATATATATATATATATATAAATATATAACTATGTTCCTAACAAATTCATGAATTATAATTACAACTATACACAACTACAAGATTATCAAGAAATCTTACTTTGCATCTCTTGGATCATAGCTCCATTAGGACCTATTTAAATATACATGAAGACCTACCAATCTCTGCCCACAACACACTTGTGGAAAATAAAAACATAAAAGACTCATCCACGTGCAACAAACAGTTAAAAATAATGGAAGCATTAACAATAACAAAAAAGAAACCAACTCTCAATAATATCAATTATGAACATGGCCACAACATGCTGACCATATTTGGAAATTTTAAAACATTCTCAGTGCTATATATAAATAGAAATAAAAGTAAAAATCTACATATTCATTAAAAAAAAAAAGAACTAGCCTTGATAATGGTTAATAAATTAGATAAAATTGCTTGGATCCACAAATCATTTGGACAGTTTTTACACACATTATATCCAGAAAAGAAATCAATATTATGAATGGAAGAAAAATATATTAAAAAAGTTTAATCACAGTGCTTCATCAGTGATCTTTAATAAAATTTGTTTAAAAGATAGATTGCTGGCCAAATACACAAATATTAGATATATATATATATATATTATTTTGAAAAATAAATCAGTAATAGTCAATAAGGTGAGTAATATGATATAAATTATAATTTTTTTCCTATTACTTACTACTGTAGGTTTTAAGAACAATATCTTAACTTACCACTATCCTTTGTTTAGCCTAGTTTCTTAAATATTTCCAAGAATCATCCTTTAAAAATCAAGACCTTTGTTGCCATTGACATTGTTACATTCACAGTATATAGTGTGGAAATTACATTAAAGCAGAATGTTCTTTGCAAGGTTATCACTGCTTTAATGGCTAATCACCTTAAGATTATAAAGCACAACTGAATAGATTGAAGAAAGCAAATTACTGGTTGTCTACAGCAATCTTAGTAATTATTTCTTCATTATCAGATTACTAAAGAAAGTCTTATGCTTTGAGAGATTCCAGTGAAAGTCAGTAAGAGATTTTATTTGAAATTATTTTATGTACAGTGTCACCAGTCATTTAAAGAAAAAATGTATTTATAATTGATCAATTTGTTTGTTTTCTTTGCAGGTTATTTAAAACCAGAAATCTTTTTAGAGTGTAATAATAGTTCAGTTATAGAAGTTTTACTAATTAACCCATAGCTGAGGGAGGATTCATACATTTCCTAAGGGGATTTGTGCATAAATAAATAAAACAAACCTAACGGGAATTAGAACTCAGCTCTCCGATTTAATAATGCCAAGCCATTATCCATTACAGCACCCATACATCCAAACTTATGCACCTGTTATTACCAAGTATTCACCCATCTAGGTACTAATCAGTCTTGAGGTTTCTTAACTTCAGTGATCATACAGAAATGGGTGTGTCAATGTGATGTGATCATAGGCCAATGTATTTATAAGTGCAATTATTAAAAAAAAATATCTTTTCAATGATAATAATTTAATATCAGTAACAAAATCAATTTTTTTTTTTACATTTAGTTTTTAAAACTATTTTCATGATCAGAATTATTAAATAAATTAAAATTAATAAACTAACTTAAGCAATAAACACAGATGTAATTCAATCTATATAAAATATTTCTTTAAACAAATTAGATATACTTAAAATTTTAAATATTTTAATATTCTCTGGACAGCATCTTTTGTTGTGTCAAAAAATAATAAATATTTAAAAAGATTAAAACAAAATAATTTAAGGTATACAAATGAACTTCTACACCATAAACTATATTTCCAAAATAATTATATACACACATACATACCATATTAAAACACATCCAAATTTTTTCTCTCCAAGAACAGATAATATTACAAACATGCCAAAAAAATACAACAAACACCGTCAAAATCAAAGTATTTATTGGTTAGATATTAACATCACCGAAATATTTGACCAATCTGAGAAAACTTAAACTCTATTTTCTTTGAACCTACTTTCATGAAAAATTTCTTATGAAATCTCAGAGATTTTGACCTTCAAAGAGCAGAGATATGATTGTCTCCAGGCCAGTGGGAAAAGTTATGTAGCCATGTCTTCTCTTGTCCAAAGAGAAGACATGGCTACATAACTTTTTCCAGTGCATGCTGAAAGAAACATGTCAGCACTTCAAGCAAATGATCTCTGACAATAGTGTAGACGGTCAGTTGATAACTTCAAACGAATCACCACGAACAACAACAAAGACAGTCAGTGACCTATTGAAGGCAGGACAGGCAGAGGGAAATATCCTTAATGTACTAATGTACTTATGTACTGCTTTCCCTTCAGAGGTTAATGTATTGATGGTGAGGAGTCTATGCTGAGGACATAAGTATTCATAGCAGGGATATGATCTTGAACAAAAAATCAACATCTTCTACCAAGTATTACAAGAAATAAGACTCAAGTTAAACATTTTCAAAACAGAAACTATGATCTGTAATTGGAATGAAAGCATTGATGCAATCATAATTCAGGATGTGGAATTAGGAAGAACTAAATATTTCAAATATCTTTGTGTATGAATCAGTTGTAAGAACTGTAATATAAGTGATAAGAATTGAATACATACTAGACTGTGCTGGAGGAAGTCTTATACAACTTGACAAATTGCTACAAAGCCAAAACATTAACCTGAAAACTCAAGTCATGTTCTTAAACAGTCTTGTCAGCTTGAGACTTTCATATGAATGGCAACAAACCTATTCAGAAATATTTAAACTATCTGCTGTATATAACCACTTTCTTAGATGAGTGATTAAAATGTCATTGAGCAAATGAAACTTGTAGATCTTAGTGAAGACTACTCTTGTTTGAAAGTTGTAGACTGACGTTACAGAATCACAGAAAAAGACACAAACTGCATCACTTGAGGATTTTCAACAACAGCAACAACTAAAATGGATAGCACATAGAACTTGACGAGAAAATAATGCCATAATCTAGATGTTGATGTTTCACACTATTTCAAATAAAGGTTTGGAAGGAAACTGCCATCAATACTGGAAAGAGTAATGACAGTTACTAGATTTGATAAACCTATTTTCCTGAAAAATTATTTTAATGGAAAGATTTTATAAATTTCAACTGAATGTCGCACTGACTGCTTGCTCAATCAATGTTGAATGTTTCCTTATAAGGAAGCAGCTATATTATCATTACCATATAGTAATGTATAAGTTTTTTTGTTTTTTTTTTTACAGTAAGATTCACCATTTACATGGCCTGGGGACAATTGATGTAGAGGGTTATGTTAGGCTGCAATTTAGGTTAATATTGTAGTGATCAAGGAAACATCCTCTTGGGAGTTGGTTCCACAGAATGGTGATTCTCACTGATGGAACTCAGAGGGAATGTGGGTGGTATGCTACTATGTAAGTAGCATGTTATGTCCTTGCCCTGAAGTTTTGAAATGGCAGAACCAAAGAATGGACTTCGTCAGAGCACTTTCCATAGAAGTAGCAATAGAGCAGCAAGAGGCTTGCCACACCCTGCCTGTGGGACAGAGTGGTGGAGAATAATTTATCACCCACAAGGCCTTGGAGATTCTTTTGGATTCTATGGTTAAAATGAAGGAAATTAGTAATTTGGCAGTGAGAGCTGGAAAATTTTCACTTGAGGGAACTGAATTGTGATTCTAATGATGGATGCTGAGAATACCATGGAAAGAACTGGTGACAAATGAGGAAGGAGAACAGGAATGACAAAGAAATAATCTCATAATCAGAAAGTCACAGCTGAAATCTGGGGCATATATCATGCAAAAATAAGGCTAGGTGAGTTAAACACTTGCAGGTACAATGAAAACAGTAACCTACTTGACAAGTTTGTGTCAAAAGATAGTGAAACAAGAGATACCATGAAGGATAAAGTATTATTAAGAACAAAAAAGGAAGCTGTGGAGAACCACTATAACCAGGTGTCTGAGACAACATAAAAGAGAGAAACACAACCACTATTTACATCTTTATTGTCAGCACTGCATGTTGGCTTCAGAAATGTTATTTATTACCAAAAAGTTGAGTAAATATTTTAATCAATTCTATCAAATTTTGTATTTAATTTACTTCAATGAGTACGTATGTGTAGAACTAAACATATAGAAAAAATAACAAATTATTTCTAAGATTATTTTCCAATCATCTTCCCAACACATGAGTGATAAGAGTCTTCTCAAGGATGAAAATAACTAAGAAGTAATAAATAAACATCTGTTACTCTTGGTTGACTATGGAGACAACTAGGATGGCTGAATAATCCCTATTGCAGACACCTGCTCAAGCACATTTGTGTTGTGGAAATATTGATATATCTTTATGAGGAGGTGATGAAGTGTTCTGACCAAAAAATTGATTTAAAAAACCCCTTATGTTTGGTCATAAGTATAATTATTCCAATTATTTTTTTTACCTCCTAGTATGAGAGCAATTTTAAAAAAACATTCAAATGCAATTAAAAAAAATAATCAAGAGCTAATTTTTAAGAAATATTCTAGAGTAAATTTTGTAAAATATTCTAGAATAACTTTTACAAAATATTGTAGTGTAAATTTTATAAAACCTTCTATTGCAAATTTTATAAAACATTCTTGTATAAAATTTATAAAACCTTCTAGAGTAAATTCTATAAAATATTTTAGTATAAATTTTTGAAAATATTCTAGAGCAAATTCTTTTAAATATTCAAGTGTAATATTTCTTAAGATATTGTATATCAACATGCTACAGTTATACAAGAGTTCATAAAAAAATTATTTTTGTGTTTTGTCAATTATATTTTGTTATAGGAAACAAAATTTTGTTTGCATGCAAAGAGTTCTGATAAAATTTCTTTCTTGTTGGAAGGGAGACAGATGAGTAAATTCACTAAAAAAAGGAGAAAATAGAAAAGTCAATGTAAAAATTCCCCTTCAGTTAGAGTTAACCAATCAATGAGAATAAATCTGGGCAACTATTTGAATTATTTCCTGAAGGACAGGATTTTTCCCTGTTCAGTAAAGGACACAGAAAATTCCATAAAATTTATTTTATTTTTCCATTCATTTAATCGCTTTTTGGAAGGAAAACAAATTCTTGTTTGAGCCATACTTCTTTTTAATTAAATTTTTTGTTCCTGTTTTTTTCTTGAGAAATTAGATTCAAACAATTTAGGGTGGCTGTAAACATCCGTCATGTTTACAATCCTTCTTGACCATAACCTTTTGGAGAGGCAACTTGGCCTCAGGGAAGGTAAAAATTAAGAACTTAAAAATAACTAAAAAAGAAAAATAATAATGCAAATTAAGATAGGAATGTCATGACAATAGGAAATAAACAAGGGTCTGAAGTTAAAAAAAAAAAAAACAATTAGTATGTAAAAAGTTTTTTGGTGGAAAAAGTATGTAATCATTAGCTTGAGTTAGATTTAATGAAAAACATTCTGATTAGAATGTTATTTGATGTTCAGGTCTAAAAATATTCAGATTAACCAGAGAAAGAAGTAAGATGTTTTTGGAAAAGTACTTTTTATTCCAACCAGATTAGCATCTTCTTGGTAACTTAGTTTCCCAAATTTAATGTATTAGGTTGGTGCAAAAATAATTTCGTTTTCTCACATAGTAACATATGTTAGAAAACGAAATTATTTTTGCACCAACCTAATATAAGTTCTAATTATTGCCACTTATTCAAAATAAAACAAATTTCATTTATTTATTATTCTCAAAGATTTTTGAATAATTAATAAGAATAACCAAATTATCTAAATTTTTTGTTAATACAAATTTTGTCAAAATATCTAAAATCTGACAAAATATTTGAAGCAATTTTTCACATATTTTTTATTGGCTAACATGATTTTTAAATGCTACTTCCACAGAATCAAAACACCCTCATTTCCTCCATTTTCCAAGTTAAGAAATAAAGTGCAGATAGATTTTTCTAAAATCTACCATTTTATAGAACAGACTTCCTTGTGGGTGCTTCCTGGAACATTACAAATCAATGGTCAACTGTTATCTATCCTCTTAATCATCACTTCCTACCACTCTTTCATTCATATTATACACCTTGCCATTTTAACTGTAACCCTCTACCTTAATTATTTTACAGTGAATTTTAGTAATAAAAAATGTGTTACAGTTTTTTAATATTAAAATTCATCCACTTTTAATTTAAGCAAACTTTTAAATATTTTTTGGTAAGATTTGATCAAGTTTTTTCTTATAAAAAGCTTTCAGTGGAATTTTATTTTATACCTATTCTGACATTCATTATTACATTTTTTTTATTATATTTAGACTGGTTCATTTTGGGCTTTGCACAGTAGCCAATATTTTCCTTGAATAATACTGGAAAATAAAATGTCTGCAACATTGTGGAAAAAGAACGAAGTTAAATATTAACAGCAACTCAAAATCTCAGATAAAAACCTTTTAAATCAAGACAAACTTAATCATCTACTTTTTAAAAAATCTAACCTGGTAACCAACAAAATGCAAATGATATATAAAAGAAAGTGAGCTTCAGAAAAAAATTGTAAAATAAAAACATCACCATATAAACATGATTAGAAGATGTATTAAATTTTCATTAAATGTATCTGAAATTCAATACAAAGTTTAATTGCATAGATATGCCATCAATGAATATTATCTTGCTTCAAAGTGCCACTGTGCCATGTGTTCTCAAGGACACATAGCACAGTGGATAAAGGCATTGCTTAGATCCAGTGACAGGACCCAAAGAGTGTGATTTCAATACCTGGTTAAGGCAGTGGAGAACTTTCAGAGGGTAATTAGCAGGAGATAACTGATAACTGACATCCATCAAACATGGCATGTGGAACTAGAACAGTCTACCCCAGTGAGCGAAATAAAGGGTTCAGTTTGAAATTCCAGCCACCTGAAGAACGGCTGAAATGTGATAAATATGGCAACAAAGTTGAGGACAATAGTCCGAATAATATAAATAATCTTCAAAGATTAGTTTTCTTGGTTTAATTGTTCTGGCAATTTTAACAAGAAAGTTTAGTAAGCATATGAAAAAGAAAGAAGCTGCAAGAACTTTTTGCCAGAATAGAGTAAGAAAAGAGAGTTCTTTACTGAAAAAGAATTTTATCCTATATTACAAAATGATCCATTAAATTCCATTAAAGTAAGTAGTCAACTATTCCATTTTCTGAAGAAACTTAATTAGGCTGAAGGTTTTATAATTTTACAACTTGATTGTCCTACATGACAATGGCTAAGTGGATTTATCAAGTGAATGTATTTTATTTGGTATTGTGATTTTAATCCCCTGTTAGAAGCAGTAAAAGTCATTTTGGATTAAGGGGTATGACTTGATAAAGATAAATTAACAAAGAAGGATTAATTAATACAAGTTATCCTCTTGCATAGACAGTTGATTTGGTTTGAAATTCTAAGAAATGTTAGGAAATACACTTGAAGAAAGGTAGAAGAGAAATAGCTAAAGTGCTGTAACTACATTAAGAATCAATATAAGCAGGGAAAATACTTTTGTCCATGACAATATACTCAGGGCCATAGCAGCCTGGGGGCTGCATTGGCTCCTCCAAAATTTTTGCCAACTGTACTATTTTTTACAGGGTTTTATTTTAACAATAAAGAAAGAAATACAAGAAAGAAAAAAACTATCAAAGAAAGGAAGAATATAACTTTCATAAAAATGTTTTAATCGTTGTATTTCATTCACACCCAAATAAAAAATAACTAATTTAAAATAATAATTCATTAAGGATTGTATATTTTCCCTGTAGACATTCAAAAAAGATGAAAAGTTATTTCATTTGTAAGACAGTTCTCTATTATTTCAAAGATGATTTCTACCAATCTAGAGGTACTGTAAATTTTAAATGTTCTTGCTACTGTTGGCAGCCTTTGATAACTTAAGGCTAAATTCTACCCTTCCCCTCCTGCCAACATTTTGATATTTTGGCACAAAACTCACAGGAAAGCTGAAATGTAAAAAAATGGAATTACATTTTCCTGCTTACTCATGATTCACTGTACTCATCTAAGAAGAAATAGTTTTAGGAAGTCTTTGAATACTGAGAACTCTTAACATCATTACACAAGGAACCAATTTCGATGACTTTCTGCATAGAAGAATCTGGAAACTTATTGATGTTCAATGATTTAATTTCTGTATAACATGGCAGTTCTTCAAAGAACCCTTGTAAATAATTGCTAATGTAATTTTAAAAGCTTGTTTGGTATAATGGTAATGGTGAAATTAGCCGTTTCTGTACAGGAAACCTTTGGCATTCATTGACTAAATATGTAAGGCTAGAGTTTGTTGAAATTTATAAAATCTTTTTCTCAAAACATTTTTTCAGGAAATTAGACTTCTTAAGTTCACTTACTGTATCACTCTTTCTACTACTAATAGGAGTTTCCTTCCAAACCTTTTGTTTTTAGTCATGTGGAATGTTAACATCATGATTTTATCATTCTTTTCTCTTCTAATTACATGTTCTACCTATTTTTGTTGTTGCAGTTTTTAGAAGTTTTCAGCTGTTGTAGTTTTTATGACTTAGTATAACTCTCATGTATACTCTGTCATAATATATGACTACCTCATTGCAAAAATTATACAGAAAGTTATATAAACAGTGAGACTTTGAGAGCCAATATATATGGGGTGGATTTGTGCATGCTGAATGCTAATGGATTAAACATTGCTGAGCAAGTTGGATGCAATGCAGGACATCCACATGATTCTAGATCTGATAGCTAGTGGGATCCTTCCATAATAAAGAATTTGACTTCAAATGAGTAAAATGATAAAACTTGAATTTTTAATATATTTTGTCTGTATAAATTGCAAAAATATTTACAAATATTTGAACATTCTTCAGCTTAACTAAGAAACCAATTTCTCCTAAATTCCAATGTTTGGCTATTTGATAAGCTTTTTAGAAGCGGGCCAGGCTGAGAAATCTTCAGCATTACTTCATACTTTGAGACATTTGTTTTTTAACCATTTCATCCCAAGAAAGGTGATAATACCATTAAGACATCCAGGGGTTACTGGAAGTGAAAGAGAATGATAAGACTTTAGTAAGGAGGAGAAAGGACAATAAAAGAACAGGATTCATGAAGACAGAAGATGGTGATTGATGTTGCATTTAAATTTTTGAAGATTGTAGGTGGCTAGGAAGTAAGAAATGAGAAATATTAGCCATGTTGGTGAAAGGCAAAAATTGTTCTCTATGATGATTAAAAAAATTTTGTTTTGAAGGCATTCAAATTTTAAAAGTTATTTTAATAATTTTTCTATAGGATCACCAGCTGTCATGCAATAATTTCAATAAGATGTGGTATTAAGTTGATAATTATGCAATTATTTCTTTTGTTAAGATCATATTTTTCAAATGTAATCATACCATTTCACAGTTTCCTTTTCTTTACTATTTGCAAACTGAACATTAATATTCTTGGGAAAAGTAGTGAAGTGGTTTCCCATTAGCTTCTCCTTGGGTTTTCATTCTCCAAGACTGGTTGTTCTACCAAAGAAGCAAGTACAGTCCACCCAACTAATTTACCTCTAGCTGATGAGTGGAAATGATTTCATACTTTAGTGTAAAATGAATGTAGCAACCTTAGCTGGAATTTGAACTCTGCTTGCTGATTACATTTTCCATGCAAATTATGTCACACACAATCACTACATATCAATGAAGTATATATTGGAGACTGAAGTCTAGTAAGCCTTTTAACTGGCTTGTTAGTAATAGCTTTTTGTATAATCACTGAGTCAATCATATGCAAGTCTTTAAGTAAGAATTCTTTTTAAAAATTGGGTTAAAGATTTGAAGTGAACGTCTTGCACTTGAGAAAAATGGCAAACAAGATGGATTGATTTTAAGAATTAAAATTGAACAAGAAATGATATATTATAACAAAGCTAAGAAAGACTATGAAACAGCCCTAAAAGATATTCTGAATTTATGAAAACAAAAAAGGGAACAAGCAACAAAGCATTTATTGGTATTTATCAAGACAAATAATTATAAAAGGAAATAAAAAAATAAGAATCTAATATATTTTTTCTTCAAACCAAATGGCAAATCTACAAAGACATTTATTATGCTAAAATGACAAATTGCTTTTGCTTTTGAAATTAAATACTGTTCTTTTTTCTTCTTCTTAAGTATTTTATTTATGCTTTGTGAAATTAAAACAGATTTATGATTAATAAATAGCAAGAAAGTGGATAAAAAGTTTTATCAAAATGAAAATAAATACAATTAAACATTGGATATAATCTTGTCTGTGTATGTGTGTGAGTTTGCAAGAATCTATTACCTCATATACACATCAAATGCATTAGATAAAAGATCAATAAGTCCATTGCCTGACACAATTATCAATTGAATTTTTATCTAAAATGTTCTCCTCTATAATATTCAGTCTATGTAATATTCAGTCTATGAGAAATATTGGATTGAGTGCATGGACAAAGAAGGTAATTATACTGAAAAATAAATATTTGTTTTATAAAATAGATGCATTTTTCATCATTAGGCTATAGATTTATTGATGAACCTACACATCACACAACAACTTAAGTGCATTAAAAAGGAAGGAAATTATGTTGAAAAATAAATATGTCATACAAAATAAATGCTTTTTTCATCATTAGGCTGTATATCTACATATTCAGTAACAAATTAAGTGTATTAACAAGGAAGGAGATTATGTTGAAAAATAAGTATTTGTCACATGAAATAAATGCTTTCTTCATCATTTGACTGTAAATTTATTGATGTACCTACATATTCAAAACTAAATTAAATGCATTAACTAGGAAGGAGATTATGTTGAAAAATAAGGATTTGTCAGGCAAAATTTCCACCTCAGTTTAACTTCTGAAAATCATTCTTTTTTCATTTTTTTCTTATCATATATATATATATATATATATATATATATATATATATATATACATACATATATATATATATATATATATATATATACATGTATATATATATGTATATATATATATATATATGTATATATATATATATATATATATATATATATATATATATATATATATGTATGTATATATATATATATATAAAGAAGATACCAAAATCGATTAACCACAGACTTTCTGACAATTCCTCCAATGAATCCATATTTAACAAAGCTAAGAAAGACTATGAAACAGCCCTAAAAGATAGCAGATTCGCAGCAACACTCACATACTCACCACAGAACCCAAAAAAGGAAAAGAAATATCATATGGTTCAACCCACCATACAGCAAAAATGTAAAAACAAATGTAGGAAAAATATTCTTCAAACTCTTACACAAACACTTCCCGGAATCAAGCACTGTACACAAAATATTCAACAAAAACACAGTAAAAATCAGCTACAGTTGCACAGAGAACATGGCTCAAATAATAAAAATGCACAACAGGAAAATTATCAAAGCCACATGAACAAATTAAACCCATGTGCAACTGCAGAATAAAGAACGAATGTCCCTTAAACGGTAATTTCTTACAAAACGACGTAATATACCAAGCCACGATAAAATCACCAGATAATGAAGAAAAAGTATACATAGGAGTAACTGAAGGATCCTGGAAACAAAGAAATTATACACACAAAACATCTTTCATAAATAGTAAATATGCAGACAGCACAATGCTTTCTAAGTATATCTGGGAAATTAAAAACAAAATGAACATCACACCAAAAATATCTTGGAAAATAAGGAAAAGATCATCAACCTACAACAACCAATCAAAAACTTGCAAATTTTGCTTGGAGGAAAAAATAGCTATCATTACTTTCCCAGATCAAAATAAATTTATTAAATAAAAGATCTGAGCTCATCTCAAAATGCAGACATGAAAACAAATTTTTACTACGTTACTTAAAAATTGAAAACTGAAAAAATATAATAAAATAATGTAAAATAAGCTAAATAATTAAACAAAATGACAATAAAATTAGTAAAATAAATTAACCCAAACAAATGACCAAATCACACCCATTAGAATAAATGAAATCAAATAAATAAATAAAAATAAAAACAAAAACAATGAACACAAATAAATAAAGTAAATAATAAACAAATTAGCAAACCATTATGACCAAAATATTAGTTAGACTATAAAAATCAAACAAAAAATAGCTATAACTGTTATATAACGATAAAAAAATACTACATTACTTAAAAATCAAAAACTGAAAAGAGAAATGTACTGTATAACAAATAAATCATAACAAGTAAAATAAATTGACCTAAATTCATCCAAATAAATAAATAAACTAACAAACTGATCCAGATAAACTAACCATTAGAAAAAACAAATAAAGACAATCAATCCAAATAAATACATGAAGTAATAAACAAATTAAAAACTGTTCCCGCCAAAATAATAGTTAGAATAAACTACAACAATCGACCCCAAAATTGAATAAATAGCTTTATCTTCCCAAACCAAAACAAAACTATTAAATAAACAATATAAACAAATTTTTACTATGTTAATAAAAACACCAATTAAAATAAAAATAAAAAATAAATAAATATATAAGATAATAAAAATAAAAAATAAAAATGAATAAAAACAATAATTTAACCCAAATAAAAAAAATAAACAAATAAACAACTTCTGGTAAAATAAGTGCCAAAATAGACTACCCACAATGCACCACTGACCCATATATATATATAAATAGCCGAGAAAAATCACAGCACTTGTGGCCTGATGATTGCATCTAGCATGAAACAGACTGTCACCTCTAAGTGTTGAATTCTATGTTCACTTTTATATTTATATATATTTATGTATATAAGATTTGTAAGAGTTAGGAATTATTCCTTCCATAGTGGATGATCCCTGCCTTACTGTGTGTAATGCATCTGAATTGACATATGGAATCTGTTCTTTCAGGTTGAACATGATGTCTCTGGTTAAGATTAGCCCAAAGTTCATTATGATGCTCCTAACTTTTCTCTTCAAAAGATTTTAAGCTTGCAAAACTGGTTCTCTACTCTTCATAAGTTTCTTCTAGATCAATTTTACAACACACATTATGTATATATATATATATATATATATATATATATATATATATATATATATATAAAAGGTGCTTGTATATAAATTCATATCTAAACACATATATTTCCTGGAATGAGTTATATGTTTGGATCAAATATCCCCATACTGAGTTTCAAAGGAATACAGTTCTTCGATAGTAGAATTTTCTTTATTTAAACATTGCCCCCAAAACAAGGCAATAAAGCCACTAAGATGCAAGCAATGAAGAGAGAATATAAGAAAAAGAAAACATTATTAAGGAGAGAGAACAATAAAAGGACCAGAGTTAAAAAGATAGACAATAACGATTGACATTGCATTTAAATTTTTGAAGATCAAAGTTGACTGGAAAGCAAGAACCTGGAAAACTGTTCCACAAGTGCGAAATGCAATAGAAGAAACTGTTAACATAGAACTTATAGATACGTCTAATCATTTCAACTGTAAAATGATGAGACCATTCTGCCAATCTAGTACTGCGCTTAAATTCATAATGTCTATGTACCAAAGAGGAAACCTCATCAGAACAATTACTATAAAAGTATTTATAGAAAAGTTACAGGGAAGCTACTTTATGGTGGGAGAAAAGTGACTGAAGCTGAGATGGTAGATCAGGAGCCAATTCTTCTTCGTATTTTATCAAGAATCTCTAAATATCTAGCAGAAGCAGCAGTCCAGATCATGCTACAACACTCAACACTCAAGTATTTTTTTTTTTGTAAATGTTCTTATTTCAAACTGAATCAGAATTTTCAAACACTAATCATTTGAACACCTCAGTGAATCATATTTATTATTCATGGTTGACCCTCATAAATGTATATTGTTTATTATCAAGTTGAAAACTCTTATATCAATATTACAATTAATAAATTATAATTTTAGTTTTTTTCTAAGTGTTATCAGGTCTAGCTCTTTGTTACTCTTTGGTGTATACTTATTGATTGTTTTTTTTTTTAGTATGAAATATTTAGATTGTTATATCTTCAATTATACTTTTGTATATATTTTTATCCATTGTAGCTAAAAGGTTCTAACAATCATATATGACATTCTCCTTCAATTCATGCAGTTATGTTTGTTGTAAGTATTGCAAAATGAAACTAAGTTGTCGTTGAATAAAGCCCTTAATAGGTTCAATCAACCCACAAATTGTTAATTTTGTATGTCAGAATAACAATAATTGCTGTATATTATTTTGTCCAACACCATAAGATATTACAAAACCAAAACATTAACACAAGAATTCAGGTCATATTCTTGAACAGCCACGTCAGATTTAGACTCTCACATAGATGTCATACAACTTGGTAACAATGTCTAAACTGTATAGCATTTTCTCATAACAATGATTAAAAATGGCTTGAAGCAAATGAACCCTGTAGGTTTTAGAGATCATTGGATCTTAGTACTACAGAATCACAAATACATTATATTCCCTCTGTATTCCACTCAAACATCTCTCAACAAACCACTGCCCTTAACAATACAATCTTAACCTGTCCAAGTTTAAAGTTAATTGTCATCTTCCACTCCTATCCATATAAACTACCCCTTAACATAACCCTTGACCTTGAATGGACCCCAAGCCTTGTACAGGATGAGTGTTACTGTTAAAAAACAAGAAAAATCACTTGAAAATTTCAAACATCAGTAAAAACTAAAATGGATACCACATGTAACTAGGAGACAGAATAATGGCATCATCAAGATGTTGATTTTTTCACACTACTTCAAACAAAAGGTTAGGAAGGAAGCCTCCATAGTTACTAGAAAGAGTGATAACAGCTCATGGAGTTCCAAAACCTATTTTCCCAGAAAACTGTTTTAATCAGATAAATTTTAGTCGAAAGAAATGTTAACTCTTCTGTCAATGAATGTTGAACTGTTTCCTTGTAAGGAAACAGCTAATCTCACCATTATTATTTGATAAGTTTTCTGCATCTTTGTTTAATATTTTTTATTATTCTTCTCTGCAGAACCATTTGAAATCATTCAGATTTGATGACATTTGTTTATGAATAACAATTTTTAATTCATGCTACAAATTTTTGATTGGATTTTGATCAGACCTTTTCTATGTGCCATGTTCCTTCAGGAGGTAGATGAGCATGGCTCTCCACAACTGTTGTTCTTTGAAGTTCTTAAATATTCTCTTTTTGCTATTCTTTCCTAAACTTTATTCAGTCTCCATTTACTCAAACTCTCTATGTAGGTTATACATTGATTACCCTTGTTCTTTTTGCCTTCAATCTGTCCTGTGAGTATCAAATTTTCCAAGCCCTGTTTCTTCATCATATTTCAAATCCTACTTTCTGATGTTAAGTGTAAGTGTCCTTTTTTCCATTTTCTCTAAAACCTCAAGTTCAGGTTTTGTTGTAAGATGAATTACATACTGATAACAAAAGTGGGGAAAGACTTTCAAAAAAGTCTCAAACTGAAATTTTAGTGAATACATTTTCCCTCAATTCTAGGACCTGTTACAACAAAATGACATAATAAAATAATGTTTTCACCATAATACTTCACTTTTTTTTTTTCAAACATAATGTCACCACTTATGTCCTAAAGCTTTTATTTGTGATTCCACTGACAAAATAATTTCAGTAATCATTTGACTGAACCAAAATCATTTTAGTCTATGCTAAATGAACCTATTTAAATGTTTTCCTTAGTTGCTTTTTCATGCAAACCTTCTTTGGAATCCATGTCATTTACATGATCTACAAATTGGTGAGAAACCTGCATTTGTTTCTGATTTTCTTCAGTCCTGTCTGAATATATTTTGTGCTTAATTTAATGTTGATTGAAATTTTCTTGTTATTTTAGTCACTCTCATGCTTAAAGTATTCATTGGACAATCTGTTCTTGGAAGGGGCGATACATCTTCCTTCATTGAACCACAGATAGCAGAACTAGATATGTCAAACAAATTGGAAATTTTCTTACACCATTCCCTGGATTCATACGCATTAATCAATTTCTTTTTCAGCTCTTCAGAGTGCTCTTTCCTTTTTAAGAAGGCAATGTATCCAGTCAATAGGACTGATTATTAAAAAAAAGACCTCATGTGGAGAGTCTAATAACAAGAACTTAAAATTCTTTGATATGAAGAAAAAATATGAGCTAAGGTTCTTGCTGAAAAAAAATACCATGTTGAAATATAAAGCAAGGGTGTGTTGAGGTTGGGAGAAACACTTAGATTGTTCTCTTAACATTTGAGAGGGAACAGGTAGAGAAAAGAGAGAGATGGAAAGAAATAAAAAACTGAATGATGAGTTTAGGCCATTACTTCAAAAACCACAGCACAATTTGCAGTATATAAACTCTGGAACAAAATGTACCAAAGGAACATCTTCACAAGACACCAAGTCTTGAACAATAGCTAAGCTAGTTTTGCCAAAAGCAGACTGCCCACTGCTGATTTTCCCATCACTTTTATTGACATAAGATGGTTGACAAAGACCTAGATCTGAAAGGCCCTTTCTGGATAGTCCAACCCGGTTCTGCTGCTAACAGAGAAACCCGGATGTAACTAACTGACATTGATAGACATGTTTGCATGCAACTTGAGGCTTCTTTTGTATCTATTCTGATACATGTTCATGAAACATCACCAAATTCCAAATAGTATATCAAAAGTTTCATTTTATTGCTAGTGACAAACTTTATCTGTCAGAACTATTCACTATGATTCTCATTTGATGTAATAAACTATTTTATAAATCATCTAAATCTACAATACAAGAAAAAAATTTCAGAATTTTGTTTTCCCAAATATTAAATTTTTGAGTTTTTCTTTCAGTTTAGGGATTGTTATTGTTTGCAATATATATTATCTGTGTTTTTTAATAAATACAAGTTGTCAATTTGTTTCAGCTAAAAGATATCAGTCTGTTAATGTTTTTTCTAATCTTGAAAGTGATAATGAGCATCTATCTCAATTGTAAATGCTAATTCATTATTTCTCATCATGAAGAGGAAACACATCATCTACAAAAGAGGTCAACTCTGAACATTACTAATATAATTTAATAGAAAGTTTTGATTAGTGACCACAAATTAAAAAAATGAAAATTCATTCTATATAATGCTTATCCATAGGAAGATTAACAGATTAAAACCAGTAGCCAAGAAAATATTACAAAAATAAATTATTATTGTTTAGATAAAGAAAAGGCTGAGAATATATGTGACGCAAATTTATATATAATTTTATGTAATAAAATCAAAAAACACCATCTTACTTTCAAATTATTTCTAATAACAAGATTTGTTGATATTGTATAACCAGTGAAAATGCTGAAAATACATTATATTAGTAATGTTCAGAGTTGACCTCTTTTGTAGATGATGTTTCCTCTTCATGATGAGAAATAATGACTTAGCATATATTAGGTTGGTGCAAAAATAATGACGTAATAATGTCGTTTTTGATGTATTTTTTAATGTCAAAAAACGACATTATTACGTCATTATTTTTGCACCAACCTAATACAATTGAGATAGATGCTCACTATCACTTTCAAGATGACTACATAATGCTAGGGCCTGATCACTAGTAGCTTATTACCTAAAAATGGTCAATAATACAATGATTTAATGAAAAAAAAAACGAACTAATCCAAACAAATTTATTTCATCAATATTATCTGGTCAAGATGCAACAAAATGGAGTATAGTTACTGTAATTGAAAGCATATAAGGTGCACTTTAAAAAGAGGCACAAAAAATTGCTCTGTGTCTTGCATATACCAAGTCAAGGCCTCCTGTAGGCTAATTTTATCTGCAATTCTCACTACCACAAGCTATGATTTTATCTCAGTTGCTCAGTTCTGCCTAGCCAAACTCCATAATATTATTTACAGGAAGAACTATTATTATTATTATTATTATTATTATTATTATTGAGTGAGAGAGTAGCCAACAAAGTAAGTCTAGAGTAGAAATATACAAAGCCCAATATAGCCACCGTGATACCCAGTCTGATAAGAGTATATCAGGCACATCTATTACAGTCAAATGTTTCCAATATGGTGACAGGTTTTAATAAAAGCAGTGACAATCTTACAGGTTGGCCCAGTTAAAAACTACCTGCAAGTTGGGTAATTCTGTCTGTTCAGACCAGATTCTGAAGGAGGGTGTTTCAAAGTATCTAGATATTACACCCAAGTCACTTTGGCTGCCTCATACTCAAAATTAAAATAAAAAACTCACCTGAAAGCCAATCACGATGTTCCTACTCTTGTTCATGGCATTTATTATTATTATTATTATTATTATTATTATTATTATTATTATTATTACTGGTAATGTAAAAAGAAAATATTATAACAGAGTACTGTCAAAGTTCATCAATACCAGCTGAACTATCATATGCTTTAACACACTCCTAACGTTAACTCGCTGGAAATTACAGAAGAAATATAACTGTAAGGATATACCTTCTTTTTCTTGTTCCATATCAGTTTATGACATTGGAGATCATAGTTCTCCACAACTTTCTGTCCTTTGTAACTTTTAATAAATTTTGTCATTTTGTTATCTCTCTTAAACCTTGTTCTACAATCTATTTACTCAAGTTCACTAGGTAGGTTATGCATTGTTTTCCTCTGTTCCTCTTGTCTTCAATCTGTCCTGTGAGTATTGAATTTCCCAAACTCTCTTTCCTCATTATGTGATCTATAAATTTCATCTATCGCTTTCTAATTTTGACCTTTTTGTTTCCATTTTCTCTAAAATTTTATTGTTGTTCACTCCATCGCATGCTCAGCATCCTTCTAAAGAATTATATTTCTGTTGCTTCCACTCGTTTCTTCATCTTTGAGGAGACTGCCTGGTATTCATTGCCATATAGTAGGACTAATATTACATAACAGTTCAGTACTCCTTTCTTTGTTTTGAATGAATTTTTCCTATTTCTTAATACTTTTCTTAGCTTTTGGAAGGCCTCTTTCACTATTCCAATGTGCCTTCTGATTTCAGTGTTGCACATTCTGTTAAAACACTTCCCAGATATTTAAAGTGTCGTATTTGTTTGTAATTTGTATGTTGGGCTGTTCATTTTGCTAACAACCATGTATTCTATCTTTATACAAATGAAATTTTGTCCTTTCTTCCCACTTTCCTTGACTGCCTTCTGTAGGAGTTCTAGTAGTTTCTGTTCTGTGTCTGCTATCAATATTGTATCATCTGCATATCTTATGTTGTTAAAATTGTGAACATCAATAATGAATCCTGGCAGGACTTCTAATTCTTTCAGAATCTCCTCACTGTATAGGTTGAATGAATCCAGTAAGAAAACACATCCTCATCTTACACCACTTTCTATTTTTGTATATTTACTGAATTCATTTTCTATCCATGTGGAGGCAGTTTGCTAGCAGTATAGGTTCTGGATTATTCTAATATCCTTCAAAATATGTCAAGGTTACTTAGCAGTTTCAATGGTTCTTTGTGATGTAGTTCATCAAATGCTTTTGCATAATCTATAGGAAAACACAGGTACATACCATTCTACATTTGTATCGATCTTTCTGATATCATTCTGCTTATAAATATCACAAAGGATATACCAGTAATGGTAAAACACTATGCTGGAAGGCATGAAGAAATATGTGTCCGTAATATGAAATATTCAAACAAGAATGGCAAAGATGGTGGGTTTATCTCTTACTTTATGTTCATCTGTACTGCTAGCTGGCTTTTTATATACAGTAATGTTTTCTGCTGCAGCTAAAG
This sequence comes from Acanthosepion lycidas, assembly GCA_963932145.1. NCBI lineage: Eukaryota > Metazoa > Mollusca > Cephalopoda > Sepiida > Sepiidae > Acanthosepion > Acanthosepion lycidas. The sequence continues at coordinate 52,795,542 of OZ010586.1, forward strand.
TACTTTTGGAATTAAATACACAGAAACTGTTTTTCTGAATATGTCCTGCATCTAACATACCTGTGTGTCTTTTATGGCATCAAATGCAGTAAACAATAATAATAAACTATTTATAATTTATTTGTGATATAACAATCAAAGACAGTATATGAATTGTACATTCTATAGAGTAGATATAAAATAAAGGTAAAATTAGCCATTTCTATATAAGAAACATCTGCCATTCATTGACAACGTTATTTTCAGTTGAAATTTATAAAATCATTTTATTTAACTAATTTTTCATGAAATAATGATTTTTAAGTTCAGTAAATGTTTTTTGGGCATTCTTGTATGATGGGAGTTTCTTTCTAAACTTTTTATTTTGGTTATTATGTAAAGTTAAAAGCTTAATTAGATCATTATTTTGCATTATAGTTAGTTGCATTTTTGTTGTTGCTCTCATCGGAAGTCTTCAAGTGATGTTTTTTTTTTGTTATTTGGTAAAGCTCTTCATTTGCATTTTGGTAACAACACTCTGTGGGGTCTGATTGAGGATTGTCTTCTTTAAAACTTTTAGGAATCATTCACATGAAACCATTTCAATCATTAATCTGGGAAAATAGTTGTATACAGATGATAATTTAGATATTTCTGAATTGAATACTATTCATGACACCCATATGAAAATCTAAATCTGATGAGACTATTTAAGAAGAGGATTTGAGTTTTCAGTTCAGTATTTTGGTTTTGTAGTATCTTAAAGTGTTGAAGAAAAAGTATACAGATTGCAATCTATCCTGAGTTCAATTTCCTTATCATTTTAACTAAATTTGTAATAATTGATCTAGACATTGAGTTATCTGAAGTGTTTAGAATTTATCAATTCAACATTTTGAATTTTTATGATTAATTCAGGGATGTGCCACCATTACTCTCATTCTAATAATTGAATTATGTTTGTCAAATTTATTGCAAGTGATAAAGAGGAAAATAATTTCTTGAAAATAATCTATGTTGTGGACCATACTATATCTGAGTGCATCTAATTTTAAAGTTACATGTTACTGTACAAAGTGCATATTTATTTTGCTATGAAATAAAAAGCTTTTATTCTCATAATAATATTATAAGATGCTTCAACCATTTGTAAATAGGGATTGAATCTTAAGAATAATTAAATTCAGTTCATTGAAATTCAGAAAATTAAAATATGCCTGTTTTAAACTAACCATGAAGGATTTTTCTATAATTAAAAGGAAATTTTTATTTTTCTAGACTAATCATCTTACTAGCCTGTAGTGGAGCTTGAATTGTAGATCCTTTGGTGTCTAGCTCAATATCCTAACCCCAGAGCTATCAACAAAAACTTTCAGTCTTGTATGCTAATCTCATTATATGCTTTGTATGTGCAGAAAAGCAATCTCCTAATGTGATAAAAAAAATCAGATTTACAGAAAAGTTGCAAAGTCCATTAATGGCGTCTTTAACAACTTTAATTTAAAAAATGGGTTTGTTGTAGTAGCTTACCTGGTCAAGAGGAGAACTTGTAAAATCGGAGATATCCAATTTGTATGAAATAAGCTGGAAGTGATTTTACAATAAAGAATATAATGTGGATGTATTTTTATTGGTTAGAAGAAGCAAAAAGGAATCATGAGACAATGTCGAACATTTTATTCTTATTCATTCAATGTTTTTATTATTTGTTGTTATCTGAATACTTGCAAAATACTGAGTGAAACATGAAAAGATGACAGTTACAATGAGTTAACAGATCAAAATTCAACTGACAATAGTTTGATCTCATTGGTTCCAGTCTTCAGCTTGTCCTATTCAATCAGTGAATTCATTCTTCCACATGGCCAGAGACATACAGTTCAACGTCAGTATGTTATTATTGCCATTCAAGGAGATTCTGCTTTTGAACAGCATTTACATGTATTAGCAGCTTAGAAACAAGAAATATTTGTATTTGAAACAGCATTTCAAAGAAAACAGATTCCAAAGCAATCTTTGCTAAATATTTTTAAGTTATTTGTTGAAAATTTCAATTTATACTTTTTGTAACACTTTTGAGACTTTGCTAAATAATGAAAATCATTGATTTATATTTAATTATTTTTATTTGTTGTATATATTTTATTTTAAAAAAAAGATCATTATGTTCTTTGCATCGATATTTAATAAATTGATCAGGTCTATAATAAGAGTTGATCATGTAAATGAATTCTCAATTGCTGAGAATGCCATAGATGTGTGAACAATGACATCTTAGAGATATCAGAAACAAAAAGGACACTTATACTTAATGCCAGAAAAAGATAAAATTTTTCAGCATATAATGAGAAAAGAGAGCTTTGAAAATTTGATATTTTGACAGATTAAAGACAAGAGGAAAAAATGCATAACCCATATAGTGAACCTAATTAAATGAATGGCAGAGCAATTTGTCAGGAGAGATAACAAAAAAACAAATTTATTAAGAGCTACAAAGGATAGGAAATTGTGGAGAGTCATGATCGCTTATGTCCTGAAAGGATACACCAAGGAGAAGAAGAAGAAATATAGACTAATTCACATCTTAAAGATCAAATCAAAAGAGTGGTTAAAAACTTTTTCAATCAGTTAGATAATGCTGAAAAATTGAATGAATTGTTGTGGAGTCAGGCTCTCCGATAGAGTCATTAATGATAATAAATACCAATAAAGAAATACAGTATATCAAATAACCTGATAAAAAACAACATATAAATACTATATTAAAAAGTATTGTTTTTAGTTATTTTTTGTGTTCTTCTCATATTTTGAAATCAAAATGAATAGACTACAGTATTTTTTTTAATTTTTTAATCAGTATCACCCCAAGCAAGGCAGTACAGCCACTAACACATGAGGGGTCACATGGAGGAATTAGGAACAGAAACAAGCAATCAGGAGGACAGTAGATAGCTACTGACATTGCATTTAAATTTTTGCAGATTACAGTTAGCTGGAAAACATGGAGCCGGGAGGGATTCCACAAGTGAGAAGTGTGGGATAAGAAATTGTTAGCATAGAAGTTATGGCTACTCCAAACCAGTTCAACTGTAGACTGATGAGATCTTGCCACTAGTCTAATACTGCACTTAAATTCATACAGTCATTAATTTGCTACCATGGTGAAAAACTCATACAAGCAATTATCATGAAAGTATTTATAAAAATAGGAAAAGGCAGAGAGGCAACCTTATGGTGGTGGGGAAGTGACTGATGCTGAGCCACCAGATCAGGACTAATAATATTGCTGATTCTTCTTTGGATCTTATCAAGGAACTCCAGGAAAAAAATAGAGACACTGGAACCATATATGACAGCAATATTATGAATTGTAGATTTATAATGATGGAAGACAGATTTTGGAGAGAAAAACTGTCTCACCTGACACAGTGAACCAACTTTCTTAGCAACTGATCTAACAATATAGTCTTTCCACCTCATGTCAGCTGAGAATGTTAGCCCGAGAAGGCACAATGAGTCACTTTCTTGGAGGTTAGCATCGGCCATGCTGATGGAAGGCAGAAAGGGATTTCTCAGAGGATTAATGGAAAGCAGTTTAGTTCTGGAGGCATTAAAATTGATGAGCCATCTTTTGCCCCAGTTAATGATGTTCTTGAGGTCATTTTGTACATCGGTTACCATGTTGACCATGTCTGACTGAACAGCCTTGTTATCAAGGCAGGAATAAAAAGTAGTGTTGTCAGCCTAGATTCCAAGTTGGGAGCTGATGTCATCAAGGTGGTTGTTAGTTAAAATTAAAAATGGGAGAGGAGCAATGATGGAGTTGGGGGACAACTGCATTAGTACAAAAGGATGTAGATGAGTGGCCATTTAGGAAAACTTTCATTTCATGATTTCATAGAAATAACTGGTTCAGCTCAAAAACATGCCTGGAGATACTGTAGCTTTTTAGCTTGTGGTGAAAACCTGAATGCCAGACCCTGTGAAAAGCTTTTGAAATATCCAATGCTATAGCCCGGGCTTCACCAGTTTTATCTAGAGCATGATAGACTTTTTCTATAATTATCATTAGTACATTAGTAGTTGATCTGATGAAACAAAATCCATTTTGCTTGTCTGAGAAAAGGTACTGTGATGAGAGATCACAAACCAATTCAGCATTGATTAAGGACACTCGTAGTTTCCTCAAAAGAGGCAGAAGGATAATAGGTTGATAGTTAGATGGGTTAGTTCACCATTGTTCTTAAAAACGCAGACAACAGACAATATACTTCCAGCAAGCAGAAATGCAGGAGTCAGCAAGGCATTTATTATACAGTTTAGACAGAACAGGAGCTAGTTCAGGAGCAGACTTCTTGATTATTACAGAGATTCCACCAGGTCTACATGCTTTGTGAGGATCAAGGTTAGAGATGATAGCAGAAAACATGAAAGGGGTTATATACATATCACTCAGCAGAGAGTCAATTCTAAGTGGGAAGTTAGGCAGGCATACTTGACTTTGAGGAGAATTTATGGGCAAAGTATCAGTAGAGGATGATAACATCTCAAATTGATTGAAGAGGAGAATAGAGACCATGTGTTTATTTAGTACCATATTACAGGGATGCCAATAATCACATGAGCCAAAGATTTTAGAGGCTATGCGATACCGTATTCTCTCAGGAAACATGGACTTAGCTTCTTCAAGGATTCACTCACATTTGTTATGAGCAGTAGTAAATAGGCACCTATTATGACAAGAGCTGTCATGCTGGTATAGCCGGAAATAGTGGTTCCTGTGTGCTATGGCAGCCGAGCAAGCTGGTGTGAACCATGGAGGGGATTCTGGTTTCATCTAGTATTTCTGAGAGGGGATGAAAGTTCCCATGAAATCTTTGATCCAAGTAGAAACCTGTGGTGCAATTTTCATTTGGGAGGTTGGAGATGTCAGTCCCATAGATAGGGGGTTCCTGTTTAATGAATGCTTGTAAGGAGATATCAATAGCTACCACAGAGTGATGCAAATTACCAAGAGGGCCATGAAGCCTGGCAAAGAGGTAAGAAATAGATCCAATAGAAAAGTATATTGCATTTGTTAATCTCTAAAATTTGTCATCATATAAATAATCTCCATCTTTTAATTTTGTAACTGATATTTACTGATTATTTACTTCCATATTTTTAAATCAGATAAGAAAACAAAATAATGGCCAAGTGAAGATATACAGTGAGAGGAAACAAATATTTGTACACATACAAATTTTTAATTTATTGTATTTCCAACTAATGGATAAACATATTTTTCATATAATTAACTGTACACAAATGCATAATAACTAAATATGCATAGAAAACAGAAAAAATTGATTTAAAAGAAATAAACCCCATTCATCCATTTTAATGGAAGAAAAACATATTCATACAGTACAAAAAAAGAATACATAATCTTCATTTAATACTTTGTAGAATAACCATTATTCACTTCTACAGCCACCAATCTCTTCTTGTAGTTCTCAATTAATGATTTGCAAATTTTAGTTGATATTTTGTTCCATTCTTCTTTGCATATGGTCTTCAGATCTGGGATGTTTGTTGGAACTCTTGATTGGATTTGAAATTTCAAATAATACCACAGATTCTTGATTGGGTTTAAATCTGCAGACTGACTTGGTGATTTCAGAATATTTACATTATTTTTAGCAAACCAATTCTTTGTAGATTTTGCAGTGTGCTCAGGGTCATTATCTTGTTGGAAGATTCCATCAAGAGGAAGTTCAATATTTTCAACAGAAATCATTAAATTCGCTTCCAAAATATTTTGATATGGTGCAGCATTCATTCTACCATCTATTACTGATATGTTGCCAGTACCTTTTGCAGAAAAACATCCCCAAACCATGATGCTGCCACCACCAAATTTTACTGTTGGAATTGTGTTCTTTTGTTTGAAGGTATCACCATCTTTTTTCCATGCATAATTTCTAGAATATACATCCAAACAACTCCATTTTTGTTTCATCTGTCCATAATACACTTTCCTAATACAATTTTTCTTTATCCTTATGTTCACGAATGAATTTCAAATGGGCATCTCTGTGTCTTTTCAGTGGCAGGGGAGTTTTCCGAGGGGTGTGTGATTTTAGATTGTTCCTATGAATTTCATTGCTTAGTGTCCATTTAGTGACACAGATTCTTGATGAAAGCAAATCATCCTGCAACTCTTGGTGAGTAACCACTGGATTTTGTTTGACACATTAATTTCCTTGAAGATCTTAAAGAAATCTTCTGTGAAGCAACTGTTCTTCTTTGGTTTTCAACAGTTTTGAGTTTTTTTTATATCTTGCAGTGGCAGTAAATGAGCTATTCAGGTTGTCTGAGATTTTCCTGTAACTTTTACCTTAACAATCAGTTCTTTTTACGAATTTTTCAATTCTTTACTTCTTGCTCTGATGAAAAACTCCTTGCATGAATATCAATTACAGAATGTTCTGTTTGTATTTTTAAAACTAAATAACCATTGATAACATTATTGAAACATTCTAGAATGTTCCACTTGAATATTCTAAAGTATTAAAGTAATTTAAAAGTTTTAAAATCTGAAATTTGCATTGTATGGATACTTTTGTCACTTATTAAAATGGATAAATAGATTTATTTCTATTAAATCAAAATTTTTTCTATGCATATTTAGTTATTATGCATCTGTGTACAGTTAATTATATGAAAAGTATGTTTATTCATTAGTTGGAAATACAATAAATTAAAAATTTGTATGTGTAAGAATATTTGTCCCCCACCCCCTCTGGCACTGTATATAAATATTTACTTTATTACTTAAAATTAATTATTTATGTAAAAAATGAAATACAATTTTCCTAAATCAGGAAAAGTCTAGAATGCTCAAAATTTTATGGCGACAGCCTGTCTAGAAAAACCCGGAAGTCAAATGACAATAATTGAAAGAAAAGAGAAAAAAAAAGAGAAAATGTTAAAGAGTGAGTGGAAGTGAAAAAACAAATAATCATGACATTTGACAGGTACGTACATCCATGCAAATGGGGACATGGGGGAATGGACATATGAAAAAAAAATAGCACCAATGTTAATTGCATATAAAATAGAAAAATCAAGAAGTATAATCAGTCAATTGCTGATACCCGCTGACAAATGGATGAATGACTCTGTTAATGAAACTCTGGAGTCGGAATACAGAAGGTAACATCAATCAGCCCAGTGCTAAACCTTTACTTCTATTAATTCACTCTCTCCCTCTCTACATATATATATATATATATATATATATATATATATATTTTACAGTAAAAAAAACAAAAATTACCTCAACATAGGAATAGTCTATATATATATATATATATATATATATATATATATATATATAGGTGTGAAGGTAGGATAAGAGATAATGGCTTGGAACAAGAAATCATTGAATTGAGGATGAAATCTGGCCAAGTTAATTATATCTATACAAATACCCTTGGGAAAGGTATGAATCCATCTCTTATTCTCCCTAGCTAGGGATTAAACAGCAGGAATGATTTGATTGTCTAGCCATGTTTTGCAACCGGTCTACAAGAACAATTCTGAATTCAAAACTATGGAGGGCTGTTTGGAAAGTTCATGGTATACTGTGCAGCATTTTACTGTTATAATCTCTTCTAAAAAATGTGATTGGTTCTATGCAAGCATTCACCATTTTAATCAAATCATATTTGTAGGTAGTTTGGCAATTCAGTTCTAAAAACACTGAACTGTTAAGCCTTCATATGTCAAAATGGATGAAAGTGTCCCTTGTGTGTGTGTTTGTGTGTGTGTGATAAAATTAGGACAGTGATAAGAAAGTATATATTACATATAAATGAACATAAATACTTTATGAGTATGATATGGTACTTTTTTTTAGATATATATAAGGATAAATAACAAACAATGTTGTCAAGTCAATGGATATACCGAAAGGTGGATGGGAGATGGCACACTTAAACTCTGACTTTTCTATAGTAGATATATTATCACTTAAAAGATCAGACATTACTGTTGACTTTTCTGCCTTTTTGTGATCAACAATTCATAGAAAATTGTTAAAAGCTATCAATAGAACAGAAAAATGTTGAAAGTGATAATGATATAAGTTGGCCTCTTGTCCAATGAGTCAGTGCCAACAATACAGCAGTTAGCCATTAGGTAAAGGCTATTAGGTTTGAGCAACTATTTGATTTAAGCTTTTTGAAATTTCCTTTGTGAGTTTTTGCACTTCGTTTCACTTTTTTTCAGTTGTTAGGAAAACTTGTCTTCTTTTATTTCACTTGAATTTAATTAAAATGAAAAAGTATAAAGTGTAATATTTTGTAACAAAATATCCTTTATTTTCCTGTAAAATTGGCATTAAAAATCTCTTTAATGTTTGTTATTCATTTATTTTATCTTTTGTTATTCATTTATTTTATCTTTTCTTTATTCATAATGAAATTGAAATGAATGGGTTTTAGATAAATTTTATTATTTTTAAGTCAACCTTAGAAATTTTAGAAATCAAATCTATGATCTGGCTTGTTCACCTGTGAAAAAAACATAGGTTTTGTACAGGTCCCAGTCATGAGCAAAAATAACCAATTTTTTACTACAAATTTTTTTACGAAGTTCACTCAGAACAAGGCTCAAGAACCACTCAAAATAGTGGGTTACTGAATAATGTACATCATATAAGCGTAAGAGAAAGTAGTAAGAAGTAAGATTATCTGGATAAGGAGGATAGATAATGAATGACTAAAGAAGTTAAAATTGTAAGGTTCAGGGAAGCATCCACATGAAACTTCCTTCTTACAATTGTAATACAGAGAAAAAGAGGATGATTTGACTCCATGTGATAGCTGTAGAGGTCTGAAGTGGTGGAACTAAAGAAGGGAATGCTCGTTTGAACATGTAAATAGTGATAGACTAGTGATGGTGCATCTGTTGTGGAAAAGGGTGCTGAGTAAAAAAATAAGCCATTTCCCACAAGACTGTGCAAACCAGTGGTTCTCAACCTTTTTTTTTACTCATGGACCAGTTTTTTTTTGTGGACCCCCATTACCATTTGATGAAAAAAAACTTATTTTATTTTTATATAATTTTAAGAATTGTATTATAGAAATAATAAATGCGTATGCTTTATTTTGAAGTAAAACTAATTTAATGAAAATAAACTTGCATTTAACAACCAAATTCTATGGAACATTTATGTACACTAGTAAAATAACTATTTTTTGTGTGGACCCTAGTAATGTTACATGGACCCTGTGGATCCATACGGACCCCAGTTGAGAACTGCTGGTGTAATGGATCTTGAACTATCAAGGATGCAAAAGTCAGGATTAAGCAGCTCCAGCCTAGATATGACATCCATAGTCCATTATACGCCTCTTAAGATAAAGCACGGCAGATGGTATTAGGTATTTCCTGGATTGACAGAATGAGCCAACCATTTTCCTATCATTTTTAGCAATGGAAAATATATATGAATTCCACTTGAGTTCTTGAGTGCACTTGAAACCCAATAGATGTTCAATTCATGGAGCCTCTTTGAGAGTGAAACCATTCATCAAGACTAAAGAAAATTCAAGGTCAGATTAGTGATGGTTTTAGTTATCTGAATTCCTCACTAAGTCAGGATGTGACACAAGATCTTTTTATGTGGGGAGCCCATATACATACATATGAGCCATGTACAAAAATTACCCAATCCTCTCAACCACTGTCAATCTGGTGTCAATATCACACTAACCCCACATCTCTTAGTGCTATGTGGAAGGTGCTGCCACGGGGTTAGAATCTCTGAAACCCAATGCCTTCTTGCATCAAAAATGCAGAGAACAGATACCACACTATGATCCTGGTCAAAAGACTAAGAAGTAATGATCAATGATGATGATGAGACATTACTAGCTTCATTTTTGAGGGACTGAAAGTTACAAACCAGTGTTTTACCCACTGAGCCAAGTAAGAGGAGATATCAGCTTCAAAGCTTTGATCATTTTAATTTATACAAGTATGTCCATAAACTGTGGCATCATCTGCAAAGATGCTTGCTACTGATCTCAGAATTTTCCTCAGCTGATCATTTATAAGAATCAGAAAGCAGATAGAAATGAGAAGAGACCTTTGAACAATATTTGCATTGCTCTCATGGCTTTCAAAAGAGTGGCCATTTACAACAACTTACCTGACAGAAAGTACACTGTAAACACAAAGAGTACAAGTCATTAAATTAAATGATTCATACTGAGTTTGATATGTCAGACAGAAAAAAAGTTTATTTAAGATTTTCATTTTAATGAATTCTCCTAGGAATGAGACTATCAAAATGAAAGATAAACAGTATTTGTTTTATGAGAACCACTAAGATACATAATAATTCATTAATATAATCACTTGGTACCCAAAATTCCTTTGAATAGTTAATCTCTTGTGAATTTATTAACATCATCAAATTAGTTTCTTGTTGACTGGATAATACTCAAAAGTACATTTTCACTTTATGAGGTGCTCCTATTAATCTTTTATAAAATATTTTTAAACTTTGCATTTACATTTTTAATGTGCATCACATAAAAAAATCATAAAATGACATTATTGACATTTAATCTTCCAAATAATATTCTTGCATGTTTAAATATCTACTAATTGAATGGAATTTTTTTAGTAGTATAATTTCTGCTTTTCTTTTTCTTTCTAGCATATAAAAATGTAACATTGTTATGCTGAACAAGTCTAAATCTATTATATCTAACATTACATTTTGTTCAACTCTGAACATTGTGTGTGATTCCAGGCCTTCATCTGAAATGTGGACCATATATTCTCATAATCAATTCCTGAAAGAGACTGCCCATTTTTTTTTCTATCTAGGGTAAGTGTTTATATATCTGCTTGTAAAACAGTTTTCCCATGCTTTCAACCTAAATGCAGCTGATCTAATCTCATGGGTCTGCATTCAATGACTAGGAGATTACTTCCAGTCAACCCAGCATCTGGCTTCTAGGAAGGACACTGAGTACAAAGTCTATTCTCACATGATCTGAGGTGAGCCTAGTACATACTTGAAGTAATTCATTATCTTTTTAAATCTTTCAAACTTTTTCAAAAATCACTAACTGAAATTTCAAAACTATTATAACCAGAATGTGGATAAAATTATGAGAATTTTAAAGTTTCTCTGAAAGCTGTTTAAAGTATATATTTAAATGAGGAAAGAAAAAATTAATGCAAGACTTTATTTTAATGGCTCACAGCAACATACGATATGAAGATGACACAGTGTTGATAACAGACACAGAAAGAAAGCTACAAAAATTCCTACAGAAGATAGTGAAGGAAAATGAGTGGAAAGGAATACATATTCATTGCAAGAAGACAGGATGCATGATTGTCAGCAAAAAGAACAGTCCAGCATGCAAATTATAAATTGGTGATACCAAAATTAAGCAAATATATATATTGCATGAGAGTCACTTATAAAACATAAAGAAGTAAAATAGTATTTCTTCATAAAAAAGTTACTTAAAAAAGTAGTTTTATGTATAATGCTAAATACATGTGTATTTTCTCATCATTAAAAAATGATTTCAACCTAATCAATAAACTATCTAATCTTGCTTTTAATACATATTACCTTCACAGCTGGAACTGAAGAGATTATTACAAAAGATATGAAGTTGAATCTATTTTATATATGCAATTAAATTAAAAAAATAATACATATTTTCCTCAAAAGAAGAAATTGGATTATAAACAACAAATATGTTTCAGAAAATTATTATTAAAATTTACATTTAGTAACAAATAGAAAGAAATAACAAATATAATGTCCACAATTTTGAAAAATATCATAATCAGCCTGAATTTATTTTGTATCAAAGTTCTAATTTTGTATTTAATTTTGTTTCAAGTTATGACTTCACTTTGCTTCCATAGAATTTTGAGACCAGTGATTATTCTAGAACAGCATAAAAGATTTCAACTTTATATGTCAGCTGCATGGTATTTTCGAAGGTGTGGATTTTTAAAAATGTGGATCACTCTAATGGCTTCAAGTTTTAAATTACTGTGATCCAATTATGAAGATTGTGAGATTTTAGATGATTTGTGAATGTAGAGCTATTTTTGTTTGCTTCAGATAAAAATGAGGACTTTCTTTTTATGGCAAAAAAAGATAAAAATTTTTGCTTCAGCCAATTAAATATGGTTAAAAATATTTTTTATTGCATTCTGAATAGTTCTGCTTCAATTTCAACAGGTTTCTCCATCTTCAAGTAGCTTCTAACATGATCTGATGACATTTCTATGAACTAGATGATCTGAAATATTAAGTACCAAGTTATAAATATGACCAGGCTGACAGCTTTACTATATATATATATATATAGATAGATAGATAGATAGATAGATAAATGTATCTTTTTTTTCTTTCAGTGCAATTTTACTGCTGTTCTGTTCTCAAACATTGAGCCCTATCACACACTGCCATGTTTTTTTTTCCAGTTTGGTTTAGATATTTGGAAAAATTGGATATCAATTCCCTATATTAGTAGAAACATTGGACACAATTTTTTTTGCAAGAAAAAAAAATCTAATATGGCTACAAACATAAACATTGAGTTGTAATCAGTGCAATTTTGAAAACAAAGTGCAAATAAATAAAAGTTCTCATCTTCTGCATGGTTGCTCATTTCCTAACATACCAATCTACTCAGGCCTATTTGTGTTTCCTCAACCCCCACAGAGCCAATGTGTGGTTTATATTGCAACAATGCTGAATTGGAGTTAAACTATGTAAATATACAGGAAATTCTACATCTAAGCAGAAATAAAGAAATTTCTGTCTATTGTCTACTGTGACAAACTTGAACAATATAGTTTGCAAAATTATCTAAAACATTTTCAGCAATAAGAATGTCTAAAAAATCTGACTTAGGCAGTGAAACAACTGATTTGTAATACACTATATTTCCTTCTATAGACAGTCTATAATAAATTCTAAATGCTAAGATTACTAACAGCTTTATTTCTTTTCATCTCTCTTAAGAAATAACAAGAGTTTTTCTTCTGAACTCTTTGTAGCAAATTACAGTGACAAGCAGAGAATAGTTTGCCAAGAGGCAATTGTTTTAGGTGTAGCAACTGAAACCACAACCATAGTAAAAATGTGGCAGAATATTCAAATTACTTTCTTCATATTTGTATTTAGCAGCCTCCAGATATGACAATCCCATCAAACCAGTGATGAAGGCTGCGGAAGTATTTTTTCAACAGAAAGGAGAAAAATATCCAACTGTTAAGGAAAAATGCTCTTCAGAATTGCCACTGTGAAAATGTTTTTCTCAGTCATTTTTAATCTATTTTAAGGAACATAAACGGAAAAAATAAACCAAAATACATATATAAGACTTTCTGAATGTGAATGTGCGTATTATTTATAGATTTATATAAATGTACATAAATAGATACACAGAGAGAGAGAGAGAGAGAGGAAAATATTTATTTTCTAAAATACTTTTATTTATTTACTGTACATTTTGTATAGGCATTTTATCATTTACTCTTTATAAAGAAAAAAACCTCTATTTACAGATTCAAGGATATGATAAAGGCCATCGGAGCAGCAATAAAACTGCTTAGCAGCATCAGCATCAATATTTAAATCCTCAAAAACAACAAAGTAATGGAAATCATTTTTTCTGTACAACAGAAGAATAAATTTACATAAAAATATCAACATAATTTTTTAAAAAGGATGTTGTTGAAAATTCCAAATCATAGCATTTCAACGTTTTGAAGTAAAATTTTAAATCATGCTTCAATAGAATTATGATTAATAGTGTAACAATTAAAAACAATAAAGAAACTCGCTGAGTTAGAAAAAAATTGCATTTTATTTTTATTTTCAAAGCCATAAAGTAGGAAAATCTGAAGTAGGTGACTTGAACAGTGTTACCATGTATTGATTTATTTTTCACTCTATCAATAACGAATGAGTTCTGTTTTCAATTATTATTTAAATTTCAATATATAACAAACATATCTACAGTGATAGATAACAACTGCTATTTTATTTGAATGAATTATGTAGAATTGATATATTCAGATGCATTTAGTTTTTATTACACTGTATAAACTTATGGCACTCTTTTATTTTGTTATAAGCTATAGAGTATTATTTGCTTTTAAATGGCAATGGTGTCAAGTGAAGATGTCAGTGAACACCAAGAAAGTCAAACATCAAATGACAAGAAAATGGTTTCTGAGTCACAGGATCTGCATATCCTGGTTAATAAATTAATCCTTTGAAAATAATTATTTAAAATTTTTGAACCAATGGGTTAAGTTCCCACTGACAATAAAAAAAACATGCTTTGTGATCCCTTTAAAGAGTATATAATCAAAGTAACCAGGCAAGACAAGGCAGTAAAGAGGAGTGGCAACATACTGCAACAGATTCATAACACCATAGTATGATTCCCTGACTGATTCGGTCCTCTTCCTCACTGAGCTACATGAAACTTACACTCTTTCTCAACAAGCTACTTGGCATTCACCCATCTTCCTTACCAAGCTACATGACATTTACACTTCCCTCCTCACTTTCTCAATTTTTTATAGATACATGTGGAGAAATCAGATTCTCTTTTCATCTTAACAAACCACAACAAACAATGTACTTTAAAACAAGAAATTTAACACTCATATGGGCTGAGAAAAATTTAATTGCAAAAATACAAAAATAAAAATATTTTATATTTAAAAATCTTTCTCACTTTTTTTCTTTGTGGTGGGTTGATTTAAATCCACAACAATCGTAATGGTAATGGTAAAATTAGCTGTTTTCATAAACAAAACATTCAGCATTCATTGACCGAATAGTTAAATGGTACCATCAGTTGAAATTTATAAATATTTTTGATTAAAATTGTTTTTCAGGAAAATAAACTTGTCAAGTCCATTAACTGGTATATTAGGTTGGTGCAAAAATAATGACGGAATAATGTCGTTTTTTGACGTTAAAAAATACATCAAAAAACGACATTATTACGTCATTATTTTTGCACCAACCTAATAGCTTTTTCTAATACTGATGGGATTCTCCTTCCAATCTTTTTTTTCATCTATAGATTATTCAAAGGCATTTGATAAAGTATGTTACAGTGGAAACTAACTAGGTAACCTTTGGAGAGAATTTTAGAATAATCCAGAACTTATACTGGCAGAAAACTGCTGATGTGTGGATCGAAAATATACAAAAATAGAAAGGAGTTTAAAACAAGGATGTATTTTCTCACCAGACTGATTCAACCTATACAGTGAAAGGATTCTTAGAGAACTAGAAATCCCAGCAGAATTAATTTATTAGTGACCACAATCTTAATGGCATAAGATATGCAGATGACACAATGTTGATAGAAGACATAGAAAGGAAACTACAAGAACTACAGATGGTAGTGAAGGAAAGCAAGAAGGAAATTCAAAACATCAATTACAAAAAGACAGAATTAATGGTTGTCAGCAAAAGGAACAGTTTAACATGCAAATTACAAGTTGGGGATACCAAAATCAAACAAATACAATGATTTAAATATTTAGGAAGTGTTTTAGCAGGAAGGAAAATGCAACATTGAAATCCGAAGGTCTTTCGGAAAGCAAAAGATGCTTTCCAAAAGCTAAGTAAAGTATTAAAAAATAGAAAATTTCATTAGGAACAAAGTAAAGACTACTGAACTATTATGTAATATTGGTTCTCCTATACAACAATAAATACTGAAAAATCCACTAACTGATGAAGAAAACATTTGAAGCAACAGAAATGTGGTTCTACAGAAGGATGCTGAGAATACCAGGAACAGAACATGTAATCTATAACAAAGTTTTAGAGAAAATGGAAACAAAAAGGACACTTATACTTAAAATCAGACAGTGATAGTTGAAATTTCTTGGAGACATAATGAGGACTTAAAAAATTTGATACTCATGAGACATATTGAAGTTAAGAGAAGAACAGAAAAAAACAGCACATAACCCCCTACCCCAGTGAGTTAGAATAAATAGATGATGGAACAAGGTCTAGAAGAGATAACAAAAAGAGAAAATTTATTAAGAGCTACATATTTTGTGGAGAGCCATGATTGCCAATATCCTGAATGCACACATCATATAGAAGAAGAAGAAGGACAGGAAGAAGAAGAAATGTTAACAGCTTGATTATATAATTTTTCTTCTAGTGCTAACCATTTTTCTTGCAATTTCTTTTGCAAGTGTTCAAGTGATATGATTTCTGTTATTTGGCAAATTCCTTTGTGATTTTATAGCACCATTCTGTAGAGTATGATGAAGGATTATCTTCTTCATTATTTAAAGGATTTGTTTGAAGCTGTTTTTAATCCTTGATCTGAGAAAACATTTGTATAGAGATGATAGTTTAGATATTTCTAAACAAATTTGATGCATGCATCATATCTCCTTTGTCTGCAAAACAACAGTTTCCAAGTGTCGCTATAAAAATTGTCTAGAGAGAGAAAATGCTTACAAATGGGATTAGCATGAGGCAAGAGATTTACTACCAGTTACTATTATTAAACCAAATTTTACAACCACTCTGACATGGTTTCTCTCAGTCATTTCTGTAAATATTTCCATGATTAGTATTCTAATGAGCTCTCCTCTTTGGTCCTTCAACTGCTTGAATTTAAGCATACTATTTAGGTTGGCTACTAAGTCTCATCTTTTTACTGTTGAAATAATTAGATAAATAGTTCTATTTTAATGGTTTCTGTTCTAGCAATTCCCAGCCTTGGAACTTTGCCAGAATCCATTTATAAATTTACCATTCATCTGTGCAGTGAATATTGCTGCCATATCTAGTCTGGTGCTCTTGATATATATATTTTGAAATTCTTGACAAAATTTAAAAAAAGAATCTACAATGTTATATAATCTGACAAGGGATCTCAACTTCAATCAGTTTCCTGCTGCCATGATATGGCTTCCTGTACCTTTTCTATAAATATTTTTATGGCAACTCATCCAATGAGCTCACTTTTTCATACCTTGACTACATTAATCATACTGTTTGATTGGCTACTAAGTCTCATTGTGTTACTGTTAAGATAGCTAAATGTAACTGTAAGTTCTACTCTAATAGTTTCATTTCTTGCACTTCTCACCTGTGGAACTCTTTTCAATTTCTTGCTTCCCTGCCACCTAAAAACTTCAAAATATTAAATGCAGTGTCAATTGTTATCATCTGTCTTCCTGAAACCTGTTTTTTTATTGTTCTTTTATCCTCACTAAACTCTTCTGTTTCTCTTTCATTCCCAGTAACCCCTTGCATCTTAATGGAATTGCTTGGGATGAAATGATTAAAAAAAATTACATTTGTCAAATGAGAGGAATTTGGAAAATTTTCCAAGTTATATATTGGTCACATGTGGCAAGAAAATCTTTCATTATAATATTTTCAGGAAATATAACTAAGTATTTATTTTTTGCTGTTCTTATAAAATAGAGCTTTGTGTACAAATATTCACATTGGTCATAGGATATCAAAAAACCTTTTATAATGTCACTATTGAAAAAGTAATGAAAAAGCTTTTGCATTGAGGTGTATGACTGAATTAAAACTGTTAATATCATTTCCAGCAGATTTGGTTCAGTTTATAGTTGAGGTAGCTGAATTTCTATCTTTGAGCCAGATTGACAACTCCCATTTCAACTCTTTAAACTTCTGTTTGCAATTTGCAAAAATCTGTCGTTTTTCTTGAACACAAGTCTCTTCAAATGGTGTAAGGCAGCTGAGATATTGATTTTCAAACTCTTAGCAATCTCTTCCATCAAAATTTTCAGTTCATTCTCCATGATGGCAAGCAGAGCATCTTCATTGATGCTGGAAGGTTGCCCAGAGCATGATTGATTGTGTAGGTTAAAATCACTCTGACAAAATATGCCACCCAAAGAGCTGGACTACAATCCAAATAAACCTGAATGTTTTTTTTTTGCTACAGTTCTAATGCTTACACCTTTCTGAAATCCATAGAGCATAATATGGTGAAAGTACTACTTTTCATCCTCCATCTTCAAGGCATTAATTTGTGTACAAAATGTCAACATTCAACAACATGTGACTCAAAACTGAACAGTGCAAGGATTCAATCAGAAATTGGCAACAAAACAAATTTCAGTGTCAAGTTACAGTCATTCTATATTAACAATGAAAATCAGGAATCAACTTTTGCAATGATCTGATATAATGATTATTACCATGGAAAGTTGCTAATGCTCTTGGAAAAGGCATGAATCTATTTTCCTCCAGTTATGGATTAAATAGCAAGGCAGACTGGAATCTCTTGCTTTAGCTAGCAATCAATCTTAGAGAAGGAAAACAGAATTAAATCTGAGGAATGCTATCTGGAGAAAAATACTGCACACATTTTTCTGTTACCAATTCTTCTGAAAAATGTGGCTGTGTATTTTCTTCCAAAAGGTCTTGTGATTCATTTCTAAACTGAACTGTTGAACCGTCCTCTAATGAAATCAATGGGAGAGTTCATAATATGTCATTGTCAATTCATTGCTGGACAGTCCTTTTCCTAATTCCTTTCATCACAACTGTATCTGTGCTATTTGCTGCCATGTCTTACCAGCATCTCCTCCATCTCGTATTACCATCTTCTTTCTGGTCTTTTACTAAGGCATTTTCTATATATTGAGCATTCTTGTTCTTCATCTATTAGCCTTTGTTCTTACTATGTATCCCATCTGCTTCTACGTCCCTTAATCATTACTATGATAACTTATATGTTTGTTAGTTCTCTAATCTATGTTGAACATTATCTTGCCTTGCTCTTTTAATTATTATAATACAGTAATAGATTAGTAGCAAGGTCTCATCATCTTACAACTGAAATTACTAGATGTAACCATGTTCTATGCTAACAGTTCCTTCTCTCAAACGTCTCACTTGTGGAGCTCTCATCTAGCTTCTTATTTTCCAGTGAAAAATTTAACCCTAATCTCAATTGTTATTTTCTATCTTCTTAATTCCTGTTCTTTATTGTTCCCTCTCTTTATTAATGTTTTCTTTCTTTTTCATATTTTCTCAGACTTTGTGTCCCCTTGCATATTATTATCTTTATTGCTCTTGTTTGGGGTAGCATGATCAAAAATTAATAATTTTTATGATTTTGTTAATTTCATGGTTTTGTATACAAAAGTCATAGCAAGTATCATACATGATATATTTTATACTTTAAGCATAATGGCAAAATGCTTTTAATTATATATATATATATATATATATATATATATATATATATCATCATCAGCACTTCAAAGACAAGACCCACCTTCATACGCATATTATTTGCAATTTGTTGTTTGCTGATGATGCGGCTTTTGTAGTGACATCCTTTGAGGAGGCCCAACATCTAATAAATCATTTCTCTGCTGCATGTAAAGCATTTGGTCTTACACTTAGCATAAAGAAAACTGAAGTTGTGCACCAACCTTGTCCTACTCCGAAGAAACTGCATGGTGAGAAACAAAAACCATCAGTCTACAAATTTCCAGAGAGACCATTGAGAGTAGAAGACAAACCCCTGAACTATGTAAAGTCTTTCACCTATCTTGATAGCAAAGTCAATTACAGTGGAACTTTAGATGATGAAATCATGCATCGGATTGCTAAGGCTACCAGTGCTTTTGGCAAACTTCACCATTGCTTGTGGAATGAGCGGGGTATTTGACTGGATGCGAAAATTCAGGTTTACGGAGCTGTTGTACTTGCCATCCTTTTGTATGGCTCAGAGTCATGGACTCCATACAGGTACCATATACGTCAGCTAGATGTTTTCCATAAAAGCTGTCTGCGTGCCATCTGTGGAGTTAAGCTTCAAGATAGGACATCGAACGTAGACCTGTTTAACAGGTGTAATATTGGAGGAATCAAGGCTTTTATCATACAGTCTCAGTTACGGTGGACTGATCATGTTTTGAGAATGTCTGAGGACAGGATACCCAAGATCCTAATGTACAGCCAGTTAGATCAGGGCTACAGGAATCTAGGACACCCATGGCTAAGATACAAAGACAAGCTGAAAAGCAAATTGTCAGCAGTTAATATACCACATAACACTCTTGAGCACTTAGCTTTGGAGTGGGTAGAATGGAGATCAACGTGTTTTAGTGGACTCAGCAATTTTCAATCTGCTTGTCTGAATCAGCTTCAAGAAGCGAGAGCAAGATCTAAAAGGTCAGGCAATCTAACAGTGATCTCATCTCACAATCATCACACTTGCTCCATATGTGGCCTCCTTTGTAAATCACTAGCGGGTCTTAAATGACACTTAAGATTATCGCATAAACTTTCATAACTGAATCAATAAGCTGGCAGATCCTCATACGTCAAAACTGATGGGAGAGTCAATTATTATTATTATTATTATTATTATTATTATTATTATATATATATATATAATGAGAAAGAGAGAGATTAGTCAAGCTATCTTGTTTAATTTTTATTTTAAATTTAATGAATTTAATATGATTGTTTCAACTTCTCTCACAGATGACTAACATTTAATATAAGTTCTAAGTTTTCAAAAAGCAAAGATTACATTAAATCTAATATAATATAAAAATATTTTCTGTTTCTGCTTGTGCTAGAAGGTTTGAGGGTAAATCTAGATAAAATTAACAGAATTTCAGATTTTAAAATAAAACTGCAAATATATTTTGTTTATGCAACTTTATAAAACAAAATGATTCTCTAATTGCATTCAAATAGAAAGACATTCAGCATCTCAACATTTTTTAAAGTAGAATTTGTACATTTTTAATGTATCCATATGTATATGATCATGAAAGTCAACAAATTACTTTCTTTAAATTGGGACTATTTTGGACTGTGGCATTTAAAAATACCACAGCAAACCAATCATTAAATAACTAGAAATCATTCTGAGTTGACTACCCAAGATAGATAATCAGCATCAAGAAAAGACTGGTTGATAGATAACCACAAACAAAATGTAAATAATGTTGAATAAATTCAGAAATATTCAATAAATTAGTGAAAGAAATGTGATAATATGGTAAAATGCAAACGCAAAAGTAAAGTAATGGCTACCATTTAAAATAATGTGGTTTCATGAAATTATTATGGAGGAAAATGCATAAAAGGAACTAGAGTTGTAATTCTTATTAGAAAATTCAATTCTTGCTTAATTATTCCATTCTTTATGTAAATTTAGTGGCTTCTGCATGAACATCTGAAAGCACAAAAGAAGAAATAGGTATGTTTTACAACACACTATATAATGCCAAAAGCCAATATAAATTGCTGAAATCAACATCATCAGGAAGGACCTAATACAAAAGTAGGAAAGGAAAAAGACAATGGAATCGTTGACAAATATGGAGTTGGATTGTGCAATGCTTGCAAAGAAAAAATAGATCCATTGATGAGCAATAAATGAACAAATAATAACCAACATGTAGTTTCGAGGACATGCAATATCCAAGATTGTTATCAGAAAAGCCCATGAAAAGACATAAAGAATCAAACAAACTAATAATCAGTAAAAGATTTAAAAATACAGTTCTACACTCTAAAAAGTACTCAAATGCTGAATATGAGAGCATTCATCTATGCAAACTGAAGATAAAATTATAGAAATTAAAGAAATCTAAATTAACACATAAATTACAATACAGCAAACTTCCAAATGACTGATTTGTAGACAAACATATGATGGTGTTGTTAAGAAAAAATGAAAAAAAATTGATAAGAGATAAGTAACTCCAAGTGTTACACATTGCATTAAACACTAACAAAAGTGAATGAAAAGAAACGAGAGTAAAGGGTAAAAAAGACATGGCTGAAAAATGAAATTCTTAAACTAAACAAAAAAGAGACAGCAGATAGGGAATATAGAATGTTCAGGAAAGACATTAGAAAAATAGATACAGACAAGCAAAAATGTGAATAATACAATGAGAAGTGTAAAGAGATAGAAAGACTATAGAATCTCAATGTAGCACATAAAAGGAAACAGCAGAACAGGAAACATGTTCATCAACAGGATGCATAAAGTCTAAAAAGGGAATGCTTAGAAAGAATAGATACTTCAAATATGGAATGAACAGATTGGAGAACTCTTCCATGACAACAGAGAAGCAAAACCTACAATTTATAAAACATGCAAGGACCTGTTGTATAAAAATCTGAGGTAAGAAAACCTCTGTTCAAGATAAACAGAAACAAAGCAGGAACAGATAGGATTATAATAGAAATACTGTCAGCCTTAGACGATTTCAATATTGATAAGATTAGAAAATTAATAAATTATATATATATATTTTTTTTGAACAATAAAAAAATATTAAAAAATTAAAATCTTCAGACACACTGGGTTGTAGATTTATATTCTTTTGTTTTTTTTATTATTATTTCATTTAGATTCCTCAACTAGTTTCGGCTGAAATGGCCATCACATATATATATATATTTGGTTGGATTGATGTGAGTTTGTGACCCTGGGTTTCACGCTTTTGCGATCGTCAGACAAACTGATTAATTTTTAAAAAATTTTTGGTTTATGTAGA
Source organism: Acanthosepion lycidas (assembly GCA_963932145.1). NCBI lineage: Eukaryota > Metazoa > Mollusca > Cephalopoda > Sepiida > Sepiidae > Acanthosepion > Acanthosepion lycidas. Next base: position 52,818,150 of record OZ010586.1, read on the forward strand.
TTGCGTGTATTGGTGTTATTATGGGAGTGGCGGGGGGGAAAACGTTGTTGTGGTGTCATCGTGCTAAAACACAAACATCGATGTATGTTCATACGCCCAATGAAGTACGCAGACACACATACATACTTGGTCGTCCGTTGAGGCTCATACATATATAAACATATGTGGGCAGTTTCGGATATGACATATGTATGTATACGGGTGGTGTTGTGTCTATACATACGCATTTGTATGTTGAAATTCAAAGATTGGAAGTGTAGCGAAAATTTCTCGTGAATATCTCATGAATGTATACATGTCATTTTTCTATTTTTCCACTGAATAATATTTCCTCGCATGTATGTATATACGTGTGGTGGGGTTTGTGTAAAATTCTGATAGGTAAAAATTATTATTATTTTTATTTATATTTATTTTTAAATTTTTGAAAAAAGGTTTTTTTTTTTTGTTATATTTAAAGCTGGTTATTTGTTTGTTTTTGATGATTGTGTATATGTAACAGGTAGAAATTTCAGTTTGTAATCCTTATTGGTTATTTTATATGGTGATATTTAATATGTTAGCTCTATCTCTGATATTGAGCGCTTTCTAATAAGTACCACGCATATAATATATAAATAATGATATATATATATATATATATATATATATATATATATATATATATATATATATATATATTTATATTTATATCCACACACATTTCACATCTGATTAAGTACAACACAAAAATTTACTCAAAATATGGCTAACATGGTAAAGACATTCAAGCAATCTCTAACCTTTATTCAGAACAAATAGCCTGCATTTGAATAGAGAATGAGTTTAGTGAATGCACAGATATTAGAGGAATTAAACAAGGATGTATTTTTTTCAGATTTATTTAACCTATATAGAGAGGTGACCATAAATAGAAGTTCTATCAGGATTTATTATTGGTAGATATAACCTAAACTGCATAGAAATGCCAGAGGTTTATTTAGTATTATTTATCGGAAACTTCAGTGAAAATCCATTTTGTTTGGCAGTTGATAGTTTACAAGTTAGATCTTGGTAGCAGTCATGTGTGTGTTTACTTTGTAAACATGTTGCGGACATCAATCTGCTGCGTTTTCTCAGCCCTCAGAAGGGTGGAAAAATATTTTAAGCTGATGACTGCTTAATTTATCCAAGTGACATGCTGGGCTGGTTTCTCTGGTGGTTGGGTCTCTCTATCTGTCCATTTATACCCCTTAAGAGAGGGCTCCAGACTACTGGTGCAAAGCTTGATTTCACCTAACATGAAAAATTTTATTTATTTTTTTAATATTTATTGGCTAAAATTCTTTTATTTACCAGCATTGCTTTTCTTTTTTTTTATAGTGGAAGTTATGCATGGAGCCTCTCTTATTTTGGTAGATTTATCATCACAATGGCTAGACCCTAGTCCAGCAAACTTCCACCATTTTGCAGCCATGCTCACACTTTTCTTCTTCTTCCTCTAATATTTGAGAGTTGTCTCCTTATTATCTGAAGAGAAGTATAGAGAGAGAGAGAAAAAAAACAGATATGGGTTTTAAAGGAAAGCAAATGCCTTAATTTGAATATCTTTTTATCTGGGTTCACTACCAACAAATAAAATATGTGGATGACAATGTTTTCCTGGCTAACAACTCCTAGACAAAATCGTAAAGGAAAGCAAGAAGAAAGGACTAACTATTAAGACAGAATGCATGGTTGGAAGCAGAAGAAATGGTCCAAGATTTGAGCTATATACAGAGGATGTCAAAATCAAGCAGGCAGAGAAACTCAACTTGGATAGGGTTGTATCAGAAGACTTGAAGGTGCATCAGAATATCAAAAAGTACTTTTCAGAAACTAAGCAAAATACTAAGAGATAGGAAAATATTTAAAATAAAAGTGCTGAAATGCTATGTAATATTTAATCTCCTATATGGCAGTGAGCTACATTTCCTCACAGATGAAGACGAGACTCAATGTAGTCCTACAAAAAATGCTAAGAATACCATGGACAGAACATGTGAGCAAGAAAGAAGTTTTAAGGAAAATAGTAAAAACAGGGAAACTCATACCTGCAGTCATAAAAAGAGAGCTGAAACCTATAATAAGGAAAGTGTGTATAGAGAATTTATTGGATATTGAAAGCAAATTAAGCAGGGTCAAATAATGAATAACCCACATAGAGAACACTTGCTTGAATGGATAACAAAACAAAGATACAGAGGGAGAGTAAAGGGTAAAAAATTATTTAGAGTAACAAAAAATATGAAATTGAGGAGAGTTTTCACATGAAAGAAGAATATAAATTGATATTTGAGAAAATTAAAAAATCAAAAGAAAATCAGTTTCCTGAAAGAAGCTTTAAAATCATCATTGATTTTAACACAGGTAAATTTATTAGTAAAAAATTCTATATCAATATATTTATACAATATTATATTTCAATTTAGTATATCAACCTTTTTGTTTCAACCAAACAAAAAAAATGTATATAATGATTATAGCTTTGCTATGACCCACGAGGAACAGAGACAAAACATACTTATTATATATAATTTTTGTCTACTACTGATATATACAGACTTACCTGATCATAGCACTTCAAGATACCATAACAAACCTATATGAAGGAACTTTATATAAACCTTATCGTCTTATTTACTGAAGTGAGTGTGTGACTGAGTGGTTAGAACGTTAGCATTCTGAGCATTAGACCTGATTTCAAATCTCATCCTGGTCAGTTTGTCAAGGAAATTAATTCTTCATAATAACAGCTTGGAAGATGACCCCAGCATGTTAACTAAAAATTACATCACAGGCTGACCCAAGCCTACTGAATGAAATTGGGTAGACAAAACTGTTTAGAAGCTGTCTATGGTTATGTTAGCATGAAGTCACAAGTCATCATGGCCAAGAGTTTGAGTGTACTGTTTTTGTTTAACTAGTAATTACACCAGATTATGTATTCTCTTCCAGAAGCTGTAAGGTTTGCACAGCATAATTGTAATATAAATCACAGGCTACCTCTGTGAGAGTGAGAAGAAGTGCAAAAATGTGCCTGAGATGGTATCTGCAACAGGAATTAGCTAGATATCCTAAAATACTCCATAATTTTCCAAGACTACTTATTTTCTATATATTTGAGTCAAATTTTGCACACTGAAGTATTTGGTTCTATTTGGAATTTACAAAACTATTCAAAAAGAAAAAGAATATCTTAATAATCTTGTACAGAAAAAATAAAATGTTCTCATTTTTTTCAATTACACAATTCATTGCCCCAAAACTGGTCAGTAACATTGAGAGGAACTAAAAATTATAAAGGAAATTTTGATAGTAGACAAAATAGGTGTTCTGTTGATATAGAAATATATGTATTTAGGAAATCACTTAACAAGGATTTTTTATTTATCTGTACAAAACAATTTAATATATAAAAGAAATCCTGCTGTCATACTATATTGGTTGATTGATTCTTTTTTATTTTTTTTTTGGCTTATGAATCGTTTGAAGGTTATATAAAGTCAGATTTTAGATTGTAAGAATGATAATGAGTTTTCTGATAATGAGTCCTACTAATTAATAGATGGATTCATATGTTTCCCAATGTTATTTGCATGTAAGTGTGAATATAACAAACCTGACCCTGAATTGGAACTCTGCTTTCTGATTTCTAATTTTGAGCTGTTATCCATTACACCACCCATGCATCCAAACTTACAGCACCTGGTATTCTCAAGTTGTCTCCCATCTAGGTACTGAACAGACTTGACATTGCTTAACTTTGGTGATCATATGAGAACAGGGGTTATACGATAAATAACTAAGTTAAACACCAATACATAAATCAAAGAGATTTATAACATTTATATATGCACAAAATATCTCATTCATATTTTATTTACTCTTTCTGGTTTAATTATTAACAACATTGTCATTCTGAAATATATTGACAATGCAGAAGATTTTCTAAAGGAAATAAAAAGTAACAGTTAAATGACTATCTGCAAATAACTTGTAACTCTAATCCTTTCAAATGACTCCAAATGAACTGTGACTGCTGAAAAATAGAAATTGGATAATTCTTGTAGGGCCAATCATTCCAAAGATCTTCTGGAACTCCACACATTCAACAGAAATAGAAAAAAAACACAAAGAAAATAAATGTACAGATAACCAGAACTAAAAATAACAGCAAGTTTTAGGCTTTCTTTTAAGTTGTATCATAAATCATAGATTTCGTGTTTGCTGCTTTATTTGGCCAATGTAAAAATCATTTTCACATAAGTTTTCTGAAGTCATCCAAAAAGCCATAAATAAAAAAAAAGAAGCAAGACTTTTAAATCAAAAAGGAAACCAACTTCACTCGCCTTGAGAGTCGGAAAATGGATTAAATTAATACTGTTTTCAAAGGAACACAAAAATAGGTGGATTATCATAGCCAGCCTTATAGAGAAACCAGTTAAACGTACAAGAAAATTCTATTTTTACATTCTATTAATATTTCATGTTTCTTCTTTTTTCTTAAGTCTTCTACTTTTATATGCCATTTCCCTCCAGGATATAAGCGATCATGGCTCTCCACATCTTTCTGCTCCTTGTAGCACTTAATAAGTTTTGTCTTTTTGTTATTTCTCCCAAACTCTTTTACTCAAGCCCATCAAGTATGTTTCATGCTGTTCTCCTCTGTCCCTCTTTCCTGCAATCTGTCCTGTGAGTATCAGATTTTCCAAGCCCTCCTTCCTCATTAGGTACCACAGAAATTTCAACTGTCTTCCTGATGTGAAGTATAAGTTTACTTTTTTTTTTCCATTCTCTCCAAAATCTTGTTGCCCCCACTTTCAGTCCATAGTAAACATTTTTTTTTTTTTGGCTTTTTGTCAGTTTTATATTGTAGAATTAATAATTAATTTGAAGAATGGAAAATAGTTTATAATAATATGATTTTATATAAACATTCTCTGACTTATTTGCACTATTTACATTTGGACTGATATCCTCATCTTTGCTATTATCACAACATTTTGGCCATTGTATTCTGTCTTTCTTCAGGTGCTTGTTGATCTGGGTAATCTTCAGAGAATTTAAAGCCTGAATCCTTATTTAATCAATGGGGAGTGATGTACTATTCTTGTTCTGCTGTCCATGTCTAGGGATGTCTTGTTATTAAATATTGTTCATTTATTGCTTCCCCTGTTTCGACAGGCACCTGAAGAAGGTCCTGCCGCAACCTTTGTGATAATGACAGCATAGATGAAGATATTAGCCTGAATGAAGGTAATGAAAATAATGATAAATTCTCATGCCAGAAAGTCAAACAGAAATTTCCTGACTTAATTGTCATCATTCATTTGCAGGATTATTTTAAAGTGAAATATTTCATTTTTCTTCTTCCACATGGCACATCTCTTCAGAACATAGGCAGTCATGGCTCTCCACAACTTTCTATCTCATGTTGCTGTTAGCAGTTTTTCTCCCTTTGCTAAAGTCTCTACCCCCCCCATTCCACCATCCATTCACAGAAGCTTTTCAGATAAATGGTTCACTGCCTTCCCTTATCTCTCTTGCCATCAATATACCCTGTGAGGGTTAAGTTTTGCAAAGCCTCCTTTCACATTATGTGTTCGAGGAATTTCACCTATGTTTTCATGATTTTGAGTATTAGTGTTCTTTCTGTTGATATTTTTTTAAAGATTTTCTTGTCGCTTGATCATGCCATGTATCCTTCTGTAGAATCACATTTCTGCTGTCTGTATTTTTTCCTCATCTTTTTGGAAATTGCCACATCAGAGGATGGACAGCAATCGAGCACTCTTTTCTTTGTTTCTAATTAAATTTTCTGTTAGCTTCGGAATGCCTCTTTCAGTTGTTCAATGTGTGTTTAGATCTCACTGTTGCATTTCCTATCCTCAGTTAAAATGCTTCCGAGATATTTTACTTTAGTGAAAACAAATTAGAAGTTTTGAACCACAAACATTCTTCTTAACATTAAATATTTGACTTTTATATAGGAACATATTATTTTGTATTTTTTTTGAGAAATCAAAACTAGCAGGAACACATTTTCAATATATATATATATATATATATATATATATATATATTGTTAAATATAACAAAGAATGAATGTGTATTATGTCTGGTCATGAGCCGTTCTAAACTTTGTATGGTTGCTTCAATTTCAGGTGAAAATAATGATAAAAAATTGTCCAACATTTAGATATTTTTTATTAAGCTGGTCCTTGACCCACATGAGCCATCTTCAGAGTTGTTATATGGACATTTAAACAAAGATATTCACCATCAAAAATGATATTCTGTTATGTTGACATAGAGGATTGCTATACAATGGTAACGGTCACAGAATAGCAGACACAGGTCGTAAGGTCATGATGTGGTTCCATAATGTCGTACCACATGAGACACCAAAATATTAACAACAGAAACCATATGTCTAGATACAATGTAATGTGTTTTTACTAATTTGAAATGTAATTTTGTTGAGTGTGGGTCGCTTTGTTTTAATGTAGATGGCTACATTGTTTTTTTTGTTGAGGATTTAGTTGTGTGGTTGTTGTGTTATTAGAAACTATGGGGTCAAGTGTTTTAATTTTTTTTATAATATATGATGAACTTAATTTGTTTATTATTATTAGGTTGGTGCAAAAATAATGACGTAATAATGTTGTTTTTGACGTATTTTTTAGCGTCAAAAAACGACATTATTACGTCATTATTTTTGCACCAACCTAATATTAATGGATTTATGTTTTTCAGTGTTGTTTCATCATGTTTATGATTATTATTCCTCTAGTTACAATAGTATAAGTTAATAGTGTGATGCTAATTTTGATGTACACTATCATTATTAATATTATCAATTTTGTTAGAGGTATTATTGAGTTTACATAGATACATTTTAATTTTTGATCAATGACGGAATTAGGAAATCCATTATTAACAAGTATTTGTTTAATGTTATATAATTCTTCATAGATTATTGTTTTGGAAGAAGATAAAACCAATATAGATATTAATATTTTCATCAGAAATACAATCTTCTAAAGGACATTTAAATTGATATACAATGTTGGCCTTTCGTAAGATGCTAGTCGACAGAGAAGAATTGTTTTGGACCAGTAGGTTGGTTATATTAAATTTAGTATAGTATATAATTAATTTTATTTTTTACTTGGACCAGTGGGGGATATATTAGTGTTTATGAAACTTTTTAGAATTTCATCCTCCTGCTTATAGTTAAAATGCATTTGATTATGGCATAGTGGTTTGATATGTTTAGAGTTACTTGAAGATGTATTCATTTTTATTTATGTTAATATTCCAAATAGCTTGTCTAATTTGTTCATCAACAATGTAATTAGGAAAGTCATTATTAATGAGGGTTTGTGTAATATTTTTTAATTCAATGTAGAAAATCTTTCTTGTTGAAGAATTTGATTTTGCACAGTTTAAATTTTATATAATAAATAGGACATTTATAATTTGATTTTGCACAGTTTAAATTTTATATAATAAATAGGACATTTATAATTTGATTTTGCACAGTTTAAATTTTATATAATAAATAGGACATTTATAATTTGATTTTGAACAGTTTAAATTTTATATAATAAATAGGACATTTATAATTTGATTTTGCACAGTTTAAATTTTATATAATAAATAGGACATTTATAATTTGATTTTGCACAGTTTAAATTTTATATAATAAATAGGACATTTATAATTTGATTTTGCACAGTTTAAATTTTATATAATAAATAGGACATTTATAATTTGATTTTGCACAGTTTAAATTTTATATAATAAATAGGACATTTATAATTTGATTTTGAACAGTTTAAATTTTATATAATAAATAGGACATTTATAATTTGATTTTGCACAGTTTAAATTTTATATAATAAATAGGACATTTATAATTTGATTTTGCACAGTTTAAATTTTATATAATAAATAGGACATTTATAATTTGATTTTGCACAGTTTAAATTTTATATAATAAATAGGACATTTATAATTTGATTTTGAACAGTTTAAATTTTATATAATAAATAGGACATTTATAATTTGATTTTGAACAGTTTAAATTTTATATAATAAATAGGACATTTATAATTTGATTTTGCACAGTTTAAATTTTATATAATAAATAGGACATTTATAATTTGATTTTGCACAGTTTAAATTTTATATAATAAATAGGACATTTATAATTTGATTTTGAACAGTTTAAATTTTATATAATAAATAGGACATTTATAATAGGACATTCACTTTTATAGTTGAGAGTGCACATGTTTATACTAGTTGTTTGTTTTATAAGGAGAAGTATTAAATGCATAATTATTATTACTGTCTATCAATACATCAAGAAACATGATTTTTTGTCATCATTAAGTCCATATGTGAACTTAAATACAGATTTTTTTAAAGTTTTCTTGTAGTTCATGTATTTCATCTGCATCTTTGACTAAAATGAGAACATCGTCTACATATCTTAGGTAAATGGAGGGGGGTTTGTGTTATTAAGTACGTTATTTTTTAAATTAGTCATATAGAAATTGGTAAATGTTGGTTCAAGAACAGAACTCACGTTTTATGTATATGTTATTTTAGTGGTCATAAAAAGAAACTGTGGTACACATCAAGAGTAGTTTTCTAAACTATTAGGACAAATTTTTAATGGAAGGAAAGATGGATCATCTATTGTTTCCCTGACTGAGATGTTGGTGCATAAACTTTCAACATTGAATGAGGCTAAAGTTTCATTATTGGATTTTTTGTTTTTAGAATTTGAAGTAGTTCATGTGTTGACATTATTCTGTATTTATTTGGAATGTAAGGTGTAATTAGTTGATTAAGAACTTTGGTTAGTTGGTAAACAGGGGTGGAGATTCAGGTTATGATAGGTCAAAGAGAGAAGTTAGGCTTATACATTTTTACAGTGCCATACACATATCCTGGTTTGTAATTGCCAATTATTTTTTGAAATTTTAAGCTATCCAGTCTTACATTATTGGCTGTGATAAATTTGTTGATTTTCAATTTTAATTGGTTAATTGTATTTTCACTGACTTTTAAAATATGTTGATATTGCTTTTATCCACTTTTTTTTAACTGTTATTGTTGTGGTTATAAAGTTCTTTAGCTGCAGTTATTTGTTGTTTTGATAGAAGTCTGAACATGTTTTTTCCTCTGTCATGCCTATCATTGGTATTTAATGGTTGCTGAAGTAACAAGAAGTTTATTCAATCATTAAATTAAGAATTAGACATTAATCTGAAAATTCAAAAAGGAAAACTATGAAATTTTCACTGATAATTCTAGTTTATTAGCAGATACTAAAATTATACCCAAAACTGCTGCTTATACCTAAATCAACTAATTCACTTAATTTATGTCTCATTGATACTTGATCCACATTGAAAGTCAACACTTAAAAGTGATACGAAAACTCAATAATGATGATGATGATAAGAAAATGTCATCTCAAAAATATAATAAGATGTAGGAACATATAATTATTTTACATCACAAAAACATAATATTCTCATATTCAAATATAGTTTATCAATAAATTAGGCATTTTAATTTGATGGCAAATGCAAGTAAACATCTAATTAAATCATAAGATAATTTGTGTCAAACTTTTGAGATGAGAAATTATCATTATTTGATACATTTCCATTGGGACACGTATTCTCATCTTGGTTCTTATACTCACAATGTTTTGATACTGTATCTTTCAGTCTTTTTCATGTGTTTGTCGTCATACTTGGTAGACATCTTTATTCAGTTGAGAAGGGCATGACAAAGTTTTAGAGAAAATGGAAACTAAAAGAACATTTATATTTAACAGAAAGAGGCAGTTAAAATATCTAGGACACATAAGTAGTGCTTAGAAAATTTGACATTTACAGGGCATATTGGAAGCAAGAAGGACAGAGGAATGCAGTGCATAACCTACTTAGCAAGCATGTATAAATGGTTTGCATTGATTGACCAAGAAAATTGGCAAACATTTGCTGATATCTCCTGATGAGTGGACCAAACAGTTTTACAAAGGTCCATCTACAAAATGCCAGAGTAGAGGTGCTGAATATAATCAGCTAAGTGACAAATTTTATAGTAGGTTGGCTAAAAGTCTTGACTCACTTAGGAAACAGAAAGAAAAACAACAAATCTTGATCTCTGTCTGGTGGAATTTCCAAGGTGTACTGCATTTTGAGCTTGTTCCACATGGTCATGCCATCAATGCTAAACTGTGTTGCCAGCAACTAGACCACATGTATGACAAAGTAAAGTTGCTTTGGTCAGTTGAGGTTGGGCTTTGTTTCAGCAAGACAATGCGAGGCCACACACTGCCATGTTGACTAAGGAGAAGTTCAAACAGATGGACAATGCTGAAATTCTTCAACATCCACTATTCAGTCGCAATGCTGCACCAAGTGACTGTGGTCTGTACCACTCAATGGCACATGACCTCTGTGAGCAACAATTCAACAGTTTTGATGAAGTGAACGAAACTTGTTTACAGTTTTTTGATTTGAGGCCAACAGACTGGTATCTGGGATAGATTTGGATGCTGGCTGAACGCTGGTAGAAGATCTTTGAGAATGATGGACTTTACATTGAAGAATAAATGTTGGTGTTGCTCCATAAAATTTTGTTGTTTTCTTTCCACTTCCTAAGTGAGTCTTTTTGACCAACCTAATATTTGTATTAATCCTATTACTGTTCTATCTCTGATATTGAGCACTTTATTGCTAAAACCTCTTGCCTTAAATGCTCACTTATTGACAGTAATCTGGTTTCATGTCATCTTTGTTATCACTATTTCATTAAAATAATAAACAGATCTTAACATCTACATCACTTCCATAAGTTAAAATATATTTTATGATAGTTTAATTGTATAAAGCTGTTGAAAAGTAATCTGTAGATGAATTGAAAATTTGATATGGGGTTTCATGATCATTGAATGAGTGAGTAAAATAGAAGGATAGTAATGAACTCCAGTGAAATTCCATTCAGCACAAAGATTCGAACTCTTACATAAAAACTGCAAAATTAATAAATCTTAGATAATGTACAATTTGATCTTCTATAACCTTGACTTTATTGATTAGAAATAAATAAAATATTTAATAGAAGAAAGAAAAGCAGTTATTCATATATCAAGTACTTGGTAATAAGTAAAACTTAATTAAGGACCTAAGGAGTTTTCTTGATTATCAATCATATAACAAAGTCACAGGGCATTATATTGTTTTGATATCTAGAGAGAATAATTTATATTTCATTCAGGCTTTTCAGTTTGAAAGATCTTAAGTTTAAATTTATGACATGTAGCAATCAAACAAACTATACAATTATTTTTACAGTTTTCACAGCAGATCTATCATACATACACTAAATTTGTATATCTGAAAAAACTTGAACTGTAACATTATCATTGTAAAGGCCAATAAAACTATGAAACTAAGTCTTTCATATGTAAAATTATTATTTATTTACTTACAGATTTCAGTAATTAGGGTTTGTAGTTTTGAGGACTTTCTTCAAACATTGATCCTCCTGCAAGGATCTGAGAAATTCTCGGTTTTCCTCTTGGGTGGGACACTTATATAACTTCCTGTCATCTTGTTGTCCCATTTGTACACATCCTAAATACAGTTGAGTCAACTAACTGCTTGGTGAAGAAACTGATAATCTCTGAGGCCCAGTTCTGCACCTAGTAAATAGGAAGTTACCTTCAAGGTCAATTCTCTTATGCACTTGGTTCCTCTGATGCTCTGATGTAACACTTTATTATCTCCTATCATTCTACAGCAACACTATCACAAAGAATGATAATGGTGAAATTAGTTATTTTCATACAGAAAGGATTTAACATTCATTGACCAAACATTTGCTTTATTTTTTTTTTTGTCTATCACTAATGGGTGAAAACTGCACAATAAAGTTTATATATGTTATCATTTGTTTGTTTGTTTGAAGTATCGATATTTTGCAAGTAAGAAATCTTTTTTTTTATAAATATTATATAAAAGTTGTTGCATCATTTAAGATATCTTAAAGTTTTAATGAATTGTTGAGGAAATTTTTGCAGTGATGGCCTCTCAGATTTTACAAGTGAATAAACTTATTGCAGATACATAAAATAAGAAAACTGGATTAGAACTTTTGATCTTCAGATAAAATTAGACATTTAAAGAAATTAAATTTAACCTGAAGAGTCATTGCACTTAAACAATTTTGGGGATATGTAATACAGGTTAGCGTCCTTATCGCATGCTTACATTTTTATGCCACTAGCTGCACCCAAGAAAAAGAGCAATTACTCCAATGGAAAAAAATATGTGCTCAGCATTTAATTTCAAAGCATGTTTTCAAGCAGATAGATAACAGATAAAATACAGGTTTTATCTATTGTCAGCATTGCAATGGAAATAACTATAAATCTTCTATCCTTTATGAAATGTCTATAATCAGTTATAGAATATGACTAATGCCAGGAAATACTAGATTGTTTGAATTGAATTTAATGTGAATAAGGGACTTTTGTTCTAAGAGTTGATTTGTATGAACTGGACTCACTCTAGATGATGCCAAAATAGACTTTGCACTCAGCATCACACCAGAGCACCAGAGAAGACAGGTGCATCAGCAGGTTGACCTGGAAGGTGATCTAACTACCACCTTCAGATTTTTGCCTTCAATAAATGTCAGTAGCTGATTCCACCATGTAAACAGGTGGATAACCTAACTGTTAGGACATTCATATATGGGACAAGCTGGATGAAAGGTAGATATATAAAAACACCATCCAAGAAGAAATTAGAAGAGAGTCCCTTACATCTATGAGAGAATAATCCATATTCAGAGAAAACCCCCAAATCCACACACACCCTCTTGCCAATTGTGGGATGAGTAGCCATAGTGAAATGCAAAATAACAAGAAAAGAAAGGAATACTGAAGCAAAAATAATATAAAGCAAGCAAACAATATATCAGTTATGTGCCATGAGTGATACACACTTAGGCGATCATGTATCTTTTGATACATGACTAATGAGGCAGATTTTTTCCCCGCAATAGGTTGCCATTCCTTTCTGCAGTAGACCAGTTGCCATCCAAAACTAGAGAACCCTGTCTGTCCTGCTATTTACCCATAGGTGGGGGTGGGGAGAAGAAGAGGATTCATATCTTTCCCAAGAGTATTAGCACATAAGTGAATGTAATGGATTTGACTAGAATTTGAACTTGGCTCTCGAGAATATTCAATCCAAGGCACTATCCATTACTCCACAAATTAACAGTAATAAGGCAAAGCAGCAGTAATATGGCAAAAATTTCCAAAACTAAGAATTAGCATTAACACACAAAAGTCCAGACAAATGAATGTAGCATTCTGATGTCAAGGCAAGACAGACCAGGACTGTGTCAGATAAAAACAAGAACCTGCCTATTTTATTGGCTTGATAGAAAAATTCCAGTATTCATTTGTGTGCTTCTGCCTATAAAAGGTGAGGGTAACGTTTTTTGCAGTTATTCCTATGTGGATTGAAACCAACACTAATATTAATTGATGACTCCCAGAGTTGAATAACTAAAAATGTTTATTTATGAGAGATATAGTCTCACGTTCTTATTAGTCTTTACAACAAATACATTAGTCAGACATTAAACAATATAAGGTCGATATCCAGATAATACTACTTGAGATGAGTTGTCATTTTAATATATATAATAAAACAGAGATAAGCCTCATTGTTTATTATGATTCATGTATCAAATGTCCAAATCAGATGGATATTAGTAAAAACATTTTAAATTATTTTGTTTTGTTGTTTCTCAAGTAGTTATTAAAAGGTATATACTTTGAATAAAGTTAATCATCTTTTTACTCAGACTTGTTTTATTGTAACATGATACAAAACCAAAATATTAGCCTGACAACTCTAGTTATGTTCTTAAATATTCTCATCAGATTCACAAATAGATAACATGCATTGTATCCAACATGTTCAGAAATGTCTAAACTATTATCTATGTAAAAAAGTTTTCTCAGATCAATGATTAAAAATGATTTCAAGTGAATGAATCCTCTGGGTTTTAAGGAAAACAATCCTTCTTCGGTTCCTATAACTATCACTATAATATTAGAAAGAACATTACTAATAGTAAAAAAAACTCATCATTTGAAGATTTCCAACAGCAACAAGAAAAATGGTTAGCACATGTAACTAGAAGGGAAAATAATGATATAATCAAGATGTTAACTTTCCACATTACCATAAACAAAAGTTTGGAAGGAAACTTCTATCCATAATAGAAAGAACTATAGCAGTTAGTGGAATTCAGAAGACTAATTTCCTGAAAAGTCTGTTTTAATTTCTAGTATAAACCAACAGTATCACTGTTTGATCAAGAAATGCATCTAATCTCTTAAATGAAGAAGAGACTTGAAATGACTGAGAAGTGGTTCTCCAAACAAATGCTAAGAATATCATGGATAGAACTTGTGAGCAAAGAGGAAGTTTTAATGAAAACAGAAACCACAAGGAATTTTCATGAAAGCAGAAAGAGAGGAGGAAATCAGAATTTTATCGATTCACATAAGTTTTCAATCCATTTTGTTCTTGATATATGAAATATGTTATGGATACATTACAAGAAAAAATATTGTTGGTCCTTATGACCACTAAGGCAGAGGACATAGAGTAAGCATCACTATTCTAATCTTATAATCTATTCTCTTTGCCTGCTCTTCTGGACTGGAATCATTTATGCCTTCTAACAAAGAAACCTATATGATAATATTAATAGGAATTGGGAAAGCGTTTGAGAGGAGGAGGAGAAGAAAAAAAGCTCCTGTTAACGGAGAACAGTGATGGTTTAAGAAAGCTATAAAAAAACAACAAAAATGAAACTGTGTGAAAGAAAGAAAATATAATTATTATTAATAATAAAATAAAAATAATACACATAACTTATATATGTATAGATACTCAGAGTTTCATGTATTTTTTTCTTTGCATCCAATCTTCAGCCGATTTCTTAGTGAACTAAGTTTATTCAAATACAAATCACATCTTTTTCCTTCTTCAAAAAAATTCTTTTTATCATGGCATGATTAAAATGAAATAAATAAAAATGTAAAATTAATGTATAAGATTATATATATATATATATATATATATATATATATATATATATATATATATATATGAACCTAAAGAGCCAGGTAAACCTACCTAGGTTTCATCTAGGTTCATATTTAGCTTTGCTCTACACACCATTAGTGTATTGAGCACTTAGTTACTTTTGCTTTACTCCTTTTGGAGGTTTTTTCTTTGGACTCTGAGCTTGAGTTCTGGACGATTGTTTTCACCTCAATTTCATGGTCTTAGTTCTTTCTTTTTTTATCCCTTATTTTCCCTTGAGCATTGGTTTGTTCAATTACAAGCCAAAATACCTAAGGTTTTTCCAAACGAGTATAACTATTTATATTATTATTGTTTTATATATATATATATATATATATATATATATATATATATATATATGCACACACGCATAGGATGTAATAGAAAAATTGTTGTTTAAATTACACAACAATGAAAATAAGACTGACATTTAATTTTAACAGATATATTTACTAAAATTACACAAAAATGTTTTGAAAAACTAAAGATTAAATTTATTCAATAAAATCTCCATTAGCTTCAACCACGGACTCAAGATGACATTGAAATTTCCTGCAATTCTTCTGAGTGAACGTTCTCCATACATAATAATCAAGGGGTTTGCAAGTCTGGGAATTTAGGTGGCCAGATATAAGGGGTTATGTGGTTGCAGAAATTGTCTGACAGCCATAACTTGGTTCACCTGCTTGTGTATCATGGTGCAGATTTGTGTTTCCAGACATAGGGTCTTTTAGCAGCTACCCTTTTGACTCAGAGCAGCACTACCACCTCAAATCACTTGATGTAGGCTTCTGTGTTGAGTTTGAGGCTGTCTGAAAATGAATGGCAGTATAATGTTCCCATCATTAGTGATTACTCCAAACATTTTTGTAATTAGACTCAGTTAGCTCTTTCCGGATCCTCTGCACCATCCTCAGATTGACACCCAAATACTCTGAAATGTTCATATTGGAGCTTCTGATGTGAATGCCAAGCAGTACAGCATGCCATTTCAAAATTTCTGGTGGAGTAATATGCATGATACCACTCTTTTTTTTTCACAGATCATACCCAACAGAGCCTACTATACTGTGCCCTTGAGAAAATCAAAAATAAATAACATGCATGTGTGAAATCAAAAATATAAAATTGCATCAATTTGTCCATCACACCTTGTATATGTTAAAATTAGGTAAAAACCTAGAATGAATATGGAAAAAGAAAGGAAATACAATGAATAACTATAAATGATAACATTTTTCATTCTTTATGGATTAAGAAAATGCAATCTTACTTTTTGACATCAGAAAACAATAAACAATCACAACACTGCTAATGATGAAGCATTAAAAGTACTTGGGGAATATCTTCCAGGAAAGTATAATCAGCATCATGAATAAATAGAGAATCACTTTCTCCTACAGGGTTACGAAATTAAGTTTTCAGGAACTCATGGAACTTGTAATCAGTCAATCTCTAAAAAATCAGATAATGTTTCAATGAGTTATAATTAAGTATAATTATCATAATTACAAATCCCAAAATAATCTTCACTTTCAGTAAATCCTTTAAAAATCATCCCATACTCAAAACTGGTTATTTTCTGTTATATAAGAAGTATGTCCAATTACCAGACTTTAAATATCCCAGCTTCCAATAAATAACACATAAATGAATCTATAATAAAATAAAAAGAAGTTTTGTTTTAAAGATCTTCTCAAATTAACCTGAGAGGAAAAGTATCTGCTT
Organism: Acanthosepion lycidas; assembly: GCA_963932145.1. Classification (NCBI taxonomy): domain Eukaryota; kingdom Metazoa; phylum Mollusca; class Cephalopoda; order Sepiida; family Sepiidae; genus Acanthosepion; species Acanthosepion lycidas. Next base: position 52,835,114 of record OZ010586.1, read on the forward strand.
GAAAAACAGAATGACTACTTGAATACAGAAAAACATGGAAGATCAATATTATGGTAAAAAGAAAGAAAAAAGTTATTTCAAGTGTTTTAAGACAAAAAAAAAATAGCTTTTCGCTTTTAGGAAGTAGTTTGTGTTATCAATGTAAGGGGAGTGGTAAGCATGTCAGTAGCAGACATTTATGGTTGGGCTGAGGCTAAATCATATTGTGAACTCAACCAGCAAGCTTCCAGACAACATATCAAAAATAACCTTATTGTCAATGGAGGAAAGATCAATGTTATCCATAATTCTCATGTAAATCATAATGGTAAGTATTTACAGGTTGTAAAAATTTTAAAATAATTAAACATAAAAACTGAATTTCTGTTGTTCTTAAAAATGTTCTTTCAATAGCAGTGCTTAGCACATATGTAAGAATTAAAAAAAAAAAATTTAGTCCCTTTTGTTCCTTTAAGTGGAAGATTAATAATAAGAGAGGGCAGTATATTCATTTTGCTTTATGGATTCTGAATATATTAAGGACACGTAAGTACAATTCTATTAACTGTTATTGATGAAAGAATCTATCAAACTTTAAATAAGAATGGTAAATATCTCAAAGGCATGCTGATCTTCTTCACAAGTTGAAAGGTTATGGTATTTCTGGACCAATTTTTGAACTAATTCTATCTTTCTTTTCAAATTGCAAAATAAAAGTTTTCTTGAACAACCACTATGCTATATTTTTTGCATTAATATCAATGTGTCTCCCCTCCCCACCACCAGGGTTATAGCCTTGGACCTATGTTGTTTCTAATTTTCATTAGTGACCTTCAAGATGGCTTCAGCTCCCAACTTGGTATCTATATTGATAATGAAACTGTTTACTCCTGAACCAATCATATTGAACTAATCATACTTAATAGTAAGTCTGATTGGTTCAATAAGGTCAAATTGGCAGATGGTCTTAAAAGTGGCCTAAAGTCTGCTTTTAACTTTTAATGCCTCCAAAACAAAACTGTTTTCAATTAATCATCTGAGAGAACACTTTCTACCTTCCATCATGATAGTGACTCATTGCACCATCTCAGGTTAACATTCTCTGCTCTCATGAAGTGGAAAAATTACATTAAATCAATTGGTAAGTTTGCTGATAGGTAAGTTGCTGCACTGTGTCATGCTAGACAATTTTTCTCACCAGAATCTTACATACTTATAAGTCTACCACTCGTCCAGGGTTTGAATATTGCTGCCATGTCTGGTGCTTTTGCTATTTATTTAGAGATTCTGGATAAAGTCCAAAGAAGAATTTGCAACGTTATTGGACTCAACTTGGCATCCCAACTTTGGTCACTTTCCACTTTAAGCAAAGAGCTAGATTGGCAGCAAGGTGTCATCATTTTACAGATGAAATAGCTAGATATAACCATAAGTTCTATGCTATCCATTTCTTCTACTGTACTTCTTGCTTGCAGAACTCTTTTTTGGCTTCTAGTTGATTGGAAAGCAAGAAGCTGGAAGAGAGTTCCACAAGAGAGAAGTGCAAGAGGTGAAATTCTTAACATAGTACTTACAGATATATCTAGACATTTCAACTGTAAAAAGTGCGACCTTGCCTAGAGTCTAGTACATAATATGTTGACATTACACAATACTTCAAATAAAAGATAAGGAAGGAGACTCCCATCCATACTGGAAAGAGCAATAACAGCTACTGAACTTGAGAGACCTATTTTAATGTGAACAATTTTTAAGAAAAAGATTTTATAAATTACAACCAATAATAATACAAGCTGCTCAGCCAATGAATGATGAATATTTTCTTATAAGGAAACGACAAATATTACTATTACCATTCTATTTGGTTTTTCTAATAGTAGACTGCTTATGATTCTTATCTAAATGTATTGAATATCTTTATTGAAAAAGTAAGATATTTAGTCTCTTTGCTGAACATATCCTTTAGTGATGTAGTCTTTTCAGTAAATGCCTGGGGTCAGTGATAAGCAAGCCATTCAATTCAATTCATTCAATAAAGTAAACTAGTAAATATATTTCTAATTGATGAAAAGTACTGAACATGCAATGCCTTCTATAAGTTTGCATGTTTCATTTTTTTCATACAATAACATATGATATATATATATATATATATATATATGTGTGTGTGAGTGTGTGTGTGAGAGAGAGAGAGACATATATATACATATCTACACATGAACTTTTGACAGCTTGACTTATATACAATGTAAATGAAATAACTATTTCTCAATTTTACTTAAAATTTAAAATTGTTACAAACATATTTTATGAAAAGAAAGTTATTTAAATTTGAATTAAATAATATAATTTACTGTCACTACTTTTGAAATAATTTAGTTGTATTAGGAAACACTTCAGATTTTCTGGTGCCAATGAAAGAACATTGTTTTTCATTTAATATACTGAGGGTGTGTCTGAATTTATAATCATGTATAAATGCATATATATTTGTGTAGATATAAACAGTTTAATAAATTGATTAACATTCATACAAATGTAGAGATGTATAACAGAAAACTACCTATGTTTATGTGTTTCTTTCTTAACCATTCTGTATATATATATATATATATATATATATATATTATAAAATTTAGTTTTAAGGTATGCTATATATATATATATATATGAGTTAATGTGCTCAATATCAGAGATACAGTGTATATAAATATAAAAGGTGTACATTGAAGTCAATACCCAGAGGAGACAGTCTATTTCATATAATCATCACGTCATAATGACTATTGTCTTTAGTACGAAACAAACTCTTGCCTGTGGATGTTGTCTTCAATGTCCACTTTTATATATATATATATATATATATATATATATTAATTCCATCATTAAGGCTAAATTTACCATTGACACATCAATATGTATTATTAACATTAACAATAATAATTGATATCACAGCTATTATTACTGCCAGCATAATCACAACCATCAACAACACACAAGTATTTAGCATTGAAAATACAAACATCATCACCACCATGACCACAAACAGAGCCCAGCTTAACCAAAATTATGGTAAAAAGGCCCAGACCAATAATAGCATATGTGCATGTCTACATGTGTGTATATGTATCTGTGAGGTAGTGTAAGTTTCTCTGATGGCCCTGTAGTAGATCTGAAAGGCGTCAAGAACAACCCTACCTTGAAACAAACATTGCTACACACAAAAAGCTATGGTACCGACACTAAAATAGAATTACAACTACCTATGTATGTATGCCCAAATGTTAGGGTATGTATATGTGCCTAGCCTCCAATTGCTTATAAGCATGCACTGGTGTGAACTAAAATGCATACACCTGTATGTATATGTCTATGCATATGATAGTGTCACCCCAAACAAACACATAAGTAGATTCCCTCTCCCTCCACCAAACATAGTCAAACAAGCATAAATAGATCCAATTTTAAAAAATAAACCTGTTTGTCTGATGATTGCAAAAATGTGAAATCCCGTGTCAAAAACTCATATCTACACAACTTATTATATATATACATATATATATATATATATATATATATATATATATATATATATATATATATATATATATATAATTAAGCAGCTCCTAAAAGAGTCTGTTATAAAGGCACACCAGGGAGCGAGCATTAGACACACACAGACACATAGATAGATAGATAGATAGATAGATAGATAGATAGATAGATAGATAGAAGCAGACATAGTAACAGACATAGATAGATAGATAGATAGATAGATAGATAGATAGATAGATATAAGCAGACATAGGAACAGACATAGATCGATAGATAGATAGATAGATAGATAGATAGATAGATAGATAGATAGATAGATAGATAGAAGCAGACATAGGAACAGACATAGATCGATAGATAGATATAAACATAGATAGATAGATAGATAGATAGATAGATAGATAGATAGATAGATAGATATAAGCAGACATAGGAACAGACATAGATAGATAGATAGATAGATAGATAGATAGATAGATAGATAGATAGATATGAGTAGACATAGGAACAGACATAGATCG